>OZ026619.1:66012620-66621137 GCA_964020975.1 Hermodice carunculata
AAACCTGTGGATTAAAGTTGAATTTGTGTCTTTACCTTCAATATGTTTGGAAATGTTCAACATTTAGAATTTGAAGCCCCTAATTTGCATAAATTAAAACACTACAACTTTTGGTTGTGGTTTATTAGATATGCCTCCCGCAAACCCATGAATCAAAGTTAGAACGGTACCTCTACCCTTCATATTTTGATCATATCAATTATTCAAAATTTCAAATGGCCTTAAGTTGCACAATTAAAACAACTTGAACATTCCAAACCAGAAGATTCATTTCCCTTCTAGGTCAATCACCATACCAAATTTGGTACTTTTCGGAACAATGGTGTCCGAGGAAAAAAAAGGATGAAACTTATACGTAAATGAGTGAATGAATGAATGAAAATAAAATAATTTGAGGGAAAACAACAACAACAAGTTTGTATTGGCACATAAACTTAATGAAGAATAAAGTATTTGAAAGAAAACAAAAAGTCTGTGTTGGCACACACACTCATATAAAAAAAAAATCAAAACTTGACAAAGCTCACACATACTACACTTAAAACTTAACTGCATTTTGCAAACCTCGTCAATGGCAACTTCTTCAAATTTGCAAGCACACCTATTTCGTGACACCAGCCTGACCAGGCACTTCTGTATGGTTTAAACAGAGTGTATTCTATGATAATACAAAGTTATGTGTGGTGATGGTATGATATTTCCCAAACAATTATGTAAAATAATTGGGGAGGAGAGCGAAGCCCTATTTGGGGGGGGGGGGGGGGGGGGCTCTATTTTAACCCCTCTTGTTAAAGAAGGACGGTCAGACAGAACGGACAGAACACACATGGTTATCGGCATGTCTCCTGCCGGTAATGGTACATGTATATTTGGTGCCGTTCATGGAGCATCTTTAATAATGGACCAGCAAGCCAAGGAAGACATCACAGTTAACGTTAAACAAGACAGACAGTGGAAAGCAAACAAAGAGTCAAACTGGGTAATACACACACTCACAGTTCATGGCTGGACATCACCAAAGGCGTCCCCCAAGGGTCCATTATGGTTCCTGTCCTGTTTAATCCATTCGTAAACGATATTTACCTGTGCTTTACAAACTGTGAACTATAAAACTATGCAGATGATAATACAGTTGTCTCCAAACACAAAAATAAGCTAGCCATATGCTTGAATACCGGCAAACTAAAACTATAGAATTATGAGGTGGTTCCATACAAATTACATGCAAGCCAATTCCGATAGATTTCAGGCAATCCATATTGATCCAAGCCTAGACAGGCACAACCCTCCCCCACAGGCAAATGATGCCCCTGCACTGATATTTTAGACTCGAATATACATTTTCAGAATAGTGTTGACCTTCTCTGCATCACCATTGACAACAAACTAAATTTTGACAAACATGTCAATGAAATTTGTAAACGAGCTGTAAGGCAGCTAAATATGTTGTGCCGACTGAGTAACTTCCTATTAACAAAAAAAAAAAAAAAAAACAAACAAAAAAAAAAAAAAAAAAACAAACAAACAAAAAACTCAAACTCATCATATGTAAGACACATATTTTATGTCCAACTTGCCCCCTATAGTATGGCACTTTTGAAGTGCTGCAAATCATGCAAAAATGGAGAAAATAAGAATAAACAAACAAACAAACAAAAACAAAAACAAAAATAAAAAACAAAAATAAAAACAAACAAACAAACAAACAAAACAGAGAGCTAACATTTGTCCAGAACATCAACTGCAGAAATGAATAGAATCAAAGAAAACAGACATGTGAATGTCTGCTTGGCAGGCTCAGAGCTTTGGCACCGCGAGTTTTTAAATCAATATAGTATTAGTATCACTTGGGACCTGGTTACCTACACAACCTGTTTCAACCCAAAGAACAGAGGTAATCCCTTCGTGACAAAACCTCACATACAATGCTAGAATAAGATGTAAAGCGGTTAAATTTGGACACCATATAGTTTGAGATTCTTGCATGGGAGCTAAGTTATGGAATGAACTTCTTAATGATTTAAATGGAAACATGAGTCTCCATGAATTGAAAAAAAAAAGTTATTGAAAAATGGAAAGGCCCAAAATGCAGATGCATTTAATCATTGCACATCTAATAATAACTAAATACAAAAATGAACGAATGATCTCATACCTGTCGCATTTACAGGCGGGTCTGGGGTTTGGGGGGTGCTATAGCTTTTATAATGATCCCCTTATCTTTTATTTAAATTATCAATCATGATTTGCACAATTTTGATTTTTTATCAAATCACAGGACTTTTTCTATCTACTATAGTATTCACCCTTGTGATTTATCTTAGTTGTTTGTATTGTGCTATAAAACTGGAGTTATTTTAACATGTATATATGGTCGATCAAGAGCCCACGCTGCTCATGTTCTCCTTGTAAATTGTATATTTTACACCGACTTAAAATAAATTCTCTTATTTTAGCTGACTAGGTAACGAGTAGGCTAATTAAGAAAAGAGTGATAGGAAAAAGATCATGATCGATTTCATGGCAAGCAAGCAAGAAAGAAAGAGAAGAAGAAGAAGAAGAAGAAGAAGAAGATGAAGAAGAAGAAGAAAATGTATGCAAAATTATCATAGTTAAAACATAATATCACATCTCCCCAAACCCACTAATTCCATGCCCAAAGCTAAGGGCACCTGCTCTACGGGAACACTGCTTTTATGTCGCAATATTCATCAAATACGATAGGCCCAGCCTGCACAGGGCCTCTTTCTCGCATTTGTTTGCCGATCAAGTCTCGTAAACAGCAACCAGTGGGTCCACTGTTTTATGTCAGATAGTGTATGCACATTGACCAGAAAGGTGTAGGTCACACACGCACAATAAATTGTTTTCTATGCCTTTTATAAAGCTGAGGATTTGGTTGGCGACTCATGGCCATTCAACATTGTCCTTGGTAACCATTGCAGGCAGAGACACGTCAACACCGGAGAGGTCAACGTACTACTTTACGCATGGCGTTTTATATCAGTCCGCACCATCGCTTCCTTATGAGTAGACCACAAATTATTCCCCCCTTGCTTCACCTTCATTAACTAACATAACGAAACACGCTTTGTCCTTCTTGTTATATTCTTCCAGAATAAGTTTAACTTATGAAAAATAAAGTGAAGTGTCGGTTAATCACATGCCGATGTAATTTGTGAATCAATTGTATCGGACTCGTCACGGCGGCATGGTCGTGGTGATTTGGTTCACTCAGTGGGTAGCATTTCCGGAGGGTGGAATCTGGCTTGTGCTCATCGAGGTCGTCTTGATTAAAACAACGAGGGTGTCGCTAAAAGTGAGTATCCTACATAGTCAAACAGTTAAAACATGGCCCAAGAAAGAGATCAGCTTGTACAGAAGGCAAAACTTGCCGAACAAGCCGAGCGATATGAAGATATGGCGGCGTCAATGAAGCAAGTTACTGAACTTGGCCAGGAGTTGTCGAACGAGGAAAGAAATTTGCTGTCGGTGGCCTACAAAAACGTGGTCGGAGCAAGGCGGTCCTCGTGGAGGGTGATTCAGAGTATCAAAGATAAGAAAGATACTAATGAAAGGAAGCAAGCTATGGCCGATGGATACCGCGAATCAATCGAGAAAGAGCTGAGAGAAATATGTCAGGAGGTTTTGACCCTGATTGATAAACATCTTCTGACCAAGTGCCCGGAGGACCCAGAGAGTAAAGTGTTCTATTACAAGATGAAAGGAGATTATTACAGATACCTGGCAGAAGTAGGGGGTGATCAAAGGAAAGAAAAGGCAGGAGATTCTGAAGCAGCATACCAATCTGCTTTCGATTACGCCAAGGAAAGCCTCCAGCCGACACATCCTATACGACTTGGATTAGCCTTGAATTTTTCCGTGTTCTTCTACGAAATCCAGCAAGATCCAGAAAGAGCATGCGAACTGGCAAAAGAAGCCTTCGAAGAGGCTATTGCCGAGCTAGACTCTCTTAAAGAGGACTCTTACAAAGATAGTACGTTGATAATGCAGCTGCTGCGAGATAATCTTACACTGTGGACCTCAGAGGGACAGGGTGCTGAGACCACAGAAGAACAGTAACATTTTTCTCAGTCAGTGGACATATCGCGTAGTGCAGGAACAAAAAGGGGCACCGAACGTTCCATTGGAAGTATTTCCTCGTTTTTGGTGGTGCTGCAAAGGATATAATTCCCAGGAGTAAATACATGGTCTAAGGGAGACCTTTATTATGGCTTCAGTTTTCAAAATATTTACCAACGAAGATCATGGTCAATCTATGTCTGGAACCACGCGAAGCCGTAACTAAGGATATACGGCATTGTCGACAATGCAGTATTTGTATTGGAAATTAGGCCAAAAGTGTTACCTGCGTTACTGATATTAATGTTAACATTTAGATGCAGCTATTTACAATGATGGAATACAACTGTCATGGTGGATTAGGCAACTTTACAGTTAACGTTTTCAGTGCCAGCTCCCCGCCCTGGAAGAGAACATGTCATGCAGCAGCCTCATCTTGAGACCAGGAAAGTCTGGCTGTAACCTGTAATTAATGTTAATTTTTTTCGGCCCTGAAGTATCACTCAGACTGGAATATAGTCTTTATCTCACACTTGATGATTTATTTGTAACAGTATAAATGTGTCTAGGCCAGGAAGTTAAAACTAGCTTGTCGTGACCCACTTTACTCAAGTGTATGCAAAAAATAATGTAACATCAGCATGAATTGGCTGTAGAGAAAGCTAAATTTTGCCCAGTTCAGTCATGTGGAAGACATGCAGAGTTTGAAGAGTCAAAAGTTTGTGGACTGTTTTCACCTGTTGGTCAGACAATGGATTAAAATCCAAATTCATACCTCAAAAAAGCAAGTTTGAAACTGGGACTGTTCTACAGCAAAGTAATACCTGGAGAGGCTGCTCCCAGTAGCGGATCAAGAGGCAGTGGATGTCAAGATGTTTTGGCAGTTGTTGAATTGAATGATCGTAGAGTGTAATATATCAACTTATTAACAAATATTCAGTGGCGCCAGTTTGATTTAAAAAAAAAAGTTTTATATAGGAATTCATTATCGCCATCAACAGTCTGTGCTGTCCCATAAACTTTAAATGTGAAATGCTGTTATTGGTCCTTTTAGCATTAAAGTTATTGTCAACAGTCCACCAAATGCATTTAATCACACAGAAGTTTGATTACATTTACAAAGCCTGTTACACATGGGTTTGTGAAATGTGTAATTAATCCTACACATTGCATGAAACACTGCTGCTGAAACATCACTGGTGCAGCATTGATTTACTCAGATGTTGATCTATTTTAGTACTAGTAATAATTTTCTCAGATTTTGTTTTACTTTTTCTTTTCTTTCCTCTTTTTTTTTTCTCAAAAATATACGCTTGAACACAACACAAACCCTCTGATTTGAAATTTTGTGAATGATGATCCGAATTGATGCTAGAATTTACAAGGTAATATTCAAACTGTTTTGAAAAAAAATGTGAAATGTTCTATAGTGTAGGTTTTACTTCTGGGCAGAAAGAATTGTGGGAAATTTAGTGTGCTTCTAAGCTTTTATTTGCAACATGAGCATTTGAGTTGCACTAAGGATATTTCAAGCAGGTTTTTTTGTGTGTTTTATTTTGTTTAGCTCAGCTGACAAGTCAGCTGAGCTTACAGGCCTTGGTGTAGCATCCATATGTGTCTGTCAACAATTCACAGCTTCAACCTCTCAAAAACTGAAGGTTGGATTCTCTTTGAAACTTGATGGCGAGGTACCTTGGGTGGGTATCTACTAAATTTGTTCAAATGGTCATGGTCCATGTTTTTTTTTTTTTTCCTTTTCAAAACATTTTTTTGCAAAATTTTCTGATGAAACTGCTTCACCAATTCTTTCAAAATTGAACATGGACACGCCTTGGACCACTAGACCTTAATTTTGCTTTTCTGATTTTAAACAAATTATTCAATTTGGGTACTCCCCGATTAATGCATACATCCCACTGATTACAATTCAAGGCAGTGAGGACTGCAATGGTTAATCACATTTTTGACTTCTCCAAAACCATCAACCAGATTCATTCAAACTCAGTGGGGATATACCTTGGGTGGGTCTTTATCAGTTTAGTCTAAACAGTCATGCTTCTATGATTTTTGTAAGTTTTCTTAATTTTCTTGTGCAAAATCTTTTTAAAAAAATCATCCCCAAAACTGCCATGCTAATTGCTTTGAAATTGCAAAGGTACACTTCTGGGGACTTCTAGTCCTTAATTCAACAGGTGGTGCAGTGATTATTTTCATTTTTGTCACAATTTTTGTGTTTCCTCGTTCTTTACTTTTTCCTCCCAAACCATAAGCTCTTCCGACATATTGGGAATGTACATCAACTTGATTTGCACCGAATGTGTTCATTACAGGCTAGTGCTGTCATTTTGGGATTGGTAGGAAATTATCAAAGTAAGGGGGAAAATGGTAAGGGTATATTTGTTCATGTTAGCAGCAGTGATGATGGTTTGAAGACAAGGTGACCTTGATATTATTCTGAAGTTCACATGACCACTTCAATTTGTGCATGTAAGGTCAGTTGAGCACAGGGCTGTCACAGTCCTCTTGTTTAAATTTTAGATGAGTCCTCCCTCTCAGGTCCACAAACACACCTGATACATTTCAGGTCAGAGCTGTGGATTAATCATTTGTATGAACATTACAGACTTAATCATATGTAACCCATATTTGCAGTTCATTGATCAACTGGTGTTGATTGCTTGTAGCTCACCTGAAGAGAGGGGGGGGGGGCTATGAGCTGCTCACCAGTGGTTCATGTCAAAGCCACAACTCGAATAGATTGAGTCCCATGGCATGACTAACCTAACTAATTGTGAATTGACCAGATGCCAAAACCTTTTGGTCAGTGTTCAGTTGTATCCTGTGCCCAATGGTGGCGACCAGACTTGAAGGTTCATCTTTGGTGGTGATGTGATCATTGGCTGAGGAATAGTATGCTATGATAAACAGTTCAGCTGTGGTCTTTTTATTTTCTATTTATTTATGTTTTTACTTTTTTATTTATTTATTTTTTTTGTGTGTGTGTTAAATTTAGGGAGTTCAGGATAGGAGCAAAATAAAAGTTGTTTTGTTTGCTTGTTTTATTTATTTTGCACTATTATTATTATTTTATTTTATTTTTTTTATATTAGTGGTTTAAATTTTGATACTGTTGAAATGTAATAGGGGAAAAAATGAGAACCGCACAAGGTGGCCTGAGTATGCTATTCTATGTTAGAAGACAGCTTGACGTACACATTGCAGACCTGCCAACTTGTAAGATTGAGTCTTAAGATTAACACTTTTTGGTTCTATTGTACACCATTAAGTTTTTTTCCCTCAGCAGTATATGCTTTCAGCTACTAAATACAGGTATAGTGCACAAAAATGAACAAACTATAGTGAAATCCTGACCAATAATACAGTGTTGGGACACCTATAGAAATTCACAATGGAGTTTCTTCCAATACAGTTACTATTTTGATTTACTGAAAGCAAAAATTCTGTGGATACTTTCTGAGACATTTGTCAACTAAGATAATTTAGGACACATGAACCATGTCCAAGAAAAACTCATTTTCAGTTGGAAATAACTCATAAAGCGTGTATTGTACTCTTTCTCAGCCAACGGTACACTTGTTGGGGTCATATTTTACACTTTTTTGTTTTCAAGGTTGGTAGGTCTGATGTTGAACATTGCTATGTTATACATGTATAAGTAAAGGTGTTTCAAACTTACTCCTGTGACATTGGACTTATGAAAATTGCATTTTATAGAAACATCAGATTCTGTACGCAGTAGCTCCTGTAGTTTCTCCTGAATTACCAAACATAGTTTGAAGTACAAGGGTAAAATTTCAAAACATACAGGTTTGTTGATTGAAAAATTGTAATGATTAGTCTGTGTAAAACAATGGATCCTTAATTTTATTACTGTATCCCACATGGCAAGGTATAATGTGCCTGCTCAAAAGTGCATTTGATAAATTGAAAAACAGAAGAGGCTTTTCAGACCATGTTCAAGAAATATGACCATTGTGTTTAAAATTGACAGTAATTACTGGTAATCTTTAAATGTGCCATACAAAACCACCTGTGTTTCCACAGAGGGAGTTTACCCTGTCTTTCTTAGGCTTGTCCACTTCAGATTACACTGGGACTAACCTGGGTTTTGGGAAATCCAAAAGCAAAAACGTTCAGTCTAAAAGGTAAAAAGATATCAACTGAACAGATTTTACTAGTTCTTGGACTTATCTGAAGAAACAGTAACAAGTCAGTGTAGCAAAAATGTATAGTTTCAGGTTTGGAAGGAGCAAATTATCAGCTCTGCTTCTGAAACACAGCCTAAAGTGTTCTGGTGTCAAATGTCTGTTGCATAGATGTTCACTTGAACTTCTCACAAATAGAGGAAAATTGTTGTTACCATGTTCATGACAATTGTAGATTAAGGAAATACATTGGGGGGAACAACAAAAGACAAACAAACCAACCACAAAAAAAAAACAAAAAAAAAACCTGCTACACCTCTTCAAAACATCACCATAAAGTATTTTAGCCATTTACATATATTTCTGTGGTCAAACTGAGGAAACTGCAGTATTTGGCTAGTGGTACCAGCAGTCCTATTCCTTGAGGTGAAATAATAGACATTAGTGTCACTAGGAATTAAATAAAATGGCTGATCATTGCATGGCTATTTAATGATCCAACTTATTCAACACAGGGAATGACTTTCCAACTTGTAAACTTGCCATGACAAACAGGCCAAACTTCACTTTGTTTTCCCATGTATAAAGTTTTCTCTGTCCATTACTTCTGATTGTTCACATTCTTCAACACTGGCTCTGGAACAAGAATGCAATAAGGTTGTTGCTAAAGTAAATCAAACTTGGTAGGATGACATAACTTACTAAAGTGTATGTTGGGATTGCAGATGTGGGAGCTTGTCTTAATTCTTTAGGTCACAGGTTCACTTAAGTGCAAGTTGGTTTCGAGATGAAAATTCAAGAACGAGTTCACAAATTTAATCCAACGTAGTAGTATGATGCATCTTATCAAGACCTAGGCTGAAATTGCAGGTGGTTCACCTTGACTGACATTTCAAACTCACCAACTGGCTCACTTTAAAGTGTAAGTTGGTTTGTGTGGGATAAGAAGGATGTGATTAATCTCGACCAAACTTGATCGAGTCATGCATCATAGGAAGAGCTTGATCACAATTGCAGATTGATGACCTGAACCTTGGCTTCAAGGTCACTTCTACGAAACTTAATTTCTGTGTGAGAACTTAGAAAATTTTACCAACTATCATCAAACTTGGAAGGATCATATAGCTTACTCAGCTCTAGCTTGGGGACAGCTGGTGGGCAACCTTGACCTTATTCTCAAGGTCACTAAAGTGGAAGTTGTTTTCGGACTATAACACAAAAAGGGTTGTACCAAATTGAACTTGGCAGGGTGATCTATATTTCCAAGGGTTGAGTTTGGATTGCAGATGGATGACCATGACCTACGGTTCAAGTTCACATTCACTTACATGATAGTTGGATTCTGGATGAAAAGTCAGGAAAGATTTCACCAAAATAAATTGCAGAGATGAGTTACCTTCACTTCCTTCTCCATATCAGGCATGCAGGAGTCCAAATATGTTTCTACAAAATCACCTTGTTCCATATATACTGGTTAAAATTTGATAGGGATATTGATATATCATCGTATCATGTATATCTGATTATACAGAAACAAGTCAATAGGCAACACAATATATCCTTTAATGATAATGGAAAAAAAGGAAAATTGAACAATTGTTAATTATTTTTTTTTTCTTGTAGGAGAAGCCATTAAAGGATACACATGTATTGTGTTACCTACTGACTTGCTTCTGTATTTATAATATACGGGGTACTCAAATATTGCTAATATTTTTATGGGGAGCTGTCTGTGTGGGTGCGTTGCCAACCAGGATTTGTCTCATGAATAATTATGAATTCAGCTAATTCACAAGTGCTAAAGGAACTGTTACTGAAGAAAGCTCTCATGCACATCATTCTATCCATAGTTGTACCATCTTCTCTCCATATGCAAACATAGTGTTGTCTGAACTCTTTTATCTCCTTCATAAATGCTGAGAAACATAGCACAGGTTTTTCTTTGACTCTGGAGGTGTGTCATAAAGCAACAGTGACCTTGAGCTGTGCACATACTGTAGGTCAAGGTTACATCATGCATCAAGTGTTGGGTTTTGTTGATTGCATGGCTTCTTCATTTATGCTTAGGTCTCCAAACCTTGTGTGACTTTTCAGTTTCACTGAAAGGTGTGTCATGAAGCAAAGAGGATCATTTGTTATATAGGCCAAGCACATGGCAGCCATCATGAAAGGATGTGCCGTGAAGCAACAATAACTGAGCTATTTTAAGCCATTTTTGAGGGCTTTGAGGTATAGTGAGGTTCCGTGTACTTAGAGGTGGGGGTGGGTGGGTAGTTAGCCAGTCCACATATCCTATTGTTGATTTAAAGTTTGACCACAATACAATTATGTGTGAAGTGAGAGACCATTGTATGAATTGATATGTGATCTGAATATATAAATCAAAGTCTCAATGAACAAGCTCAGCTGAGATGCTGATTTGGTGGAATTCTCATGTCGGACATCTGTCTTCATTTGTTATTCTACTGAAGGGACTAATGTAGTTCAGTTGATTACAGGATGTCTTCAGATTTTCTCAACTGGTTTCATAAATCTGTAGTAAGTAAAAATTAAACAATTTTATGCCAATTTTTTCTCAAAATTCCAATTAAAGCCACATGAAAAATATCCTGGTTTATTATCAGTGGTTTACCAAAGAAGTGAGCAGGGGTCAAGTGGCGTTGCCAGTTTGCCGCTGTGATGCAAAAAATGTCCTTCACTGCTGTCGCAAGAATACTGTGATATTGTTCTCATATTTGGCGCTAGATGAGCTGAGTGCTCAAGGCATAATTATTGAAGCTTTGTCAGGAAATATTTACAGATAATTTTTTTTTTAAAAAATGGTGCGACACAAACAGATGCTGGTGCCGATGATAAAAAGGGATACTTTTTTTATGTTGCCTAATTCCAAGATGGAATATTTGTAAGTGATCATGATTTGGCTGTTACATAACCTCATTGAAAATTGCAACATATCCAATACTCTTTTAGGCAGAAGAGATGTAAGAGATAGCAGGTATAGCATAGCGATTAGCTTCAAAGAATGGATGTGTTCAGTACAGTGGTCCCCATCTGATAAAGCCACCCCAAATGCACTAGAAAAGTGGCCTTATAAGAGGGTGGCCTCTCTTTATGGGTAAAATACAATAAAGATGCCATACTTGCTGCATGGAGAACTGGCATTTGTAGAGCGGGTGGCTTATCTACAGGGGGGCTTTATAAGAGGGGGACCACTGTATTGTGTAGCAAAATAAGTTGAAAAAGATGAACATCCTATACACACATCAAATCTTGTTTTTTTTTGGGGGGGGGGGGGGCTTGACAGAGCCACGAAGGAAGTGAAACTATTAATTTTTGTTGTGGTGCAGTTTTTAGCTCAGCTGACTTGTCAGTCAGCTCATCTTTGGTGAGGGTCTTTGGTCCGTCCACAATTCACATTTTCGACTGCTCCAAAACTGTCAGCCAGATTCACGTCAAACTTGGTGGCAATGTACCTTGGGTGGGTTTCGGTGGCGCTGCAATTTTTGTCAAATTTTTAATGAAATTTCGTGTGTTTTCGTCACTTGTGACTTCTTCTCCAGATCCGTTACTCAGATTAAGTTGAAACTTTGTGGATATGTTCTTTGTAATAGGGTCAGGCAAAAATGTTCACTAGGTAGCACTGCTGTGGATTCCTGATATTTAACGGTATTTTTCAATTCGGCTCCTGATCGGTAAATGCACCTTTTCTATTGCTTACTATGCAAGTCAGTGGACATTCTAATGGTAGTTCACCTTTTGGACTTCTCTGAAGAAACTGTCAGTCAGATTTACTTCAAACTTGGTGACAACGTACCTTGGGTGGGTCTATACAAAGTTTGTTCAAATGGTTATGATCCAGTGATTTTTTTATTTTTTATATTTTTTTTGAAACAATTATAAGTTTTAATAGGAAAGTTTCACAAGGGAATTTCTTGTAATGGTTACAACTTAAATAATTTGGTCAGATTTGTGCCAAACTCTGTAGGGATGTACCTTTTATAAGTGTCTACCTATTTGTGCTAGTGGTCATGCTCCAGTGATGTTTGGAGCTTGACCTCATTCCCAAGGTCATCGGACAATTGACATGAAATTTACTGTTCACTTGATAACTTGAGATCTGTTTTGAGTTAGGACCTTGATGTTGCAAATATTGATGTGTCTCAATGAATGTCCTGCTTAGACAGTACATTAGTGACCTTGACCTCGTTTTTGGGGTCACAGTGCAACATACATGAATTTTACTCTTCACTGTAACTTGAGTACTTCTTGAACTGGGACCTTGATGTTGCACATGTAAGTGTTTTTCTATAAAGGTCAGACCTACTCAGAACATGGGTGACCGTGATCCTATCCCAAGTTCACAGAGCCACAAGTGTGATGAATATCTACGTCAGCTGAGCATGGGCTGTTTGCACGGGCCTCTTGTTTCTCCATCTGTCCATCCAGAAATTTTGATTTAGAGATACTTAACATGCCAGGGCATAATTGTTCAAGGTTGATACAGATGAACAAGGATAAGGGGTTAATAGCCTTGTTGTCTGGGTATCCATGTAGAATGACTGCAAACAGCAGTGTGACATGATCAGAATGGTCTAACATTAAGAGGACTTGACATGAGTGACCAAGATTAATTTTGATTTATTAATAATTAATGTTATCAGCTAACTGATGATGAAATACTCCCTGGTGCCAGATATTAGGCTACGACTGAGTTGGCAGCTTTCTGTTAGACAGATTGGATGGTAGTCGCCAACACTTTTGCAAGGAAAAATGATGACCCAGACTACCACTATCCTTGTAGGTTTTGTGTGCAATTCCCATTCAAAATGTTTTCCATGGACAAGCTCGTTTTAAAACGTTGACAGTAGACAATATTTGAAGGAGGAATTAGTGTTGCTTTGCAGTGGCTTGGCACCGGGCATATAGCAGTTCCCTGGGGATGTTATGGTGTCTTAAGCAAAAGAGAAGACAAGGCGGGAAAAAAAATCCACACACATCGCCATTCCTAGGCTGCCAACAAAGTGGTATATGCTGCTTTTATTTTGTCCCTTTATCTGTGGGCACAATCTGGGTCTTACTGTGCATGTCTGTTTCAAATTTTCTATAATGATTACTTCCCACTTAGAGATCATGTACAAATAAAATCATTTCAAAACTTCAATAAACCATCAAACACGGCAGAGGGTGTCAAAGCTCAAATTGAAATTTCAAGAATCTTTTGGAAATTGCATTTTTGCCATGCTTTTTAAAATTTTTTACTTAAGCTATTCATTTTTGCAGTTTTATATATATTTTCACACATAAAATGCATTCATATTTGTATTACATGCTTCTGTTTTGCTTCCCGTATTTGAATTATAGGCTCTGCCCTGGCAGTTGGGAGTTAAGTGACGTAATTCCAGGAAAATGGTGATTTTTAACTTGGGAGGGGGGGGGGAGGGGTAATCACAGTCCACTGGACAACTGAAGTGTTCTAATGGTTTCATTTGTACACCTCCCTAAAGAGTGTCATGAGAATTGAGGCAGGTAAATTGGTGCTATTATTTTTAGATTTTGTAAATTTGACAGCTATCAATAAATGTCTTGCACGGATATCTCAAGACCCAGATGACCTCCAGTCAAACACAAACAGTCGTTCACCCTAGTGGAAGTCCTAAGTTTTGAGGGACAATGACCCTGGCCCAATTTCAAGATTACCAGTTTCAAGCCTTATTGGCTGTCTTATGAAGTACCGGAAGAACGAGATCAGCTTGAGTCACAAAACTTAAAATTGACTACCCTTGTATGTCGAGGTAACACAAGAACCAGATGAGCCAGGTTCACGATACTTCAGCAGTTGATCGACCTTGCAGGAGTCCATATCAGGTTTCAAGGACGATGACCTTGATCCGATTTCAAAAGTAGTATCTCAAGAACCAGACAAGGTTGGATTACAACTGAAGAAAGGACCAGCATGATTACAACTGAAGAAAGGACCACTATTTGCAGGTCCATTAGCAAGGGACAAGTCAAAATTCCAATCAGAGCAAATTAAAATCTCAAAGCACTGGCCCTGGGGGTAACCAGAACTTTTGATTTTATAAATGAGATTTATAGATGGACGAGCGTGTTTAAAGGGGCTCGTTAGTTGCTGAAACTATTAGCCCTGGAGTCTCCAGCAGATAAACAGAATTGGCAGAGCCTAGGAAAAGCATGTGCATGCTTGCGCAAGAACTGTGCGGTCAGGAGGTCTAGAGTATATAATTGACTGACCCTACCTTGTAAACTGCATTCACTAAAAATGCATCATTATAATCATATGGTAAGCAAGGGCTATAGTAAAATTAAAATCCCCAAGGATTTTGTCATTTTTATTGACACCCCCTTCCCTTGATTATACGTGACTTTCTATTTAATTTTGGTTTTTTTATTATTATTATTTATTTATTTATTCATTCATTTTATGTGGGGGGGGGGGGGGGGAGCTCAGGGGTTTTAAGGCACCAGGTACAAAAAGTGACTCCTTTGCCCAAAATGCATGCTGCATTCCCGTCAAGCCAGGTGCGGATTAATATAAACTCGAGCCTCCGCTTAAGTGTGTGGATCGGTTGTTAATTTAGAGTAGTAAGTGTATGTGTTGGGTTAAGGGATAGCAATGTACGTGCATGCGACTCGTGTGCAATTTAGCGTTCTGATCCGATCGAAAATGAGATTTTTGGGAATATACCTTAGGGGTAGCTTTGCCAAATGTCATGCTCCAGTAATTATTTTATCTTGTAGCTATGTAAAAACAAACAAAACAAAAAAAAAAAAAAAAAAAAAAAAAAAAAAAACCAACAAAAAATCTAAGACCCCTACTTGCCTAAAGCTGTCCCCATTTTGAAAGCAATGAGCTCCTGCTAGGATTCTTATAAATTTCCCGCCAAAACCTTGACCCGGCCTGTCGCCAGGAAACTGTCAATCAGCAGTCGCATTACGGGCATGTTGATGGGAAATCAAGGGTGTTACAACTACTTGTGGGAATAGAGAATACTTATTACAACATACGAGTATTGTATTTTAAATGGTACCTTTTTCCGAAGTTGCTGGTTTGGCAAACTAAACCAAGTTTGTCATTTAGGTGCAGGGATCTGCCCCTTCGTACGGCTTCTACTTTGCAGGATGATACTGGCCAGAGCAGCTAATGTGAATCCACCGTGTCTTGTCATTTGTTGTATTATACTTCTCGAGAGATGCTCTCTCTCATGGCCGCTTGGCTCTATCAAGATGTAATGTTTCTCTTGTTTATATGTTTGCCTTTAAAAAATCTAACAATAAAATAAACATTGAAAATTCAAGTGGAGAGGGGCATTTCGTTGCTCTCAAGTTCTTCCTGGTCTCTGTGTAAAATACTTTGTATATATAAGAATTGAATGCAAAGTAAACATTTGTATAAATATTGCAGCAAAAGAACATCGTGTCAACGGGTTCGTAGTTACAATGTATCCAAACGTGTGAACTTAGTCATGCGAATTTGAAGACTGCATGGTATGTTAACTTGATAAGCTTGGGACTCTGAAGAACTGACTAACAAGAACACCAGAGGAGTTGGGAACCAGCCAACAGGAAACTTAGTGGGCTTGAGGCAACGTGTGTGAGATTTGAATGATCTCTTGGGTGTTTGAATACGTCATTGGTGCTTGTGTACGAGATTTTATCGTGGTTTTGAGTTCAGTTACCTGTAGTTTGTTCTTGCCCTTTGTTCACTACATTGCAACATTTATGTGTTTGATATCTTTAAGGAGTAATAATAATATTGTCGGACCTCCTGGATTAGGCCCCAATCAAGAACTGAAAGGCGTTAAATATGAACGCCAGTGACAGTTAAGGATTCTAATTTTAATTGAGTGTTGCATTCGAAACTTGCTGCAAATCCAGCAACAACAAAAGTACGTACGCATGATTTTGGGCGGGGCGTTGGAGGTGGGGAGGGGGTGGGAGAGTGGGAGTGTAAGGATGGCCAAAGGTGCGTTTCACTGCAGTACGCTCGTGCGAACCCTTGGCAATCCTTGACTCCCAAAATGCCACCATGTCTCATCGGTCTAACATGTAACTTAAGTAAAAATAAATTGGGATATCCGCTAACACGAAGTTTGGGCGTCCTCGAGCCTGTTACCAAACAAGAGGTGGGGCCAAGTTAGACACTTTCCACAGCTGCTGACCCAAACAGTTCTCTTGCTAACGTTAAAAACGAATATAGACTTTTGAAGTTGATTTACGAGTCTAACTTAATGTTGTCATATATGCATTGGAAACCTGTCATGAAAGACCATAAGGAGCACCAAACAGTGGTCTTTTAGAGGAATGGACTTTCCTCAGAAAACCACTGTATGTAGTGTGTATGAACTGAATTGAACTTACTTGACATACATGTATGCCAAGTACAATATTCAGGTGTTGCCAATATAGAAAATACGACACTCTACCTATTAATGACACGGACATTATTATCCACAACGTCATTATGCGTGAAACATATATCGATGCATGTATTTGTACACGTGCACATACACATACATGCGTAAGTATGAATAAACCCGGAGGGTTCGGCCACACTGAGCATGTTTCTTGAGTTGAATATTTCTTCCCCAGACCATTATAATTGTATTCAGTAGTGAGGCTCAGTGTTACAGATTACTATTTGTCAGTGCATTTATTCGGCGCTCAATATTCAATTATTGATTCCAACTTTTCCAAAGCAAGTGATTAGACGCAACTACTTTCGAAAATACGTGTTGGATATTATTTTCAATTTGTACTATGTTGTAGCTTGGACTTTGTAACAAACTATAAACTGAAGTCATCCGAAAAACGATAAATTGTCAGTTACCACTTTCCCTGCATGGCGAGTCGAGTTAAAGGACAGTTTAAACGTGTTCACGGATTACAATGCAGTACACGAACAGCTTGGTGATAGTCGTTTTCGTCAAGAGCCGTCAGACTCACTGTCAAGGGAATTTGGAAACACCCATACATGTACATATTCTGTATTTCGTCAAGCGTGCAAAAATGGTGACGATGTCTTCATAAAAATAGAATGTACGTAACATTCCATTGCTGGAAGAAACCAGCACTGTGGGTGTTGTTCAACTGAGATGGCTGCAGGTGGACCTGCTGCAGAAACGTTACGGTGCGTCAGTTGGTGCAGCTTGCCAGTCCGTACTAGGGACTCGCGAGTTATATATATGTAGGTTGTTACGTCAACGTGCCAGTAGAATGTACAAGCACAGTCATACTCCACAAGATTGTCAGGTCTACGGAGTTGAAATCGACCAACATGCCTTTTTCGACCGTCATTTTTGACTGCACGCTTGGAATGTCAAACATGTACATGGCCCCACGGGCCAATGCATTGGTGTCCTATTTTCATTCTACGATGGGGTCACGCACGGTGATTCAACAGTGTTCTCGCTGTTTTGTAGCCATGAAGTGCAAACGTTCGCCCATATGGTGTTGCATGTACAATGATCGTGGCCAAGTGTGCACAGTCTGTAATGGCCATTGGCTCAGTATGTAATCATATTATGAAGAATGGGTTGTCTACAAAAACGGACAACAAAAGAGCATTAAAGCTTGCTTCTGAAACCATTGAAGGCCACATGGAAAAATATCCCGGTTTATCATCTGTGGTTTTCTAAAAGATTGACGAGGATTTTTTTCTTTGTATCTTCCCTTCCTAGACTTTCTGTTTTCTTAGGTAGTTTTCATGGTCGAGCTAAAACGAGCGAGGCCGCTTCGCGGCTTTGCATGTTTTTGCTTGACCCTATGATCGTCCTCAGACGAATTAACTAAGTAAAAATATCCTGATTATCAGTCACAACAGTGACATTTATCAAAAGTCAATACATTGATATGTTATAATGAAAACTACCTAAGAAAACGACTTCAGAAAGTTTACTTCCCTTCCCTCCAAATGACTGACTGTATAAAAGCTTACCACAAGTTCTCATGCCCATACAGGTCATTTATTCATTCAGAATGTCCAGAATGCGGTGATATAGTTCTCTTGCTCGGCGCTGACTTGTCAACGATTGTCTTCGCAAATATTTACAAATAACAAAAATGGCGCGGGCGCTGATGATAAACTGGGATAATTTTCATGTGGCCCAAACAGCCCCTTTTATTATCTCAGCTGACTTTTCAGTCAACTTCGGTTATGTGGTGATCAGACATCTGTTGCTCGTCCACAATTTACATTTTCGACTTCTCCCAAACCACTGGCCACATTCACCTTAAACTTGGTGGGATATGCCTTGGGTGGGGCTTTACCGAATTTGTTTCAAGTGGTCTTGGTCCAGTGAATTTGGGATTTTTAATTTCATTTATTGGCAGAATCTTAATAGAATCCTCTCCCCCCAAAAAACGCTAGACCAACTGCTTCGAAATTGCTCAGGGAGACTTCTGGGGACTCTGAGAGCTTAATTTGTTTCACAGGCGGCTCTGATTTTTCTCTATTTGTTCTCCATTTCTCAAGTGTTTTCACTTTTTTCCGAGTTCTCCAAAACCGTCACTCAGATTAAACCGAAACTTAGTGGAAATGTTCCTTGTACAAGAGCCAAACAAATTATGTTACAAGGTGGCGTTGCTAGCCCATGATTTTTAAATATTTTTTCTAATTCGGGTACTTCTTGGTTAATGCACAGTCCTATTGATAACTATGTAAGTGAATGGGGCTTGCAATGGTAATTCATAGTTTTGACGTCTCCAAATCAGATGACCAGATTCACTTCAAACTTGGTCGGGATGAACCTTGGGTGGGTCTCTACCAAGTTTGTTCCAATGGTCACGTACCAGTGATTTCTGCATTTTTTTCTGATTTTTAGCTCAGCTGACTAGTCAGTCAGCTGAGCTTATCTTATGGTCCTCCTTCAATCGTCAACAATTAATATTTTCGACTTTGTCCAAAACCGTCTGCCAGATTAACTTCAAACTTGGTGGGGATGTGCCTTGGGTGGGTCTCTACCAATTTTTTTTTTCAAATGATCTCGCTCCAGTAATTTTAAAAAAAAAAAGTGTTTTTTTTGGGGGGGGGGGGGGCAAATCTTAAAAAATCTCCAAAACCACTCACTCAAACTTGGTTGCAATGCACTTTGGGTGAGTCTCTACTAAATTTGTTCAAATGGTCACACTCTAGTGATTTTTAACATTTTTATGTTTTTTCGAAAATCTTAAAAAAAAACTTTCCATAGGAAAGTTTAACATGGGAACTTCTTGTAATGTTTATAACTTAAATAATTTGGCCAGATTTGTGCAAAACTTGGTACGGATGTACCTTTTGTAAGTGCCTACCTATTTTGTGCAAATGGTCATGCTCCAGTGATATTTGGACCTTGATCTCATACCCAAGGTCACAGACAACTGACACGAAATTTACTGTTCACTTGATAACTTAAGATCTGTTTTGAGTTAGGACCTTGGTGTTGCACCTGTTAATGTTTTCTATGAAGGCCCTGCTTAGACAGTACATGAGTGACCTTGACCTCATTTCTGGGATCACAGTACAACATATATGGATTTTACTATTCACTATAACTTGAGAACTACTTGAACTGGGAACTTGATATTGCACATGTTTGTGTTCAACTATAAAGATCAGACTTACTCAGTGCTTGGATGTTCTTGATCCTATTCCAAGTTCACAGATCGACTAGTGTGATAAATCTCTAGGTCAGCTGAGCATGGGCTGTTCACATAGTGCTCTTATTTATTTCATTTTGTTATTTATTTGTGTGGGTGTGTTTGTTCATATGTAGGCCAAGTGACTCAAAATTTCTGGGGACCCCGATACCGTACTTTGTTCGACAGGTGGCGCTGTGGTTTTTCTCATATTTTTATGCAAAAAGTGTGTTTTCTTTATTTTCGACTTCTTCCCCACAACTGGCACTCAGATTATGCTGAAGCTTTGTGCAAATGTTCATTGCAGAAGGGCCAACCAAAGTTGTTCATAAGATGGCGTTACTGTGAATCTACGAATTTTAATTATTTTTTCAATTAGGTACTAATCGGTTAATGCATACAGTCCTATTAATTACTATGTAAGTTAATGGGGACTGCATTGGTAATTCACGATTTTGACTTCTCCAAAATCAGTAGCTAGATTCACTTCAAACTTGGTAAGGCTGTAACTTGGGTTTGTTCAAATAGCCACTCGGGTGATTTTTTAATATATATATATATATATATATATATATATATATATTGTTCATTTTCTGGCCAAATCTTCTCCAAAACCACTTGGCCAGTTGATTCAAAATTGCATAGAAACATGTGAAGGCATGACAGCAGGAGTTACACAGCACATGGGTGACCTTGACCTCATGCTTAAGGTCACAGGTTCAAGTGGATGTATTTAACTTCAGATGATAGATTAAGATTTATTTCACCTGGACTTTGATGTTTTACACGGTTGTGAATCTCTTTTAGGGCCACACTCAAACAGTGACCTTGACCTCATTCCCAATGACACAGGACAACTGATATGAAATTGACTGTTCCTTCGATAAGGAGATCTATTTTGAGTAAAGACCTTCATGTTGTACATGTTAATGTTTCTCTATGAAGATCACGCTTCGACAATACATGAATGACATTGAACTCATTTCTGAGGTCACAGTGCAACATACATAAATTAAACTCTTCATTATAACTTTAGAACCACTTGAACTGGGACCTGGATATTGCACGTGGTAGTGTTCAGGGATGAGAATTGGTTGCCATTTGGCAACTCTCAGCCGAAATTGCTCTTCTCCCACAAAACAGAATTTTCTCAGTTTGGTCTAATTTCTTCAAAACTGCTAAATTCCTTGAGGTGGGGTATAGAAGGTTGCCAAATTGCTCCTGGAGTAGCCAAAATGCACTCGGATCATTCTCATCATTGAGTGTTCTTCCATAATGCCTAGGTCAGACTTAGTCAGTACATGGTTGATCCTACCCCAAGTTGACCGCGCCACAAGTCCGATGAATCTAGCTCAGCTGAGCATAGGCTGTTTACACAGCGCTTGTTTTTATATTTTTATTTGGCTTGTACGGAAGTGACGCAAAAAGGCTCCACAGTCGTTCTAGCTCGGTCTCTTTATTAGGTAACTGTGCAAAATAAACTCCTGGCCGATCCACCCACCCCCACCACCCCTGCGTCAACGTTGGGTATGTGTGTAAGGATGTATGTGGAAAGTTTATTTCATTGTATCAGTGCTTTTATTACCTCTTTTTGATAGGATGTGGTGGCCCTGAAAAGGACCTTTTAGTTCGTTTTAATGCTGCACGCATAAGTAATTCGCGCAACTACGACGCTTTTGCAAGCAAGCCTGGACCCTGCTGGTGAGCTTGGCTGTCTCGGCTGGGGAATTTGGTTCCCTTGGTCTGTGAGCAGCTGTGCCAGTTGGTCCAGGGTGTCCGCAGGTTCAGTGTACTCCGATACTCGTCCCCTACTCGCCTGCCAATCACGTCCCACAAACGTTCAAAGGGGGATTGGCCAGGAAAATAGAGCTGGCCATTGGAACATTTGGATGTTGTGTTGCTGCAGAGCCTGCATGCTAGCTCGTGCAGCATGTGGCTGTCCATTGTCTTGCTGGCACAGTAAGTACATGATTCCCACCGAATGGTTCCAGCAACATCCTGGGGTACCACAGGCGCTCGTAACGTCCAGTTAGTCGAGCCATTCGTGCTAATCGATGGTGTCTTGCAAAAATGACTCCTGTCAAAATTTAATATTTTGCTGAACAGTAGAGCTGAAGAGAACACGCCTATCTTCCCAAATGGCAGGATTATAACCTAAAAGTAAAAAGGTTATGAATGGCTAAAAATAACCTAACATTATTGCATGAAATTACTGCATTTGCTAAAAGGGCATTCATATTGTGTCATGCTAAAAGGACACCTATCCACTTGAGTCATTCTGGCAAAATAATATTTTCTCTTTCTGGGCCAGTGTCTTTGTGACAAAAGGACCTGTGTTGTGACAAGTCCTTTTGACAAATACAATTTTTATTTTGTTGTTTAAAGTAATTACTGCAGGAAGGGCTCATCTGAAGTTAATACCTTTTGGCAAAACAAGTTCTTTTTCCTCAAAATGACTTACAATTTTTCTTTCCTTTTTTCCTTATTTTAAAGTTAAGCAGCACTGCCATCTCAATTTTGAAAACACCGCATTCTTCCAGTGTAGAGTCCACTATTGATTGTAGCATCTATTTGTTTAACGCAAAACAGTATTTTCGTTTTTCTCCAAAACTTTTTTCATCTACAGCAGTATTCGAGTCCTTTTTGCAAAATACCAAAAGTAAAGTATACGAGGAGGGGGCGTGCAGGAGAGCAGAGAGGGTGAACCTTGAGCATCTGTGCGTGCAAAGGCCCACATGCTACATACTACCACAGGGCCTTATCTGCGATAAAGGATCATGTATTCATTTGTGCAGTCAGTTATTCGTGCTAATAAGATGCGAGGGGGTGGGCCTAGAACCACTACACTACGTCGTCAGACGGACGTACTGCACAAAATTTCAAAAAGGTTTGAAACGAAGCTCGCATCTGGACCATCACCCCACTCACGTTTGACATGATTTCTCCGTTTCTGCACATACCAACAAGCTGCAACTCGTCAGTTTAATCTAAAACTTTTTTTTTTTTTTTACAGGTACAGTATTTCACACTGATAAGCCATTGAAATCCACAAATATCCATGGCAACATGCTTAAGATTAACGATTTGTATGCACGGCGGGACATTAAAAAACGCTCTTGGATGTGTCCTGGACCTAATAGCGTAGGCCTAATATCGTTTTTATAGTAGAAAACCAACCAATCTTTCCTTCCAAATGACCTATGTAGGTTAAGGAAGGTGGTTTACCCGAGGGGAGTAATTTTCTCTCCTGCAGCAGTACGAAATGAGAAGGTAGGCCTAGAAGTGAATTCACTTCTAGTGACCTGAAGTGTGTTGCTTGATGCAGATGCAAGATGGCGAATGACGACGAATCACCTCAGGCAACAAGAATAGCACAACGGGACGAAACCTGCGATCACCACAGAATAATAATGCACGTGACGATGAGGATGCTGAAACTTAACAAAAGACTGTTTTCGCGTGTGACAATGATAGTGAAGAAATCCATGCTGAGGTGTTTTTTTTTTCTAGTGAGAGGGGACATTGAGGACAAAGATGAGGCAGACGGCGCGAAAACCGAGATTGACTGTACGCAGGATGTAATCATTAACGAATCGCTTTGTTTCATCTCAAACAAGATGGGACGTTTTGCATGTAAAAACTGTGACCAAGTTATGCTCAGACTTTTACAGCGAGGATGAAATCAAAGTTGCGAAACGTTTGCTTCATCATATATTCTACACAAACAAGGAAGATATGCCAAGGATACGTTGGGAAAAAGGGGAACAAGTCAAGCCTGCAAAC
The DNA here is from genome assembly GCA_964020975.1 of Hermodice carunculata. Taxonomy (NCBI): domain Eukaryota; kingdom Metazoa; phylum Annelida; class Polychaeta; order Eunicida; family Amphinomidae; genus Hermodice; species Hermodice carunculata. The sequence goes on from OZ026619.1 coordinate 66,036,287, forward strand.
CTGCAAAATATACTAAATATGCTGTTGTCTTTACAGCCAGGGGAGTCTAGCTCCCGACTTTCTAGCTCGGAATTGGAACAACTTGCTGCACTGTCTCTGAAAGACTCTGACCTCTCGAAACGTTTGACAGAGATGGAGACTCTCATAAAGTCGAAGTAGCAGCAATTAAGAACATTTTGGGTTCTCAAAAGCAGACTAAGAGAGAAATCGCCGCCCTAAAACAGACGACTACAAGGCGCGTCACCAATCCAGAGGCCCCCACTCAGGGCCGTATGCGTATTCATTTCCCGCCACAAAGCACGGGTTTGACCCCAGGCGATCACGGGGACGTGCGGGTCACATCACTGTCACGGACAGGGCCACATGCTCATTTCTCACAAAATTAGCGTTTTTTTGTGTTTGTTTGTTTTTTTGAGACATTTAAGTTCACAAATGCCAAACTAGTATTCATCGAGTACTTGCCAGGCCATATCTAAAGGAAAATTTCCGTCTGCCTTTAATAAATATTCCCTATTTCCGAAATATTGGTAATATCCCGCTTGTCCCAACAGGTACTGACCCGTATCTCGCCATATCCGGCCATATCCCGCCAAGCGAGACTAGGCAATCAGGTATGCAGTTGTGACGGGAAATTAATATGAATATTTCCTAATACAAGTTGCAACTGCAGATGGTCAAGCAAACACTGTTCAAACAACACTGGCACAACAGCAGTCGAATCAAGCACTGCTTATGGGGAAGTCCCTGGGGCTAGTGGCGAGGGATTCCACAATGCGGAATTAACCAGGCAACTGGATGTGACAGTCACGCCCGAGCAGACCACAGCTTCTGGTGAGGAAAAGCACGAAGAACCAGAAAAGATTTGCATCACAGGAAATCTGTCTGGTTGCCTTCAAAATGAGAACAGTTTGAAATGCTACACTGTGCCTTTGTTCAACATAATCTAAATTTCGCGTATGAGCCTAGCTTTTATAAAGTAAAATGCTACAACTTTGTTTCTTGGTTCATTGTTGTGGCAATGTCACAAGCTTATAAAAGGAAGTTTGAATGAAACTAGTATCTATGATAGTTTTGAAGCTATTCAGCATTTTAATTTTGTGTATTTGCCTAATTTGCATAAATTGAAAACCTACAACTTTGGTTTATGGTTCACTGGATGGGGCTTGGACACAAACCCATAAATTGAAGTAGGAATGGCACCTCTATAATAGTTTTGAAGCTATTCAACATTTTAATTTTGTGTATTTGCATAAATTGAAAACCTACAACTTTGGTTTATGGTTCACTGGATGGGGCTTTCCCACAAACCCATAAATTGAACTAGGAATGGCACCTCTATCTATAATAGTTTTGAAGCTATTGAAAATTTACATTTTGCATGTTTACCTTAGTTACATAAATTAAAGTCCTACAATTTTGATTCATGGTTCATTGGATGCGGCTTGCCACAAACCTATAAATTGAAGTTGAAATGGCATGTCTATGTACAATAGTTTTGGAAATATTCAACTTTTAAATTTTTCAAAGACCCTTCTTAGCATAGTTTGAAATTCTACTTAACTTATACTGTCCATTATATTGGCAGGTGTCACAAACCTATATATGCACATGAAAATTTTGAGTATTTGCAATATTTTGAAAGATACAGAGCTTTTAAAATTACAATTGCCCCTAAATTTGCATACTTTTAAATATCATGGCTATTCCAAATGAGATTCACAATTCCACAGGTTAGGTCAGTCAGCATAGCAAGTTTGGTGGTTTTAGGAAAAGTTGTGCTTGAGAAAATCTGCAGACCAACTTGGTCGTGAAGATGAAAAAGAAAGAAGGAAAGAAAGAGGGAGAGGGAGGAAAAAAAAATTCAAATGTTTACTAATACAGTGAAACCTCTCTACAGTGAGCACGCTTTGGACCAGAGAAAGGTGCCCAGTCCTGAAGGGGTCAGCCCTTCTAGGTAGTATGGATGAGTATGGGTGCATGTATATGTACATTATTCATCCATGCACATATATATATGTACAGTGTATACAGATTATAATTCAAGGGGGTATGTATACATGCAATACAAAACAAATAAAATTCCCCAAGTTTTGTTTGTGTGCTATTGGATTTACCAAAAAAGAAAGAATGGAAAAACACAATGTCTGGATTTGCACGCATACATAATCACTGGCTAACGAAAAAACTCCAATGAAAATGTGGACATCACAGACTTTGCTCATCATCCAAGATATACTGACTCTTGCCGACTTGCCTTGAAACAGACCATTCAGTATTAGAGGAGTCACAGTAGTCCAGTGTTTTTGTGCTGTTTAGGTGTATCCAAAGCATTCCAGTTAATCACTGGACTTTGTTAAAAGTGTTATTAGACAAAGGTGTACCGAAATTTTTGGTCATATTAATTTCATACTGGTATGAGAAACAAGAATTTTGCATACAGTGGGGAATCTATATCACCGTGGTTCACCACTTTAAATGGAGTCCGTCAAGGTGGAGTGTTTTCACCGAGGTTCTTTAATGTGTATGTTGATGGTCTAAGCGATCGCCTTCATAAAAGTGGAGTTGGATGCAATGCACATGTACATGGTGTTTGGATCAATCATCTGCTACATGCCGGCGATTTCACATTGCCGTGTCTTTCCGCAGAAGTCTCCAGAAACTGATTGATATTTGTACGGAATATGCTAATGAATTCGATATATAGTTTGATAAGGAAAAATCTGGCAAATTTAAACTTGAAAGAGTTCCATACCTAGCCATGGGAAGCAAGATGCTTGGGTGCAGGGACTCTCACAAGATTCTTGGAACGTTGATGAACTGCTGAAAGAGTTCCATACCTAGTCACCGGAAGCAAGATGTCCTAATGTTCTGATTTAGCGGACAACACTGTAAAAAATGAGACTTGTTCTTTATTCCGCCGACTCTGGTCCCGCGGCATGTGGGACCACCGTCCTGTTTGTATGAAAGGTAACTTTGAGGTATATTGCCCGAAATAGCCAAACACATAATAAAATCAGGGCAGACATATGCTGATTGTGAGATCTGATCTTGCTTAATATCAGCAACAGTGAGGGCAAAACTGTGATGCATGGGCAAACTGTCCCAACTTTGTAATATAAATAAAAATATTACAAGCCATATGATAATAGACTATTGTAGTGTATAAAAATATTCAATAAGGGTGTATCTTTTTCAATTTTACTTTTATGACATTTAGATTAAAATCATAAGAAACACTCGGAAAGAAGCATATCAATATCAAAGTCACCACAAAAATTCAGTTTACGAATTTTCATTTAGGCCTACGTTGGTCCAGGTAACGTGTACCCATCACGTCGGCTTGTAACGATAGAAGTTTACCCCACAGCTAGATGATCACATTGAATACTATAATCAAATCTAAGCTTAGCCATCCTTATAGAATCAAAGGTTGACCTTACCAACACGCAGACCCTATTCATGTTGGAACAGAACTCCGATCACAGTGAGGCCAGTTCACCTATTAACTCTTTTACTGCAAAGTTTTGACTAAGTCAACAGTTTTCCTTGGCGCGCTTTGGGCGCCCAAAGCGCGCCGAGGCAAGCTATTGATCCCTGAACCATTATATTCTCTGGAACTATATTATAGGCATGTTGGTACTTGAATGAAAGGTCTCTCTAGGAATACGAATCTAGCATCCTGATTATAATTGAGACCAGTTCGTCGTAAGCAGCTCGACTGAAGTCGCACTTTGCACTGAAAGAGTTAAGAGAAACTTTAAGGTGAAACCAAATTGGTGTCTGGACAACACACGGTGGTGCTCCAAGCTACACATAGGGGCAAGATATCCCCAGCACTCCCCGAGACGAAATTATAATTTTATTGTTAAACAGACACAATCTTCACAGTTTTAGAAAGCAACGAGAGAGAAAAAAATTGCTAAATTTGTTACGCCTTTGCCATAAGGGCTTATGCCTACACGTCAGAACTGTAAATTTAAACATTATATTTCAAACTAGGCCAAGAAGAACAGTAAATTTAGATATTTTGTTCCAAACTAGGCCTATGCCACAAATCAAGTAAGATTTGTTTGATATATAGGTAGGCTTGTTTGAATGTCCCATTTGTTTTAAAAATTCTTTGAATTCAGGCCATAAAATTGATTGACATCCAGCTAAAGTTGCTTGTCTTGTCTGCCCCAATTTCTGCAATTTTACACGAACTGATGTTAATGCTAAGCCTGTACTACAAATTCGTCTTTCCAGGTGCCCACCCAATTCGGGTTTGCGTTCTGGTTAGTGTTGGCCGTCTAAAGTAGACGTCAAATGCGATCAACTTGACTATGTGGTTCATCTTCACAGACCTATTAAATGTGATTTTTTTAATAAAAGAAATAAAGAAACGTTTTGACACTTGACTGCAATTGATTTTGTGTGTTCAGTAAGGGGTTTAACTTTAAATGAGTCCAGAATGAACCTAACATAAATTTAATCTGGTTGAAGGACTCGTCGCACGGTACAAGGCCTAATAACTGAAAGATCGGGCTGAAACTTCCTAAGAAAGGCGATTATTGACCCTTTGCACTGAAGCACCATTTTCGATTCAAAGCGAGGTGAGACAGTTAAGCGACATGGCCCTGTTCCATACGGTGTTCGTGCGCAACAGTGGATGTTACCAAGGGTGGCTGGAACAGAAACTAACAATAACATTTCCGTGTTTTCGCCCTATTTGTGGTGGTTTTGACAAGCTTTGTCTTGGCCTGGTGCCGTGAGTTGGGGTCAATGGAGTGGTTGACTTACCACCGGAACAGTCGGTATAATTGATTCATTTAGAACGCTGTTCGAGGCGTCACAACTTTTAAAGCCATCTCTGAATTTTTCCACGTCCTCTCAAACATTGAAAGCGTTTAGAGGATCATTCATAATTGTCATAATGATTCAAAGGATATATAAAGAAATGGATCTCTTCTGAAAAGCATACCCTATTGATCATACCACTGAAAGTCCTCTTAATACGCCGCGGATGCAGCAACTCTTCTTGCACAGTCTCGCACCATGACGTACCACACTGATGTAACTACATATTCCCACTAAATGGAGACCCTATGTAAAAAGTTGAATGAATAGCGAGGTTCTGCATTGATGTACAAAAAGGTCCTTAATTTCAGACGCAAATGGCGTTGGTCATTCTAAATTGAGGTCGCATTAATATCTAAAAGTTGCATTTGGAAATTATATTTAACCCCGCATCATACTACTACTACTACTACTACTACTACTACTACTACTACTACTACTACTACTACTACTACTACTACTACTACTACTACTACTACTACTGACAACTATAGAGCAGGGTCATTTTCCAACAGCAAATCAAATGTCATACCATGCACTTTTATCAAGGAAATATCCTTGTGAAAACTAGCTCAAATTTCACCCAATCTAGCTTTTATATTGGTACATAATCACACAAAATTTCAACCTCCCAAGTCAAATCCTTCTGGACTTATCATGTCTGGAATGATTTTGGAGAAAATGGCCGTTTGACCTTGAAAAATAGGTCAAGGTCACTCATCTACAATCTTAACCTAGTTCTTATACTTGCACATAATCATATAAAATTTCAATCTCTTGAGTCAGATTCTTTTGGAGTTATCGCGTCTGCAATTATTTTCAATGAAATACCCCAGTGACCTTGAAAAATAGATCAAGATCATCCCATCTACAATCTCAACCTAGCTCTTACGTAGATACATAATCACAATTTGAAGTTGCTACCTTAAGTCGTTCCTGCTATATCACTTCCGCAGCTTTAAGGAAGTGCTTGTGACCTTGTAAAATAAGGTGATGGTCAAAAATCTACAATCACAAGTAAGGTCTAATGAAAGTCTTATATAAAAACATAATCACACAAAATTTCAACGTCCTAAGTCAAGTCCTTTCCAAGTGCATCTGCAATGATTTTTAAAAAGTGGTCGTGTGGCCCTGAAAATAGGTCAAGTTCACCAATCTACAATCCTAGCCTAGTTTGTATAATGGTACATAATTATGCAAAATTTTAACCCTCTAAGTCAAATCATTGCAGAGTTATCGCGTTTGCGTCGATTTTAGATGAAATTCCCATGTGGCCTTGAAAAGTAGGTCAAGGTCACCAATTTGCAGTCCCAAGCTAGGGTTTATATGGGAGCATCACAAAAAAAATCAACTTTCCAAGTCAAATCTTTCTTGAGTTATCTCGTTTGCAACAAGGTGTTGAAGAATTGGAAGAAGGAGGAAGAAACGTACGCAAAAACAATAAATGGTCCCCCCCCGTTGCACGGGGAAACATAATAATAATAATAAAAATAATAATAATAATAATAATAATAATAATAATAATAATAATAATAATAATAATAATAATAATAATAATTATAAGTTTCACAAACGAAGTGGAATTTGTATTTGAAAATATAATACTAATATTTCGTGCGCAGGTCATGAATTTAAATGCTCAACTAATCTTAACTTTGATCTCCTGCTGGGGCCGTATTAACCAAGAGTTTAATCTGACACTGACTTTAATCCTAAAGTGAAAGTCAATGTGCCTTTGGGCCTCGAACTACTGAATCGTTGGCCATCTAAACTTGCAGGATTAATTAATCTATGTTCTGCACTGTGATTTTATTAAATCAATCTTGATTTAATCCAGATTTTAATACCAGATCAAAAGATTAAATAATGGATCAAAACAAGACTGATTTAATAAAATGAACCTGTTAATCCTTAAGTTCAAACTGTAGCCAAGAGCATTAATTGGCTTATCCTCAAAGTTTTTATCGAACTTGGAGCCCAGGATTAAGTAGTTTACGGCCCAACCCACATTGATTTTAATTTTGGGATTAAAGTTAGGACGAGATCAATTTATTTGAAATACATGAATACGGCCACTGGAGATCATATTGGCCAACAAACTGGGGAATGTTGTGTGTGATCACTTTTCGAGGAGAAAATCTGAGCAAAATCCATGTGACAGAAAGGAAGTAATATCCCCAAAACATTTTTCACGGTAGTTTATGGCCATTTTGTTTAATTAAGGCCAATAGATACCAGGTGTAAAATTGTAGTACTCGATAATGGATAGGCACAATTTAAGCAATGGTTGTGCAACCACTGAGAATATTCTATCCATGTCACCAAACATGAGGATCATAATTATTTATCAAAATGATAATAATGATCAGTCTCAGAAGAAGCCAACGGAATAAACTTTTATCGTGTATGAAATAATAAAGACAATCTCTATGTGTACAAAATGGTTCAGATAATCGTGATCATGTTAAAATGCCTTAAGTACTAATGACATATACAACAGTTTCTGTACATGCACAACAGACCATGATTTTCTGTTGCATACACTTCAGCGTTGTCATTTTATTTACAAGCTTTGAGTACCTTTAGATCTTACGCTCAATTGGAGGTATTGTTCGATGTCACGCTATACGCTTTTAAAACCATAAATCGCAAATGATGTGATAATTATTCAAATATTAACGTCGGTCTGGTAAGACAGTACTTAATACTTGCATGGACATATGTATATACTGGCACATATGTTCTTTCACTTCAACACATATATGTGGTCATCTGTGGCAAAATGGAGTCCATGAAGGAGAAAATCTTGCAGTGTATATATTTAGCAGAACAGATAGGTCGCTATGTGGACATGATAGGCCTCATAAAAAGCCTGGTTCAGTCTGGGATGGCTCTGAGCGAGGACGAACGCAGCCTCTTGAGTTTTTCTTTCAAGGTGCAGATTGATGAATTGCGTAAATCATGGAGAGAAGTATACCATTTGGAAATAACAGAGACAGATGAAAAGAAGGTATCGATTGCCCGTGAATACAGAAAGAAAATTCAACAGGAGCAACGGGATGTTTGCACGGAGTTGTTGTGTTTGGTAGATCGCTACCTGGAACAACACCCAGCTGACGGGGATGCTAAGGGGCGAGCATATTTTGACAAACTGCGGGGTGATTACTTTCGTTATCTGGCGGAAGTCGTGGAGGACGAACGTCCTCAAATGGCCAAGGAATCAATGAAAGCATACGAATCTGGCTTGAAAACTGCCAGATCTTATCTTCCGGTCCTTAATCCAACAAGACTGGGACTCGTGTTGAATTGTACCGTTTTGCACTTTGGGATTTACCAGGACAGAAGAAAAGCGTGCGCAATGGCCCAAGAGGCAATACATGATGCAGCCTCTTTCCTGGAATCAGCTGAAAAATCCCCGCAACACGTACCTGAGGCTAGTATTGCAATTTTACAAGTTATTCATACCAATTTAGCCAAATGGTACGCAACTACACAGTGACCCAAATAAGTGAAGCCATGTTTCCATCTGTGGTTAACTGTGTTATTAGCCGTGCATAAGATAAGTATTAGGCCTATGTATGGAGGTTCCAGACGCTGTGTTTCTTGAATTAAGAACCTCTGATCTACATAAAATAGACAAGGAACTATTGTATTCATATTTTACGTACTTACGGTTAACGCTCATTAATTTTTAGTATTTGTTTGACTAAACAACTTGTGTCGACATTGTGCATCAAAGAGGGGCGGATTTTTCAAAAGAGCTATCAGCAATCAGCCGCATCAGTCTGTCCACCTGACACCCTAGATTATCGATCAGCTCAGCAGGACCTGCCATCCGCATATTCACTATACTAGTCCTGCATAAGTAAAACTGTAATCGTGACATTTAACATATTCAAAGGAGCAGTCTTGGAGACAAACTCGAGTTTTACCTCAAATTAGAATTTCAACTGATACCATAGGAACATAACAATTCTGATGACCGGACAAATCAATTAACTGATTCCTCATTTCTACTGTCGTGCATTTTTTTTCTGGCGAACGTGGCTTTTGTTGATGTTTTCAACTTCGTTTCCCAAAGTATTTTTAAAGAAGGTTAATAACATAGGAACAGGGAACGACGAATAGATACGTTAGATCATCGTGTAGCACTTGTCCCAGCTGGCCTAAGATCATCGTGTACCCCTCGTCCCTGGTGACCTTAGATCATCTGGTAGCTCTTGTCCTCAGTTGCCGTGGGTCATCAGGTACTTCGGGTTCCCAGTTGCCTCACATTCGTCGGATGTTTCTTGTCCCCAGTCCCGGTCGTCCATCCGTCGTGTATACACACTGTCCAAAGAGAGAACAACTATTGCCCTTGTGTCACCCCAGATAGCGGTGCTAAAATTCTATCGTGTCCTGTACACAATTGACAAGTCCTGCCACACAGTGGCCACAATAACTAAAGGGGAAACTGAATATAATTTATTGAGCCTCCATTTCTGGAAAAAAGATAAAAGCAATGAGTACATCATGATAAAAATACAGTGCGATACTAATACATGTATACTCCTAATTGTCATGTGACTGGATCTTAGTGATTTCCTACATACAGCGCACGATCGTACATTTATATTGGAAAATTAACTAAGTCTTGCTGTACTTTCTAGCAATTTGTCAAGCGATTATTTGGTAGGCTACTTACCTAAACAACTAAAATATTTGAGTAAACTAAACTGGTGATTCAGAACCCAAAACCCATTTGTAGGGATAAGAAAAAGAAGTTTTAATTTAAAAGTGAACGACATCAATCTAAATTTTATGATAACCTATGGATAATTAGCCAATGAATAGCGTCAGCCTAGGTTCATATTTATTGAGGAATTCTTTCTCAGCTGAAGGAAACACTCATCAGTAACATGATGATTCATTGGACCAGTGCAAGGAATAACACTCTTGTGGTCAACAAGGCTGAAAGAACTAGAAAATTCAAGAAAGCAAAATTGATGATTTAGAAGCCAAAACCCGTTTGTTAGGATAAGGAAAAGAAGTTTCAATTTTAAAGTGAACGATATCAATCTAATTTTTATGATAGTCTTATGGCTAATAGAAGGTATTCATATTGAACTGTATAACTACGGAATTGTTCTGGTTCCCTTGATTGCTAGGCGACAACACTAAATGCCTCCGCCATTATGAGGACACATACACCATTTATTCAGTCATAAATAACACTTTTTCTGCCGAACAAATTAAATTTTCTGGCTATTTTTTACATCTTGAATATTTTAAAACTTAGTGAATGACTCTTCTTAAGACTTTGCTTTCTGAAGCTGTTACCTTTATCATAGAAGCTCTCTTAGTCCTGCTTTATACATAAATTTGCCCTTCTTCCTGTCAAGTTCCTTGCTGCAGCCTAAGTGGGAGCATGGACTTACTATCAGATAGTCGGTGCCATGGTGGGAGCACAGGACCCTGGTCAGTTGAATACCTCCCATTAACCAATGCATATCGTCGGCTCATATTTATCGAGGAACTCTGTTTCACCTGAACAAAACTCGTTTGTGACATGATGTCAATTTCTGAGAAGTCTAGAATAGGCCTACTATTTTTCTGCTGCGGACAACGTTTGCAAGTAACCGTAGTGAGCCCCAAAATGTGCTATGGCTGGAGCGGAACGACATTGTGCGTATGGATAAAGTAAGCTGTGCGTGCTAACTTTTCAGTCACAGTTAGGACCTAACAAAAATGTGTCAAGGAAATAATCCAGAATTGTCTGATGACTCTTACCATATATCCAATGCCATTCAGGATGGTACTTGTCTCGATGGGTTCAATCTATAAATCGATTGAGGCGGCGGACCACTGATATGAATATGTTTCCTAGACAGAGCCTGGTGGATCAAGAGTGATTCAAGGAGCCACCTTGTATTTCAGAGTACATTACAATGTGAAAAGTGCTTGATCCCCACGTGCCGGTCAAACCTATTGAATGATAATGCTGTGTAAATATCAGCAAACAAACATTCGCAATGAAGTGACTCCCTGTCCAGTTTTTCAGATTGTACATGTACAAGCCTGCTATCAAACTTACAGATGAGCCCTTCCCATCCAGTACTTGATTCACAATACAATAGAAACATCAGAGTTGATGTAATGCTTGATTTTGAGTTTCTTTGAGCAAATGTGTCCAGTATGAAAAGCTGTTTTCAAATTTAATCAGGATTTGGAGCTCAACAAATAATCATTCAGCACAACGATTTCTATCTGTATAATCATTTTGAGCTATTACACGCACACGCACACGCACACACACACACACACACACACACACATATGTATTTATGTATGTATGTATATATATATATATATATATATATACATATATATATATATATATATATATATATATATATTAGTTCTTTCACACAGCAGAACATGTAGCAACTAATTATAACTCGTTCACTCATTTTGGCCAGCTTTCAGCACTCGGGCCGCTTGGGTCTGTGAATCAAACGAGATGGAATCTCTTTCAAAATGGTGAAAAATGTATTTTGACTTAGCCTCCTCCAAGGTTGTTTACTATGTGGAAACATTGTGATTTGCTGATTTTCAACGATTTTTTTTTTTTGAAATTGTGTAATGATTGGTAGGAGTAGGCTACATGTTGCCATGCTCACTATGTCGATACGAGTGTACATGCATGTATATGACTCATTGACTGTGTAGAAATAGAGCATTACTCAATCTCCGCTAAAGACGTTCACCAGGTTGGAGCATTGCCATTCCCCCCCCCCTCCCTTTTTTTTTTTACTAATTTTTAAAAAACACTGATATCGATAAGAGTACATGTACGTACCTTTGTATGTATGTATGTATGTATGTATGTATGTATGTATGTATGAACGGCCTACGTGCGTACATATGCATGCATGATGTATGTATAATCTCTGTTCACCGGTATTTGCTGAAGAGACACAGCATTGTATACTGTGGCACGTTCATAACTACACACAATTGTATCAAAGTATGCTCCCTTCTCCTTACAAACGGTTTTGTACGGCTCTCCAGTTCGTACTTTGTTGGAAAAATTATATTTTTTCCGGCAGTTCATGATTACATATTTTTTCCTGTCGTTTTTCTCAAAAAGGTATTGGTCGATCTGACGTCACTTTTACCTGCAATTCATATTATTGCCATACATCTATAAATTATGCTTGAATTCTACCCCTCTATCAGTCTCTCGTCTGCTGTGGACGTTTCCTTATATTTGTATTTGTTGCATGACCGGCCAACTTCCAACCCTTGGCTATTCATGCATCAAATGTATGTCACGTATTGTCCTGTCTTCATGTTGTCTCCCTCTCTGCAAGAGGGATTAACATAGGGCATTGCCCTTTTTCCAATTGCTATGCCACGTTGCTATATGGAGGTTGCAGTGATTTGTTGTAAATTTGTTTAAACCAAACCAGATACATGGAGCATGCAACAAAAATTTGAAATACCGATGCTAAGTAATATAGTATTAGGACAAACTATGCACAGCTACAATATGATAAAGGATGCATTATATGATCATTGAATTTATAACAATTAAATCATAATGGCGTTTTACTGACATACAAGGCCTACTTCCGCTGTATTACGGCCTCGTACGTCTCATACTGGGTCAGTCTCTTTCATATCCAGCCTGCAGTTACTGTGATTTTGTATATAGGCCTAAGTGATACATAAACACAAGGCTTTTCACAATTTGGTCTCTTTCATAAATCCCAACTCATCTAAAATCCCACTAAATATAATTTTACGTTTTTCATCATCATTCACATCCGCAAAAGAGGACATCAGCCACATGTGCATCTCAAGCGAGGACTTTCTTTCAAATTGCTAGCACTCCTGGGTACCCCAAGACCAGGGTGGGACTTATTTTGCGTTGGATGTCAAGGTAAGCTGAGGACAGACTTTCACCATAGCCTTCTTGTTTAATTTTGTATGGATTTGTTTTTATGCATCTTTTTGTAGGCGGCCTTAAAGTGTGTTATCCGTCCATCCATTCCATTCCATTCCATGCGTGTAAGTGTCAATCCGTCCACCCATTCTACTCGTCTTAGTGTATATCTATCAACCCATTCCCCCCGTCTATTCAGTGTCTATCCGGTCACCCATTCCACTCGTCGAAGTGTCTGTCCGGTCACCCGTTCCATTCGTTTGAGCGTCTGTCCGTCCACCCATTCCACTCGTCTAAGTGTGTATCCGTCCACCCATTCCACCCGTCTAAGTATCTATCCCCTCACTTTTATAACTAAATAGTTTAAAAACTCCCAGACATACTTTGTTGAAATTTGGTTCAAATGTTTAAAATGCAATGATAAAAATTCTGGGATGCTGTACAAACCTCGTTGGAACCCTGGGACGGCAATCAGTCAAGACGCATGTTGACATATATTCCAGTTGTTGGTGTTGTAAAACTTTTCTTCACGGGAGTCTCCTTGTGCCAAATCTGCGGAATAGCCATGCCAAGGTGTTCCGGAGGCATCACGTCTGTGTGAAACAATAGAAGTACGAAGTGCGCAGAGTGTGTGGATCATTTTATGACTTGTAAGGATTGCAAATACGACATTAGAAATACGACACACATGCGCACAGAACAACAATGTCATTTGACGTAAGCGGGAAAGCAAAACAGAGCAAAACGAAATAAAACAAAAAAACAAGTAAAAATTAAGGAAGAAAGAAAGAAAGAAAGAAAGAAAGAAAGAAAGAAAGAAAGAAAGAAAGAAAGAAAGAAAAAAAAAGCTGGAGAGTCCTTTGGTAATATATGCATCCCCCATGCCATAAATTGATCTCATGTGTGCCTTCTATACGTGCTCTAATGTTACCGCTGTCTGGTCTGAAATTACATGTATTAATCTGTGTGTAAAGATCTCTGTGATATTAAAAGTGCGTCAGGCAACGCTGTCCTCCTTTTCTTAGTATGAGTTAGAAGGATAGAAAAAAGACATATTTTATTGTCATTTTATAAAAAGCAATAAAATTAAAAGTGTTTGCAGATAGCTTATTTTTACAGCGTAAAATGCATTTGGGTAAATCTGCATCGATTGTGCGATGATATCATGTTTACCAGCTGATGAGAGCAATGCATGGAAATGAACTGTGCAAGGAAGGATGTGTGTGTGTGTGTGTGTGTGTGTGTGTGTGTGTGTGTGTGTGTGTGTGTGTGTGTGTGTGTGTACAGTATACTTACGGTAATTGCAAAAAAATAAAAATAAAATTAAAAAAAAAGCAGTTACAGTGCACATCTGTTGAGTCTATAATCCTCCGTTGCCTGAGCGTCCAGACAGATCCCTGGCCTTTTGAAATTTCCTCCCCCTGAAAGTTCTCTCAAGTTTGAGTCAAGTTTCTCAACAACAAAAATTGGGACAGACTAGTGTTCAGACTATGATGCATTGTTCACCCGAAATTTAGTCCAAACACCACACACAACAACAATTATCACAATTTGAAACAGAAATGGGTTTGCATGCAGATAGACAAAGAGATGTCGTCATTCATCTCTTGCGTATCCTGATAGCACACTCCCACCCCCACCCCCCAAAAAGAAACAAACAAACAAGAAACAACGAAACAAAAAACAAACAAACAAACAAAAAAAACCCCCAAAACACCCCCCCCCCCGCCCCCGAGTATGGTTACATTTTCCGATTACTGTACTTTTCGCACTTGGTTATTTCGAAGACCCCGATACACACATACATACATGTACGGCATAAATGAGATTAAATATGGTGCAGGTGGATAGTACTCTTACGATTCTATTTTTGTCTGTTCCTGTCAATGAAATTTGAATCAGCTGAGCACGTACGGTTAACTGTCTTCTTGTTCACCAGAAACGATAATGATTTCGCGTAGAGTTACTGCATGAAGGATACACACACGATCAGCACATTTGATGATAGGACATGAAATGCATTGCTCAAACAAGGGAATAAAGTACGGAAGAATTGTATGCGGATGACGTGGACATTCTGGAATTTTTTGGTTACGTCTACAATGGTGGCTGCCAAATGTTGAGTTTTCTCGACCCAAGTCTACCGTACCAGGAAGAGCATGATACGGGATCCTCACAATATACAGAGATTTTTTAAAGTTTAAAAGTGTGCAGAAGCATATGTTGACAAAGTCGTAAGAAAAGATGACAATTGTATGTCCAAAATCTGCGAATTAAATAATCGTGATTTTCGTGCTCTTCGCTACTTGTTTTCCTTGTGTCGAAGTATGTCCCTTTTAAGTATGTACGAGTCTGCATCCGGGTGCAACTTTATCATGAAACACCGATATCGTCTTACTATAACACAATCAAGGACTGAATAGTCTGCCAAATGACATACAATTTTTAATTGGAAGGTCCAATTTTAAAATAAAGACCAAAGCCCCTTCTCATCCAAATGGAGTAGCTCAGGTTCTCAACTTTTTAGATATCACTATAGGCAACTTGATTAGGTCATATGGCTTGGAGGGGTGGGATGGATACAGGGGCTGGTATTGCTTATAGGAGAGGCAGGTTCCAAGAAGCCACCCATCCTGCAGTAATAATAATGTTTAGATCTTACTCCTATTTCAAAGCATGTTTAATTTATAGATTGTCAGTTAAATTTGCATCTAATACATATCACATCACCTATGCACATTTTACACGTTTTAGGAGTTAGGCTATTTATAAATGAAGTATTAAGTAGGGACTCCTTTTGCTATAAGTCGTATATTAACTTTCAACTGCCATTCCAGCAGACAGCACCTGTTTCATATTCTTTACATTGATTCTTTTCATGCCAAAATATCAACTGTTGTATTCATTCCTGTCTACTGAATCAAACCACTAAAAGTGTCGGATGATATTCAGCCATTTTTCTTGTTGGGCACAGGTTCTACAAAATTATTCTGATATATCTATTGTTCTTTTATGGGCCAATTGTTAAAAAACGATTACCAATTTCAAAAGTCTTATGGGATTTATCTTTTTTTCTCTTTAACTTCACTTTCATGAAACAAATGATTTAAATGATTTAAACAGTTCTACTCGGCACTGAGACCCCGGCCAACAGCTGTAGGCAACACAATGGCCGTCAAAGAAAAGCCTGCTTCATGATCCCGGAATCATAATTTCATGTCAAAGATCAAAACTTCTGACCAAAAGAGAAAATAAAATGTTAAACAAGAACAACAACGGCGGTATACCAGAGCAAGAAATGTTGGGGTGTGTTTCTTTTTTGGCGCGTGCTACCATTGAAATGAGGAAGTTGTAAATGCCCATCCAATCATGTTAGCTGATTGGTTATAGTCAGACTCACTACATTGAATATTAAAATCTGGTGTGCATTCAATGCTTGCAAGTTTAGACAATGTTCCCATGTGGCCATGTAGTTACAGTAACAGGCATTTAAAACTTTAACTAGCAAATGGAATTTATACAAATATATAATATTTATATATTTTATATAGATATAATAAAATTACTTAACAAGCCGATTTTAAGTCATATAAGTGTACATTAATTCTGTAAAAGAATTCCTTTGCTTGATTAAAGATGCAAAGTTATTTTGAGTTTTGTACGGGCATGTTGTAAACATATTCACGGTTATTTAGAGATTTTTTCTTGTAAATCTACTTTCAGTCCACATTTGAAATACTCGTATATTACCTTTTAGACATGTAGAGAAAAACGGGAAATATGCCCACCCCTAAGTTTTATCGGCTATAAAGAGAATAGATTTGATGTTTCAAACTAGATGTTTTGTTGGCTGCATGCATCAAACATAAAGTATCAAAGGGCAACTGGTTTATTCCTCAATGAAAATAACGATGAAATATTGAAGAAACCCCATTTGGCCATATTGCCCCCCATGCCTAGGTAATTAGGCCACCCGCTTGGGGTTATATGCTATGGTATAATATTCATCGTGTTCCGATGACAATGCAAAATTAACCTGAGAAGACATAATTATACCTATTGTGCCATGGAGAATCATAAAGTACTTGATATTGAACACTAAGGTTTTATTACAAACATATAGCGACCTTAATTTGTCAAAAACACAAGTAAGTGCTTAGCAACAATCAATTAGATCTACACTGTGTTGCAGATGAAGAAAACATAAAAGGTACATCCTCTTATGTTCCCATTTTGGGGGGATACATTACTTGCATTATTACTTAAGCACATATATAGTACTTTAGTTTCCCTCCTTGAGTCCTGTGGTTGTTTTGAAAGTGCAATAAAACAGTAACATTAATAATATACTGTAATGACAATACGAGTCAGTTAAAAGAAATAGATCTTTATCCAAAGAGGAAAAATATTGATTTGAAATTTAAGATTAAAGTCTTATTGAGTACATGCTTCTGAAGAGCCGCAAAATGGTTCTTAATATGAAATACTTAGCAACGATTGCATTTTATTATGCATTGACCTCAGAACACTGTTCTGGTGTGCCTGGTAACATATTTGCTCTAACGAGTGCTGCTGGCTAAACATGGTTGACCTTGAATAACTAAGAAACGAAACACGGCTTGTTAGTCACCCAAAATAACAATTATCACATTCGAACTTTCGATCGTGACGATTTACTTGGCAATATGCTTGAAACCATTTCTTGCACATCATGCATTGAACCCATTTAGCACCATTTTTGGAGACTACATCGTCCAAAAAGGTTTTACCACACAAACACATGACATCGTCTTCATCAGACACCTGGTCAGAAGATTTGGAAGACTGTTTGAAAGATTTGGCTTTCCTCACAGTGGTCTTCTTTTTCTTTTCTTGTGCTTTATTTCCAGTGGCCCTGACTTTTTTAGAGTTGGTTTCCTAGGTGCTCTTGTTATGTATTTTCCTTTTTGCCATACTAGTACTCCTCTTCCCATTCTTCTTGGACGCCTTTGCTTCTGCTTTCTTTCTTGCATTTGCTATATTTTCTGAAGTTGTCAACTTTCCAAATAAGGAAGTTCTGCACCATACAGGGCGTTTATCTTTCTTTGGGGTCGACAACAGCTCATGAAACTGCTTCTGTGTCAGGACAGGGGTTGATACCTTTTGCCCTTCTGGCACTGCAGCTTCTGATGTCACATTCGCAGGTGTACTATGATATTCTGCCTCAAATTGTGGTGAGTTTGGACCAGCGGGTGTTTGTACAGGGGTTAGAGCAGACGTTGAGGGCTCTTCCACACGTGTCTTTCTGTGGATGGAGGCTCAGGTAGGCTTACACGAGACCTGGATGGTTCAGATTCACCAGATATCGATGACTGAGGTTCACCAGACCTAGATGGATCTGGTTCACCAGACATGGATGGCTCAGATTCACCAAACATGGACGGTAAAGGCTCACCCGACATGGATGGCTCAGATTCCCCAGACATGGATGGCATACGTTCACCAGACGTGAATGGGTCAGATTCACCAGACACGATCAGCTGAGTAGATTCACCTGCTAAACCATTCTCCCTATCTTCATCATCACTATCATCATAAAGATGTTAGGGTATTATTCCAGAGTTGAATGGGTACATTCAACAGGCAGAAAACCCACTGAAAGCTGTTCCCATCTGAGCTGCCTTGCCCCAGGCCTCAGCCACCAGCTTTCCGACATTGAATTTTGTTATTTTCCCACCAGAGTTACGGACGTGTCTGTTTGTATCTGCCTTCCAGTGGGATTTCAAGGGTATCTATCTACTGGTTTCAACAAATGGGTAGTATGGCGGGGTGGGGGTGGGGGGGGGGGCGATTGGACTGATGTCTTCAGTACTACCATAATCCAGAGCCGCAAGCGAAATGTGGGTATGATGACCATCAACAATAAGAACAGTAGGGCTAGATGGTGTGTGGGCACAAAGTGTTCCACGAAAGAAGCAAAAATTCCATCCTTCATGTATCAACTGTCAGATATTTCTATCCTTGCCCATGTGGAAATCCTTCAGACTGTTCGTGGCGCTTTCTGACTCCCATGAACACCATAAATATAGATATGTATGCCCTGGAAGCACTCATGCAACCCAACACAGTAAATGTTTCGCCACACTCTCCTGTGGTGACAGAGTACATTTGTCGGGCAGCTTTTTCTCCACCAGGACCTGTTGGGGGTGGGGGTGGGGGGTGTTATCATTTGTAACCCGGTTTCGTTTGCGTTAAATATCTGATGTGGTTTGTTTCTTATGCCCAAATCATTCAGTTTCTTCTCAAGGGCAGTTAAATATTTCTCTACGGCTTTTCTAGTTACACTGCTCTTCCTTGCAATAGACAGACCCTGGCTCTGTCAGGTACTAATATTATTCCGTTTGCAAAAGGCAACACCCCAGTCTTGCCCAGCCATCGTTGTGTTGATATTGAAACGGTGGGGGATACCTTCTTTTTTACAGAATTGGTATTGTATTTGTGTCTCTTTGCCCAGAACCATTTCCTAGTAGTCAATATCCTATTCCGCAGTTCGAACTCTTTACCCTCCATAAGCTAACCTGTCCCTGTCTAACCTGTATATATATGGAATTACTATTATCTATATTGCACACGTTCCTCTGTAAAATTTTGACATAGGCTGTATCAGCCCAAATAAATTAAAGGGTCTTCAGCGGGTAACTACTCAACATGTTTCGGAGCCTTTTACCCTTACATGTCTCTCTGAGTAACGGCTCCTTGCCTAAGCTAAATATTCAGCAAAGACAACCCACATAATAATGAATAAATATGAACGTGGCAATTGATGAATTAGCTAGATATGTGAAGTTTTGCTTGTAAATGCAGAGCTTCATATCAAAGAAGAATACCTGTCAAACAAACCATAATTACCAAATTTTCATAGTACTGGTTCAGATAAGAACAATTTGACTTACCCCTGAACCAAAATGTACCCTTTCTAGCTGGACAGCTTTTCCTAGTTAAACCATCCGCCAATGTTTAACTGAAGTGGAAACAAGCTGGGGCATTATATTCAGTCCCAGTGATTGTAAAATAAACAGTTGCAGCTAGACCACCTGTACAAACCAAGGAAAATCCTAACAAGGACTGCAACAATGTACATCCTGTACCAGAGATGTAAAACAAACTCCATGATGACACCTACTCCTCAAACAATTAAGCTCTATTTAACTGCCAACCCTGAGTCAATGTGTCAACTTAATGTGTCAGGTTTGTGACACTTGAGAAAATACTGTCAATTTTGAGTAATTTTTTAATAGTGAGTAAATGTGCATTTAGGCATGTCAGAAAAGAATGGAAGTCATTAGCATTTATGCCAAAAACATGCTATTAATGTATGCAGATGTGCGTAATCTGTCCATTGTGATTGGAAAGCCTCGTTGTGCCAACAATTTCACATGGTTAGCAAGTGTCCTTTCTTGTGTCTCTGTCAAGGCAGTTGGGCACCCTAACGTTTTCTTCACAGCAAGATCATAATCAAGATATATCTGCGAAGTGTCTGCACATGCTGCACTGCCCTGAGGGCTTCCTCCATCCGTTTGCCCTGTAGGTCTTTACATTTTTGGTTGTGCACCACGATATCACGAAGCTGGGAAAAAAAGAAGAAATGGTTTTAATCATGATTGATTTTCACACAAGCAGTATTTGCAAATAATATACACATAGGTTAGGCTACCTCTGTGAACCTCGACACAGGCATTGAGGTGAAGTGACTAGCTAGGCTTAGCAATACTGAAGTTTATCAAGTTCTGGCAATATTACCCCCAAATTTGGTAATAGGCCCATATCGCCATATAAACTCATATAGTTCAATATGCCCCATGGGCATAATACCGTAAAAGGATGTGTGTAATATGCCCACACCTGGTCAAATTACCTGCGTGATACCCATTTGGGTAATATGCTAAAGAAATGGGTATATTACCCCTTACTTGGCGCATTACCCATATTTATCCAGGGTAATGTGCCACCATTATAGCCATGTTACCCACCCTAGGCATATTATCCCAACAACGAGCTTGCGTAATATGCCCCTTACCAGGCATATTACCCCCATGCTGGGCATAGTGCCCAATATATATATATATATATATATATATATATATATATATATACTTATAAGTTATAAGCTTTCAATTTATGCAAATTAGGCAAATACACAAAATTAAAACCTTGAATAGCTTCAAATCTACTATTGGTAGGGTGTCATTGAAACTTCAGTTTATAAGTTTGTGACATGGCCAAATCCAATAAACCAAGAACCAAAGTTGTAGAATTTTAATTTATGCAAATCATGCTAATACACAAAATTTAGATTATGTTGAACAATGGCAAAGTGTAGCATTTCAAACTGCTCTCATTTTGAAGGCACCCAGACAGATTTGCTTCGCTTTTCTAGATGAAAGTGATATTCTGATTTGGAATCATTAGGCCTTATATATATATATATATATATATATATATATATATATATATATATATATATATATATATATATATATATATATGTATATATATATATATATGTATATATATATATATATATATATATATATATATATATATATATATATATATATATATATATATATATATAATATATTCGAAATTGAGGAATTGAGGTGTTAGTCCCAGTTGAATATATGGGTTTGTGCGATAGGCAAATTGAACGGCATGCATACAAAACTTGATGACTTTTATTTTATGCCAGATTCATTCAGTCCCCCCCCCCCCCACACACACACACTAAACACCCCCATCACAATGTTGTTAACTTCGTCGTACTAAATATAAACAGTGTCAATACAGAAGAGCATTGTACCTGCATGGAGCTACCTGAGCTGGCCCTTATCCCAAGACGTCAATGAACCTCTGCCATACAGACAAGAGGACGACAGGCCACGACAGACCGAGTCGCACGTCACAAGTCGAATACATGTCCAGGTGAATGTCGAAAATGAGTCTGGGGAAATGGGGAATTTTTTAAAATAGAATTCTGAGGCTCGAAAAAATGTGCAGCGATGAATTTAAAAAGCATATATATATAGCCCTTGTCATGTTTCCTGTGTATGGTATGGTATGCGCATGAAATAGCGGATTTGATTTCAACAGCCAGTTGCACTAGCTGGACGGGTGCGAGAGAAGGGACAGACTTAAAGTGCGATTACTTAACCCCAAATGTGGCTCTCATTTTCTAGTACATGTAACTGAACACTTGCCATGACCGTGGGATTCTTTGCATCTTTACCATTTTCAGACTATTAGTCACTCGATCATTGCGACGTTGTATTGAGGAGACGCTGTTAGGTCAGGAACAGGGAAAAGTGACGATTTTTTTTCCAAAGGTAAAAGTCATCCAGGCAAGTGCCGGCGACACTGTGGTGTAATCTGTGATCAGAAAAACGCCCCTGTCTTTTTTCTATGGAACCAGTACCTGTCTTCACGATGATGCTGAAGAAAGTTAAACGCGACAGGACTGTGACAGTTGCGTAGGCCTCCCAGTGCAGATGATCCTGGGTGCACTGACTGAAGTGGTCCTGTGACCTTCGGAATCGGATCATTATGTGCAAATGTATAAGTACTGGCTCTAGAGTTCTTAAGTGACCACTCAAAACAATGGCTCACTAATTTTCAACTTATCAAAATATTAAATTCACTTGAGTGGTCATGTGATTGGGTGAAGATCAACCACATGCATCTCATGCTCTTATACGGGAGCATCAGGATGTGAAACATTAAAGTTGAAATTGAAATACTAAGAAAACAATGGAAGTGACTGCAGTGTTCTGTGATCTTGAATATACGGCATCAATGGCGCCCATTTACACTGTCAGCTTGCCCTTTTGGAGAACCATCACTATTTGCCACGTCACTGTCTTCACTCACACACCTCTGGACTCGTGTATTTCTTTAAATGAAAAGTAAAAGGATCCACTATTATCAAGACATAAACCATATATGCTAGTTTGACCTTTCAACGGTACTCAAGGCCAAAATTCACAATCATCGAAAAAAACCCCCATAGCTACATATCCCTATCAATGTTCAACATTAACAATGGGTCTAGAATCTACAATGCCAAGATAGAAGACAGTTATGTCAGTTTGACTTTCATTGTCACTCAAGGTTAAACTTAACACCGCTGAAAGACCCCCCCCCCGAACTTTCTTATTAGTGTTTAATTCTATGGCCCTATGATTCACATTAGAAAGATAAAAACCGACAAGCCAGATTTACTATCCCTATTGTAACAATGATAACATGCACGAACCCCAGCTTACAGATAATTTTTGAAAATAAGTGAAAATTCAGAATATGCCGGTCGCACGAGGTAGTGATGGTAATTAGAGGAGATCGACTTAACGTTTTGTCCCACCACGCTTGAAGAGAATCCAGCTTGTAGGTTTAGAGAAAACGTTGAAAATCGCTGAAACACTCAAAAAAATCATTTAAAAAATAGTAGCACGACCTGTTAAAATAAATTGCCATCTGGGGGTCGCCGTAAGTGTCCCTATGTAATTCCCAAGCAGTGGCAAAGCGCTTTTGAAGGTTTTACCCTCACCATCACCCCCACCCAAAAAATAAAGTCACTGGAGCCTGACCATTTGAACAAACTCAATAGTGAACCCCCCAAGGTACATCTCCATCAAGTTTGAAGTGAATCTGACGGTTTTGGAGGTCCATTGCAGTCCCCCCCTCACTCACACATTAATCGATAGGAATAAATCTATCGATCGGCAAGTATCCAAATTGAAGAATTCGTTGAAACCAGGTATCAGGAGCAACATCACCAGGTGATCCAAAAAAAAAAAAAAAAGTTTTACTCGTCCATATGGTACATTTCCACCAAACGTCAGCATGATCTGCCACTTTTGGGAAAGAAGTCTAAAATCCCCCCCCCCCCCAATAATAATAATAATAATAATAATAATAATAATAATAATAATAATAATAATAATAATAATAATAATAATAATAATAATAATAATAATAATAATAATAATAATAAAAACCACAGCGCCACCTGCAGATAAAAAAAAAAGTTCTGGGAGGCCCCAGAAGTATCCCTATGCAATTTCGAAGCAATTGACCATGATATTTCGGAGATTTTAGAAGATTTTGCCAAAATAATAATTACTAAAAATCCAAAAATTATTGGAGCGCGACCTTTTGACCAAACTTGATAGAGACTCATCGAAGGTAGATCTCGACCAATTTTAAAGAGGATCTGGGCAACGCCAATCGACAATATAAGAGGGTGGGAAAGGGGTTTCCCGTACTGGCGAACTGGGGCTTTTTATTTACCGTACTGGGTTACTAGAAGCCCTCTTATTTTACGTACTTCGTCCTATCCAAAATTTTGAAGGATTTTTATTTTCCGTACTGCGTACTCTAGAAAAATAATTACCTGTACCAACGTACTGAACCCCCCCCCCCCTTCAGATAAATGTGAACGGACCATCCATCCTGTAAGCTCAGCTGAGCAAAATTATATGATGCAACTTGTAGTCTTTTTCAATGTTCAGTGTTCACTTTATATCTCAACAAATGAGAACCTCAACTTCGATATTGTAAGATATATGCACATAACCGAGTCAGAACTGGATGACTGAGACTTGGGTCTTGGCCACTCACGTGACCAACACTATATTATATATACACACCTGTACACAAATACCGGTAAAGTTCGATAAGAAACAAACATCGCTTCTGGGTTTACCCACGGGTGGCCGTCTCGATTCTGAGTGATGCCATTTCACGGACTACACCACAGCATGGTGGTAAAGGGGCATCACTCAGAATCCAGACGGCCACCGGGTCCACATGGAAGGCGGAATATAATACGGCAGCAAGGTGGATCCATTTAGCTGACTCCCCCACGTCAATTCATACCCACGCCCTCGTACAGGTAATATATATAATGCTGCAGAGGCAGGAGACCTGGAGAACCCTAATTATAATCAGATAGGTGGAATGAGACATGCACGTCCCTGTTATAATCAAAGACGTGCATTATTATCTGTATGTACGTCTCTATAATAATGGCATACGGTTTCAGTTTGCCTGCGAAGCACATCACCTTTTGGGCACAACTGTACTGATCCTGGGGTACTGACAACCAAAGCTTACCCGGGGACGTGCATCCGTGCGCAAGTAGCTGAAGCACATCACCTGGCTGGGCTGGACTGACGACCCCGCGCGGTTGGCGGGAGACGGCATACTACAGTCATGGACATGTCCATGCTCGAATTTGGGATGTGCATGCCCAATTGGCCTCAAACTGATTTTCTCAGCGTCTGACCTTCCCCATGATGCAATGAATCATCAACATAAAACCATACATTGGAAGTATTAAACATACATCCCTGATCCGGGCCTTGATCGCTAAAAGCATCCTTCTACGTATTTCCGCTCAATGTTGGGTCGGTTGAGCTAAAATGTGACTAAAATAATTAAGTGCCTTCCGTCACTGTGGAAGAATGTCCTGCCTGCTGACTCAAGCTGTCACATGTACATGATACTGAGCTCACGCTCTGCACAAAGAAAACTAATTTGTAGTTTTCTATTGCAACCCCAAATTGAGCGTAAAAAGCAATCGCAAATCCCTGGTTTCTGGTTTTCAAGGTGCAAACACCAATTAGTCACAAGATGGCAGCACTACCTTAGAAAAGCCAATAAACATATCGGGTAATTTTATTATTAGCTCAGCTGACTTGTCGGTCAGCTGAGCTTATTGGATGATCTTTCATTCGTCTGTCCACAATTCACATTTTTGACTTCTTCAAAACCGTCAAGCAGATTTACTTCAAACTTGGTGGGAGTGTATCTTGGTGGGTCTCTACCAAGTTTCTCAAATGGTCACCCTCCAATGATTTTTGGATTTTTTTATGAATTCTTTTGTTTGTTTGTTTGTTTTTTCTTGGGGGGGGGGGGAATCTTACACAAGAGGACTGTCACAGTCCAGTGCTCAGCAAACATGCACATATGCCTCTTGCGATTTTTGAAGATTTGCCCCCCCCAAAAGAAATTCATAAAAAATAATAAAAAATCAATGGAGCATGACCATTTGAAAAAAAAAACGGTAGAGACCCACCCAAGGTACATTGCCACCAGGGTTGAAGTCAATCTGGCTGACAGTTTTGGAGAGGACGTCGAAAATGTGAATTAGCATTAGAATGCCCATTGACGTGCATAGTAAACAATAGGAAAGGTGCACTTACCGATAAGTACCCAAATTGAAAAAAAAAAAAAAAAAAACACGTTAAAAATCAGGAATCCACAGCAGTGCCACCTAGTGTACAACTTTGTTGACCCTTCCACAAGAAACATATACACCAAGTTTCAGCTTTATATGAATGACAATTCTGGAGAAGTGTCGAAAAGAGCGATAACACACACACACACACACACACACACACACACACACACACACACACTAAAATAAAATTGCAGTCCCACCTGGTGAACAATTAAGAACTAGGGGTTCCTATGAGTGTTCCTGTGTGATATCAAAGCAATCGGGCGAGCAGTTTCAAAGAAGATTTTTTAAGATTTGCCTCCCCCCCCCAAAAAAAAAATCATGAAAAATCGAAAAATCAATGGAGTGTAACTATTTGAACAAATCTGCTAGAGACCCACCCAAAGTACATTATCACCAAGTTTGAAGTCCATCTGGGTGACTGTTTCGGAGAAGAAGTAGAAAATGTGAATTAACATTAGAATGCCCATTTACTTACATGGTAATCAATAGGAAAGGTGCATTTACTGATAAGTACCTGAATTGAAAAAAAAAATCGTCAAAAATCAGGAATCTGCAGCATTGCCAGCTTGTTTGAACCTTCCACAAGGAACGTATCCGCCAGGTTTCAGCTTAATCTGAGTGATAGTACTGGTGAAGTTGCTGCACTTTTTTTTCCAGTTTTTAAATGATATTTTTTATGTGTCTTTATTATTTTCGACTTCTTCAGAGCTGTCACTCAGATTAAGCTATAACTTGGTGGATATGTTCTTTGTGGAAGGGTCAAACAAAGTTGAACGCTAGGTGGCACTGCTTTGGATTTCTGATTTTTAACAATTTTTTAACTTTGGTACTTATCGGTAACTATTTATTACTGTGTAAATTAATGGATATTCTGATGCTAATCACATTTTTTTACTTCTTCTCAGAAACCATCTGCCAGATTGACTTCAAACGTGGTGGCAATGTACCTTGGAGGGGTCTCTACCAGGTTTATTCAAATAGGGATGCTCCAGTGATTTTGGAGTTTTTATGAGTTTTTTGTTCTTTTTTTGGCAAATCTTAAAAGATCTTCTTCACCTGATTGCCTTGATATCAAAAAGGGACACACCTTGGGGCTCTTAGTTCTTAATTTGTTCATCAAGTGGCGCTTCAATATTTTTTTTAATTTTTTATGATTTTTGTGTGTTTTTGCTACTTTCAACTTCTCCAGAACTGTCACTCAGATTAAGCTGAAACTTAGTGGACATGTTGCTTATGAAGAAGGAAAACAAAGCTGTTCACTAGGTGGCACTGCAATGACTTCCTGATTTTTAACAATTTTTTTGATTCAGGTTCCTATCGTTAAATGCACCTTTTCTATTGATTACTATGCAAGTGAATGGGCATTCTAATTCTTGTTCACATTTTGGACTTCTCTGAAGAAACTGTCTGTTAGATTGACTTCAAACTCGGTGGCAATGTAGCTTGGGTGGGTCTCTACCAGGTTTTTTGAATGGTCACGTTCCAGTGATTTTTTTATTTTTTAAGATTTTTTTCCTCAAAAATCTTTACAAAAACTTTTAATAGGAAAGTTTAATATGGGAATTTCTTTTAATTGTTATAGTTAAATAATTCTGGTTACATTTGTATCAAACTTGGTAGGCTTGTACCTTTGATAAATGTCTACTTATTTTGTGCAAAGGATTATGCTCCAGTGATTTACTGGAGCTTGACCTCATTCCCAAGGTCACAGGGCAACTGACATGAAATTTACTGTTCACTCAAGAACTTGATATCAGTTTTGAGTTTGGACCTTGATGTTGCCCAAGTTAATGTTTCTGTATGAAGGTCATGCTTAGACAGTACATGAGTGACCTGGACCTCATTTCTAGGATCACAGTGCAACATACACGAGTTTTGCTCTTCAACATGAAAATTACTTGAACTGGGACCTTGATGTTGCACATGCTTAGTGTTCTTCTATAAAGGTCAGTACATGGGTGACCTTGATTCTATCCCAAATTCAGAGAGCCACAAGTGTGATGAATCTCTAGGTCAGCTGAGTATGGGCTGTTCACACAGCCCCCTTGTTTTATTCATTTATGGGATGTAAACTGCAAACATTTTGTGATGTATTGGTATGTCTGCCATAATTAATTTAATGGGAAATATATCATTGCTTCATTAAGTTAATGCACAACATACTTTAAATAACAAAAGCTGCCTGCAGTTGTGCTTGTATCTGGGCAACCAGAAGTGAACTTACCAGACTCCCTGCCAAAATAAATAAATAAATAAATGAATGAATGAATGAATGAATGAATGAATGAATAACTAACCAACTAACTAACTAACTAACTAAATAAATAAATAAATGAAATGATGATGATGATAATAATAGACTATCACCATGACCCAGATACTTGAACTAGCGGCCTTTTATGCAGGACACACTCTTGTGTTCAGATACACAGGAATGTAAAGTTTTATGATTCTAAGTTGAAGGACAACAGAATTACAGCCCGGGAATGATGTGTGAATTATTTTTTCATAAATATATCACCCTGACCCAGATACTTGACCTAGTGACCTACTTTTGTTTCATGACACACCTTTAGGTCAAGATATGTGTGTGTCAAGTTTCATGATACTAAGTTACTTTAGTAAGTAAAGGAATTGAAGCCTGGACATGATTTTATAAAGATATGTCATTGTGGCCCAGATACTTGACTTAGTGACCACTTTTTGGTACATGGCACATGCTTATGTTCAGATACATCTGTGTGCAATGTTTCATTTGTCTAAGTTGAAAGACAAGCCAGTTATAGCCCGGGCACAAATACAGCAGACCAGATACTTGACTTGGTAACCTACTTTTGGTACATGACACACCTTTAGATCTAGATATATGTGTGATTCGAGTTACATGAAACTAAATTCAATAGTAAAGGAATAATAGCAGGGACAGGATTTTATAAGGATAGGTCACTGTGACTTAAATGTTTGACCTAGTGACCTACTTTTGGTTCATGACACACTGTTTTGTCTAGATGCACCTGTGTGTAAAGGTTCATTAATGTAACTCAAAGGACAACAGAATTACAACACAGACATGAAGCGCAATATTGTTTTATGATTGTATCACTGTGACCCAAACACTCAACCTAGTAACCTACTTTTGTTTCATGACTTACCTTTAGATCAAGATATATATGTGTGTGTGTGAAGTTTCATGAAACTAAATTCAATAGTAAAGGAATTATAGCCCGGGCACGATTTTATAAGGATATGTCACTATGACCCAGATACTTGACCTAGTGACCTACTTTTGGTACATGACACACCCTTATGTAGATGCATCTGTATGTGAAGTTTCATTGATCTAACTTACATAGTAAAGGGATTTTATCCTGGACACGATTTTAAAAGAATATGCCACTG
This sequence comes from Hermodice carunculata, assembly GCA_964020975.1. NCBI lineage: Eukaryota > Metazoa > Annelida > Polychaeta > Eunicida > Amphinomidae > Hermodice > Hermodice carunculata. The sequence continues at coordinate 66,065,728 of OZ026619.1, forward strand.
TGACCCAGGTGGGTAACCTAGTGGCCTTCTTCTAATACATGACTAACCCTAATGTCCAGATGCCCCTGTGCGAAAAGTTTCATTTATCCACATTGAAGGACAAGCCAATTATAGCCCAGACACAAAAAGCGGATGGACAGACACACGGAAAAAGCAATTACTCTATGCACCCCCTCCGGTAGGAGGGGGGGCATAATGATAATACAAAACCAGCCTTTTTCATTGTGAATATTGTATGAAATTTGACAAAAACAATTTTTCTTAATATATATAGTAAATACATATGCAATTCTGACTCTGTTGTGCCAAATTTCCAATTTCCATGAAATAAATGTGCTACTGACCCCTACCTTCAAGCATTACCTTATCAACTGGTAACATACATAAAAAAGAATGTACTAAGTTCTCACCGATTCCATATTTTCCTTAAATAGAAAACATGTAGACTACATATGCATTAAAAATTACAGACTAAATAAAAGCTTGCTTTTTCCCGTTTGGTTGTTGACATCATACAACAGGCTGACTAGCCTGCATAGAATTGTACCATATGTCAAGCATATGCTACACTATAATGGAATGACTCACATACAGTTGTACTATTGTGTGTCTGTATTGTATACCACACTTTAATGGGTGACTCACACAGGGCTGCACTACATCTCTATTGTATGCCACACTCCAATGGAATAACTTATAAAGTTGTACCGTATCTGTTGCATGCCACACTCCAATGGAATAAGTCACATAGAGCTATGCTATATCTTTATTGTATGCCACACCCGAAGGAATGACACACAGAGCTGTACTCCATCTCTATTGTATACAACATTCCAATGGAATGACACACAAAGAGTTGTACTCCATCTCTATTGTATACAACATTCCAAAGGAATGACACACATAGGGCTGCACTCCACCTGTATTGTATACAACATTCCAAAGGAATGACACACATAGAGTTGTACTCAATCTCTCTTGTGTACAACATTCCAAAGGAATGACACACATAGGGCTGCATTCCAATGGAATGACTCATACGGAACTGTATATATATCTACTGCATGCCACATTCCAGTGGAATGACTTGATCACAGGCTGTACTATATCTTGATTATATGCTTTTCTCTGACAACACACTTTCATGATGCAGACAGAATGGGGTCATTACAACCATGTTCACTGGGGGCATGTTATCTTCATAGGCCAAATCTACAGTTATCATTCAATTTATTACTGTTTTAATTAATTAAAACCCCCTGAACATTGAAGCAGAAGACATTTAAACACCAGTCTTGGGGGGGGGGGGGGGGTAGAATGTTATTATGTCTTTGTGCCAACACAGACATACTGTTTTTCTAGGAATTCTTTCTTTCTTTATGTCTGTGTGCCAACACAGACATATTGTTTTCTAGGAATACTTTCTTTCTTTCTTTCTCTCTCTCTTTCTTTCTTTCTTTCTTTCTTTCTTTCTTTCTTTCTTTCTTTCTTTCTTTCTTTCTTTCTTTCTTTCTTTCTTTCTTTCTTTCTTTCTTTCCAGGCAAATTTGTCCAACATTTCATTTGAAAAGTATTATATGTAGAAACTCCAAACTTGGCACAATTATACTTCTATAGATGAAGTCTTGCCTTTTTATAATGAGAGGCCATGCTTTTCAAAATTATGCAAATGAGGGCTAATTAAAATTTTAAATCTTCAATATCTTATATACTATAGTAGATGTGGTTCCGAGTTTATAGGCGTTCAATCATAGCAAGGCAAAGGTCATCTCAAGGTCAAAGGCAACTTTGGATGGTGGCTTTATTGCAGCTGTAACTTGGTCAATTTTTATCCAGTTTTGATTATGTTGGGCTCACATTGCAAATATTGTAATACTGCACATTTTTGACACTTACGTGTGATCCCTAAAGGTCAAAGGTCAATGTCATTTGAAATTGTAGGTACTGCAACACTCCATATTTCTGCAAGAACATGTTAACTTCTAAAGGGCAAAGGTCAAGGTCATTTGGCCCTTTGAAAGTTTCATCTTGCTATAACTTTTTTCAAATTTTGATCGGATTTGGTTCATGTTGGGCTTAAATTGTGGGTATTGCAACATTGCATATTTTTACATTTTCGCAATTTATATGTAAACTGTAAAGGTCAAAGTCATTTGGAATTTGAAATTTTCATCCAGCCATAAGCTTAATGGAATGTGAAATACCAAAGGACAAAAGTTGTAGCATCTAATATTTAGAACTTTTGAAGGCACACAGATTTGCTTTGAAGCAAAGCTTCTTTTCTAGTTTTCTTTGTTCTGTCTTTCTTACTTGTGCCAAAATCTTCTCTGGAGCTTTTTCTGACACTATGATTGTTATGAAAACCACCAAACTCGGCAAGGTGACTGACCTACCAATGAAATTGAGTACACTGTTTTGGAATTATCAATATGCTGGTTAATTATTCAATATAAAGAGAAAGTTAACAAACACAAATCTGTAAGCCCAAGTACTGTTTGAACACTATCAAGTCTGATATTCTTAGTCCTATTCTGCGCTATTCACTGCAAAACTGCACACAGGTACCTCTAAATCATTATGGCCAGTTAATTTGTCAAAGGAACAAATCATATTCATAAAAGTTAAAATTTAATTAGAAGGTTTACTCTTTATAAGCCTTCATGGAAAATTGGCTCATCAGCTGGGAACCAGCCTAAGACTAGTGCCATAAGTAATATCCATTCTTCAAGAGGTGCCCACTAAACAAAAAGGTTACTTTGATTTCCAATAACCTTTGAACAAAAGTAGCATTTTAAATTATGCAAACAGACAGAATTTAAATCTCAAATATCTTCAAAACTGTTATACAGAGGCGTCATTCTTACTTTGAATTATAAGTTTGTCCTGTTGGAAGATCCAACCAATTTTAAAATGAAGTTGTAGCACTTTAAATTATGTAAATTAGGCAAACATATTCAAACCTTGAACATCTTTTTCAAAACTATTTCAGATAGAGGTGTTCTTACTTTATGTCATAGCTTTGTGCTATTGGGGCACCTACATGTAATTAACCATGAACCAAAGTTGTAGCATTTTCATTTATGCAAATTAAGTGCATCTGTAAAATTCAAATAATCCTCATATTTGCTGCTAATACTTACCTATAGACTACTAATGGGTACTTCACCTCCTAGGTAATGTCTTTCCAAAAATTAATACCACCTGATCATATTTTCGGATCGACCCCTGCTCGTGGTAATGGAGGCCACTATGCCATCTGTACCAGGCAGCTGACCTCCAGCTTGGACTGTACACATCAGTTACTCTTTTGGTGGACCAGTCCCAAAAATGATCTGATGCCGGGAGGTTGGGTGGTCTATAGGTAAGTATTATTGATAAATATGAAAATTATTTAAATTTTACAGATTTACGGCATAATACATCACCTATAGAATGGGTAGAGATACCATCAAAATTGGAGGTGTGTGTGATCATTCTGGCCTCCAGAGCATAAGTAGCTCCACAAGGGGGAGAGCAGAAAAGTATCTTTCTCTGCCAAAAGTCACCTTGCTAAAGCAGCAAGGTCGATTTAACAAACCCCAAGGAAATAGCAAGCATCCTTCTGGGATTAAAATCCCACAAGAGCAAGGAAAGAAAAGACAGTGTCTTGGCAAGAGAGCAACTATGCCATGTTGAATATGTGACCATGTCTGGCTCAGCATGTGCACACAGAGGGAGTAGGGAGATCTGTCAATGCCACTAAATCGTCTTCAACACAAGATACATCCCTCAAATAATGGTCCGAGAATGTCGAGTGGCACCGCCACCAGCATCCTGACATATTGTCAGAAAAGGAAACTTGCTTCAGAGCATCCCATGATGATGCAATGGCCCTTCATGTGCTCCGACTTTAAGCAGCTTTGTAAATTCAGGAGCTTTCTCTGCAGCCACATAAGCTGCCTTAATGGCTTTGGTTATCTAACTCGATATAGTGTTCGAGTGGATTTCAAGTTTCTTCGGTTTGAGAGGAAGAAAGAGAGGTTTCCTCCCTTTTCTAGTGTTTTTTTGCCTGTTGAGGTAAAATTTCAGAGAACTTACAGGGCATAGCAATCTATCAGAATCCTCGCAATCCTTTTAAGCAGAGAGGGCCTTGATAGAGAAGCCCTTGAAAGCCGTAAGAAGCGTATCTAGAGCATGGTTCTTCAACATCACGAAGGGATTTGATTTCAAGTAAACCTTATTACCATCACGTGACCATCTAGTCTTGGAGGGATCCAAGGCATGAATATCTCCTGTCCATGTTCCAGAGGCAAGAGGGAGGAGAAAAACTGTTTTGTAGGTGAGGAAACTAAGTGGAACCCTATCCATATGTTTCCTCTGCAAAGGATATGATTGAAGTCCCCAAAGGACTATCTACAGAGAGATCCCACTGTGGAAAGACATTCCGCCTTACCAGCCTATCTACACAGAAGCTTTTGATAAGCCTTGACAAGACCATGCTGGATCCTATCCAGTGGCCTTCCGAGTCTAGAGAGCAAGATATAGCTGATCTATACCCAGCTACAGTGCAAACCTCCAGACCAGAACCAAATAGTTCATAAGGCACTCAGCAATTTCATTTATGGAGGTCTTCCAGGGATCCACATGATGAGGGACAGACACCACTTAGAATCATATACCTTCAAAGAAGTGGTTTGAAGTTTCCCTCTAGCAACTCAAGCTGCCACTTTGTGTAAGAGGCCGGTATCAACAAGGTACATCCTTTGTGACAGTCGCCAAGCGAGGAGATGAAGGACCTTTGGATTATCGTAGAACATGTTGAACATTTACTGTCATAGCAATGTGTTCCACTCTGCCCCTGGTACGGGCCCTTCCTGTGCTACTGGGGATATGCTGAAGGAAGCCCCAGGTGGCCCACTCGCATTGTTGCTCATAGTGGGTTCTGGATCCCTTGAAGTATGGGCCATCTGGGATACTGATTGGCCCAGCCCTCGTCAGGACCACCACACCTATGCAAATTATATGAATACCCACTTCTTATCATTAAAAATTGTGAAGCACTCAGATTTGCTGCAAAGCAAATCTTCTTCTCTAGTTGGCAAATGGAACCACTCCTGAAACTGGTGTGAGCATGTGTTCATGCACTGGCTCCCATGCACGTGAGGCAACACTTAAATCTATTATGGTATGACTTGCAATCTGCTTCCTTTTCTGTAATTCACATTACACACTTCTGGTTTTGTGTTCAGACTGTTGACATACATCATTCTAAATCTAATTGTTACTTTTGATAACTTCCTTGAAATAATTATCAGACCTAGAAAATATGTTTTGCAAGACTGCCCTCATGATGTTCTCCCTGACAACTGCCACAGTTCATGGTGTCGGTGTTTTTTAAATGTAACATATGAGGAAACAAAACACCACCCATTCTCAGAAAATTTAAGAACCTGTAACACTGCTGCATACCAAAGGTCAGAGTGTGAAAATCATTCCACTAGCTTTGCTTCCTGGTGTCTGGTCACAAGGACTTTCAGGAAATTCAGTCCAGACCAAAACTGTGAATAGTATTGCACAGTATAAAGACAATAGGGTAGTAAACAGGCTGCTTCTTGCCTTTTTTTTTTTTTTTGGGGGGGGGGGGGGCAGGCCAGTACATTATGTTGCAAATAAGCTGGTAACTTGTTAGTTTTCATCTAGATCAGCAAGGCATACTTCACACACTTTCTTTTTTTTTCCCTAAACAATGGAAGGTCACTGTTGCTTCTTTGTATATGTTCAATTATATCTATATTTCTCACGTGACGAAATATTTCTTACAACAACCAAGCAAAGAAAAGCAAACTCAAATTCATATTCAGTCTTGTTAATTCAGCACTTAAAAATACTTGTGTGTGAACCCCACAGTTCAACTGAAATATTTGATTTGTGTCAACAATCTACAAGACATCTGTGCAGTGGAGTATTTTTCATTTTTCCAGGAAGTTTGGTCAGAGTATATCCAGATCATCATTTCCACAGGAATCAGCCCCATCATTACCAGGTTCTGTCAGACCCAGCACCAGGTCATCCTAGCACTTGACTACTAGTAGTTCCAGTACCAGGCCATCCTACCAATAGACTATTGGTAGTTCTTGTACCAAGCCATACAAGCAATAGACTATTCGTAGTTCTAGTACGAGGCCATACAAGCAATAGACTACTGGTGGTTCCAGTACCAGGCCATACTAGCAACAGACTACTGGTACTTCCAGTACCAGGCCATCCTGGTACTAGACTACTGGTATTCCAGTACCAGGCCATCCTGGTACTAGACTACTGGTATTCCAGTACCAGGCCACCCTGGCACTGGACTACTGGTAGTTTCAGCAGCAGGCCATCTTAGCAATAGACTATTGGTAGTTCCAGTACCATGCCATCCTAGCAATAGACCACTGGTAGTTCCAGAACCAGGCCATTTTGGCACTAGGCTACTGGTAGTTCCAGTGTCAGACCATCCTGGCACTATACTGGAAGTTTCAGTACCAGGCCATCTTAGCAATAGACTACTGCTAGTTCCAGTACAAGGACATCCTAGCAAAAGACTACTGGTTGTTCCAGTACCAGGCCATCCTGGTACTTAACTGCTGGTAGTTCCAGTACCAGACCATACTACCAATACACTACTGGTATTTCCAGTACCAGGCCACCCTAGCAATAGACTACTGGTAGTTAGGGTACCAGGCCATACTAGCAATAGACTGTAGTTCAAATACCAGACCACCCGAGCAATACACTACTGGTATATCCCATACTTCACCATCCTAGCAATAGGCTACTGGTAGTTTCAGGACCAGGCCATCCCAGCAATAGACTACTGTTAGTTCTAGTACTAGGCCATCCTACAAATAGACTACTGATCGCATACTACACCATCCAAGCAATAGGCTACTGGTAGTTTCAGTACCAGGCCATCCCAGCAATAGACTACTGGTAGTTTCAGTACCAAGTCACCCTAGCAAGAGACTAATTGCAGTTCTAGTACGAGACCACCATAGCAATAGACTACTGGTAGTTCCAGTGCCAGGCCATCCCAGCAATAGACTACTGGTAGTTCCAGTACTACGCCATCCTACCAATAGACTACTGATCCCATACCACACCACCCCAGCAATAGGCCAGTGGTAGTTTCAGTACCAGGCCATCCCTGCAATAGACTACTGGTAGTTTCAGTACCAAGTCATCCCAGCAACAGAGTACTTGTAGCTCTAGTACCAGGCCATCCCAGCAACAACCTACTGGTAGTTCCTGTACTAAGCCATCCTAGTAATAGACTACTGGTAGTCCCAGTACCAAGCCATCCTAGCAATATACTGGTAGTTCCAGTACTAGGCCACCCGACCAATAGAATGACTGGTAGTTCTAGTACCAGGCCACCCTAGCAATAGATTACTGCTACTTCCTGTCCACTGTGGCCTGCTGGGCCATCAGTTGCCTTGTGGTCCTGAAAGGAGCTGAATCGGGACACATTCATGAGCATCTGTTTAAGTAAATGTTAACCTTATCAAACCATTTTCCACCAAATTATCTAGTAACTTTTTTCCTAGCATTCTAAACTCCACTTCATTAATACTAAACACATCACTGTACATCTGTGAAACCTGCCTTCCCTGCATACACAAGTGGCACATCTTTCTGGGCTTGTTTTCCTTTCATTTCACATGTGGCAGAATATGATAAAAATATGCACTAACAGGTCTTTTCTGTGATGAAAATCTCTTTAATGCTTTAATGACACATTCTACTTTGTACATCTAACTGAATGACTCCATGTTTTGATAAATTCTGCACGAGTCAAGTTAAGCTCATCCCATGGCAGTATTCTCATACATGTATGACGTACCAACAACCATATTCTTGACTGGTTTCTAATACTTTTGATGCTCATGTCTCTGGTCTTTAAAAACATAAAAAAAATAAATCACTGAAAAGCATCAACCATAATTCACTTCTGCAAAGTTCAGATCACAATAAAGACATCAGTATTTACGTTTGGCCCACTTAAATTAGCATAGATAACGAGCTGCCCAGAACAGCTGCTGTCACACAACCAACCTCTCACAGTAAGGCCAACTCAAACACAAGTATATTGTAATTACTTGGCACTGCAGTTCACCAGCCATTCTCTGTGATTATGGAAGTTTCTCTCTCTTTTTTTTTTTTTATATATCTCTGACAAAATCAGATATTTTTCAATACTTTAAATTAGTATACACACTTTCGGTGCATTGGCTACAGTATACTTAAGTTTCATCCATGTGGCCTTCATCTTCAATCCTTACCAGCTGACATGGCTATTTCTACAATCATAACTTGCCAAGTCTGTGTGGATATGATGGGGGAGAATAGGATATCTTAACTCATTCCATACCAGTCCCTGATTTTTCCGTATATTTACTTAGATTTCAGACGACAATTGCATATTTAAATTCTTCATGAAAAGAGCTTTCGTTCAAGTACCAACATGCCTATAGTCTTAAGTCAGTGCCAGAACCACTGACCAAGGCCTGTGACCATAGTATGGAATGAGTTAAAACTAGAGTGGAAGCCAGTTATAATAACACCATCATGCTGGTGACATCCCTTCAAAACCAGATACAAAACTGCATATTTTGTATACAATATTCAATTCTCTGTAGGCCCCTGATATTACTGATAAACAGATAAACTGATGAGGAATATAATCACCCACATCTAACTAACACTGCATTTTGATTGTGCCGAAGATGTGTCCTAGGATTCTACGAGGTCACCAGCTGGGAAAATGACTCTCTTCATCAGTATCATTAGCATAAGCTGACACAAATGAATGTGCAAACATGTTATCTGCACCCAAGTTCACCTTTAAAGTACTTGGGATAAAATTTGTTGCACAATTTTTAATCATGCTAAAAAAATCATTATGTACCTGATATGTCAACTTCATGACATACTTAAAAGATTTACTTTGTCACATCATTTGACCCCCTTTACTCAACTTTTCAACCCATCCTCCTTGCCTGCTGAGCCCAGTCACAGGGCTGTCTGCCAACTGTTTGTCACATCACAGATACAGGTCTCCAAAGAATCTGTCCTGGCTTTTTTGAAGATTACTTTAACACAAAACTATTCTGCAGGGTGAATGAGGTGATATTACGATGAATTACCACAGTAAATACAATATTGTTAAAACCATAAATACATGAGGACCAAGCTGGACCTGTGCTCTGCTGGCAGACACCAGCAGCATCACAACGGACCCAAATAACACAAACTATGTGGACAATTCCCAGCCTCAGTCTTATAAGTTTCATATTTTATCTGTCCTAGTCAAACTATTTTAGCTCATGTTAACAATCACTCAGATGAACATATTTATAACCGTGATGCTAATAAACATTCAGGTCTCTAAGACTGGAACTACAGGTAATTTACATGCTGTTACTGAGTGAGGCTACTGACTGGTGCACAGTTCCAATAGATGGTTGGCAAATAGGTTTGGTAATTTTATCCCATGTATGTGTAGTCCAGAGTAACCACGGACAGGCCATTCTGCACCATGCACAACTTATTGCCAATCCACACGCCCATGTAAAACAGTCACATGCATGCCCTACTTTCACACTGGCCACTTTTTCATGCATGTGCACCTAGGATGTTATTTTAATGTCTACTATAGTATTTGTCATTAATAGCTCTTTCGACACAATGTACTATCATTTTTTTTTTTTTTTTTTTTAAAGGCTACTCTGAACTACACAGACAAGGAATAAAAATAAAACAACACTTTTGCAATTACTTGGCCCTAAATTCTGCATGGTGCTTGCGTACTAGTGGAGTAGAAGGATACACTTGATGGCCCGCCTGTGGAGGGCTGCATCTGGTGTATTCTTCCGCTCCACCGTTATGCTCTTGCCATGCATAATTTATGGCCAGGTACTCACATGTGTAGTTTTTATCATTCTGATCCCTCTCTTGTCTTGACTTCTGCCAGACCCAAAGTTGTCCCAAATTGGCAGCAGAAAATATACAAGCTTCTTTTATGACTAATATACTACTGTTGTGCCTTAATTCTAAGTAGCATAGTTGAGAAGTTGCAGTTTCATTTACTTTACTTTTTGTGTATTTTTAATTTTTGGAACATGTGGGGTGTCCATTGCCAGGTTTAGTTACAAAACAAAAAATGACAATTCTTTCAATCATTATATCAGTGACGACGCTTGTTCACATCTGGGCACAAAGTAACTGTGAAGCCAACAAAACTTAAAAAATGGAAGAAAACTGAACATAACTGAACTAGCTAAACTGTTTTTTTCTTGCAACCCTGTCTGTGACACCAATGAATGACTAAAAACATGAATACTAATCTCTTTAAAAATAAAAGACTTCACAGTAAATAAAACTGCTTGTATAAATGCACATATCCACAAGTTCACAATGATGTAACTTTCAAATTGTCTGTATATTCTGTTCAACCAGAAACTCAATTACATCACAATATACAAATAAATCCATGCACATGCAATGACAATTATACAAATAAATACATTCCCTAACTTACAGGGATTCTCTTAAACATTTACAACAGCCACTTGAAGAAATGTACAGAGCTAAATATGGGAGGTAGGTCTTTATACAGAATGGAACTTAAAAGAATTGTACCGAGTATCTGAATACCGTACTGCTGTACAACAATGAACTTCACGTCACAAAAGACTTTACATGTATAATATTGCCTGTCATTATGTATACTTAATTCATAAATATACTGTACACTTTAACATGTTCTCTTGGCTGATTTACCAGTTTTCTGGAAATCCTGAATTCTTGGACATTTGGTTAAAGGCTTCCAAAATTTTGGAAGTCAGCAGCAATGGACACGCATGTACTGCTGGGATTCACACGAGACTTTCTTGCATGCTTTTAAGATGCACCCACAATGTTCATGTATACCTTTGCTTTGACATCAAAGCATCGAAACATTTAATTCTTACGACTATTTCCTAACTTCTTTATATACCTGGTTTGCTCTGCTCCTGACACTGATAGCCAGGTCAGTTGCTTCATCCACAATGATGCAAACCTACAATTATGCAGTAAGCTTTTCAAGTAAAAGGAAAAACAACTTGAGGACAAGATGCTTACATTGCCTTGCCATTTCCTGTAATGTGGAGTACTGTCACCAGAAGCACTGTACTAAAAATAAACCAGCAATCATCTGTAAAATCACAACATGTGGTCATCATTGTAATCGGCATGTATTTAACACGTGTAGATTATCATGTAGATACCATTGTGTTAATGTATCCATCACATGTAGATACCACTGTCATGTTCATGCACTTATTACATGCAGGTTATCCTGTAGATACATTGGGTAGTGTTCATGTATTTGACACATGTAGATTATCATGTAATTTACTATGTAGATACCATTGTGATGTATATGTATTTTGTAGGTTACCACTTAGGTAACATTGTGATGAACATACATTTTACACATGTAGGTAGTCAATACATACCACTGTGTTGTGCATGTTTTGAACACATGTAATTATCATGTGGGGTACACGCATTTATCAAAATGTGTGGTGCATTCAGCTCACATGGGTGTGATATAATAATTGCAGGTCTTTATCCATTCGCCATGCACTCACTACTTGTAGTTACCATTTGTGTACTCAATACATGTAGTCAATACGAACAGGCTACTCACCACAAGTACTTTACTTATCATGTGTGGCATACTCAACACATATAGCCAGCATGTATGATGCACTCAACACATGCAGTTACATTGTACCATGTAAGATGCACCCAATACACGTAGTTATCATGTAAGATGCATTCAACACATGAAGTAATCATGCAATGTGCAGTCAATTAGTTAAGCATGATGCACTCGACTCATGGTGATATCATGTAAGATGCACTTGACACATGTATTTATCATGTAAGATACACTCAACACATGTAGTTATCATGTACAGTGCACTCAACACTCATTTTTTTTCACTTATGAAGCATTCATCCCTGACACTTATCACATAATGCCAGTTCACCTGCACATACAAAAACTGCAAGATGGTAGCAAGCATGGACCCAGTTACACAATATTTTTCATTCTATGTGTGGCATTACATTACCAATTTCTACGGTGAAATCCAACAGTACTAATCCATGGTAGGTCACGTCATCCTCATTATCTATTGACCAATCATTTCACTTCCCTCAGAAACTATCCTGTTTCAAAACAGTGGCACCACTTCCACCAAAGGACACAATTCACCACATATACATTTGTACTCTATTAAAATTGACAGAAACAAAAACTTGCATGGCTGGAGAAGGTTACTATTTTTTCATCCCTTGGGATCATTGTTGGTGGGGAAAAATGGTCCCTCACTTTCAGCCCTCCAAGATTCTCCATTTTCTGACTAGTAAAAACATTGACAATTCTATCAACCTCTGTCCTGCTATTAGGCCATACCCACAATTTCCCTCATATCTGGCCATTCACGAAGACAACAGCAACATTACAGTTGCTGACCTACTTTTTTGATCCCTCAAGCTCCACTCAACAACTTTCATTCCATCTATTTACCCATGTTGCATCCTGTGTCCTTACAGATTGCTCTGGAATGACGTGACTGTGTGTAATGCGACCACGCAACATCTGAACCTCAAACAGGCCAACAATTTTTAATAACCATTTGCACACACAAGATCCAGAAAAGCATGGATGTCAGGTATTGGCTGTTTTGATATGTTTACTAAAATTTCTTGTTGATAGACTACATTTTGTGAAACCATTCATGATTGTAGCCAGGACCAGCACCAGGATAGCACACCTAGGTCTGGAGCTTTATCTCTAGATTGACCCTGCATCAGCATATATACCTAGGTTAAAAGCGTCATTTGTAGATGGGACCTGCGTAAGAATAGCATAGCCAGGTCCAGAGCTTTATCTGTAGATGGGCCCAGCATCAGGACAGCATACAGAGGTCAGGACCTTTTAACATGTTTAACTGTAGATGAGACCAGCATCAGGTTAGGATAGCTAGGTCAACAGCTTTATCTGTAGATGAGACCACCATCAGGTAAAGATAACTAGGTCAAGAACTTTATCTGTAGGTGGGACCAGCATCAGGACAGAATACATAGGTCAGGAGCTTTAATATGTTTAACTGTAGATGGGACCAGTATCGGGATAGCACACCCAGGTCAAAAGTTTTCCCTGCATTGGACGGCCACTTAACACCCAAATTTTACTAAATGTGTTAATTTATGCTGGCCAAGAAAGCGTGAAAGTAGAATCAGACCATCATGAGGAACACTGTGTGCCGCCCTGGGGGGGTACTCCCATTACTCTGCATTACGAGTTGGCTCCGTGGAAAAGACCCTCATTTTTTGCCCACTTGGTTTAAACTTATTTTATTTCTTGAAAGAAAAAACGATTGGGGAGCAGGCAATGCCTACATGAACCACTCTTGTTTTGCCCACTTGTTGCTCTCAAAGACTCCCCCCCCCCTTTTCAAACCATAGATCCTGAACGCCCCATTTTTTTAATTGTCACTCTCAAAGACCCCCATAAATTGCAAACCTTTGCCTGTAGTAGTTAGCAACTTTGTCAATACCAGCCTCCATAGACCTATTTTCTTATTGATTCAGCTCCCATTGGGTCTGGATTTCACCCTAAAATATGGGTCCCTCCCAAAGGCCCCCCTGTTTTCTGGTACGTGCATTCATCCTTGTTGCTTCAACATGGACAGGAATGTGAATACAAAATACAGTCATGTGGGTGAAGGAAACTTTTCTACCATCTAGAGGAAATACATTCATGTGGGCAGAGGAAATTTGTCCGCTATCTAGAGGAAATACAGTCATGTGGGCATTGGAAACTTTTCTGCCAGTCAGACAAAAAAAGTCCCATGGGCAGAGGAAATTTTCTACCATGTAGAGGAAATACAGTCATGTGGGCAGAGATAACTATTTCTATCTAGAATTGTGTTCAGTGTGTAATGGAGTGGACATCCCTATCCATCGACAAGAAATCTGAGTAAAATCATTAAGGCAGACAATTAATGTTGAAAGTCCCTATTGAGACATGGTCATGTGGCTGTTTCCTGTCCAGCCACTGTAGTACTTAGAGCAACCTCTTCTTCCTCTATGACACTAAACTCTCCGTATACATGACCTCTCCCTTTAAAACTGGACAATGTATCAACACCACAAACTTACACAGGCTACAGTGTATACCTGGTAGTTAACTCCAGCTATTGTGCATAAAACTTCAGAGTTTCATTCAGCAAAAAAACAGAACCTGAACCATGGATATGCACAAATTAAAAGGAGAGGTTCATTGACTTAACATTAACATTTATTGTATCTACTAGCCCCAGGTTGCTTGGTGGGATCAAGGAGTTGATTTCACTCGTTTGACCAAATACTGTCAACCAGATTTTCAAACTTTGAAGCCCAATATGATAAAATCCTAAATACAGATTTTTTTTTTAAAATCCCTGACACTCTGTTCTCTCATCTAAATGAAAAAGTGTGACAAATTAGCTGACAGCAAACTGTGACATGTTTACACCTGCCTGTCCTGCTTCTGTCAGCCTCACTCTATCGTATACATATATACACACACACATGCTTGTTATTGTACATTCATAATTATACATGTTCTCCACACTACTTTCATCCAGTTAAGGAGCTCACCTTTGCTTGGCATTGGATACTTATCACCTTGGCAACCAGCCCTCATTACCATGGCAACCATAGGTGGTCATCAACAAAAATCACTACAACACACATGGCTATTGAGACTTGGTCTTGTTAGCACAGGCAGTTCAAGCACACCATTGAACAGCTTTTAGTAAGACCACACACTGATTTGCTGGACTTTGTTGTACATTTCCTTCTGACTCTGGTCTTATAATAGACACCACATCTGGGTGACAAACACACACTGTACACACAGACTGCAGGAGTTCACAACACACCCTTTATATTGGAGTCAATGTGTGATGAAGACTGGAAGATTTATGTATACACACAGGTGTGGTATGTGTGCATGCTGTAGGATTGACACCATTAGCATCATTGCTTGTGACTGCCTGTTTTTACCAGTGACACACCTTGTGATACAATGTGCTTTCCATTTTTTTTACCACTTCACGTTACACAAGTCAATGTTGTTCCACTGTCCCATCTTTAACCGATGGTTCACATTGCCCCATGTGCCTTCTATACAGGCTGCAGGAGTCTAGTTGAACAGAATGGAGTCTGGATCTTGGTTCTGTAGCTGGGCAACATGTCGGAGCACGTCTTTCTTGGTTATGATTCCTAGTAATCTCCTGTAATATACCAAAACAAGTGGTCATTACATGTCTACCAATTACTTTTTTTTTTTTTGCACAAATAAAAAATGAACAATACTGCAACAAACTTAATTTTCAAAACAAAGGGCCGTGAAAAACAAAAAAACACTTGGCCAGTAACAAGTGCAGTCAACTGTTTGGATTACTGAAAGATTTTGTTGTATAATAAAGCTTCTTTTTCTCATGCACAAAGCCAAAGCATTGTTTATGTATGTTCATTAGGTGCATACACACACAGTACAAGGCACAATTCATCCGCTGCTAATCATATCATACAGTAGTCAATATTTATGGGTGAACTGCTGAAGCAGACCAGTTCATGTACTTGACATGCTATTTCTCAGAAAAAAAAGTCTTGCTCACAAAGTTATGCCATATTTTTCCACTGAAAATAAAACTTTTTTTCCATGAACTCATATTACTGTATGGTAACAGTACCACAGTTATATGTGTGAACATGTCATATCAGCATGCTATCTTAATTACCACACTTTACCAGTACAGTAAAACCTGTCTTCAAAGATCATGCCTAGGGATGACCAAATTGTGATCTTAAAAGACACTGGTCTCTTGCAGGATGTGCACACAATCCATACAAGACACTTGACTGAATGATAATTACACCCAACTGAAACTAGGTGGAACTGGAATTACTTTGAACGGTAAGTTAGTCGAATGGTACGTATGCTGAACTGGTCATATACTGAAACGATGTTTGACCCTATTTCAATTTGATCTGATTGTACCTGTAGTAATTACACGGGCTTGACACTTGTTGAGTTGTCTGGCAGTTTAATAGTCTTGTTTCTTGGGTAGTTGTATTAAATACATGCCAAACACCAATAATAGTCTGATACTAGCCATCCGTACAAGACGTTTTGTTTCAGGGGCGTTACTACGGCCTCAGAAAGTTGCTTCACCCAACTCATACCACATGACCAATATATGTCATGATGCTACGCGTCAACCTGGTAGGTTTTAATTCGGTCAAAATTTGGTTGAAGTGCGACCAATATTCGATCAAATTTCCATTCAATCTAATGTCAATTCAATATAAGGGGCATATACTTCCAAAACTCGGTTCTGTCATTTTTCAAGGTTGGTAAAATATCCAGTCGCGCCAACAGGAAGTTCGGTCAAATTGCATTTGGTCAAGTGTCACGGACTCGTATAAAATATAGAAAGTACTATCTTAAAAAAGTGGTCTTTCAAGAGAGGTGGTCTCTGAATACAGTGACCACCGTAGTGCATACACCAGGCATGCTGCAGTGTACATGACCAATAATACAAGTTAATGTAAATTTGGCGGAAGTTTAACTGAAAAGTATACTGTATTTGTAGCACTGACTCAGCATTTCATTTTTGAATTACATGTACATGTACATGTACTCCAAACAATTAAGTTCTACTCAAAAGTTTTCTTTGACCCACTTTCACACCAAACACTTCCTGGTTTCGTGGGGCACTTTGAATGGTGTTTTTGCATCGCACGATCTAGTTCATTTCCCTGTACAGTGGCCACACCCTCACAGGGCACCAGGCAGTCACTGGCTATGACTTGTTCAGTCATTGTCAATACATGTACATGTATATAGCCTTCATTTTAACAAACTCAAGACAATATCTGGCTTTCACATTTTGCACTTAAATGAGCTGTTATACACAATTTCTTTGTGTGTGTTTGGTGGGGGGATTTTTTCATTTTATTTTACTTTATTTTTATAATTTTTGGGGGGATGAATGAGGACACTGGTCAAACTTCGAATCCTGTATGTTGCAATGTTAATAATGCAACAAAAGTGCCCTCTTAATTAAGTCTTTTCAACCTCCTTGTTCATTGCTCAGTTCGAAAATAATCTTTAAAAAAAAAATTGGGAGTACAGGTATGTATACAAATCTTAAAAAATGGTCTCATTTTTTCAACATATCATATTGTTCCTGAGCTATGTGTATTTGAAACTGAGCAGGTGCCCCCCCCCCCCCCTCCATTTAAGCATTAGAGTTATGACATTTGAATGGCTCTGAAGAGAAAATTATCTTATCTAAAAAAGTCAAATGTCCTACAATGCTTCCATACCACCAATCCATCAACACGACTTGCCAGCTATTGTAAAATCCATCACCCAAGATTAACACCACCTGTCAATCAATATGTTAAACTCACAATGGTATGCAAACCTCCTGATGCCAAGAGTAAAGTACCCTCCACATCCTTCGACACGAAACGCTGAGATTTATTGTTTCCAAAGGAAGAATTTATGTTTTAACTAGAAGTGAGTTTTTCTTGCGAAAAACATTATGCATCCCCTGAGCACGAAATCAGTGATCAGTGTAACTTTTGCCACTGCATGTCAATATACACCAAGAAAAATGTAAATACTACTGAAATTAATAATTGCCCTGTGACCTTGACCATTGGACTGTGACCCTTTGAACAAATTTGGTAAAAACTGACCCAATGTACATCCCCACCCAGTTTGAAGTGAATCTGGCTGACGGTTTTGAAGATGAAGTCGAAATCCATATTGACTTGAATAGTAATCAAAAGGAATGTATGCAACTTGACCCTTGAAGGTCACTCAGGTTTAAAATAAACCATACAAACTGAAAGCCCATAAGTACTTTCCTATTAATAATTAACAGCAGCCTTGGGCCCACGATGTACCATTAAGAAGGTATAAGCCAATATGTGAAAACTGCTGAGTCAGCAGAAAATGCAACAAGGATTTGACCTTAACCTTTGGCCTCAAGGTCATATATTATTATATGGGACACATTTCCCAGACCCATAGATTATCTGTACCAAATTAAGAGGCAATAGGTCAAGAAGGGACAGAAATATAAAGAAAAACTAGATACACGGTGCAGGTGGCAGCCGGGACAGCTGCAGCGGCGCACGACGGGACTAAACACTATATGCATCCCCCCCATCGGGGATGCATAATTACAAAAAAATACAAAGAGTACCATAGAGGGAGATTGTCCAAAACGGGAATAAGTGAGAGACTCCCAAATGTGAAGGACCCGACAGACATGCCTAAGATCACCCGCCACCCCCCTGCTACTCAGAAATGGTCCCTCAAGACTGTGGGTCTTCTACAATATGCACCATAACATGGGACATGCTGGTCTTGGTGCTTTGCTATTATTGTCTCTAAAGACAGTATGGTCTTGCACAATGTACATAGTGGCCCCTGACTGTATCGATCACCCGATCAAACAAGTGATCATGCCAAGAATTTATGCATCAAATGTGGGTATGTTTGTGTGCTTTGTCACCATGCCTCAAAATTATGCCCTTTAATCTTCCACTTCAAATAATAAGAAAGTAACTTGTCATGGATTTAGGGCATAAGCAATCACAAGGTTAAGGTTTACTCTTCTGCAAAAATTGATTTTCAGCTTCAAGGAAAATGTCAACCTGAAACAGGCAGTATCTGCCATGAGTTTGACAGTATCTGATATGAGTTTGATACAGAGGCAGCATCTGCCATCAGTTCAATAAAGAGGCAGTAGAGGCCATGAGTGTGATACAGATCTATCACACATTTTGATTAATGTTCTAGTTGCTGCATCCTTTGACCAGACATGACTGACAGGTTGTGGCAGCTGGGAGGTGGGGGGGGGGGGGGCATTTCAACACATTTGTCTTCTTACAGTAGTCCCTGTCTTGAGAGACCACCCCTCGGGCAGGCCAAAATGTGGCCACATTGAACAGGTGGTCTCTCTTTGGATGCAAAATAGCAGGGAAAAGATAACAGCAGGCTCCTGAGAAATAGTCTTAAGGCAGGCAGTTCTTCATCACAGTGGTTGCTTGACAGATGACCTACTCAACATTTTCTATGATGCCATCCATTATTGCATTCGTCCTTACCCATTATGCGTCACAAGTGTTTGTCGAAGCCCTAGTTTTCTGAACATCTCTACCACAGTTTCCATTGGTGTTTGATCTGTGACTGTGATTGGTGCCTACAAATATAAATACACATCCATCAGTATCTGCAAGCCTACATGTGTGTATGTATTTGTAAGTACCCATCCATGAGTGTCTGTATATGTGTCCGTATGTACACATCCATGAGTATCTGCATATTTGTATGTGTCTATATGCACACATCCATGAGCATCTGTATATGTGTCTGTATGTTGACATCCATGAGTGTCTGTGTATGTATGTACACATCCATAGGTGTCTATATGTATGTGTGTGTCTGTATGAACACACCCATAAGTATCTGTATATGTGTGTGTATGTACACATCCATGAGTATCTCCATATGGGTCTATGTGTCTGTATGTAAACATCCATGAGTATCTGCATATGTGTCTGTATGTACACATCCATGAGAATCTGCATATGTGTGTATGTGTCTGTCTGTCACCGAAGCAAGTATCAGACTGTTACCTGTTTACAGTGTGTTTGGCTTAAAGTACCTGTAAATACTGATAATACCACCTCATTTAGCCACAAAAAATCCATCTAACAGACTTCTTCTGCTTTGTTTGTCTGGCTGGGCAAGTTGGCCGCCATCATTTATGCAGATCAATGTACACAGTTCTGGAGTGATATAATTGTAAACTACAGCATCAAAGATGCCATATTCGGTGTGAAAGACAACACTTCAATTTGTATGCAGAACCTTCTGCCATGATTTGAAATCAAGTAAACATCTTTCCTTGATAAATTGGTAGTGCTCCACTGCTAAGGAAAACTGCTAACTTGGGCCAGGCTACATGAATCTTATTGACCTGGGCCAGGCTACATGTATCTTGTTAACCTGTATCATGAATGCTGCATGCAACTTGTTAACATGGCCAGGTTACATGCATCATGTTGACGACCTGTACCATGCTACATGTAACTTATTAACCTAGGCAATGCTACATGTATCTGGTTAACCTGAGCCATGCTACATGTATGTTATTGACCTTGGCCATGCTACATGTATTTAGCTGACCTAAACCAGGCTACATGTATCTTTTTGACCTGTAACATATCACATGTCACTCATTAACCAAGACCAGGCTACATGTATCTTGACGCCCTAGGCGATACAACATGTATCCTACTGACCTGAGCCATGCTACATGTATATTACTGACCCAGGCCAGGCTACATGTATCTTACTGACCTGAGCCATGCTACATGTGTATTATTGACCTGGTTCATGCTACATGTATCTTGTTGCCGGGGCCATGCTACAGTACCTTATTGACATGGGCCATGGTACCTGTATCTTAGTGACCTGGGTCTTGCTACGTGTATGTTGTTGACCTTGGCCATAGTATATGTATGTTTTTATTCTGGGCCATGCTACTTGTGTCTTGTTGAGCTTGGCTGTGGGACATGTATCTTGTTGACCCAGGCAATGCTACATGTATCTTGTTGACTCTGGCCATGCTACCTGCATCGTTATATCTTATTGACCTGTATCATGTTACATATATCTTGTTGACCAAGACCATGCTACAGGTATCTTATTTCAACGTCAATAGATCTCATTTAAATTGTTTTTTATCAATGATGAAATTAGTAAGAAACACTGGGTGACATGACATTTGACCATCAACCAGTTTTGGTCAGTGTAAGGAGGGTTCCAGCCAGACGCAATGCATGAGGAGCCAGCATTGAGATGCCCCTCCATTCTACATGTACATCTTTCAATGTCCACATTCAGAGAAACATCAGCAAAGGGTCTTTATACATACATACATACACACACACACATACATACATACACACACACACATACATACATACATACATACATACACACACACATACACACACACACACAAACACATACATACATACATACATACATACATACATACATACATACACACACACACACATACACACACACACAAACACATACATACATACATACATACATACACACACACACACACACATACACACACACACACACAAACACATACATACATACATACATACACACACATACATACATACATACATACATACACACACACACACATATACACACATATACACACACACACATACATACATACATACATACATACATACATACATACATACACTGTGCAACTGCTCTTACTCTGCACTTGTCTTTCTGGTATTTATATGCATATATTATAGGTTTCACCTTGAGGGATTTGATGCCCATGTAGCACATACATAGTCACATTCAGTATGAGCAGCAAGCATCTGGTGTTATATACTTGTACTGAGGAGAGCTACTGACATGGTCTTCGGAGGCTTCAATTAAGAAATTATTTGTCCACTCTGATCCAGCCACACGGTATGAATCTCCAAGCAAATCCTACTGGTTTGGCCAGAGCTGGTATGCTGACACACACACAATTCTGCTGCTTCATAACAAACAGCAAAAAATAGTGAGCATATGCCATGGTGATGGGATCAATAACAACCATTGATCGCCATCATTACACTGTGCATATGTGCAAAGAGGTGGACAGGTGGTTTTTATGTATTTTTTTTTATGTCAAGCAGCAGGTGAATGTGTACATAAATATTAAAACTTAATATTTTAATTTTAAAGCCTAAAAATTTGCCAATAAACAATTTTGTTTCAGATAAAGGATATCATTGAATTAACTCTTTCAATGGCAGCAACAAGCAGAGTTGATGTGCCACACTACAAGTTTCAAACCAACCTTTTAACCCTTCACCATGTCATCATTTCAGACAATCTGATATGAGTCTTAACCACAGCTTTCCAAGGCATGCTATGGGGTCAAGTGCCCACAACATGTCACAGAAATCTGTTTACCTGCCAAAATGTAGTTTACATACCCTCCACACAAAACATTTCTTTCTTTCTTTCTTTCTTTCTTTCTTTCTTTCTTTCTTTCTTTCTTTCTTTCTTTCTTTCTTTCTTTCTTTCTTTCTTTCTTTCTTTCTTTCTTTCTTTCTTTCTTTCTTTCTTTCTTTCTTTCTTTCTTTCTTTCTTTCTTTCTTTCTTTCTTTCTTTCTTTCTTTCTTTCTTTCTTTCTTTCTTTCTTTCTTTCTTTTTCTTTCTTTCTTTCTTTCTTTCTTTCTTTCTTTTTGTCTGTCTGTCTGTCTGTCTGTCTGTCTGTCTGTCTGTCTGTCTCTTTCTTTCTTCCTTCCTTCCTATTTTAAATTCCACATGGCTGTTGACCGGGTTGTCCAGAGATTGCATGTGTATGTCTAACCTTTTTTCTGGTCAGCATAAGGTGAAAGTTGGATGCCAAGGCCCAGGAAAACTGTGGACCTGGGCTATGTTCTCTCATGGATCTGATCTAATTGCTTATGTTATTCTAATGGCTTGAATCTATAATAGTAACAATGATGATGATGATGATGATGATGATGATGATGATGATGATGATGATGATGATGATGATGATGATGATAAGTTTACTGAATCCCCATTGCTGGGGAAATAAAATGTATAGATCGAAATAATACAAAGGAACATTGCCATAATACCACTGAGAAACAACACATGCTACCCTATTGGATTGAGTCTATTATCTTTGTTACTTTCATGGATCCCATCTTTACATTTTGTTTGCTGAGATAGATTTTATCTATATTTTATTACTCTGACAGTTCTGATCTATATTGTTATTACTGTCATGAATCTCATCTATACTTTCATTATTCTGATGAATCTCATCAATATTTTTGTTACTCTCATGGATCTAATCTATACTTCTGTTACTCTGACAAATTTCATCTATATTTTTGTTACTTTCACTGATCTCATCTGTAGTTATGTTGATGGATCTCATTTGTATTTTGTTGCTGTCATGGATCTTACCTAAATCTATACTTGTGTTACTCTGATGGATCTCATCTGTATTTTGTTACTCTCACAGATGTTACCTATATCTGTATTTTTGTTACTCTGATGGATCCTGTATTTTGTTATTTTCATGGATCTCATATACATTTTTGTTCCTCAGATGGATCTCATCTATATTTTTGTACCTCTCCTGGATCTTACCAATATTTTTGTTACTCTGATGGATCTTATCTATTTGAAAACAATAGTTGGGGCATAATACATATTCTTATCTTAAAAGCAGCAGAGTGTATGCATGACACCTCCCTTGACTCTTCACTACATGTAATTGGCAACTTACCATATCAAGAATCTTCTTAAGTTTAAGAGGGGCAGGGCCCCCCACCACGGTGTTCACTGGCACATGGTTTGTAAAGTAGACCACTGAGTTGCTGACTATACCCTCCTGGTTCTTGCGAGCATTGGCTGTAAAACAGAAACATCAAAATGTACACTTTTCATTGTATGAACCAGTAAGGTCTTTGCAAAACTGGACATCCATATCAGCTGTAGTGTTGCTTTGATCCAAAAATTCAACAAGGAAGTGGCAGTATGTATGGCCAGACCCCTGTGTCAAACATTGCAAAATATGTTAATTTACTGTAACCCTTGCCAAATTAGCAATTTGGATAAAATTAACTGAAAAGTCACATTTATCAAACACAAACTAAGCTTGATATAATATACAAAGTTGTCATATGTCTGCAATAAGTGTTCTTTATTCCCACCAATGTTAGTAACACCCTTGGTTTACCACCAGTATACAACTGCATCATGATGGCTCACTCTCACCATTGCCCAGTGACAGCATCAGGGATTTGGAAGGAAATTACCATGCATGTCCTGTATTCTCATTTAATTCTAACCAAATACACAGGAAATGTCATGAGGATCACGATGCTGAACTGAATTCATCAGAAATTGAGTTTGGTTAGGCTGTATATATAGCTACAGTATCAGTACACTGACCACTCTTGGCAGTGGAACATGACTACAAACACAAATTAAGTGATGTGGAGGTGTGCTTGTGACATGCCACACCAGAGCTGGCTACCTGTACTACAATTGCATCATCATGGTCACTGTCCTGCACTGCCATGCAGATTTACAAGTAAGATGTGCCAGCTTCCAGGGCCTCTTTGTAGGCTTTAGTAATATCCATATCTTTAAAAGTATAGTCACATCTAGCATGTGTAGCCATATAAGAGATCACATAGGATGGCTGGGTTTTGGTTTCTTTTTTACATGGGTGTACTGTATAATAACCCTTTCCCACTTAAACCGGCCAAAACTGGCTGGTGGTCAAATGTCGTCTGCCTCAATGTTGTCAACTAATTTCAACAGTAATGAAAAACAGTTTGACTGAGAATTGCAGATGAGACCTGTAAAGATCACATGCCCCAGGTCAACAGCTTTCCTTGGCATGGGTTGGGCACTTAGTGCCCAACCCATGCCAAGGAAAGCTGTTGACTCAGTCTCAATTCAAGGGGGAAAGGGTTAAAGAGTGTGCTTTCAAGAACTCAAGGTAGCAATTGGAGGAAGTCTGATGGTAAGACTTCTCACAACATCTCCACACACACAGCTGATATAAGTAGAAGCACATTGCCTGTGTTTGGTCCCAGAATCAAACCTCTTCCTGTACATTACCCTAACACTTGGTGGACTGGCCATTAATCAGTGTGTCAATGTTCTATTATCACCATGTAAACACAATGACCAGTCACACACACTACAGAAAAGACCAATTCCTAGCACATATACCACTAAATAACCTTTGGCCCCTGAGTGGAAAATGTGGGTGTTGTAGGGAAGTCCTGCTAGTCGGGATATAATCAATTAAAGGACAAACCATAATGGCTATGTGAATTGGTGATCTTTAACAAAAAATTGTCTCTATATGCAGGTAGTCTTACTTGGGGCTTCAACTGTACATGTTCTGGTCTGTTATTTGATTTTCAATTCTGAAAATTCAGCATGGTCAAGTGTATTATCTACTTTACTCTGCCTGTGCAACATATTAACAATGACTGGCCAACAACAGGACAGGTCAGAATTAGCATTTCCATGTGGATTTGGCTGAATACACAACACAATACACAAACTTCTTGTGGGCTAGAGGTGTGTATTCCCATAAGATTCTATGTTCAAGTAACATTCAATACATTGCAATAGTTTTGGAGCAACAGTTACTAAATTTATATGAGTATTTTAACTAACCATTTACAACACAAATTTAGTGTTTCTAGGTAGAGCAGTTTTCAAGTTACACAGGTGCAAATTACAATGGAAACTAATGGAAATACACAGACCTAGCCCACCTGCCTACAGAGCCCTCTACTGGGAACCCACATGAACCAGCTGATCTTGACCTTTCCTTACTGTAAATTGCTTAATTTTCACAAGTATAAATTTTCAAAGTTTTTGTATTTTTGACATTTCACTGTTGTTTTAATTTCACTGTTTTGGACATAATTCCTATTCACACATGTTTAAAATACTATTCAAACTTGTTTTTATTTTCATGGGTTTGTGCCATCAGTGAAATAAGCAAAAACAAGAGTACAGCGAAAGTAAAGCAATTTACAGTATTTAGACAACTGAAAAGAAATTACCATTGTATGTTTTTGCCACATTGCCTCCCCACACTGTCCTGCTACATGCAGATTATGAATGAATAACAAGATAGGCAGAGACCAGACCACCTGACCGAACAATAATTACCTCAATGGGTCACATGATGGTACATATTAGCAATTATAAAATTTCCATCACCAATTATCTGGCAATTTCCAAAACATTTTGAGTACTGTTGATAACCTATGGATGTTTTCTTCATCTCAATACCAAATAAATTGCTTCTCTACTTTGTTAAAAGTTACAAATTTGCAAACTCTGCCAATTTCTTATTTTTAATCCTTTCTGGTTCATCCACCAAAAATGGCCACTAATCTCCCAGTGTAGGTAGACCTTGCTCAAAACACATTTTTCAAACGGTAAATTTGATTCAGTTTCTGAACACAAGATATTTAACAAAAGTAAGCTGCTGTATGAGGAGGATAAAAGACTAATATAAGTTAGTTTCAACTCCAGTGCAAGTGGCCCTTGCACCCATCATTAAACAAACTGTGATAGACTTCAGCACCTGTCACTTTTCAGTGAACCCTGCATATATTCAGGCTGGAAAAACATAAGCTGTCCTGGTCTGTATGGTGCTCAATGCACTCATAATTCATTTTTTATCACTCCTTATGATACATAAATACAATTCATCTTTTCTATCTTCATCTCAATTGGCTTAAATCACACACATTTCCCACTTTTCATCCAGTTTGCTTGGTATTAACAGTAACAGGTTACTTACAACATTCTTGCTTAGTGTAGACATTAAGAATAAAGACGCTACACCCTGTCACATGTTAACCCTGGTTGTAGGGCCATGTGACACCCACAGTATGTGACCTCGAGGGTCACTCACACACAGCGTCTAGCTTACACCACAAGTTCAAAGGTTCAGGAACTTGTATTTTAGGAACTTGCGTGTCTCATGACATTACCCAAAATGGGAGGACATGAACACTTGCTGATGCTTCTTGGTATAATTTTGAGCTGCATCAATCAATAAATCAATCTCAGAAGTTGTTTATAAACCCTGACTTATTTGTATTTCACATTTCATTTATCCACTGTGAGGATCACCTTAAATGGTCATCCTCTGCACAACATGTCGGCAAAACAGCCCGACATACCCAGCCACTATTTCAAGGATTAAGGCTTCTTAAGCTAACAATATTTTCACTTTAACAAAGCTGAAATTTGCTCATGAACAATAAGCCTCTCATTGTTCTTATGAGATTTTTTTTTTTAATTATTATTAATTTTGTGCTGGAAAAACAAAGCAGACCCAGCACAAGACATAGTGACTTGTTTACAAGAGATAATAAAATCTGGCCCATCATACTTTAACCCTTTCCCCCTCATATTAAGCCTGGGTCAACAGATTTCCTCGGCATGGGTTGGGCACTTAGTGCCCAACCCATGCTGAGGAAAGCTGTTGACCTGGGTCATGTTGTCTTGACAGGTCTCATCTTCAATTCTCAGTCAAATTGTTTTTCATTGCTGTTGAAATCAGTTAAAAACGCTGAAGCAGACGACATTTGACCACCAGCCGGTTTTGGCCAGTGTGAGGGGGAAAGGGTTAAAACTTAATTGACCTCCCTTAGTTATAAAAAAAATTGATCGGAATCATACCAGAGAGACTTTCTATCCATAGTCTCAAAGGGTTCTCAAACCATGTAAAAGACAACTTGGTAAGTAACTATAAGATAGACATGTCAGTTGCAAACTATTAAATCTGTACAAACAATAGCGAATGCAGTAATCAGAATCAAAAGTGAATCTGGTCACAAAATACCTTGGACCCCTCTACATGCACATTAATTAGCACTCCCCTCCCTCCTTTTTTTTTCCCTTCAGCTACATGTACTCATCTAACTGTTGCTTATTTATTTACTTACTGTCACCCTGCCATACTTAACAGAATTGATTTCACTCGTACCAACTTGAACTGTTTGTAACCATCCTGGGTACTAACTTTTTTTCTCTTAGGATGTCACACTCACTTCCTTATATCTTCTAAGATACACGAATGATGGAAAGGTACTCAATTTTGCAGGTCTTCAATTCAAAAATTTTCCCTTTTATGTTTTTTTTTGTGGGAACGTGTATTTAATTTTAACATATTTTCTATCATATGCAGCTAATATTCAGTTTTGATGGTATTTCATTTTGTGTTTGTTATGCAATCAGACAAGAATATCTGCCAAATTAAATATCATGTTAAATTAATGAGCTTCCCAGCAATGTGCATTGAAATGTTTGTCCAGGTAACCTTTTAGTTTGACCCTTTTGACAGGATTAAGAGCCAACATTCATAATGCCATTTCAGGGACACTTAAATGTGAACCTGAGGGACAGAACATATTTAACCCTTTCCCCCTTAAACTGGCCAAAAGCGGCTGGAGGTCAAATGCTGTCTGCTTCAGCAATTTAAACTAATTTCAACAGTAATGAAAATTAATTGGACTGAGAATTCTAGATGAGACCTATCGAGATCACATGCCCCAGGTCAACAGCTTTCCTTGGCATGGGTTGGGCACTTAGTGCCCAACCCATGCCAAGGACAGCCATTGACTTAGTCTTAATTCAAGGGGGAAAGGGTTAACAAAGCATATGTAAGAAAATACTCAGTTTCAATGCAGGTCACAAACACCGTAAATTGGTCAAAATTTAAGCTAATTTCAGGGACTGGCCCCGATGATGAGAGACAGTTGGCATCTCTGCTTTAAGACCTGTCAGCTGCTTGCCCTGGCATGGCTTGTGTGCTAAATGAGCTCCTTCACAGAAGGCTGCTGCCCTGCAACGTACTTCTGATTGGTCTGATCGAGGTTTTTTTTACCATTAAAAAGGGGTTTCTTTAATGATGAAATGAGGTACAATATGCCAGCTAACCTTCACATGACACTGGCCACTTCAAGGTCAGCAGGGTTGCTGCTCTTTCAGTGCAGTACGTCCTACATTGCAATGAGCCACATGGCCACTAATTCAAAGAAATGTCTTCTATGCATGTGCATATTTTTTCACTACAAAATCAATGTGGCTCTCTTTGTTGATAACACAGTCAGTTGGTCTATGCCACCCTCTATGTTCCGTGCATTCATGCAGACATCCACATGGTTCACAACCACAGTTTTTGACATGGGACCACGTACCATAAATGGATCTTACAGGCCATCAACTTAAATGCCTGAATGGACGGACAGTGCAGGCATCTTTTGCAACCACCTGGATAGTGTAACCTCCTTCAAGTGTGACTATCTTTGGCTGGCTCCTTTCTTTATATTTCTTAATTTGACTCTTGGCGCTGCATCCCTGTCTCCACAGCAATCACTTTTTCAGTGGTCAGCATGCATATGGTTGCAACAGACGGTTTCCTCTGTATTTCAAAATACCCACACTCTGTGGTTGGTTTAAACATATTTTTATTTCTGTAAGGATACAATTGGGAAACAGGGCAAAGCCCTATATGAATCCCTCTTGCAACTAGCTACTTTCAACCACTCTGTGGTTGAAAGTTACGCTAGTTCAACCTTCATGTCTCATATAACCACACAGCAATTGTGAAATATTCTCCACTGGCAAAATCTGTCCACATTATTTTTGTATCACAAAAGAAATGTTTTAACAAGTGACCTACAGTAACACATCAAGACACAATACCTGTTATATCGTATTCATTCCAATACTAGCATGCTGTGCTAATGTAAAGATTTCCTGTTGCAGACATGATTTTGATGCAGTTTTATGATAATGATATGTCTTAATTTACAATACTACGAGCAATTACACTTATTACAGAATCCATATGGCATAAAATAACAACAATGAACCCTCTTCTTTCATCAGAAGCAGTTAATTTTTAAAAATACTGAAAATACTTAATTTTTAATAAAACCCCAATGATTAAAAAGGGGGGGGGGTGTGCTTCTATTAGGGTATGCTACAATTGGAATGAATATGTTATACTGTTATAATGCTATAATTATCTCTGTGTATTTGAGTGTTTCCGCAAAAACGGGGGTTCAAATAAACTATGATTATTATAACACAGGCCACTAAAATTTAATCTATAGTTTATCACCTGCTTTTGGAAAATAAAGCACAATTTTTTAATAAAGTCAGGATTTCATGTTCATGCTGCTAAATCATGTAACTGTTTCACAAGTAAAAGAGTGGGAGGTATTGGCATACATTTGTGCCAGGGAGCGAGGGGTTTGAACTCAATCTTTCATAAACCATGTAAGCCAAATGCGTGTATCAATTAAATCATTGATATTTTCACCTTTATTTGGCAAGCAAACAGGAACAAAACAGAGAGTCTAACAAGTATAACAATTTAGTTCTATTTGCCCTTAATGACACCAGAGAGAAAGTGGATTCCCAAAACGGTAACAGCAAAAAGGTCAAATATCAAAATAAGTGTTTACGTAACCAGGACCACAAAGGATGATGCAAAGGACAAAATGGGGGGACATTATCTTGCAGGTCGTAAATGTGGGGTCAGACCAATGACTTGCCCCAGGCAGGCATATCGTTGATGTGCAGTGTACCATGACTACTTATGTGCCACCATTGGCCGATACTGTGCTAATTAGTGAGCCTTGAATCATACATCTCCAATTCCTTCTCTATTCAACATCATGCATTACTATTCATGGAGTTTGTCCACATATTACTATTTCATTAATTTCGTTAACTGGGTTTTGACAAAACCTTTGTACCCATGAATATAAAATGTGAATACATATAAGCTGCTTTAATTGTGTTCTAACTAATTGACAACTGAAACGGCTTGTGTGATTTCCCTGACTCCATGACTGCCCAGTTATATCACAGATCTATAATTCTCACATTGTCCCTTGTAGTATGATTTAAACAAGCTTGGTCTATACAGCTTCAATGAAAACGGAGAACACTGCAAGACAAATCAGATTACACATCTTAAAGACAAGTAAATGCCAGGATGTCGTTATGCTAATTGTACAATTTATGCACTTCATCCTGTTTAAAGTTCTCAGTGCTGAGGTGAAACAGCAGCACTCACAGGCAACAACCTAGTTCATACCTGTGCCTGTATGGAAACTATTTTACCAAGACAGGAGAAAAAGCAAATTTCACATTTTTTTTGGTCCCGAAAATGAGAGTTGGAGCCTCTGTAGTTTTTCTACCTTGAGTAATCAGTCACATTTTTTTTTCTGCTTTTGAAAGGCGCCCTGTCAGACATCTGGTGCAGCCTCAATCATCTGCTGATATTTAAACATTGCTGTCCTACCAGGCCTACCAGGTACTGAATATTTTTGCCATTAACATTTAAGGCCACCCAATATGACCAAATTGCCTCCAATACAGACCACACCTACAGATATAAAAGATGGTCACTTCAAAGTCATATGGCACAACACAGAGAAAATATTTTTTTCCTTCACCGCAGCTTGTTCACCGTAAAAATTATTTTGGTAAGTTGCTGCAGGGATTTTGAGCTGTTGACCTTTTAACCCCAATAATTCTATGTCCAACAGCAAAGAGATCAGCTTTGACAAGCAGACATGCAATTATTTGTCAAGCTGTTCTATAATTCCTGGGGTGGTATTTAACAAAACTGAAAAATAAAAGTATATATTATTACATGTACCATTATTATGCTGGCTTCTGCTTAATTAACACCATGGGCACTAACAAAATTAACATTTTAATGACTGGGTTGGGGAGGGAGGAGTGCCTGTTGTGGTCCAGGTTGGAAATTTGAATGTGAAGATTTTGCAACTGGTCTGGTTTTAAATTTACCATTTTCTTAAAAACAAAAAAACAAAAAAACAAAAAAAAAAAACAAAACATGTCAGTTCGCAAGTACCTACAGTGTACTAACCATTTTGTGTGTTTAGAAAAGAGTTTGGTCTAATGTAAAGTTGACAAAACAAACAAACTACAAAAAGACAACACCAACAACACAGGCCAAAAGGCAAAACCAAAAATGTCCATGCACCCATACATAGGTAGGCTATATTTGTTCAAAGTTAATGCCAGTAATAAATGTTGGGGGTGCTAATTCAGACCGGGATGCTTCTGTGGAGGAAAACTGTCACTGAACATCAAATCTAGGAATAATAAAATAATTTACCCTAATTATGACAAACTAAAGTTCCATATACATGTACTGCAATTCACACCTTTAATACCTGGTTAAAGGTATTTGAGCAAATACAGAATCAAGATACATAACAGGATTCTAGTCTCCCAAAATACAACAAAGGAACTTCTCAGTCTGCACATGATATGCTCCTGACTCATAAGTACTTTATAGCACCTGGGCCCCCACTACATGGACAAAGGTCTCCCTTTAGAAGTGAACACATTATGAACATATTCATAGGGAAATCCCCTCAACTGACAGCACATTACTCAACACAGATGATGCCGTCAATTACATTTACATGTAGCAGAACTAATGTGTGTGAGAAGAGTCCATGTTGGATTGGCAACTGTACAGTGGCTTTCAAATTAACCCTATGTAGTGTCACACTCTTTACTCTGACAATGTACACCTACATTTATTTATTCCTTTTATTCTGATTCATCTTGTGGACCCATAAGCCCCCCCCCCCCCCTCCATCCACCTTAATACAAGACACCAGGGGTCATACCAGACTTTTATGTCCAAAAGGCCAGACAGTGTCGCACACTAACCGCTCACACTACCTTTAACTTACCGCAGGTGTGGCAGTATACTTAAGTATAGTATCAACTACAATATCAATTACATTATCACAGTATGCTAAACTATGGTATCAACTTCATTACTCAAGTATACTTAACTACAATATCAACTACATTACCCCAGTATACTTAGCTACAGTACCAACATTATCGTAGCATGCTTAACTATAGTACCAACTCCATAAATCCTGTATACCTAACTACAGTATCAACTATATTATCCCAGTATACTTAAGTACAGTATCAACTACATTATCACAGTATGCTTAAATACAGTGTCAACTACACTACCAGAGTATATCTAAGTGCAGTATCAACTACATTATCACAGTAAGGTTAATTACAATATCAACTACATTGTCCCAGTGTACTTAACTACAGCATCACCTATATTATCATAGTATGATTAACCAAAATGGCAACTGCATCGCCCCAGTATACTTAACTTTGTCAACTACATTGCCCCAGGACACTTAACTACAGTATCAACTACATTACCATAGTATGCTTGATTTTACCATCATCTACATTACCCCCATTATATTTAACTACAATATCAAATTTATTACTTCAGTATTCTTAACTACATTATTATCTGTATTACCCCAGTGTACAGTATCAGCTGTACTACTTTGGTATACTCAACTATAGTACCAATTACACTACCTTAGTATACTTAACTACAGTACCAACTATATTACCCAGTATACCTGACCATAGTATCGACTACATTATCTCAGTATGCTTAACTATAGTATCAACTCCATTACTTCAGTATGCTTTACCATAGTATCACCTGTATTGCCTCTGTATACTTATAGTATCAATTACATTACCTCAGTACACTGAACTATAGTATTAACAACATTATCTCAGTTTGCCTAAGTATATGTAGTTTCAATTACATCACCCCAGTCTGCCAAACTATAAGTGTCAACTACATATTCACAGTATGCTTAATTCTAGTACTGTGGTTCAACTATAGTATGAACTACATTATTCCAGTAAAACAAACTGTTGTATAAATATATGCTACTGAAACAAAGTGGCCAAATGAGACCTTATGTTCTTAAAAAAATAACTGTAGCATCAACCCTCTCACAAGTGACCGCAGACTGGCAGCTCTCCGTCATTTTGAAATATTTTTTGCACAAGAAAACATCGCACAGGTCTCTTTATGAAAGTCTTTGCACAAAAGATTCTTAGGATACCTTTCATGACTCACAATTAAACGGCAAGTGAGTTACACCCACAAATCACAAATGACCTACATTTTTAATATAAAAAAAATCCCCCCATGTTTTTCAATCTGTCCACATACAAAATAACACAACTGTCTAGTCTGCACTGTCACAATGAGCATCTTCACGTAATTACATCAGGGGCATTGGTCAGACATGTTCAATATATACAGTTAAATAAATGTCAATGTAGTATTGCGTGACTTTTCCATATGTACCTAGGATATTGACCTCTATATTCATTCCTAGTTTGCACACCTTGCTGTGCCTGGGAAATTTTTTGTTCCTTATCAGCAGAGAATCCCAGCACTCCAAAAACAGGCCCGCCTGCACTGGCATAAAAAGGGCCTCATCATCGTCTGCTCTGGTTCAAACACTGATCTGTCAGACTGGATACTGGTAGCCCCACCTGGTGACAGTACCAGCCTTTACACAAGCAATGTGGGGCAGTGGTTCCAGCAGTGATTCTGAACTGTGCAGTCAAGTGAAGCATGCGAAATATGTGTGGTGGCAGTGTATGAATACAGAAGCAAGAAGGTCAAAGGTCAACTTACTCAGAGACAGCGTGAGGTCTCGTCTGAGGACAAAACCAACCAAATACTGAGACTCTTTTGATACCACCACTGGGAATCCATTGTGGTCTGTCTCCTTCAGCATAGTCTCTGTGGAAAATAATTGCAAAGTAAATACCTGAAAGCAACATCATTAGTTGAGGTGCTCTCCCAATAGGGGTCACCTCAGTCTAGTGGGCTGTCCATGATGCTTCAATCGCCTGACCTTCATATTTGCTTAATACATGCAAGTTAAATTCAAAAATTATATTTATAAAAAAGAAAGCAGTATAGGATCAAGTGTCTGCCTCAACCAAACACAATCTTTCTCAAATTATTTCCCTTATAAAAGTATCATTGGAAATTTTTGTTCAATGGGAGGACAAGTAGTTTTGAGTGGGAGGCAAGTGAAATGTCAGGGGCATTTGGCCTGAGGACAACTGGACAGAAAAATAATTGGTGAGCCCTGATTCCATTGACCTGTTTGGTCTCTACTTTAGACACATTTCCTGATAACTTACACTGTTGTCCACCTGCAATTCATTCATGATTTCATGTTTCCACCAGGTGCTGTTGTATGAAAATATGAAAAACACCCAACTCCACCCCAACCCCCACCCCCCACCCGCCAAAAAAGATAAAGTTTCTGTTCTATATGTGCATATTTACAGTAAATTCCCAAACTATTTTGTCTGTAAATATTTGTAACACATCAATATTTAGGATCTCCATGGACTGGACTACATCCTGAGTGTGGGTTGCCTGTGTGACAGCAAACACTGTGGGTGTAGTATAGGATGAATGGCAGGAGCGGTAAATCATGTATAAGACAATATAACTGATAGGTGCCATATAGTCTGCAAGACAATATAACTGACAGGATCTAATTGGAATGTGAGACAATATGACTGGCAAGGGCCATATGGCATGTATGCAATATATGTCTTTAAATTTGGTCAATACATGGTTCTAGAGACCTGAGAACACCAATATTCAATGCAGTCTTCTGCATAGGTGAATATTCAGGTGTTCTCAGGTCCCTAGATCCATGTGTTGACCTCATTCAAAGACGATGTTTATATAAAATATAATTTGAAAAAAAAAATGCTGACAGGAGCCATATGGTATATGTATGGGACAATAAGACACTGCAGGTACATGAGAGACTATTACTTGCCTATATCCTCTACTGTGTCTGTGTCTTGTGTGACCACAGATAGGGGTGGGTCTGTCCTCCTGAAAAGACATCCAATAGTAGCCATTAGAATCAGCAAGCCTGTCCACCTTAATACATCATAATTAAAGTTCTTATACACCACAGTTTTAAATGGGTTAATGTTACAATGTATTTGCACCAGACTGTGCGTTCATCGTTTATAAAAAACATACCAATCACCTCCACGTTTGCTTGCTCAGCTGACCATTGGGCCAGTATTTTTCTTGGCTGTTGCAGTGACAGGTCATATTGATCACTCTCAGGGGGAACTGCACACACTTGGAATCGTAGCTGGGTGACAGTAAGCCTCGCGTCTCCTCAGGTGTACAGTTTATAATTACCTGATATGTGTACTTGCTCAAAACATGGTCTATTTTCAAAAATACAAGACATGGATGTTTATTTCAGTGGCACACCTGGGTTTACTTTGTTACTGTGTTGTGTCTGGGTGCAGCATTTTGTAAGATAATCCTCTCGCAAAACGTACTGGCACCTGTAAAAAGTACATGTAACCCATCTCCCTTCAGCTCTAACACCAAAAATACTTCAGCCAATGACAACTGGCTGTTGCCCTCTCACAGGTCAGGCCTGTGTCCCATAAGTCACCTATATTAGAAACATATACTGCTTCCCTGTAGAAAATATTAACCCTCACAAACACATGCTGGTATTCTGTAAAAAAAATATTAACCCTTTCACATACATACTGTTTCTCTGTTGACCTTTTTCCTGGTAAGTTCAACCATCCAGAAGTGTCTAGATGAAGCCTCTCAAAACTACATGTGCTAGGTCAGCAGGAGGATCCTTATCCTTAGTACATAATTGGGTGTGTACACTCATAAATGTATACACTGATACAATATATATATATATATATATATATATATATATATATACATATACATATATATCCTGCTACAGGTTTATTCTGATTTATGTACACACTCGTCTCGTACATACAGATATTGGTATATGTACACATACATGTATATGCTGGTACATGTATACATGGTATATATACTGATAGATACTGGTATATGTGTATATTGATACTGGCATATGTGTATACTGATATATGTGTACTGATACAGGCATAGCAACAAACACTTGATTTCTTAATGCTCTGTGAAGACACATCAAATTGTAAATTGATATATCAGTGAATATGTTTGGTTTCAGGAAAATTAAGCTTTGTTTTGAACCATTTATTTGATAACAGACTAGAGTCAACAGCGCCAACATGGCTGACAAATAAAATTATTGAAAAAAAATTAATATATTGATTCATACCTGAAAACTTTCTGTACACTCAGTCCCATTTTAATTGTCACTACAAATTATGATTTCTTCCAATTTTGTATGTTTCATAAACCTGGTCATTCAACATGTTTAATTTTGTGTCACTTAGTGAGGCAAAATGCCCTCTTGGCATTTTTTTTTTTTTTTTTGCTTTTGTTTGTTGGTTTGTTTTTTCTTGCTGAGAACACTGACAACATTTTAAAAAAAAGTCCCCTGGCATTTAAATTCTCAGCCGTTTCACTGAATAATGCTAAAAGAATCCTGTTTGACTCTTTTCTCTGCATTTTTGCCGATAAATGCGGATGTACCTTCCCCTCTTTATCTTACATGTACCTCAGTGCTTCCGGGTAAAAATGGCACGACTGTCGCGAAACTCGCCCTGATCATTCTTACCTCAGCATTGGTGTTTTCACCAAGAAATGTCAATGAAAAGACTACAGAGAAAACTGCCTTGGTATTTCTCAGTGTAAACACCAAAATGAAGAAAGAATAGATGTGATAGAATATGAAAGGCTGAACCTAGCTGTACCAATAACACGAGTACAAGTCCCAGTTTTTATACAGAAATCGTTGTGTCCCAGGTACACTTAAATGCAAACATCACAAACATTCAGATCCATTCAAGCAGTTGACTTAAAGGATGAACAGATTTGCCCTGACCTCACCCACAACCATTGCGCATGACAGATAAACAGTGACTCACTTTGAGCCATGTACACACACACACCTTGTCAGACTGCATGATGAATAAAGACTTGACATAGGCCCACAGGAGGTTTAGTGACTCAATGGCAAAGGACAAGGCAAGTATGGCCTAGAACAGAATAGCACACAGATGTGTTACTGACATACTGACCTAGTTACTTGACCTAGTGACCTAGTTTTAATTCCTGGCAGGGATTTTAGACCTGAGATGTTCCTGCAATTGTATCTGAGGTTTTGTACAACAAAACAAAGGAAGAAGAAAGTTACCGCCTAGAAGAGAATAGTAAAGGAACTTTTAACTATGAGCCAAATATCTGGTGTAATGACCTAGTTGTCTTTTATACATAATACCCATAGGTTCTGATACATTTGTGGTTGTAAGTTTCATCGAACCAAGCCAAAGTTCACAGAAGTTATTTACAAGTATTGTGTTTTCTTGTAAAATATTGATACTCTTTATAACATAAAGACTGCGGAATAGGGTAATGACTACTAGTAAGTTGTTCTGGGCAAAAAGACACAAATACAATAGTTAAC
Source organism: Hermodice carunculata (assembly GCA_964020975.1). Classification (NCBI taxonomy): domain Eukaryota; kingdom Metazoa; phylum Annelida; class Polychaeta; order Eunicida; family Amphinomidae; genus Hermodice; species Hermodice carunculata. Next base: position 66,103,806 of record OZ026619.1, read on the forward strand.
ACTGAGACGCTAAAGGTGTCAACTTGGTTCAAAGCAAATAAATTCTCACTGAACTACAAAAAGACTTATTTCATTATACTTTACCAGAAAAACAAGTTTATTTCTATGAAGGACTATGCATCAAATTAAATGAACAAAACAGAAAGAGTCACCAGTATCAATTTTTTTGGATGTGATGGTTGACAAAAATCTTACTTGGGAAAATCATCCTGATTACACAGCTACAAATCTGTCCATAACAATTATTGGTATACAAACGCATTTGTAAAGTTTGAGAGATTTTGCTAAAACATAACCTAAGAAACATTTACTACAGATTTGTATATCCTCATCTTTTATTTTGCAATATCCTGTGGGTCTCAAACTATTCTACAAACTTAAAATGATTAGTCATACTGCAAAAAAAATTGTTAGAGTCATAACTTTTTCTCCCTCCAATGCCCACAGTTCTCCCTCGTTTAATTAATTAAAAACTGCTGCAGTTTTCTACCTGGCTCACATGAATATCAAGTCAGAGGCAGATTTGGGGGGGGGTGGGGGGGGGCCAAGGCGCCCCCCCCGTCAGGCACCTGGGAAACTTTTTCACAAAATAGATATTTTTGTTTATAATGGACTTTACATCTTTGCTGTACATGTATTTCCTGCAAATTAGGCTCAAAATATGCCAGAATCCACCATTTCACACCTAAATTTTCAAAAATTTCTCGTGGGGAACACCTCCCCCCCCCCCCCTCTTAACAAAACAAGTCAATGTTTTGGCCACTTGCCCCCCACCCCTCCACATTCCTGGATCCACCCCTGCCAATTAACATTATTATGTACAAATACAACAAAGGCACGTTCCCTGGATCGTTTGCCTTGTCATCCTTTGATCATAATTACAACCCCAAGCAAGCTGATTTGTTCCAAGTACAGTTGCATAGAAAGAATAATGTGTGGAACTTTTCTGTGCCAGTTCAAGGAGGTAAAGTGTGAAACATACTGCTTGTGGAGATATGCCACACCCACATTAAGAACATTCAAAACATCATTAACACAGTTTTTCCTATGCAAACAGTCATAAGACTCTTTATCTTCAATTCATTTTGTTATATGTATATGCTTAGCCTTGAATAGTTCTAACGAATGTATTGCAGCAGATTTTTTTGTTTGATCTTGTATTATCCATTGTACAGTATCACTGTAATTTACATTAATTGTATTATCTTGGAGGGATACACAAGCTTGTAAAGGTTTCAGACCCTGTCACATTTTTTCCTTTGTGCGTTTATATATTTCTGTATATATTATGTGACAATAAAAAATAAAATAAAAGAATAGGGAGCCTTCACATGGGGCCTGGCCCTGTTATTCAATAGTTTAAATACAATGTGTTTAAATTACATGTAAGTCAGAGAACTTGCCTGCACATGTGCATTAGCACCAACCTTTGATGTGTAAATGTATGATAATCAATGGTAACGTATTCACTTGTTAACTGTCACCATAATTAAAAACCACAGAATGTCAGTAGTCTCTTCTCTTGAACAAGACTCCTAGAGATTGACCTGATGTACATTCCCATAAGTTTACAGAAACTTCATTTAAAAGGAAAAACACAAAGGAAACTGTAGCACTACCAGTTGAAGAAATTAATGTCAAGGGGTTTGAAGAAATGTCCCCATGCAACTTCAAACTAATTGATGTATCTGGCTACGGCACAGATTTTTGATGACTCCCCCACAATGAACACCAAGTAGTGGGACATGTGAACTGTGGTTGGATGCCTCACACAGACAATGGATTGAAAGATATATCTCCTAAATGCTCAGCTCATTGACAAGTCATCTGAGCGTAAAAAACCAGAAAATTCTTGGAACGTGACTTTTATTCAAATTTGCCTCTCAAAACAACTGATTTTGGCATATAATCAGTTCATGTTCTTCAATATACTGGCATATATGTGTACCAGCTGAACAGGTTTTAAAGTCTCTCTCTCTCTCTCTCTCTCTCTCTCTCTCTCTCTCTCTCTCTCTCTCTCTCTCTCTCTCTCTCTCTCTCTCTCTCTCTCTCTCTCTCTCTCTCTCTCTCTCTCTCTCTCTCTCTCTCTCTCTCTCTCTCTCTCTCTCTCTCTCTCTCTCTCTCTCTCTCTCTCTCTCTCTCTCTCTCTCACACACACACACACACACACACACACATACTGTCGTCATTTATATATGCCTATACATTTTACCAATCATGTCATTAATTTACTTACTTTATGAATGCAACATTGTATTTTTTTCACAATCAAAAACAGGTTCACAATTGAAATATCTTTATACATGACTTCTGACTGAAATCACCTAACATAAAACAGTACATGGCTCTACAATAAAACCGACCAACCATTCTTGGTATGTGAGTCACTGACTTCAACAATGGCAAAGTACATACAGCACTGCAATATCACATTTATATGACACATTTATCAAACAAGAACAAATGAATACATGTACATGAAATATATAGTTCATCAAGTTTGGACAAAGACATTTAATGAGAAATGTACCCACATGGACCAAAATTTAGCCACATGCATCACCCATGTTCATCATCTTTTTTCATATGCTGGCTATGACAAAATTGATCGATTTGTCAAATGATTGTTTTTTGTTTTTTTGTTTTGTTTTCAGGTACATGCGTAACATCTGTTGCCACAATACATCAACACGTATTATATTGGCTGTCAGTTATTCCTTTGCTTTACATACATATTCACCGTCAATATCACCTGACAGCCAGCACTGCCCAGGCTCTTTGCTGTTTATATAAACACACATCCTGTACATACGTGGTGTAACTCTACAACAACAAATATCGTATTTTTCGGCATTTTTTCCTAAACGTATAATTGAAGCCTAGTCAGTGCAGACAGCAGAATATGCCACATGTTTCACATTACAGCAATGTTGTTCATGCCTTTCATAGAACTTTTGCTGATTAACTGGAAAAATCTGGCTCAAACAGACTGATGCACTCTGCATGCAAACAAAAGCAGCCAATGGTGCAGATGAGTAGCTCCGGCAAAGCAGGCAACATGGACAGGTCTGATTGTTATTAAATATAATCAACGTGGCAGAGTCACAAAGAGGAATCATGAAAAACACATTTGAAATTAACCCCTTCCTGCTCAAGTGGCCCACAGGTGCCTGGTTGTATATGAGTCTTACTCTGACTGACTCAGTCTTACTCTGACCAGGAAAGCTACTGGCTTAGTCTTACTCTGACCAGGAAAGCTACTGACTCAGTCTTACTCTGACCAGGAAAGCTACTGACTCAGTCTTACTCTGACCAGGAAAGCTACTGGCTTAGTCTTACTCTGACCAGGAAAGCTACTGACTCAGTCTTACTCTGACCAGGAAAGCTACTGACTCAGTCTTTCTCTGACCACCTTGTTAGTCAGCAAACTTTGCACAAAAGTAAAGGAATTTTGAAATGCTGTTTTCTGTATCTTTTCCCTAAACAGAGGGTTATTAATTCCTGTGACACCCACATCATCCTGGTACCCTGATAGTTACCAGTTCATATAATCAGTTTGAAGACATTTTCTTTCTTGGTACATAGCCATCAAACAATCTGGTTTGCACTTGCTTGTGCTTGCTCTTGTCACAATTGTACACCTGGGAGGTTTGTCAGCGGCAATATCTACAATGCTCCTGTAAATGAAATGACGTAACCTTGCAGGCAGACATAATTATAATTTCAATTTATTATTATAACAGCAACCTGCATGCTCAACTTGCCCAGTAATCCATGACAAAATTCCAAGTGCTTTTTGTCCATCTGGTGATGTGTGCTCATACACCCTTTGTGTGCTGGTCAAAAGTCAAACTGATGCAAATTAGTATAACAATATTATTCCTCCTTCAAATTCCACATGCTGCGGGCCTCTCCTTCACATCCCAGCATGCCTGTGTCTGAATTCTGCATGTCCGATGAAAGCTGTTGACTCTGCTAGTCCAGAAATTTGCACTTCAAGGGTTTTGTTACAAAAGCAGCTTTAACCCCTGGTCTGCCATTTACATTATCCTGATGTAACTACTACCTTTTCTGGTTCAAAATGTATAAATGCACCAACATACTGTACATACAAACTGTATCCACAGACCTGCTTCAATTTTTTGCTGATGTTGAAAAAATGAATAAATTCTGCACCAGTAGGGAGTATTTTTTTTTATATGCAATCCCACAAATTCCAACATGTGTATCTGAATCTCCAATGAGCTACATGAAGGTCATATGAACACCACCTTGCCAAGGCTTGATGAGCATGCACTTATTTCCAGGAAAATAGGCACAATGCTCTCGCACAAACAGCCATTCATGTGCTTTTCCTAAAGTCACAATGCTTTTAAAATACACCCCAATAAGTCTTGTTAGTTGAAAAAAAAAAAACATAACAGGAAAGATGAACATAGACCTTACCCTCTGGATCTAGGAGAGAAGTGGGCAAGAAAAAAACATCAGAATTAAAGATACACAGCCCTGAACTTGTGAAAAAAAGTACTTTTCAATAATAGATATGCTATTTTTTAAGGTGATTAAATTGTATAAATGTAAATTAAAGTATTGAACGTTGCAAATTGGTCTTACAGTGTTCATGAAGAGATTATTAGTTCTCTGGATATTTACCATAATGAGCTAACATCTCTTCATTCTGACCATGAACTCCAAGTTCAATTCTATAATAATTTTCCCTTGGGAGTGGTTGTCAATCAGAGATTGCTCATGTGAAAGCAGGCCCTCTATAGACCATGCAGATATTCTCATTCTGCCTAAAACTCTGTTTTACAGCAAATAAATAAAAAGGTGTCTCCTCTGCTGTCTGCATCTCCTGCTACATGTACAACAGAGCTTCAATTCAACTGCCATTTTTCAGTCCGAAGTCCACATGACAGCCGAAGCACTATTTGCCATGCAAAGCCTCAATCACAGTAACAGCTTTGTACAGAATTAATTTCATATAAATCTGAAAAACAGGCCAAAAATATAATTTAGGCACCAAATTGGATTCAACTGCCAAATAAATTGACAGAAAAAAATCCGGAAAATGTTGAAATGACAGAGGCAGCAAGGCTGTGTTCTGCCACAAGGTTCATCCCTGGCAGCAATGAGGTGAAGCTCCAGGCAACTCTTCCACAGATACTGCAGTAACGTCACTCCCCCCCCCCCCCCCCCGCCACTCGGATAGCCTTCAAATAAACACTTTCTAGGGTCCACAAAGTGTCCAGTCAGAGCAAGCTAGTTTTAAACTGGTATCTGGTTCATCCTGAGGCCATAGGTCGGATTTGGCAATCTGGCTGTACAAACACCCTATTTTCAACACACATGTAAAACTGGGTGTGCATCATCTCCTATCTGCTCCATAATAAATTGGTTCAAACCTGGGTGTCTTGTGGAGGAGTCGGGTGTGCAAAAGACACCTGGCCACCTAAAACACTGCCTCAGGCACACATCTGGCACACAACCAGTGAAGCTGCTGTCAACATTTTTTTGAGATATGGGGATGGGAACACCCTACGGCACTTCATGTGTCAAGGGTAAACGTAAAATAACTAAAATGACCACAGTCTATTACGCAGGTATTTGGTGTGTAGGTATGTATAAAACACCTGTAGTTGTGGTCAACTCAACATTAATTCTTTCCTGTGTGTACTCAACATGGCCAAAGTTTCCAGGCTGCCCAATGACATCTGCTAACAGTCTCATTCAATCGACACATATTGAATGGGAGTTGTGGTTTCAGCCTAGCAGAACAATGTGATGTTGGTCAACAGATTTCCTTGGCATGGCTAAGTGCCTAAGCTGTGCCTGGGGAAGCTGTTGACCTGGTGTTCCTGTGACCATGAAGGGTCAGCACTTCACAGTTACATATATATGTGTACAGCCACATGCAGACATATCAAGTTCCTGGATGTGGTGGACTTCATGCCCTCTGGACCAATCTGTGGCTACTTTGTATCAATATGTATATTAACATGTATCCATCTACACTGCTGCCATATGGCAGTATTGTTGTCCTTTCTGCTCCTCATCTCAGGGTCCAGGCCTCTACCTGAGTCATAAAAAGGGATGGCAAGGGGTACTTATCTATTGCAATTGAGAATTTGAGTGGGAAGTTATCTGAGTATACATCGTGACATGAAACACCATGTTTATGATACATGACTTAATTGCCATTTGAATAAATCAGGGAGTAGGAATACCAGGGCATTTAATATGTAAACGGTGAACAGGACCCTCTTAACCCCATCTGCACCCCCATCTGGGTTACTGAAACAATTTCAAGTTCTTAAATTCCATGGACAAGTGGATGAATTTTCAACCGGCGCATCCAGTTATATGTAGGTGGTATCGAGCACTGTGCAGTAGGTGGTAGGCCAGTGTGACCTCCTTGTGTGCAGTGGTGCACAACAAGGTATTATAAATATAATTACCTGGCTATAGCTCTGCATTGAAATAGCAATATGACTATGTACACACCTCTCTGATGTGACTCTACCATGTGTCAATACATGTACAGGCTGCTATCAACATGATCAGTGCACAGGTGTCAAGTCCACTCACACTGGCATGTACTTATTAATCTTTTCCTATTACAGTGGTACCTGCTGTATGTGGCCACCCCTTTTGCCAAGAAAAATTGGCCACATACAGCAGGTGACCTGTCACCACAGGTAAATTTTACAAAGAAATTGACTCCTGTGTCTGAGCCTATTGACCACAAAAAGCAATGTGGCAGTGGTTGTATACAGCATGTACTACTGTATATTGAAGCAAAACCCGAGTTGCCAACATTTAGAAACAGAAATAAAGACCGATTTTATGGCATTTTTTTAAACTGGGTCACACTTACTAAATTGAAATCATACTCTAGGAGATAACCCCCAAGATGAGTTTAGTTGAAAAAAAATGTGGCGTCTTCTGGTGGATTTTGAGGTCAAAATACACATCCTTGCAAACATTTTTATTACTGTGGGTAATATTCAAGTAGCAAACACAATTCAATTTTGTTTTTTGTTTTTTCTCTATTAACACACAGGAAATGCAGATCTATAAACATTCCTGGTAAGGCCCGCCCCTGAGGGGTCTAACATCTTGATGCAAAGGCTGCCTCACTTTTGGCAGAATGTTCACACACACACACACAGACAGACACACACACACACACACACACAACATTGGGCTGCCTGAGTGATTATTATATTTCCTAAAGGCACTCATTTGCTATGAGCCATTTTATGATGTGAAGAAAGTCTGAAAGCAAATCAGTCAATCATGAAAATTGAGACTGATAAACAGCAGACTGTGTTTGAAGTTGTTCTGTATCAACATGAACACTTTGATCTTGAGAACCCAGACTGCTGTGTGGTCACTGTCTGATTATTATGCATTTATACAGAAAGTGTGCCATGCAGGCACCTCTCAGCTATTTCCAACAGAGGGCAGCACAAGATACAATTTGCTACCGTTCAATTCAGTGACATTCCTTGTTGGTGGATAGAATTAGCTAAAATTTGTGTCATTCCTTTGAGCACATTGGTACACGTGTACATGTATGCAAGGTCTCTGAGGCCAAAGTAACTCATTGCAGTAGACAAATACAGTAGTCCCTGTCTTGAACGACCCCTCCTATGAGCAACCACCTGCTTTGAACGACCACATTTGGTTGCCAAAATTGTTTTTCTTTAATAATTTACTTCGTATGAATGACCACCTGTTAAACGCGACCAGCGACCATGCAAAATGAACTGATTTTGCGACCGCATAACACAAATTTAAGCCAAATCCGGCCAGTGCGCCTCAAGTCTGCCAACGAAATACATGCATGCAACTCATCCATTGTTATAAAATTTACATGGTTCTTGTCAAATTTATTGAGTGCAAGCAATAAAGGATTTCTTTCTACGGTAAATTTCCTTAAACAACTTTTTAATTTGATCTATTAGTGTCTACTCCTCCTCACGAGTGTAGGATCTTTCCATTTATTTACATTTTTACAACGGCACTGTCGGCAGTGAATGTGGCTTACTTCACATGTATCCACATGTATCGGGCCTCTGCATAGTGGATGTCGACTCAAGAGGATTTCGACCATCATATATCTTTTTCTTTCTCTGTATGCGGGGACATTATGGATTGTTTTCTGAGCTTAACTTCATAATGATCTACAGAAATTTACTTGTGATGGGAACTTGATCACTCCCACTCAACTCCTGTTCGTTCACATCATCCATCTTGAAATGCTTGAAATCTGAACGCACGACGGAGGTTGCCGGAAGCGACCGGAACAATCTTCGTTGTTTACCGGAGCCACGTGTCCATAACTTTTTTTGCATGCGAAACCTAACCTAACTGTGGCAAATCAGCGGAAAGCCCAGAAATATTATTATTTATTATTCTCATTTCCAATTGAACCATGTTTGATGATACTATATTTTATAAAATGAACGATGAGAACTTGCGCTAGATCAAAATCACTTGGAACCCAAATCAAACAAGTGCTTGCCTGCTTGAGCACGTGCGACCGACACTGACGAAGTGCATGCCAGATCCATTTTTCCCACGGTCCAGACCGAGGTCAACATGGCGCCCAAAACACACGTGGTGGCAATGGGAAAATGCCGAGTCTTATTTTGATACATAACTTATGATTTACGGTGAGTTAGGCTCCACCGAATGTGTAGAATAAAGTTAAGACAGTGAGTAATGCCGTCAAAACAATATTATGACAGTTTGAGCTGGTTACTTTGCAAGCGAAGGCTCCCTACCGGGCGATGTATCGGGCCCATTCAGCGTAATGGGAAAATGACGAAACTCAAGACCGGCAAATATTTTCAAGTTGCGAAACACATCTTTCAGCACCCAGACAAGAGTTCTTTATTGAAATAAAGATTTTAAGGGTTGTAATTGTTAAATTTGACAAATGATAATTTCTTTTCGAAGCATATGTAATCGATAACGATGACCTGGTGGTGGCAGAAATTTGCGTACCTCGCTACCTGAGTACCTGGACAAGTCCACCATGGATTTGAGGTGGTGCATATGCGATTCCTCCAATGAGCGACCACCTGCATTATACGACCGCTTTTTTGTCAGCGCTAGGGGTGGTCGCTCAAAAGAGCGACTACTGTAATGGTTTTTATTTTTTTCCCCTGAAGATGACAATTTTGTAGTAAAAACAAATCCAAAAGCTGTACACACTTCAACACTTCCATATCATATTATTCTAGCTCAGGTGGAAATCTAGCCTATTGATTGGCTAAGCAGGTGGTTAATAGCAGTTTTTTTCTGTTCTCTGCAAAAGTTGGTACTGTTAACACTGTAAGTTTTACTGCTGGGGCATCCCACATCTAACTTGACCTTCACCTTCAACATGAGATGGATGGATTGCCCGGACACAAGCTAGGACAGCGGGCACACCTGAGAAGGGGTGACACAGTTACTTTCTTGATTTCCTCTTTCTTCAGTATCCTCAAAATAAAGGTGCATGACAGGCAAACCTGTGTAAGATAACAATGCTCTTGTCTTTGTGGGACAGGCAAACCTGTGCAAGATAAAAATGCTCTTGTCTTTGTGGGGCAGGCAGACTGTGTAAGATAACAATGCCCTTCTCTTTGCGAAACAGGCAATCCTGTGTGAAATAATTCTACCTGTGTCTTTGTGGGACAGGCAGACCTGAGTACCTTCACTGCGGGCAGTCAATCCTCATCTGTGCTTTGGGGTGACATCTCTTGGCTCTAGTAAACAGCTCTGCCTGCCCCATGCAGCTAAGGCTGCCATTTCTATACTGTGATATATGCTTCTACTTTAAAGTATAGATATAAGGTAGTACAACACTGAGACAACAACATGTGCCCTGTAACACTCCTCAACCCCTGATGTGAAATGACTAGTACACAGCTAATGAATGTGACAAATACAAGTTTGTTTACCTGGGCCTCATGACATCAGCAGCGATAGTGGTATGCGTAAACTCTTCCTTGCTGTCTAAGAATGGATAGCCGTTCAGGTGGATGTGGGCATCATAGCTGTGGACTGGTCAAGGAAAGCCATGGTACCGTGTCAAATCATGTGCAAGCCAAGATTTCTTACTCCTGGTCTCTCTGAAACTCACTCACTAACTAACTCCTGTTACCATTTGCTCAACATATTTAAAACACACAGTTGAATTTGGAAGGAAGGACGGAGGGAGGGAGAGAGGGAAGGAGGAAGGAAGGAAGGAAGGAAGGAAGGAGAGAGGGAGGGAGGGAGGGAGGGAGGGAGGGAGGGAAGGAAGGAAGGAAGGAAGGAAGGAAGGAAGGAAGGGAAGGAAGGGAGGGAAGGAAGGGAGGGAGGGAAGCAGGGAGGAGGGAGAGAAGAAAGTGTAAAGGTGGGTTTCCAGGGTTTGTTTTCTTGGACAGAGGAGTGTGCGGAGGATCATTTCTCTTTATAGACCATGCTGACTGGGCTTCCAAAGTTATCTTTTCGATTGAATAACAATTTTAAATCTTTATCCCTCAGTCATTTGATTGCCTTGACTGAAGTTGTGAATAGCACATAACTACATCAAAGAGAGCTAAGCCAGAGCATACTCTGCTGACTGGTCCAATCCACAACTCTGGCTCAAATGTTTTCATTTATAAGACATTTAGATTGCACAAGAAGACCTCTTACATGCAGATGCTATTGGTGGAGGCGCAACGGGTCCAGGGGCATAGGGTAATGACACAATTTGTCTTATGACTTTCTCTGTGTGCCCTAACAACTCTGGTTTCCCTGTACACTTCACCTTGATGGTGTTCAGACAGTCAAGGATACATGCCCTCCTTGCCAAATGCATCTCCAACCCATTTACTGGTCATGGCTGCTGCCATCAGTGGCACGATGTACTGTAAGCCTCCTGTCAGCTCAAACATGATGACCACCAGCGACACTGTAACACATACACAGAGGTCAACTCAAACATGATGACCACCAGTGTTACTGTAACACACACACAGAGGTTAACTCAAACATGATGACCATCAGCGATACTGTAACACACACACAGAGGTGAACTCAAACATGATGACCACCAGCGACACTGTAACACACACACAGAGGTTAACTCAAACATGATGACCACCAGCGATACTGTAACACACACACAGAGGTTAACTCAAACATGATGACCACCAGCGATACTGTAACACACACACAGAGGTTAACTCAAACATGATGACCACCAGCGACACTGTAACACACACACACAGAGGTTAACTCAAACATGATGACCACCAGCGATACTGTAACACACACACAGAGGTTAACTCAAACATGATGACCACCAGCGATACTGTAACACACACAGGTCAACTCAGACATCATGATCACCAGCTACATTGTAACACACACACAGCGGTCAACTCAAACATGATGACCACCAATGACACTGTAACACACATACAGAGGTCAACTCAAACATGATGACCACCAGCGACACTGTAACACACACACAGAGGTTAACTCAAACATGACCACCAGCGACACTGTAACACACACACAGAGGTCAACTCAAACATGATGACCACCAGCGACACTGTAACACACACACAGAGGTCAACTCAAACATGATGACCACCAGCGACACTGTAACACACACATGCCTTTAAGCTTAATCAAACTTGCAAGATTTTGCAAATGCACTGGTCATCTCTTGACAATACAAGTTTGTTGTATATTATATGTCCAGATCTAAGTGCTCTTTTGTTAAACAGGACAACATTGTGCAATTTTTGTACAATCTTGGTCACAATAGGTAATGAAAACACAGCACAGAGTAACTTAATGGTGCTTGAGATTCAAGCAACATCTGTACACACAGGGCACTATGAGGAACTGGCTTGCTGAGAAATATTCACATCATGATACCCATCATTCCAGTGGGAAAAAAAAATATACTCAATATGTCTATCCCTGTGCATATACTGGGCAACTAAGGTTCACCCTTGTCTGGCTGGGATACATAACTTCACCAACCAAAGTGTCTTTTCCTCAAAATCATTCCAAGAAATTTTTACCTCATTTTATATGAAAATCTGGCCCTCAAGAGCATCTTCTTAAGTACATGTAGCAATATGCCTGGTCTAAACCAGGGACGTGTTATAGATGGACTACCAACGGCGGGCCCCCCTTTGTACCATCTATGTTGCCACTGCTCAAGTCATCGGGTGTTTGAGCGAGCACCTTCAGTGCTGAACACACACAACTCCACAGTCCGCGCTGGCCGCTGGCAGTATCATGGGCCAGGTCACGCGATGAAAGGCGAGAATAATTGCGTCACCGACTGAAATGTGCAAAATTTTTCACCGTGTTCCACATTTTAAAGTCAAAATTTAGCGTTACGCTGGACTCAGCTACAAGAAATGAAACCACCATCATGATCCTACCGGCATACACTATCCATCTAAAACTACATTTTTTATGGCTGATTACGGCATAAGGAGTTATTACGCACGCAAGTTGTCTAACTTTGCATCATTTTGGCCAGAAAAAATGCAAAAACTAGCCCTTTCATCGGCCGATTTCAACGAAAAACACATCGATGGACTCGCATGGTTCTGATTCAAACGATGAGACTGGTTGCGCACGCATAAAACTCTCCGTTTTTGAACTTGGTACAATAGCACACCCGATGTAAGTAACCCGATACAACCGAACGCGGAAACATAGGTGGAACAACAATCAGCCTGAGCAGGGGGGATTAACTTGAGCAGCGCTACTGAACACGCTTTGTAGTCGTCGCGCCCAGTTGACCACTAAAGGGATTAGCGCTCCCGTTGGCAGTCCATCTATAGCACGTCCCTGTCTAAACAATGCTGAAGGTGGTGGGTTTTGAATGGCATAAGCCAAGGGGCAAGGGCTAGAAGGCAGCACTGGTCAAAAAAAAAGAGAAAAAAGTCACCTGACCTATTCTGACCAATACTATGGATACAGTAGGTCATGTGATACATCTTGACCAGTACTATCTTCTACTACTTCCAGTCCCTCGACATATGCCATCGCTGTCACAAGGGCAGCAAATGCATGACTTGTTACACAAAGAAAATTAACCATGGCCTTGACTACCAGTGTGGAATGAGTTCTGGAAACTGACACTTATTTGTGTGAAAATCAAATTCATCCAAAAGTCACACTGACAATTCTTTCTTCATTCTGAGCCCTTCAAGGGTAAATGGTATCAGACACTTTGAAATGTAAACCATGTTGTTCCCTCAACCGTTCAAACTCTGTATTATCTCTACTTGATGACTGGAGTGGAGCAGAGCGATGCCATGGTGTGCTTGCAGGCAAGTCATGATGCTACAATGCAACACATTACTATGTAGTGGCGCCACCTACCAGTCATTCTTGTGACTCCACCCAGAGCAGCAGCAGCCCCTACCATGGCATAGAGGCCTGGAGTGACACAGGTGTGGCCGGTGGTACACATCTCCTTGAAGATGGAGTGATCTTTATATGTTCTGCAACAATACAACACTCTGTCATGAATGTGTGTGAGAACTGAAGGAGGGTCTTGCGAATATAATGTATATGATTTGCTTTTGAAATCCACTTACACAATTTCTTTATGTGCAGTTTGATAGAAAGATCAGGACTTCTGTTTTCTAAATACAATTAACAATAACCTGACACAAAATAAATTTCCAACATTAATTTCCATGAATTGGGAGCCTAACTGAAACACAAGCCACTTAGAAAACATACTAGAAAATATTGCTACTCATTTATAAAAGTGGCCCAAAACATACAGTGCCACTGTTGATTTCAGATACTCACAAAGCAAGCTGTTCCATGCCAATACCCACTAGTCTGCCAGCAATGGCCCCCACTGCCATACTGGGAATGAACAGACCTGCTGGCACCTGTAACAAGACACACACTCTGCATTATCTGCCCCATATAAACAGACCTGATGGTACCTGTAACAAGACACACACTCTGCATTATCTGTCCCATACAAACACACCTGCTGGCAACTGTAACAAGCAACACACTCTGCATTATCTGTCCCATATAAACAGACCCCCTGGCACCTGTAACCAAAAATACACACTGCATTATCTGCCCCATATTTAACAGACCTACTGGCACTTGTAATAACCAATCCATTCATCTTTATCCTCTCAACAAAGTTACCAACATATCATTCATACTCATTCATCAATTTCATTTGCAAAATGTTATACTGTTACTGGACCTTTTCCCAATGGCACACAAACTGCTTATCTATATGACTGGGATTTCCCCAGCCCTTATTGTATTATGATTGCCTGTTATTTGGGTTTACAAACTTCAAATCCCCCATAGGGCTGTTAGTTTTGTCTATTATTTTATTTCTGCCCCATGTATATTTCATTGGGTGCACGGTTGGCCGAGCTGCAACACGCTCGCCTTTCACCTCTGCGGCCCGGGTTCGATTCACGGCCGGGGAAGCATGTGGAAAGAGTTCCTACCACTCTGACTGTGCATGGTGGTTTTCTCCGAGTCCTTCGGTTTCCTCCACCAAAACATGCAGGTAGGAAGTATACGCCGCGATCTGTGCCATGGAGAGTGATTAATATAGGCTTGGCCTGTTTTGCAATCCATGTAAAAGATATGGGTCTATACTATACTTTTATTTCACTTTTATTTGCCTGTGTCGTGACATCATTTCGATATGTTTGTCTCTTTCACATGTTTCTGGGTTCCAGTCAACTATTGCTGTTTTCAATTACTTCAAATAATTGGCTTGGTATCAGTAGAGACATCAAAGGAAGGCTTGATTTGAAATGATACATACTCAGGTAAGCTAGGCATTCATGCACACTTCTCCCACTGCTCACCCCTATCCCCCACCCCCGCTAAAGGTGCCTACAATCTGCTAAAAGCCACAACAATCAACATAATCTAATTTAACAAAAATCTACTGAAGGCCAACAGAATTAAAAATTACACTAGCTAATTGGAACACAAATTAATTGGAGGCCAACACAAATTGGATCATCTTAACTGTTCAGCTTTATCTGCAGAGTACTTCCCCTAGATATATGCTCAAACTATTGTAACTTTTGCTTTTACTTTATCATGCCAATAATTTTCCTTAATCCCCAGAAAACATCACAGTGCTAAGGTTCGTTTATGTGTATACCAGACACAAAGCCTGCACAAGTGAGGTACAATCCATGGTCAACACTGCTGCAGTTTTCCTGTCCTATCACTAGAGGGCAGCACCAGCTTACACATATGCCAGCTATGGCAGGGTTCTCACCCACAATATTTACAATGTCCCCTTGGCAAGCATTACTATCATTTACACCTGCATTGACATTCCAAGACTGTAGAGACACATGTGTATGCTTCACTTCACACCAGGTAACAGTAAAGTGGTGCAATCAAATGTAGACTGGCAACAAATCAATGAGGTTGTTAACCTTGATTATACTGTACATGCATGTATTTGTCCTCTGTGTGTGCACAACCACTTTGTACAAGATAAGGTCAACAGATAGTCTCACAATTTTTTTCTGTGCAGTATTATAAACAGGTGACACTTTTTTTTAATATTACATGTTTACTCATTTTATGTCCTATTTGAAAACACCTGGATATTAAAATAAATAAATAAATAGAAGCTAGTCCCGAACACAATATTACCCCATATCAACAGCTGTCTCAATCTATACCTATCTGTTACCATGAATTATGTCCAACAATGTTCAGGACTGTAGCTAAAAATTGAAAAAACTTACAGCCACAGGATAACAAGTGAAAGAGGTTGCTTATCAATAAATAACAAAGCAATCCAGCCAGTCACACTCTTGGATAACAGATGTACAAGGAATTTATTTAGGGCCATGCTCTCAGTTCCATTTTAAAAAATATACATTGTGTTATAAATTACATCAATCACATTAAACATCATCTGCATGTTACAGTTTTCAACCCCTGCATTTTCTGCCACATAATACCGTAATTTTCTATCAAAATGCAGATAACCATATTTCTTCAACAGAGAATCACACGCATACATGCACGTATGTGGAGAGGTGTTGGTGAAGGTTAGGGATACATGGATGTGATTAAGTAAACCTTTCCCTGCTTAGCATGAGATTGAGTCACCAGCTACCCTCAGCATGGGTTAGGCTCTTAGTGTGAGACTGCATCACCAGCTATCCTTAGCATGGGCTGGGCTTTTAGTATGAGTGATTCACCAGCTATCCTTAGCATGGGTTAAGCTCTCAGTGTGAGACTGAATCACCAGCTATACTTAGCATGGATTAAGGATCAAGTACTCAACCAATATCAAGGATAGCTGTTGACCCAGGGTATGCTGTCCAGGCATACAGCCCTCCTGCTATCCTGGCATGCAGCCCCCCTCATGCTATCCTGGCATACAGCCCCCCTTATGCTATCCTGGCATACACCCCCCATGCTATCCTGGCATACAGCCCCCCTCATGGCATACAGTCCTCCTTATGCTATCCTGGCATACAGTCCTTCCTCGTGCTATCCTGGCATACAGCCCTCTTCATGCCAGCATGGTATACAGCCCTCCTCTAATATTCTTCAAAATGTTTCTACATAATACAAATAGATAGACAGACAGACAGACAGACAGACAGACAGAGATAGATAGATAGATAGATAGATAGATAGATAGATAGATAGATAGATAGATAGATAGATAGATAGATAGATAGATAGATAGATAGATAGATAGATAGATCAAATAAAAATTGATATTAAAAATAAAGTGAAAATATTGGAGCACATGCCTTTGACATCCAGACACTTTACACTGATTTCTACAAAATGTTACAAGGTCATGGCATCATACACTTGAACCCTTGTCCCATGGTGTCATGCACTTAAGTCATAGTGTCATACACTCAAAGTCATGGTGTCATGCACGTCTAAAAGTGTCATACACTTGGGGCATGGTGTCATGCACTTAAGTCATAGTGTCATACACTCAACGTCATGGTGTCATGCACGTCTAATAATGTCATACACTTGGGGCATGGTATCATGCACATAAGTCACAGTGTCATACACTTGGGGCATGGTGTCATGAACATAAGTCATAGTGTCATACACTCAAAGTCATTGCCATGTATGTCTAATAATGTCATACACTTGGGTCATGGTGTCATGCACTCAAGTCATAGTGTCATATGCAATGTCATTGTGTTATGCATGTCTAATAGTGTCATACACTCAGCTCATGGTGTTATTCAAGATTCAAAAACAGTTTATTAGACATATGGTTACAGTTTGTACATGTTATGCACCCAGGTCAAAGAGTCATACATTCAGAGTCATAGTGTTATGCATGTCTAATAGTGTCGTACACTCAGGTCATGGTGTCATGCAGTCAGGTCATAGTGTCATACACTCAAAGTCATGTTGTCATGCATGTCCAATAGTGTCATACACTCAGGTCATGGTGTCATACATACACATGTGAGTCATGGTAGGAGCAGCAGTCAGACCATGAAATGTTGGATTTGTTCACAATTGTCAATATATTTTGTCCCAAAAACATTCAGTGGCCACACACAGCTTTACTGTTCCTGAGAGAAGCATCATCATACGCCCAGCATAAGCATGATGTGTTTCCCTATGCACATGCAGATCTAACCTATATAACTGTGGACCCTGCCACCCAATCAGTGAGATGACACTGGGCTGCCAGGGAAAGGTTCCGGCCATATCTGTGTGTGTATAGGCCAACACATCATAGCCTCCCCCCCCCCCCCCCCCCCAAGGGAAATGACGATGGACAGCAGTCAAACATCACAAGATCGGGTGATCTCCAACAAATCAATCTGTTTTGGAAGTAAGATGACAGCTACATCACTATTGTCAGATTCCAGGGAGATGACAAATGCACACAAACCTTGATACCAAAGGTGAAGATGGTTATGATGCTCTTGAAGACTAGTGCCAGTGCCAGCTGCCAGAGGGCGTTGATGAGCCTGGGCCCTGGTAGTGCAGTCTCTATATGATCATTTGGGAAGAATTCTGTAATATTGCGCTTATAGTCACTGAAACGAAAAAAAATTACCATGCAATCAAAGGATTCTTTGTTTGCACTCAGCTAGGTTGATGCGGTATACCCAATGGTTTTTATTATTTAGACTCTCCTTTAGTATATTACACCTGATTATTATTCAGACTGTTTTCCCTATTATGATCATTCAGACTGATCTCCTTATTGTGATTATTCAGACTTTCCCTATAATATCATAGCATACTTATTCAGAATACTTTCCCTATTATGAATATTGAGACTTTTCCTTAAAATGTTTTTACTAATTATTATTTGGACTGATCCCCCTATTATATCTAACTGTCTGACTGCTTTCTTTATCATGTCTGGTTGTTATTCAGACTGATCTTCCTATTCTTATTATTCCGACTGTTTTCCCATAGTATCCCAGCTGATAATTATTCACTCTTTTCCCTATAATATCCCAGCTGATGATTACTCAGACTGACCTCCCTACTAGATCTAACTGATCAGTGGTTTGACAGCTTTTTCGTATCATGTATAAGTGATTATCATTCATACTGCTTTCTCTATTACATCCAACTGATCACTGTTTGACAGTTTCTGTATTGCTTTCTTAATAAATTTTGATTCAGTTTGTCAACTATTTATACATGATTTCTTATTGAAATTTAAATCATGCCTCTTTTGAGACCTTGCCAGAAATATTGAAATCCCCTCAAACATGGATAAAATGTTCCTTTTTATTGGCATTTTAACAACAGCAGCAGGCCATGCACTCACCATAAAGCATTACCATCTTCTGGCCCACACTGTCTCACTAATTCTTTAATTAATTCACTTGTATTCATTCTGGAAACAAAACAGGCATATACACACATTAAGATCATAATATTTATATACTATTGCAAACAAAAAAAAACAAAAAAACATCTATGTCCAGCTCTTTCAAGTTCCAGTTTAATCGCAGTAATTTTACCATAATAGAAGCACAAACATGAGGAGTCCATGCAGAATGAAAACCCTACTGGGTTTACAGACTCTGTAACACTAGGAATCAAGAAGTACACTGTACAAGATTATTACAAATACATTATTATCAATACAAGTATAGCAATAAGTATACATAGGATACAACCTAAGGGAATTCTACTAAGGAAATTATTATCATGGAATGCTGAACATTAGTTTGTTGTGCCCATGTATACAAATTAACATTCATGAATCTTGCAGAGCATCCTGTCCCATCTGAGGACATGCATGTAGTTTGCAATATTTACACTAGATGGCAGCATATGACAGTCTGGTGGCCTGAGCATTGAGCAAGCCATGCGTGGGAGTAGAGAACATAAAATAACCCACAGCTTATGAACTTTCTTTGACACATTGGGCAATCCAGGGTCAATTAAACCCAGTATGTAACATGGGTTAATCCTGTGGGTCTGAAGGTTCAATACACAGCCCAGCGACTCCAACGCATTATGAAATGATGGGGTCCAAAGGGTTTCACTAAGCAGAAAAGCCGAAGCCACAGGAATAAATGACAATCATGAAACTTGATCTTGTCACACCTGCTTTCCTACAAACATATGACAAGAACAGCAGGGTATCACATTAAACTGAATGATGGAAGCATGACATATATCTTACCTTGTATATGGATTTGGGAATGATAAAACAGCTGTAATTAAGGTAACTGCCAAAACCTGTCAAACAACAATAACAGAGAATTACATCCATATAAAATTTCAGATCTGCCAGTGACCTGTTCCTATGAGAGCTGAATATATTGCAAATACACCTTTTATTACTTTCATTTTTCAGGCGCATGCAATCAATGATTCTTATTACTCCTGTTCTCTTTTCTTTATTTTTTAAATTTGGAGCAAGAGGTAAGTTTACATGTTTATCATTGATAACAAAGAAATATTCAAGTGTAGCATGTGTCAATAGTGTCAAAATTTTTGTTTCAATCACCAAAATTATTACATTCAGAAGTTTTCTTGCATAATTACATTGTTACTACTGAAGTACATATACATTGTGGAAATAAGACCACTGCATTTACAAACTGTTACAAAGAAATAACGAGATACTTACCTCTGTGATGGGATACTTCCCCAACATAGAAGCCTTTCGGTGTTTACACCATTTAATATTTAATTTGATGAAGAAAACACCAAACAACCCCTGTAAATAAAAAGACAAGAAATGCAATAAATACTGTGCATATATCTATGTTCACCTCATGAACTTAAACTCGCAAACCAGCCCGTCATGTGCTGCATGCAGCTGAAAATTTCCAAGGTTTTCTGCAATAAATTCAGTTTTTATCCCAACATGAAAACAGATTAAATTTCGGTTGATTACCTGCATCAATTACACAGCATGGTTGGCAATTGCCACTGTTTTCATCAAGGTCCTGCTGTAGATGCACTGCCCACCACAAGGTCTCCTCTAGTCTTTGTGGAGCACCCCTGCTCACATTAGTATTCCTTTATTTCGTACACGAGGTACAATTT
This sequence comes from Hermodice carunculata, assembly GCA_964020975.1. NCBI lineage: Eukaryota > Metazoa > Annelida > Polychaeta > Eunicida > Amphinomidae > Hermodice > Hermodice carunculata. The sequence continues at coordinate 66,124,365 of OZ026619.1, forward strand.
ATACATATAAGGAAAGAAGAAACACACACACACATACAGCTCAAGGAAAATGTATATATGCACTACTTACTTAATCACATGCACAGTATTCCCATAATTACTAGCATATTGGTCATGGTTTCACTGTATGAAACCAAGACCAACAGACTAGTAATTATGGGAATACTGTACAGCTGAACTGTGAAAAACAAAAGAGAACATGTTTTGCAGGATTTGATAGTGATGATGATGATCCAGAATATACTGACTTTGAAGAATCTGACGAGCTTTCCTAACGTAAAGGTGTGGATTGCGCGGATCTTGATGCCACTATTGGCAAATTGGAAGATGAGTTGCGATTGAAAAACATTGAGCTTGAAAGACTGAAAAAAAACTTGCCAGGATTGCTGCACTCAAGGTCAGTGTGGATGATATATCTGATCAGATTGGCAAGTTGAAAGTTTCCCATCGTACAAAACATAGATTGGGTCATGGCAAATCTATGTCAAATGATACCGTTGGGAAGTTCTGTACACATGTTCAATATATTTGTGGTATATTTTAATGATGAGATTTTAATTATTTTGTAGATACTTGTTTATGTCAGCTCAGGCATGATGTAACCAGCTCTCAACAAGCAGCTTTTGCTCCTGGGACTTATGTTAATCTACAATTGCAATGGAAGACTTTCACTTCGTTTTGTATGTATTTTTAGTTGGAGCATTTGCCAGCAACAGTAGATACACTTTGTAGTTTTGCTCAATTTCTAAGTCGTTCCTTTGCAAGCATGACAATTACTTCCATGGGGTTAAAGCGCTTCATATATTAACTGGTCATAAAGTAGATCGCTTTAGTAGCTTTGAAGTATGGTTACTTTTAAAGGGTTTGGATAGATTAAACCCTCATGTAACTAGGCAGGCAACTGCTATTACTCTTGACATTTTGAAGAACATATTTCCATATTTTGATTTTGAAGATAATTTATAAGTGGCTCTTTGGGCTTCGTTTATTTTGGCTTTCTTTATAATGGCTAGAAAGTCAAATGTAGTTCCCTCAAGTCTGAAGTCTTTTGACCTTCGTAAAAAATTGTGTAGAGTAGATGTTTTACTTAGCTCATCTGGTGTACCAGTTTCACTGAGATGGTCATAGACATATCAATTATGGAAGCACATAGTTTGTATACCTTTGATGCATATGGATGGTTCAGTACTGTGTCCTTGGCTGGCTTGTAAAAACTGTTTGACCTATTTTCAGCTGACTCCTCTGGTCCTTTGTTTATTTATTCTTTGAGTCCACGTCTTTGTCTTACTGCATTCAAATTTGTACAGTTACTCAGAGAAGCGTTAAGCAAAGTGGGATATGAAGCCTCTAGTTTTAGTGGGCATTCCTTCAGACATGGGGGTGCCACGTTTGCCTTTAAAAATTGGCAGACCTGGTGAAAGGATAAAATACCACAGGGACTGGTTTTCAGATGCATATCTGAAGTATCTAGATTTTTCTATGGAGTCCCATCTATGTTTCCACTGTTGGAATGGGAAATTGGGAAATAAAATGTCTACTTTTTTACTTTGAACCTGAGCATTTGCAATGGATGATTCTCACATTTGCCATGACTGACTACAGAGACAATTTTGGCTTCATTACTCTGATATACTTGTGCCTTGTTTCCCTTTAAACCCAAATGTACATTATATGATGCACAGATATTATTTTTTGAAAATCTTTGAAGAAAGAAGAATGTTGATTAAATACTTTTATTGAAACTTTTTATCCCTGTGACCCTTTTGAGAATACTGGAGAGCCCCGAAATGATCTTAAAGAGTATGGATCACCCTCAAAGAAAATTTTAAAAATCAAAAGGGAAACCCCGTTTGTGTACTATTTGTTCATTCATCACCAACTTTTTGTAACTGTCTGCAGCCAAAGTGACAATACAGCAGCAAAGTGGTGAAAATTCTGCTTATTTTGATTTGAAATTGGATGAAAAACTTCAGATTGGACAGTTCGTATGACACAGACATATGCAAACTTCTCTACCTTTGCTTTGAAGAGTAAAACTGGATGCATACAGTCAAGTATATGCATTGATGATATGGTTCAAATACAGTGGTCACCCTCTTATAAGGCCCCTCTCACCAGAAGCAAACTCTCTTAAAAAGCCAGCATTCTTGTGCAGAAAGTATGGCATTTCCATTATATCCCCCACTCAAGAGAGGCCACCCCTCTTACAAGGCCACTTTTTGGCTGCATTTGGGGTGGCCTTATAAGAGGCGGACCACTGTATAATTTATATAAATCAGCATCCCCAATGCTTAAGTGTGATTAGCCAACCTGAAGACAACAAAATCAAAAGCATACATCAAACATGAAGGAGAGGGAGCATATATGAACCTGCCTGCACGGCACTTTAATGAAAGGTACACAAGGATAAACTTTTTCCATCTTCATTTTATGATGTTTGTGTCTATATCAGGAACCAATATCCCCAAACGTACATATATCAGAATTACACTCTCAGCATCATGCCAGTTTTTTCCTTGAGTTTACTTTTAGGTCAGTTGACTGACAAGTCAGCTGAGCTATAAAATAAACCCAAGAAAAAAATATTTTAACTTGCTAGGCATCTTAGCATTACAAATGAAATATACTAAAAATAAACTATTTAGAAATCAGAGACCCTGTCCACAGAAAATAATAGAATGTATAATTATCTTTGTTTATTTATAAACTGAGGCTGATTAGCAAAATGAAGCAGTATAATGGCATAACAACTGTGCAAGGTCTACTGCTCATACAAATTTGTGATGGTCAGCTGCAGGATTTTCTGCTGCTGAACAACCTGAAAAAGGTTTGACAGAACTTAAAGAAAATTCACAATTAATAAGCAAAAAAAAAAAAGTCTTATTAGCCACACAGAAATAGCAAAAAGCACCCCAACTAGGTAAGGTGTATCTTCAAAGAAAATTTCAGAAGGCTAGATATGCATATAGTCTTCACAAAACAGCCTCTCACCTCCCCTAAACTTCATATGTAGGGGATGATGATGGACAATGAAGAACATCAATACAGTAGTCCCTCCTTTGAGAGACCACCCCTAGTGCCACCCAAAAGGCGGTCACATAAAGCAGGTGGTCCCTCAAAAGAGGTATAAATAACATGAAAAGTACTACATGGAGACCTGACAACTGTGGTCTCTCAAAGGAGGTGGTCTCCCAATGCAGTGGTCTTTCAAAGGAGGGACTACTGTACATCTTTATGGGGAATACATTGACTGTGATACAATGTCATAAATGACTGTGATACAAAGTAACACTCACCCCCAGTGCTCCTAGTAGGATGAATGGAATAAGCTCAATAAGGTACCAGGGATTGCGGTACTCCACATAAAACATGACGAGATGGTCATTCCCAAAGGGATTGAAGGAACGGAGAACAAAGGCTGCAGCCAGGGCACAAAAGAAGGAACGCCATAGCGTCTTCAGTGGAAAGTAATAGCTAACCTGCAAGAATTTACCAAGAACATACATAGTATTATCCTGGATAAGCCAACAGGAATCCTATGACTACACTCAGTCTGTTTTTTTCCCCCCTACACTTGACCCATAAGGTTTTCATGCATTAATTTTGAACCTGAGTTAATGAGTTTATTTCGTAAGGTGCATATTGTTCTGTACATTATCATAAAAAATTCTTTCTTTACTGTCACTGGGTAACAATGAATACTTTTGAACTTACAAGCTACGACACAATTTATTTTAAAATCTGGCTACATTTCCACAGTGAAAGATGCTACATGAGGCACTGATTTGTTGAAAGCTGATAATCTATTTGCCATGTGATGCTCATGCAGTCCTAGGATATCTTCACAGTTTATACTGCTAGCAACCATGCCATGTACCGAGACACAAACGATAAACTTTGAAGATAAAAGTTTGAAAATGGCGCATGACACTGAGATGAACTTGTCAATTCTCCTTACCTCCTCTAGACTAAAAAGTACGCCCCCGATGGGGGCACCAAAAGCCACGCTTACGCCTGCTGCTGCTGCCGCAGAGAGGATCTGAAAGGGTTCCATCATAAGTGTGAATATGTGTCTAGCAGTGTCAACAGAATGGTGGACTCAATTCTTCACATTGGGACACTTTATCATTGACACACCACTCAGTATTATTACCTATGTGCCCCACCCCCCAGCTGCCTCACTCATGTATTAGTATTGTAAGGTTATAATTGACAAGTTGGGAAAGACAGGATTTCATCAGCAATAATGTATCTACATGGATACCCATCTTAGGGTCTAGGCTCAAGGTCATACTGTCCTTCAGCTTCTCATAGTTGACAGTTACTGCATGTAGACCCTTTGTACTCATTTCTATTTTTTCTAATCATTATAGTGTTTTGCATGAAGATAGAATACATATGTACAAGTACTTAAATTTAAATTAATTCTTAAATTACCTTCACATTCACAGGACAGTGTGACAATTAAGCATGGGGTTTTGAAGTATATATTGCTGGATTTTGAAGTGATATCTGCAGTTTTTGTATTCTTTAATTGAATCAAATATCAGTACATGTACCTTTTAACGGCAGACACTTAACATGTTGACATAGTACATTCATGCATAATAGGAGTCATTTAAACAAAATAAAAACAGTCACCAAAGCCAAAGATACTAACATATACATAATACAATTTTCTGAAAACGCTGATTTCAGAAAATTTAGTTTTATACAGTTGTTTTGGCACCAGTTGGGTGCAATATGCATTCCACTGGTGTCAAGACAAGTAAAGGACAATTTATATTTGAGCACCTTTAAGTGATTTAATTATTTTGATACACTCTATACTTTCACTCCTCCTAAACCAATGAGTGCAGTGGTAATATGTATTTTAAAAATCGTGTCATCAGAAAACATCCTTGATAAGCACTGTTTCTTACCTCTCTCTTTTTGGCTTCATTTTTTCCATACTTTGGAAATAAATAAGAAAATATATTGCCACAACAGCTGGCGACATGGACCAGCGGCCCTTCCTTGCCGAGACTGAGCCCCGCTGAGACAGCCAGCATCATACAGACAGACTTTATGATGAGGGTCCACTTTCCCAGGTAACCCCTGATGATAAACCCACTAAGAATGGTCTTGATCTAGAAAAAAAAATGGCCAAGTGATGTATGAATAATCCATTTTGTATTACAGAGCTTTACATTATGTAAACATGCTGTACATGTGATACCAGAGTCTATAAAATAATTTTGTACAACATCACAGCTTCACATGCAAGTAGGATGTTGCACTATGATCAGTTTTTGATAGCAGATGTGTGAAAAGGTAGCTTTAAAATCTTAAAACCAGATGGCAGCACCTGATACAACCTTTGACTCGTTATTTCAACAAACATTGTGGAGGTTGTCAATTTTCCATGCACACACACACAGGACTTTCTTTCCATAAACTGATATACCACATAAGCTGCTCAGATGGCAAAGGATCACAATTGTGTCTTGATGTCAGATTATTCATTAAACACGATGATTTTCCAAAAAAAAAAAAAAGAAAGAAATAGAAACATCTATAAGATAAAATGGAGCATTCTGTGAACAAACAACAAAGATTGTGCAGAGGAACTTACCTCAGGAATTCCTGAGCCACAAGCATAGGGAGCAAAGACTCTCACCAGCATGACTGCCAGGGTGGCAAATATGAGCGCCCAGACCACATACATGAGATACCTGATGATATAGGACCCAGCGTTATTCTGGCTGTCCCCAAATAACTGCGGCCACGTCCGCCACTGTAAGACAGCATTTTCATGAGTTGAAATTAAACAGCACTGTGTCAAATTTGACGTTTCTGGTCAAGTCAAAATCTGTACTTTAGTTCAGGATTTTATGTGTTAATGGATGTTTTGATCCTAACTGTTATAACACCTGCTAAAATATGAAAGAAAGGATACTCCATAAGAGAATGAACTGGATTTTTTATTTCGTGGACATGCTGCATAAAGTCCACACCAACTACATGCAATGAATAACCACAGACCTGCATCATGATCATTCTTAAGAAAGCTTTTCCCCTTTTTTGACCTCTTAAACTCTTTCTTGGTAACAACAAGACTGGATCAGTTTTCTGTACCAAGGCAAGTTTTTTTACCTTTGGCTGACTATCACAATGGGACTTATTACAATTTTCCTTCACAAAGTTTTGTAATAACCCAAGTTGAAACACTGTAGTAAATGACATTTTATATCTGAGTGGGTGGTTGGGTTGTGCAGGTAGGCAATTTGACCCAGAAAAGGTTCATTAGAATGTCAGTGGCATGCGCTGAGTGTTTCTTGACAATAGATTGCACTTTGAAGTCTGCGCTCTGCTACTGGAAAAGATTTCTGTTATGCTCTGCTACTGGAAAAGGCTTCAGTCTATGCCCTGCTATTGGACAAGGCTTCAGTCTATGCTCTGCAACTGGACAAGGCTTCAGTCTATGCTCTGCTATTGGACAAGGCTTCAGTCTATGCTCTGCTATTGGACAAGGCTTCAGTCTATGCTCTGTTATTGGACAAGGCTTCAGTCTATGCTCTGTTACTGAACAAGGCTTCAGTCTATGCTCTGTTACTGGACAAAAGTTCACTCTACGCTCTGCTACTGGACAAGGCTTCAGTCTATGCTCAGTTTCTGGACAAGGCTTAAGTCTGGTGTAAAAGCTGTTTTGTAAATTGTTGGTTCCTGTGCATTACCAATGTAATCAGGCACCTGACCTTGGCTTGTCAGATTGACTTATGTCATTTCCGTGCATGGTCTAAGACACAACCTTGGTGTCTGGCAACCAACTAGTCAGCGCATATTAAAATTCACATTTTTGTCCCTGTGTGAAGTCCTGTGGGGGAGCATGGTGATGTATCAGTATGCTGGGAAAGTCTGTAAGATATGTAAAGGGGAAAAATATATTTTGAAGACAGCAGTATAAGAATTCTACACTTTGATGCACTATAGTTGGCACAGGTGATTCCCTTGTTTCTGAAGTAATATGTAGAAACTTGGAGAAGTCTGAGCAGTTTTTCCACAGAATATATGTGTTAAATGTAATGTAGCAACTTCTGTGTCAAGATATTATTTTGTTTCTGAATTTCCAAATTTCTAATTTTTTTAGCAGCAGAGGATTGGGTTTGCCCTGCATATCAATTAAAGTTTTGGTCAACAGATTTATACTGGTTTATCTGGCTGAATGTCAGGGCTCTCTGATCATACTTTTAAGGCTGTAGGCAATAATGCGCCATCCATAAAGTGAACAGCTGAGACCTGCTGAGTATCAAGTCAACAGGCAGCCCCTCTTTGTGAAAATAAGCACTTGCCTCATCCCTTTTGTGATCTGTTGTAATGTAAGCGTGGTGTACAATATGTATATACCCGAGACATGATTTGAACGTCTTTGTGTTTTGTTCATAATTATTTGCCAGCATTATTATTTTCAAAACCTTTCTGTTGTGGTGATTTAACTTGCTGAGCTTATGAGATAGGCACAAGGGGTTAAGCATCGTAACACTATCTGGATCCCTTGTCTCATAAATCACAACAAGGCCAGTGTGGTCCAGTGATCTCTTTGCATACTGATGATATATGGCCAACTTGTGGTGCCTTTTTTTCAATATTTATTCATCAGCAGAGTTTGCTGTTAAGGCTTTATGAGCCCCTCTGACATAAGGAGATGAGATAACAGACCTGAGGACACCCATCCTCCAACTCAAACTGAGTGTTGTTCTGTGACCAGCAGCACTGCTCCCTGTTGAACCAGAAGGCTTCTATACAAATACCACCCTTCAGATCAGACATCCATGTGGTACCTATGTCTATAACAGCAGCACATGCACCTGTAAAACATATACAAGAAATGAAAACAAGGCATACTGCCATGAAGGGAAGGGTGGGGGGGGGAGGCTTGGTCAGCCAGTGTCAGACGCTGACCTACCTCTTAGGAAGTATGGAGTATAGAGGTCATCATGCATGGAGCTTCTACAATCCTCTTGGTGTACATGTACACTGGTGAGAATTTACTCATTTGAATTCAGCAGGTTATATTTCAGCCTCATGGCCCGTAATAGAAAGTATACAATTGAAAACAATTATAAACGCTACTGTAACATAAACAGAGCAACCTGTATCATGTCTCTTGCCATAGCAGAAAGTCCCACCTTGCCCGGGAGTGAGTAGTCCACGTTGGGAGAGTTCACACCTGGTCAGGACTTCGCAGAATATAAGTGCTAATATCATGTAACATTATGGTCTTATTTTCCTCAATAAAGTTGCCACCTGTAACATGGCTTTTTGACTTATAATCACTATTTTTGTACATCTTACTTAATGTTGGGTCTTTTTAGCAAGAGAGGAAGTTAGTCATGTTGAGTGCTGGCAGTCGTCTCTGTCGCACTGTTATCTATATCTTACTTAATTCCTGTCACAAAGGTAATTAATTATTCATGAAGTGTCCTCTACCTTTTCTGTGAGGATACATTGAGGCAAATAGTCATGATCCTGACCGCATTAAACTTTTTCCCCCCATTTATTTTCACCTGAGATAGTTCATACATATTTGAATTCTATGAATTCTATGTTTGGAAAGAGCGGAACTCAAACCCGCAACCCCCAGCACCAGCCGCCCAGCTGAAACGGGAAACGCACACATCCACTCGACCAAATCCCCATTATAAAAAAAGAATGGCCCAATGGAGGCAGCCATGTGTGATATGACAGATGCACCACACAAGTGCACGAGTGACTATGATGGAGCTCTGTTAATTTGTGCACCTTTGCACTTCACAGACATGTGACCTTTCACATTTGCACGTGTGTTGTTTTCCCTTATGGCCCCCATTATAGGCAACATGTCCAGGCATTTTACAGTGACCTGGCAGACCATTCCTGATGCTTTCAGGATGTGGAGACATTGGAACACAAACGATGCATACAATATACTAACATCGGTACACTGTACTAGTTTATTTCAAAATTGTAAGAAACTCATATTTTGATACAAGCCACAAATGCAATCACATAATACAAATCGTGTAATGGGGTACTGTGATTTTGGACAGGTGTCATCACCCGGTATAACACTATCATATAAGTAGGCTTGCAAGGCTATAAATAGCCTCGCCCATAAAACAACAATATATACCTTGAGGGGAACACACAGAGAAGAACTAAGCAGCAAATGAGTCACATTGCCAAACACACAACACAAAAAAAAATCATTATGCTTTTAAGTTCAGTAAGGAAACGAAACAGTAATGGCTCTGTGGACCTATCATACCAGTCAAAAGTCTTAGCCAATAACATGTCTTTTTTTAAACTTGAACTGCTCAAAACATACATGTAAATGCAAAAACAGTTTGTTTACCTGTCACCAAAAAGATCACAACCAAACCTTCTCAAGTGAATATTACATCTATTAGAATCAACGAGCACTTAGCAGTTTTAATTTATAAAAAGAATACAGATGCCTCAAAATTATGTACAAATTCTTGTGGACTGCAACATAAAATCAACACTCTACTTGTTGAACTTTCTATTCCAGCAGCCAATGGGTGTACCCTTCATGCAGCCCTCACCTGTAGCACATCCGACTAGCAACACACACACCCAGCCTGACCATGCATCATGGGCCCCTTTTAGCTTCTCAAAACAACTTTCTTGCTTCTTTTTCAGGATCTGGCGATGTCGGGCTCGCTCTCGTGATATATCTCGTAACCAATCAATGGTGTGGAAATCATCATACTGACCAATCCCTGGTGGCAGGTCATCAAGGGTGTCCATCAAATTGGTGGACCCTGCAAATATAAACACAAAAGCTCACATTTACTCACATGCTCATGTCAACTGCCGTAAAGAATAAATCAACCCTCTTAACATACATGTACATGTAATACATGTCACCTTCTGCCTCGGATACCTCTAACTCAACCTTGAGTTTCAATCCACCTGCCTGCCATTCTATTTACAATTTGTGGAAAACAACTAATCTCTTACATTGAAAAAACAAATCGATTTGCTGTACTTGAATGGACATCATCCTCTATGAGACGTACAATATACTGTGACACTAATTAGCAAGGTCTATCTCCTGGCATATCAAAATACATACACAATGTCATGTAATATCATACTCCATTCTGTACCTAAAATGCCACAATACAGAAATCTGTCACCATATCCACCATAAACATGAACTAAATTACTACTGTACTCGAAGTACTTTTAGATCATTGCTCATTCTGGAAGCTACATGTACAGTATTCATGCAAATCACAGCCTACCATTGTGAAGAGATGATGATAAGCAGATGATAAAAGTTGTGTTCCTCCTAGTTATATAATAAGTATAAAGATCACAACTTAAATTTTTTTAAAAGACTTCATTCAAATCCCTGCATTTCTAGATTTCCACAGAAATGAAGAATGGGCCAGGTCAATGGCTTTCATCTGAAGAATGGGCCAGGTTAACAGCTTTCATCTGAAGAATGGGCCTGGTTACCAGCTTTCTCCTGAAGAATGAGCCAGGTTACCAGCTTTCATCTGAAGAATGAGCCAGGTTACCAGCTTTCACCTGAAGAATGGGCCAGGTTAACAGCTTTCCCCTGAAGAATGGGCCAGGTTACCAGCTTTCATCTGAAGAATGGGCCAGGTTAACAGCTTTCCCCTGAAGAATGGGCCAGGTTACCAGCTTTCCCCTGAAGAATGAGCCAGGTTACCAGCTTTCATCTGAAGAATGGGCCAGGTTAACAGCTTTCCCCTGAAGAATGGGCCAGGTTACCAGCTTTCATCTGAACAATGGGTCAGGTTAACAGCTTTCCTCTGAGGAATGGGCCAGGTTAACAGCTTTCATCTGAACAATGGCCCAGGTTAAAAGCTTTCCTCTAAAGAATGCCCAGGTTAACAGCTTCCCTTGGTGTGAACCCAAAGCATGCTGAGGAAAACTGTTGACTCAATTACAATGGAAATGCACATACCTAGCCTGCCTGCCTGCCTACAGAGCACTCTGCTGAAAACCCTCATGAAAGAGTTGATCTTGTCCTGATCTATGCACAAGGAATGTAACTGAGATTTACAAGACATCGGTAAATGGAATATATTGAGAATCACCATCATGTAACTGGATACAGGTTCACAGATGTGATGAGTAGGTTCTGTTTGAGTGATACATTATGACGCCCAAGGTGGGGTAACGTATAAGTAATGTATGGCTCAAACCGAACTTGCGAGTCTCATCTGTGACCGTGTATGCACTTACAAGATGGTGATTCTATTTACCCTAAGTTTAAACACAGAATAGGCATGAATTTATCAGAGTGTTTGTGCAATCATACTAACATGTTAGGTTAAATCTGTCTTGTACACAGCACCAAGGCCAAAGGAATTTGTCTAGTAAAAGTGATTAGGCATCACAGTTTGAAAATGGAGTTCTGCCATTAGTGCCTTGAGAAAGAAGAAACAAACCTGGGGATTTTAAACAATAACTTTAATTATGTGTGACTTCAATGATAAAAGGTGAAAGCAGTGAACACCAGGGAATGAATGTCATTGACGTTATGTGCTGAGAATAAGGAAATGTGGTCATGGAAGACTCTGGTAGGCCAAGAACATGTGGTTTTAGGCCTAGGCCTAACGGTGATTCAGTCATGTTGACATTGATTGTTGCTGGGCCATTAAAACATGCTCCTGCAAACATGCCAGACATTAAGTTATTGGCACGGAACATCAACATCACAGTGTTGACCTCTGGAATTATAGTGGACATAGCGGTCGGTGGTGTGTCGGACATGAGTTGACGAGCACTCTGAGAAGGCAAGATGGCCAGGTTTTTGGCAGACAGCAAAGCAGGACGAGGTTCCCAAGCAACATTACTTTGGCTGGCTTGAGGACATCCATGATTTGTCAAGTAGATGCACATCATATGTTGTTGATTACCAGAGGCAATAGCATAGTTGTTGACAATGGCAATATTACGGTGACTGCTCAACTGCATAATCATGGTTTTCCACATCCATGTGTAGACAAAACAAGAGGCCCATGGGCCTAGTGCTCTGCTGTCAGGAATCAGATGAAAGTGAAATGAATGTAGCAAAAAGAAAATGTTTCGAAACAACAAAGCAAATTTATTAGAGAAGCACTGCAGTGAGATACATTAAATTGTAAGAGTTACACTAGAGTGTCCACAAATTTTTCACATTTTGACCTATATCTTATGTAATAATGCAGGTCATGACCTTATTATTGAACTCAATCTAGATTTGCATACATATGATATGTCCTAAAACTTATGGCCCCACCATCAAAACTTTTAAAGTTATCGTGCTCACAACCCAAAAGTTCAGGGATGTCTTTCAAATGGACGTCTCTAGTATTTCACACTATGTACTAACAATGATCATGAAGTGAATGTTTAAGGTACAGGACTACAGTCACTTCTACATCCATGTGATGAAATAGGAGGAGCCAACAATGAATGATGGTTTTGACTGTAGATAGACTAGAGAAAATCTCTAGGTGGGTTTACAGATGGACAGAATGACGGACATTAGTGGTGGTATAAGCTCTGGGTGGCGCAACATGTCTTTACCATCAGATGGCTTTCTGCATGTAGTTCTGCAATATACCTGTAATGTTACATATATATATATATATATATATGTCAACAATCATAGACGCCCAGACCATCTCAATTATGTAACAGTTTAACTCTAAAGCCTCAATGACCTTGAGAAAATATGTCAAGGTCATTAATATTGAATAAAATTCTTTCATCATATTTTCAGTGTCTTTAGAAAAAATTTATAAAGCCATGCTCAATTATTTCCAAATGCAAAATCTCTCCGTTGCTTTATATTATGTACTGACCTTGACAAAATACGTAAAGGTCATTTATTTTATAAGAATCTGTGCCTTTATGTAGCGCTTCTCTAGTATACATTTGGTAAGGCTAGTCATATTTTTTGTCAAGGTATTGAATATATAATGTATTTTCCACCTCATGGGCATAGTTTCACATTTCAATCATAGGTGGTGCCACGTATTTTTTTTCATTATTTAGACTTTTATCACTCTTATGTATCTGTGAAGTCACAAGCCTGTACATCGCAAGTTTGTAATATAAGGCCCATTTCAATCATATATTTTCAACTTTAAATCCCCTGTGACCTTGAGAAAATGGGTCAAGGTCACTCATATCACTTAACTTTGTAGCCCTTTTCATGAAGCACACTGGCCATCAATTTCATAATGCCAGCTCAACTATTTTTTGAGATATTGAATTTGATGTGTTTCATTATATTTTGGCCCTAGATTTCCTATAATACCATAGGTGGCACCACTAGCATCACACACCTTCAAGATTTTGGGCTCAGTAACATTTCCACCAAGTTTCACAAAGATCACTCAAAAATTAAACACACCAGAGTGTTCACAAATTTTTGATATTTTGACCTATATCTTACTATGAATACATTTATTTTCACAGGCATTAATTTTCATTGTTTTTGCATTTTGGACCTTTCATTGAAACTTTAAGTTCACTTTTTTGTATAATTCCTATCAATGCCATGTTAGAATTATATTTCACTGGGTTCTTATTTTCACCGTTTTGAAGCATCAGCGACATCAGCAAAAATAAGAACACAAGGAAATTAAATGACTTCAGAGTATGTAATAATGTAGGTCATGACCTTATTATCAAACTCAACCTACATTTTCATACAAATGATCTGTCCTGAAAGTTATATGGGGTTACCATCAAAACTTTTAAAGTGATCATGCTCACAACCCAAAAGTTTATGGACGTCTACTTTGAAACTTAAAAGCTTCATACACTGCTCCACCATACAGACATTGGTATAAACAGGTAAATAGTAATACAATTTTTAGCACCATAAAGTTGAATAGAGGTGTTATGAGGTAAAGTGTACTAAGGTATTAGCTGGAAGCCACCTCTTCCACTACACTGGATGAAGATTGAAAAGAAAGAAATCATGCAAAAGCGAGTATGGTCATGGTTTTCCGACTTAAGACTAACTAGAGAAAATTCTCTTGGTGGGTTAAGTATACACGTACTTTACCCCGGGTACTTTCCCTCTTACCACTCTAAACACTTTGAGGACTACACTCTGTCATTTCAAGCTCCATCTTGACACAGTTTGACTAATGTTCTTGAGTTAGTGTTGTATTTATTAGGTATTTGGTCACATCTCTGGAAACATTTCAAAAGAGTTGTGTGTATTTGTTGTTTTTTATAACTTTTGTGTTGTAGTTTTTGCAACAAAGTTCTGACTCTATTGAAAAAAATCGCTAAAAAGTATGATGTTTCTAGCAATACGTATGACTTGTCCGATACAAACTCCATATGCTTGTTTCTCTGGAATGTTTCCTGTCAGATCAGGGTAGGAGATAATATCAAATTTGAACTGGTCTCTGTTGTCAAATGTTTTTGTTATATACTGGTTGTTCTTTATTTCTATATCCAGATCAAGGAAACTAGCTTTTGGATCACACTCATTTTCCTGATTTAATATTAGTTCTTTGGGATATATGTTTTCCAATTTCCCTTTATTTTGATCTGCATTGTTTAAAGCACACAGGTTATCTATAAATCTTCTTACGTGAGAATATGATCTTCTTGCAGCTGTAAAGTTTGTTTTTGCCAAGTCCTCCATCCATTTTGATTCATAATAATGTAAATAAAGCGGACGGATGGAATGATGGAAGGACATGAGCAATCACATAAGCTGTGCGACCTTAGGCCAGCAGAGCTAAAAATTAGCAGCATTACATAGTTCCAGTTAAGAGTATGGAATATTCCAGTGTCATTTGCCATATAAGGCTAGATGACCTGGGTCATGTGCCATATAAGGAGAAGCAACAATGCAAGGGTCAAGTCAGCTCAAAGGAAACAGATACATGTAGTTGGATATTGGCTCTGTATTGGGGTCATGGCAGTGCAAACTTAGGACACAATATCAGATACTATCACTTCATCATGTTAATGTGGGCATAAGGTTACAGTTAACTGTCAATATAAAGTTTCAAGTTAACTCTTTCCAACACAGATGAAGACAATAGATGTACATTGTATAGTGGTCCCTCTTTTGTAGCAACCACAAATATCTACTCTAATAATCTTTTGAGCAACCGTAAATATTTACTCCATGCAGTCCCTCTTTTGTAGCACCCAGCAGTGTCTACTCTGGACCATGTGTTAGCATGTTTTGTAACAGTCAAAGTGTTTATTTTAGTCCCTCTTTTGTAGCAACCATATATAACAACTGTCTACTCTAGTCCCTCTTTGGAGTAAATGTAAGAATCTACTGTAGTGTCTCTCTTGTACATGTAGAAACCATAAATATCTACAATAGTCTCTCTTTAGATCATGAAATTTTGATATATAAGTTAAAACATTACGGTATTTCAGGCATATCTTTAAAATGGTTTGAAAGTTATCTGACAAATCGATACCAATATGTTCAATTTGATAATGTCTCTTCTGCTCTATCACCAGTAACAACTGGTGTGCCCCAAGGCTCTATCTTTGGGCCACTTCTGTTTATAATTTATGTTAATGATCTTTATCTTGCTGCTCCAAATTTTGAATCCATTTTGTATACTGACGATACAACTCTAATCAACTCACTCTGTACTTTCGATTTCGGGCCTCAAGTCAACAATGAATATGCCTCAATGAACATTAATTCCAAACTCGAAAAAGTGTATAATTGGCTTGCAGCAAACAAGTTATCCCTAAACATATCAAAAACAAAATTTATGTTATTCTCCTTTCCACAACGCAAGTTACATTTAGATATCGATCTTCAAATAACTGGTATTTGATTGGAAAGGACTACTGATTTTGATTTCCTGGGAGTAACATTAAATGAAAAACTAAATTGGTGTTCTCATGTAAATAAAATTGCAAATAAAATGTCCCGAACGATTGGGATATTAAAAAGATTACGTCATTATCTCCCAAAATACACTTTATTGTTAATTTATAATTCCCTGTTTTTGCCGCATGTCAACTATGGAATACTTGCATGGGGTTATGCTGGTGACCGTATCTTCAAATTACAAAAATCGGCCATTCGTTTGATATGCTCCGCACGTTATAACGCCCATACAGACCCATTATTTAAAGAACTAAGAACTCTAAAAGTCCCTGATTTATTCAAACATAAGTCATTGAAATTTTTCTATCGATACACTAAAAACGAATTGCCCGCTTATTTTAATAATACTTTCACAATCTTACCAGTTACTCATGATTATCCTACCAGGCATCGTTATATTCCCCGCTATGCTACCCCCCCGACATATATCTACTGAAAAGTGCATACGTTATTCTATTCCCAAATTGCTCCTTGATACTCCTGGAAATGTTAAAGACAAAATTCATACGCACTCTTACAATGGTTTTTCTCAATATGTTAAAAGATTCTACATAGATCAATACTCTGAAACATGTACTCTTCGAAATTGCTTTGTTTGTAATGAGGATTTATAAAGTATATTTGTATGTAATTATGTTATCTATGTCTCAGTCAGTTCAACTGACCTAACACACATATGGTGCTTTGTTCTGAAGTAAGGTGTTAACTTACCAAGTAAATTTATTTGAGTGGCCCATGCGAGAGCGGATGTTTTCATCCTTAGCTGGGTCATCCTGACTATCTGTTCTCTGTGGTAATAATGTACTAATGTACTTTCTCCTATTTTTTGTTTTGCATTTGTATATATATATTTCTGTCATTATTACCTAACAATTGAAATGTACTGAATTTATTGTCGAATAAAAGAATCTGAATCTGAATCTTTTGTAGACACCAAAAGTTTCTACTGTAGTCCCTCTTTTGAAGTGTACACAAATATATCTACTCTGGTCCTTACCTTTTGGCAGACCATTACAGATGGAGTACAATGCAGACTGAAATTACAGTTTTCAGTTACATATACCGAGCGTCATTTACATGTTATGAGTGATCAGAGTAGGGTTAAAATATCAGACATTTTAAAAAAGAAAAAATAAATCATGATAACTTTAACCTGTTTTTTGACCAATTAAGGTCAACATTTGGTAACCAAACATTTTTTCTACTGTGCACTTTGATGACTTCAGGCATAGACCTGTTTATCTCCAGCAATTACAGATCTAATGTGCCACAAGCAAAGTTTTCTACATAAGAGAGATTCATCAGAGATCTCACTAAGTCCCTCTGCCATTGTAAAGCAGCAACTAATACGTTGTGGTACACACTTTTTTTTACAGATAATATATCATAGAGCACCGAAGTCGTACAATCAATCTGGGCTTTAAGCTCTAGGTCATGACAGTGTTTAGAATACATACAACTGTTGATTTATGCTACATATATTCTACCCATTAATACTCTCACCAACTCTCACTTTGTTATCTTCAGACAAGGGCTTCGTGCCTTGCCCCTCTCATCCCTTTTGTTGTATCAAGGACTGATATGCTGATAAAACAGCACTACTGTGTGTGTGGCTTTGGATTCATTTTCTGGCAAACTTGTCAAACTTGAGGAGGCCATACAAGTGGTCCTACTAAGGATTAAAAACATTATTACCCCACGCACATCTATTTTGTACACCGACCTTGCTCTTTCAAGCTCTTCCAGTAACTCTAATTAATTTTTCAATTTAATAATTCCATTGAGCTGCTAAATCGCTCACCTATATCTGGACCTTGCTATTTCAAGTTCCTCCAGTGACTCTGATTAATCAATCACCTCAATCTCAACACAATAATTCCTGTGAGCTTTTAAAGCCTTACTCACTATTTGCAGCATGTATTTCTCATTGGATTCTTTAAAATTGACTACTCAGGTCCCCTGGGTTAACTTTAATTGTGCACTAACTGACCATACATAGAACAGTATCACTTTATCATTCATTTCAATATTCATAATTTATGTAAGCACTATGAACAGTAACATCTCCACAGGCACATGACATCACAAACTTCACTTCACTTGTAAATTACATGGTGGCACGGACGGCTGACGTCACCAGCTATCCATGACTTTAAATTTCATGTACAACATATTGAGACCTCATTTTCAATGTAATAAGTAATAAATAAATTCCCGATGCAAGGCCACCCCCTCTACAGAGACCATGCATTTCTCCTTGCATCAAGTATGGTATTTTCATTTTATTTTCTCCTTCAGAGAGGTCACCCCTTTCATATTTAAGGCCACATTTCTGGTGTACTTGGGATGGCCTTATAAGAGGGGAAACCACTGTACTCAATTGACAGCAGTTTTTTAGAATTTATCTGCATTAAAGATGGAACCCAAAATTCAAACTTATTGTATACATGTATACACAAGCATTTTGGGTAAAAAAAATAGAGGGGTTTTTTTTTGTAAAATTTTGGATATTTCTCGAAAAATATTCAAGCCAAAATGGTAAAATTTGTGAAATTGTAATCTCAACACATGTACCTGCAAAAAGTCATCAGGGATTTTGCACAACTGTACATGTATCTGTTTGTTTACAATTGTGACATGAAAATTGGAATATGGTCATTTTTGTGAAATGAATAAAGCTTGTGGTACTCTTCATTTTTGATACACACTTAAAGAAGTTGACCCTAACGCTAAGCATATCTCCCGCCCAGGTAACTATCATAGAATGGTTTCTGTCTTGAGAGAGCACCCCAAAGAGCTGTGCCAGGCTTAAAAGGTCATACTTGACGTAGTTTTGGAGAAATGGCCCAGAACCTATTCTCAGTCCTTAAACAAACATCACTAATTTACTAATGACGGGGAATAATTAGGATTCAGGATTCGTTTATTGACCATTACACAGATACAATTTACTATAACAATTTTGAACATGCAGAGTAGCACAACATAGATTGTATAATGGTCAGGGAGACCCTCATTAGGACATTAATATGTCGCTATTATGAGGGCCAACCTGTAGGAATTATTAACTTTTATACAAGATGATGGCGAAAGATCATAAAGCTGACTGTTAGAAAACAACAATTCTCTGTAATGTCTACATTTCAATTAGAAGTAAGAGAAGAAAAAGGATTTTAAAATAGTAATATAACATTAATGTTATAATTTACATAATTACTGGTTTGTACAAATATAACAATTTGGCGTATCACATACTTCTTGATAAGATTAAATGTAAAAGTTTGTAGCATATCTTACTAAACCTTGATAACTATGTCTATAAAATTTGTCTTAAATGGCAATTGGCAACGAATTTAAAGTTACTGGTAAACTGCATTGAAGGCAATTTTTAGCAAAAACATAAAAGTACCGATTAACAAACAAATTTTTCAGCATATCTAGTGTCACGGGTATAAATTTCCGTATTTGGCGACAAAAGTAACTTTTGGATATTTACAGGAAGGGTTTGATTTAAGAATCTATAATAGACCTTTATTTGTGCAATTTTAAAAATATCTTGAACTTTTAATGATCCCAGTTTTTTAAACAATGGGTCAGTATGTGTGTTGTATTTACTACATGTTATAGTTCTGATGACTTTCTTTTGAATTGTTTTTAGGCTAGAGCTCTTGAATCCCCAAAGAAGAATCCCATAATTTATATGGGAAAGAATGATGCAATTATAAATATTGAGTTTTGCATCAATTGGTAGAATTCTCTTCAGTTTGTTCAAAATCCCTAGAGATTGTGAGATCTTACTACTTATTTTGATTATATGAGACTTCCAAGTATGGTTTGTATCAAGTACAATACCTAGAAAATTAAAAGTTTCAACCCGTTCAATTAAGTTATTTTTCATTTTTATAATAGGAATTTTGAATTTCTTTTGAGGTTGGTAGAATATCATATGTTGTGTTTTCTTAACATTTAGAGATAGCTTATTTGCATCCAACCAATAAGTGATTTTAATAAGTGATTTTATCAATGAGCCACACAATCCCATCTAGCAGGTGACGACTACAAGCCATAAAACTTTCAGATTGCTGAGTGTAATAGTTTTGGAGAAATGGCCCGGAAACAGTTCTAAGATCTTTAACAAAGATCACTAATTAAGTAATGAAGGAGAATAATTAGCCACAGAAAACCATCAGAAGGCACCTCTATCAGGTCAGGACAACAAGCCATACAAATTTCAGATTGCTAAGTGTAAAAGTTTTGGAGAAAAGGCCCAGACACACTTCTCACACCTTTAAGGAACATCACTAATTACCTAATGATAAAGAATAATTAGACACAGAATACCATCAAAAGGCACCTCAAGCAGGTACTGACAACAAGCCATACAAATTTCACATTGCTCAGTGTAACAGTTTTAGAGAAATGGCCCAGAAACTATTCTGAGACCTTTAACGAACATCACTAATTTACTGATGAAGGGGAGTGATTAGCTACACAAAACCATCAAAAGGCACATCTAGCAAGTAAGGACTACAATTAAGCCATCAAAATTTCAGACTAAGAAGAGTAACAGTTTTGGAAAAATAACCCGGAAACACTTCTCACACCTATAACAAACATCACTAATTAACTAACAAAGATGAATAATTAGCCACACAAAACTATCAAAAGGCACACCCAGCAGGTAAGAGCTACAAGCCATAAAAATTTCAGATTGCTGAGTGTAATAGTTTTGGAGAAATGGCCCAAAAAATGATGCTGGGATAGAAGGTCGATCGTCATTACCATATCTCGCCCACCCCCCAAATTTAAGCATGCAAAAACATAGCAATTTACAGCATGTCCTTTTATGATCATATGAATGTGGTCTGCCTGGTACTTATGCACAAAAACAAAACTAAACATCATGACACCTTATCACAAAATAGCAGATATTGCCAAACAACATCCTGCTAGCATTTTACCATGTAAACTTGCATGTAAAACACACTTTCACCTACCAAGCACCACTGTACATTTTTACCACTAAAGTCATGTTTAATATATACAGTGCACATTGCTATCATATCATAAACAGGTGAATGTCCATTTAACTTACAGAATATGTCAGTACCATCACAGTTTCCTGTGAGACTATCAGTATACACATAGAATGGTATCTGCTCTGCAGACCACCTCTCACTAGAGAGCACATATATTTTTATGACCACTGTTTTGTTGCAATAAAGCCTATATTTCTAAAATTACCTGTGTTTTAAGACCAACTTTAATATGAGCCCACTTTTTACTGACAGTAATGAGTAAATCACAGCAGTTGCAGTACATGTATTATGTACACATACATGTTTACATGCACATGTCAGTACTATAACAAGATGATGGGTTTCAATTGTGCTTCAGTGCCATAAAAAGACCATGGGTTTCCATTGTGCATCAGTACCATAACAAGACCATGGGTTTCCATTGTGCGTCAGTACCATAACAAGACCATGGGATTTAGTCATGCACCAGTAGTATAACAAAACAATGGGTTTCAGTAACACAATAAGACAATGGATTTCAGTCATGTGCCTTACCATTATAAAACAATTGCTTTCAGTCATGTGTCAATACCATAACCAGACAATGGATTTCAGTCATGTGTCAGTAACACAGTAACACAATAAGACAATGGATTTCAGCCATGTGTCGTACCATAACAAAACAATGGTTTTCACCCATGTGTCAGTAACATAATAAGACAATGGATATCAGTCATCTGCCATACTATGACAGAGCTTCCAAGCTAGCCTGTGTTAAAAGTGGGAGATCTTCCTCTTGCAGGAAGTGAAAAGTGGGAGGGCGACTGTCAAAGGTGCAAAGCATAGCTAGGGGGGTCTGGGGGCATGCTCCCCGGAAAAAAGCGGAATTTTGCACCTTCATTTCCTGCATTTCGAACCATTTTAGGCACCATCATAGACATATTACCTCTGTATATAGTACAGCAACATGGCAAAAGAGCACAACTTTACAGCCACTGATGGAATAATGCTACTTTTTTTTTTTATTTTACAAAAAGTGGGAGAGTGGGACACTTGGAGGTGTTGCAATGGCTTTCAGTTATTTGTCAATACCATAACAAGACAATGCCTTTCAGTCATGTGCCAGTACCATAACAAGACAATGGGTTTCAGTCATGTCAGTCACATAACAAGACAATTTCCATGGACTGATAGAGGGCTTCCACATGATCAACATCTACTGCAAGCAACTGCCAATACATGTACTTACATATACTTCATATCCTCTACACCCATCAGGTAATTAATGGAGGCTTGTTTCTATGTACTGATTGCACTTATCCCCACTGGCTTTGCCGTGTCTTTTCACCTAATTAATTAGCCTTCAAGATACTATTACCCCGGTAGGAAATTTTTGCTAATAAATTTATCCTCTATTGTATCAATATTCAACAACACTGAATCTGCCACATCCTCGTGCTTCTTTCAAGGATCACCGGTGGCCTGAGGTGCCTGTCAAACATATTACAGAGCTCCCTCTTCATAGCAGCCCTTATCACGCTCATTACAAAGGGCAGTCCGGATATAACACTTTAGTCCCTAGGCTCTCACTGAAGGGCTTTTCCCATAGTTCTGTGCCAGAAAAACCTCTGTTACGAGGCAGCTTTGCTATAACATGGTCTGCTCAGTGGACCACACCACCAGTGTTATAACCAGGGAGCACTGTGTACGCGGAAATAGATGCCATTACCAAGACAATCCCCTACTGGAACTGGCCAAGCAACAGGACTTCAGGTAACAATCTGGAGAAGGTCAGTATAAGGTCCTGTTGTTTAGCTTCTTTAATCTTCTTCACTATATTCTGAGAAACAACTAGATGATTGTATTTCCTTCAAGGTAGACCAGGGGGAATATTTCCAAGTGCAGTAAAATCTCCATGTAATGATGTTCTCATATCAGACATATTCACTTTACAACACAGATTTTTGAGGGTCTACAAAGTCAAATTCTATTCCTATTTGACCCGTTGATCTGACATATTCAGATATATCTGACACATTTGCAGGGTACAGAGAGTGTCATTATAATGACGTTTCACTGTATGTGTTTTTGTTTACATGTATTATTTTGGACTATAATAACTCAGATTTTTTTGTTGAAGAATAAATTTAACTCTTTGTTTGGGGGTGAATTATCATTTTATACTGTGAAATTCAAAAGTAGTAACTCACTGTAGATCACGTTACCTAAACATTGCTACAACTAAATTGTGACGCGCCTGCATCAGTGACATTTTTTTTTTTTTTTTTGCATCTGTGACATATTGCATTAACATCAACCACAAAATCAGATATGTGTGATGGATGTTTGATTATATGTCACACATGACATGGAACAACTAGAATGAACGTAAACAAACATGGCACACCAGCTCAGCATTGAAATTAGGCCTAGGGTATATCTTTTGTGATGGATACACAATTAAACATAAAATAAATAAAATCTGACATGGCTATTTTTCACTCACTCGCAACCAATGTTGGTGAGAAAATCATAAGTGACCTATGGTCACTTTCACTTGTGATTTTCCCACCAATAGCCATCCCTTGTGAGAGAAAACGGCAACTCATTCTTCAATTTATTGAAGTGAACTCCCACACATAATGCAGTGTTAACTCAACAATTACTGTGTAAAATAAGACTTCAACATACACCCTAAAAACATGTTCTCTTTTTCCCATATCATTTGTAGTATTGTAGACATATCCATTTCAAATAACTTCTTAAAATCTGCAAATTAACATTTTGCTTACTTCCTTTTATAAAAACTTGTTTCTCTTAAAATATCAATAATTTAAACAAAAAATATACTGGTCGGAATTACCTTCAGACCCCCTCTACCAGGGTAAAGTGCAACCTTCCTTGTCTTTGAAAATAGGTCAAGATCTGTGAATGTGGAATTCTACCAAGCTAGCAATTAGATGCTAGCTTCTACAGTATGTTTCACAATACTAAGCTCAATATGTGCAAAAATTATTGCTTCCACAAGGATATATATAACGGATGGACACACAGACATAACAACAACAATACACTGTCAGCTGATAAGGCCAAAGGAGTAAAAAAACATGCTTTTACAGCTCATGTGTAGGTCTATTAATGTTTATTGATATTTCTGATTTAGCATTGTATGTGTAGGCACTATTTCAATGAATACTAAAATTCTAATTACAATTGAACTCATCATATTTTCCTTTACACAATGGTACCCGATATGGATACTACCTTTTACAACAGACCACTTATCTTCAGAGGACCTTCCTTTCCAGACCACCTGTAACATGAGACCACTGCTGCTGGCAGTAAGTCTTTACCAGCAGCTACTATTATTGCATGTATATAAACAATTCCCTTTAATGCTGGTGGGGGAGATCAGTAGGGAGGGAGGGTTAGATTGCAGGAACAGGAACTAGTTGGGATGGGGTTTGCCTGCGTGGCAGACTCTAATGTTTTTGTTTCTGAATTTTGGTAGGGGTACCAAGGCCGCTTCGCAGGCAAGGATGGGGTGCATATGGGGTAAAAGGTGCCGGATTATATAGATGACGGGAAAGGGTTATTGACGGGACCAGTGTTGACAAAGATACAACAATTAAAAGCAGGTGTACGCATTAGGTTTAGAGTAGACTGAGGGGGTCAATATATATGTCCAGTTAAGGACTAAGGTCCAGAATGATGGGAATGGGAGCGGGCAAGAGGTGGATATCGCGGGAAGGTCTCTGCTCCAAATTCTGGGAGAGTAGCTCAAGAAATGCTGGTTTGAAGCATTAATTAGCTCACCATATCCTTAATACCAGATTAATTAACATTTTTGGAACCTGCTGAAGTAATGCTGATAAGCAGCATTGTTTTAGTATATGCTGCTAGTTCATTAAAATATTTGGAACACCCTGAAATGATACTGAACTAATGCTTCTTGAATGCTGCCCTCCATAGCATTTTTTAGTGGTAATTAGTTCAGTATCATCACAGCTCAGACTAAAGCTATACAAGTGTTTATATCAAATGCAAACATTTGAAACTCTGGACCTCTGTACAGATTGTACTTCAATCAGTTCATCCATTAATCTACCACTCAAATTTCTAAAACTTGTGGACTGTTCCCTAACAGATACATCTAACAAATTCAATGAAATTTTCAAAGAATGACAAACAGTAGCATACTATAAAGTATAATACATACATATAGCCTTAATCTTGCTGATATTATATTAATTTTGTTTGTGTGTACATGTTTGACATGACAATCTGTGTCTGCAGGTGAACAACTCACAGATTAGTGGATTCTTGTTCGCCTTTAGCCTGGCTGTTACAAATGTACTTTTTTGTTGCGATTGTCATGCATATATGCATGTGTGCATGCACATGCATACATGTGTATCTTTAAGCACATTCTTTTTATATTCTGTAAGAGTATGTGCTTAAACAGAGTGCATTCCCAGAGCACTTTGCCAGCATACATTTGACAATGACATACCTGTCAGGTCAATGAGTTGCAACCTTGTGCCCCTTGTGCCTGAAGCAAGTCAGTGACACCAGATTGTGTCACTGTCTTGCTGAGCTATCTGGTAAACCATGAGGATTATGATCATTGTGACTCTCAAGAACATTGTATTTGCATGGCCCTGCGGCTGCTCAGCCTGACCTTTTAACTCATTCCACCCCAATGATGCTTTTTCCCTCTCATATCTTAATGTTGTCTGCTAATTGTATTTTACCAATTTAGGGATTCTCTTTCAAACTTTTGGATGAAACTTGCACAAAAGATCATTCCAAATTATATGTCCATGGTCAACAACTTTCCTTGGCATGCTCTGGGCACAATGCGTCCAGAGCATGCCAAGGAAAGCTGTTGACATGGTCTTCTATCAGGGTGGAATGAGTTAAAGTGATTCTGTGGTCTTGGTCCGGGATATAAAAGTAAAGTTCAAATTTGTCCATCACTTTCAGTGGATGTTTGGAACTTGTATCTATTTTGAAATACATTTTTTACATTTAAGCAAGGATCACAAAACATACTTTTCTGAATAGTAAGTCAGTTAAGTATGCATCACTTTACCTCTGTCTATTCACTGTTACAAGCTTTAAGTCTCATTGGTTAAAAAAAATTCCTTTTCATTGTGGTAGCACCATTATCATCTTCGGTGACCGATTCTGATTTGCTGGATAATTTTCTGTAAATGACAATGAGTTTGGTGCCTCAAGACAGACGGTTTGTGGCAAACAAACTTCTGCAAGTGCAGAGCTGTAAAGACATTCTTCCTTCACAGAGTCAGCGAACTTCCCTAAAGAACCTCAACGCCACCAAGGTCTTTTCCCCACATTCTGTCCTGTTACAGTGCTCTCTCACATCATGAGATCTTTAACCATGAGTAAATCTGAGTTTAATCCTGTATTTTGAATGGGTGGTTGTTAAAATCCATTCAGTCTTTTATGAGAGGGGGATTGTCATTACTAGACTGGCTGTTGTCTGGTTCGTCATATTTGTCCCAAAGGGGTTAATACACAGGGGTGTTTAACGGCATTGTGGGGTGCAGTGAGTCACCGAAGGGGACGAATGTTTAACCGCGACGTGGGACCAGTAGGTCGCCGAAGGCGACGAACCAGACTGGTAGGGTTAACAAAGTTCCACCTGCATCCTGCAGACGGCACAGACCGGTGGAAATTTGCACCGGAGAGATTCAGGACTCCCAAACACGTAGTTGTAATTCCCCTTCTTTAGGCCTTCCAAATCACATCCCTCATCTCCTACATGGATTGCTTTCAGTCCCTTTTCCTGTAAAAACGCTACCTGTTCTTTAATGATGGCTACTAAATGCGATACAATGATTACAATGTATGAGGCTGAGGGATCCTCGCTGAGACTGAGAGTGAGATGACCGTGCTTTGCCCAGTGCAGCATGAATGGTGCGGCCATGTACGTCAATGACTTGCCCGAACCTGTCGGCAAAGATGCAAAAACATCCTGCCCGTTGCCTATGTATTCTAGTACATGTATTTCCAGTTGAACTCCTGATACCACAGGCCGACCAAGTTTTTCAGCTATAAAGTATACACTGTCCTTGAGGGTGGCTGCTACTGCCATGTTGGCCATGCCGTCTTGTTTAGATATTAAATGCAAATTTTGCAGGTCAAATGGTGACCTGCTTTCTGATTGGCTGTTTAAAGCCGGTGCAAATTTCCACCGGTCTGCCCCATCTGCAGCTTGCGGGTGGAACTTTGTTAACCCTACCAGTCTGGTTCGTCGCCTTCGGTGACTCACTGGTCCCATGTCACGGTTAAACATTCTTCACCTTTGGCGACTCACTGGACCCAGGTCCCCATTAAACACCCCTGAGTATTAACTCCTTTGGGACAAATATGACAAACCAGATGACAGCCAGTCTAAGTCATTGCATTCAACTGGGGTTTCAATGTTTGAAGGAAAGAGAACTTGATGAATACTTCCACTGTACTTGGTTAGTGGCAATAGTTGCTACCATGCAAGCATGTCAGTCACAAATCTCCAACATTACATGTGTTGATCAGCCAGCACAGGTACCAGTATCATGTCAGTTACAAATCATCCATACCACATGTGTTGATCTTCCACTACAGATATCATGTCACTTACAAATACGACTATACTCGACAACATGTGCGGATCTGCCAGCACAGGTTATTGCATCAGCTACAAATCCTTCACATCACATGTTGATGTGCTAGTATAGGTATCACGTCAATTAAAAAAAAAAAAAACCTACGCTAAGATGTTGGTCTGATGGCGCAGGATCATGCCAGTTATAAATCTCCTACATTTCAAGTGTTGATTTACATGCACATACATTATTAGTAAGTTATACATCCCCAATATTGACCTGCCAGTAAGGTATGCCAGTTATAAATCCCCACTGTTGATCTGCCAGCAAGATATGTCAGTTATAAATCCCTGCTGTTGATCTGCTAGTAAGGTATGTCAGTTATAAATCCCCACTGTTGATCTGCTAGTAAGGTATGTCAGTTATAAATCCCCACTGTTGATCTGCCAGCAAGATATGTCAGTTATAAATCTCCACTGTTGATCTGCCAGCAAGGTACATGTATGTCAGTTATAAATCTCCACTGTTGATCTGCCAGCAAGGTACATGTATGTCAGTTATAAATCTCCACTGTTGATCTGCCAGCAAGGTACATGTAATGTCAGTTATAAATCTCCACTGTTGATCTGCCAGCAAGGTACATGTATGTCAGTTATAAATCTCCACTGTTGATCTGCCAGCAAGGTACATGTATGTCAGTTATAAATCCCCACTGTTGATCTGCCAGCAAGGTATGTCAGTTATAAATCCCCACTGTTGATCTGCTAGTAAGGTATGTCAGTTATAAATCCCCACTGTTGATCTGCTAGTAAGGTATGTCAGTTATAAATCCCCACTGTTGATCTGCTAGTAAGGTATGTCAGTGGTAAATCCGACCACTATACGTGTTGATCTGCCAGCACAGGTATTACATGTCAGTTACAAATATCTCACACTACATGTGTTGGTTTACCAGCAAAGGTATCACATGTCTGTTAGAAATCTTCTACACTCCATGTGATGACCTACCAGCACCAGCATAACCCTTACATATGATTAATGCATTTTCATGACTATAAATGCACATGACCCAGATTATATCCCATATATATATATATATATATATATATATATATATATATATATATATATATATATATATATATATATATATATACAGTGGTACCTGTTGTATGCAACCACTGCCGTAAGCAGCCGCATTGCTTTTTGTGGTCACTAGCCTGGGACATAGGAGTCAATGTCTTTGTAAAATTTACCTGTGGTGACAGGTCACCTACTGTATGTGGCCACTTTTCTTGGCTGAAGGGGTGGCCACATACAGCAGGTACCACTGTATATATATATATATATTTATATATATATATATATATATATATATATATATATATATATATATATATATATATATATATATATATATATATATATATATATGCAGTGGTACCTGCTGTATGCAACCACTGCCGTGGGCAGCTGCATTGCTTTTTGTGGTCACTAGGCTTGGACATACGAGTCTATTTCTTTGTAAAATTTACCTGAGGTGACAGGTCACCTGCTGTATGTGGCCATCTTTTCTTGCCAGAAGGGATGGCCACATACAGCAGGTACTACTATATATATATATATATATATATATGTATATATGTATATATATGTATATATGTATATATATATATATATATATATATATATATATATATATATATATATATATATATATATATATATATATCCTCAAAAATAGTTTATAAGTTAGTGCATGTAAGTAATCAGGTGCATAAATGTACAATGTAATATGGAAAGATCTAGCTAATATATGAAGTAAATGTCAGTTGATAATCTTTTAAACACAGATTTTTTGTTTGAATATACTGCATGTTATTTTCAGAATGGAATTAGTGCTGAAATGCACATATTGGAAAACACATTATTCCCGATTGCAAAATATCCTATTTTCTGCTCACATTTATAAACAAGTGTCACAGTGGAGGAAAAAAATTGCAAATATTGAGGCACATGCTGCACTGAGGCTGCAATCTGTGTTCTCGTGTACCAATGTTCCATCAGAAGCCATGATACATGAGAAAATGAAACTGCAGCCTGGCCACTTCAATACAAATGAGCAAGCTAGTGACATACCATATCCACGTACTTTGTGCCAAAAGAGCACCTCGTCCATTGCCCCAGTATGCATCATTGATGGTACTGCTACTATTTCATCATTTCTGCAAATCCATGTTCTTGACAACAAGCCTCATTTGACGGAGAGGAAGCATCTTCACACGAAAACCCATGACAGTGAAGGTAAAGGTCAAAGGTGAGAGGGGAGATGACATACATGCTGGTAACCTTGCTGCAGCAGCAGGTTACCCCCTGCAGTGCCATGGCAACAAAGGACACTGCTATCCCATACACCTGTGCACGGAAACATAGCTGGGTCACATGCATGTGACCCAGACAAAGCCTTTGTATCCGGTTTAAAACAGAGGTGCCTCAGTGGGCAGGTACAGAGTCTGAAGTATCACAAGTTCTATCTCTATACACCCCAGCTATACTCATTTGGCATGTCTCATCTACCCATGTGAAAATTCTTTTTCTTTCTTTCTTTCTTTCTTTCTTTCTTTCTTTCTTTCTTTCTTTCTTTCTTTCTTTCTTTCTTTCTTTCTTTCTTTCTTTCTTTCTTTCTTTCTTTCTCTCTCTCTCTCTCTCTCTCTCTCTCTCTCTCTCCCTCCCTCCCTCCCTCCCTTTGCTGTTGACTTAGTCTTAGTCTAACCAGGTGGGATTAATAAAATGCCAACCTGAAGCACCTTGGAAGCAATACAGATAAAAATGAAGAGCTTTAGCATTGAATTGATTTGGGACTGACTTAAGCTCAGTATGACATACATAGCCCATACATGTGTACCATCTCATTTATCTGGGGCTCTTGAAACCGTCTGATAAACTGACCTGTTATGATCATATGCTCCAAGTCGCCAGCCGGTGATGACAAGAAAAAACATATATCTTAGTGCCTCTATCAGCCAAACAACTTGGATATAAGGACCCAGGTTTTCAGTCCCAGGTGTTAACATTAAAGACCTTGATCTGATACAAATACAAGTATAAATATGAATAATTTATTGACCAAAACACTGTACAAAAAGTAATATATGATCAATACAATACAGGCTATAAACAAATACACTCACATCAGATAAAAAAACAAACTATCAAGGTTTGTATAGAGGCTGCAAACTCATTTCCCCATGCTGAGCACAAGGTAAAAAGTACGATAATTGCACATTTTTCTGGGTCCCTGGAGTGTTCACTAGCAACAGGTTTCACAGTACCCTATAATACCACCTAATTCTTACACTAACTGACATCACATAGTGTCACCATTAACCATTCAGTCCTCGTTCTTTTTTTTCTCCAGGACTTACCATTGACAAGGTTTTCCAGCCTCCTGGCTTGCCTGTCCTCCGTGGAGACTATTGTCACTTTATCCTCGGCAACCATTGTGTACACAGGAAAGGGGGAGGTGCCCCGATCATTAGAGAAACTTTGTCAAAGTTCCCACTGCCAAATCACTACACCACCAGCACAAGGACCATCATGACGTTACATGTGAGTCAAGTCCTCTTATCTTCAATGTGCAAGGAGTCAATACAGCTAGCTGAGCTTTTTTTGGTGATACAAATCAATCCACTAATTGATTGAGATCAAAACTGACGAAAGCTGTATGTTCCAGGATTTCTCCTATGCTACATGTATAGTCTAATGAGCACTCAGTGGTGTCACCACAACAACACCAGTAGCGTCACTGTGTTGCAGACAGTGGCTACATAAGCATGGCATGAGATAGCCCTGGTGGACTAGTGGTCAGACAGCTGAGGGCCACGTATCCTATCTGGTACCAAAGATCACTTAGGCCAGCCAGTAGGAAACCAATACACAGCACTCGCAATATATGGGACAATCACATTAGCTGCTGTACTGCTTTGGCCTGTATCATTTAACAACGAGGTATCCATATGTATAGGCAGATCTCAGTATCAAAACATGGCAAAATATGTTGCTCTGGCCAAAACTTAGAGCAACTTCAATAACATTAACTGTTTGAAAAGTTATAGGCATGCTCATTGAGGATTTCTCTGAAGTTTGGAACAAGTTTATTTTTGTTCCCGCAAACGTTAGTGACACATATTGTTTTCTGTCAGTATCATGGCAGCTGATCATTTGTCACAGTTCACCAAATATCACATTTTTCCCACAAAACAAATTTCCTACCACAGAAAAGCCTGAACAGCAGGTTTCTATACCCATACTGTGGAGGGCTCTTCAGTCAGGAGGGCAATTTAAGGGTTGTGTATTCCTATTTCTTTCCATTGTAACTTTAACATCACTGTATGTAGAAATATCAACTCATTTCTTGCAAGTCCAGCTGAATGACTGTGGTGGTTATGCAAGCTTCGCTGTCTTAGCTGCAGTCTAAGTTAATTACCAGTTTGTATGAGGCTGCTTTAACCATGTTAACATATCACCCAATGAGATCACACACCTATAAGCCAATGGGATTAACACACCTATATGCCGATGGCATTATATACTTATACTTTATTCATTTTAATAAGCACACACTCTCTAATAAGGGCACCCCCTTTTTTCAAAGAAAGACCCCCCAAAATATCATAGTTTTCAAATGAGTGGTAGAATTCATTATTACCCTTATGATCTCCATTTTTTTCAGCTTTGTGAATGATTTTTTTACAGTGCATTGTGTGCTTATTACGATGAATATGGTAATCCTATAGCCTAGCCAGAATTTAATTGCTTCATTGCCTGGTGTATTCAGTTGAGTGTGTACAGGTATAATGTAAATCTGTGGCGTAAACAGTATAGTATCTGTAAGACCATATCTTCTGCCAGCCAACAGTGGTCCCACATCAAAGGTGGTCTCTAATTGACATAGCCCCACAATAAGTAGTTAGCCTGCCATGTCTTCAGAAATGTGATTGCAAAGCTCAATGGGTATTTTTCAGCTGTGGCTTAACATACTAGGTATACATATACAACTGCAGCTAATCTACAATCCCTCCCCCTACCCTCTGCTCCCACCCCTCAATACACACAGACTCAGCCTGCATGGTAGGGGCTTTTAAAGAAAAAGGTCTGACTTGTTTCCTGTCATAGGTGACTGTTGACCTGTATGCACCAACATGATTCCATGTGCACTAATTTCTTCATAATTTGATGTGCTATTGCCTCATTGTATTAATTGACTTATACACAGCCCTACTTCATTGGCTTACTGACCTCTATAGTTGACCCATTAAGTCTCAGTACAAGCTAACTATGCATGAACACAAATGTAAGGACATATACATAACATGCCGTAATGATTCACATATATACCATATATAATCTATTTGCATATATACTCAAGCAGCAGGCACAGATTATGGTAATACACACGTAACTACTGAATATCCCATGTACAGTACCAGAAAGTGTATACATATTGCACTTCTGAGGTCATATCTTGACGGTGTGCAGTTACCGTACATTAAACAGAATACACAAACTCAGCCAACACATCCTTGTCCAGTATCTATCCACTCACAATATTTTACTGTAACTCTTCTTGTTGTTCTTTTTATGGTATTTTCAGGTCAGGTTTCAGTCTGTTTGTTCAAATCAAATAACTTTTTGAGTTATTGACGAAAAACAATAAACTAGGGCAAAGCGTCAAACTCCATAATTACTGGGTCGCAGTGACCCAAAAAGTACGTCACGCTGACTCCATCAAATATTCGTCAATGTCCGCCATGTTGTACGTGTGCTGCGTAGTCACATGACTTAAAGGGGCGGGAATATATCACTGAGAAAAGTGATCATGTGTTTACTCAAGCATAACGAGTGGAGCGAGGGAAATGACAATGAGGATGATGAAAATGATGATGAGGATAATTTCAATGCAGATTCCCCCAGGAAATAGATGCTTTATGGTCTCATACCGAGAGAAATCAGCACAACAATGAGTCACTTTATCCAAGGAGGTAAATGGGAACATTTATTTATTGTCTTGAATTGGACAATTATTGTTTTGAACGGCCTAAATACCAGTAATTAAACGCCTGATAGAATAAAACATGGACTGATTCTATGAATTGTCTTGTGAGATCATAAAAGTTTCAACAGTTTATTCCGTTTTTGTTCTCTTTATTGAAGGTGAGCAATAATTGGGAAGTTTGTATTCTGCTGTATTTAGCCCCCCCCCCCCCCATTTAAAAAAAAGTTAAGCGCCTGGGGCGCTAAAAAGGGAGACTACAGTAAATCAAGATGCATCCACATTATGCAATATCAAACTTCTTGACATGATACACATTGGTGGTATATTAGGTGTCATAAGCCTTATTCTGTCTTGACATATTGAATTTAATGTGTTTCAAACACGTTTTGGTCTATCTCCTTCATAATACTGCAGGTGGTACTATCGATCAATATTCAACAAATTCTCATCTTTTAGCCTGACTGACATTCCTGCCAAGTTTAGTAATGATTCATTAAAAACTCTTCGAAAAATAGCATTCTCAAAATTTTCACATCTTAAGCCATATATAATGTAGTACAGGTGGTGCCACCAATATCAAACTTAGGCTAAATTTCCTAATTTTCACACACTTGGTTTAGTCCTGAAAGAAAAAATAATTCCCTGAAAACTGTGGACTGTATCACATCCACAAGCAAAAGTTTACAGATGCACAGACAGACATGAGTTACTGCATAAGCTCTAATAATAATAATGATGACCTGTGGTTCCACTTATTTGTTGCATTCCTGTATCTTATCTGATAAGGCTCAGGCATTTTCCATGTCCTGTGCACAATCATATGGGAGTCCTGATAAGGGCTACCACCTTTCCCTTTCCTTTCCAAAAACCTGTTATTCTAATTAATTCTGTTCTCTTCTAATTCTAACATTGCAACCTATGATCAGCAGAGCTAACAAGACAAAAAATAATACAGTGGGCCCTCTCTTATAAGGCCACCCCAAATGCAGCTAAAAAGTGGTCTTATAAGAGAGGTGGCCTCTCTTGAGGGGGAGAATATAATGGAAATACCATACTTTCTGCACAAGAATGCTGGCCTTTCAAGAGGGGTGGCCTCTGGTGAGAGGGGTCTTATAAGAAGGGGACCACTGTAATAAAAAAAACCCAAAAACTTAAACGCCTACCACTTTTAAACTTTTCAATTAACTCTTTCCTGCCAAGTTTTGACCAAAAAAGTAACAGCTTTCCTCAGCATGCTTTGAGTGCACAACCACAGAAAATTATTGACCTGGCCCATTCTTTAGGTCTCTGCCACTGAGGGCATGCAGACAGTAGTTTTACCAACAATCTGATACCAGTACATTGTCCATTAACTCAATTCAGAGAGCATCAACTTTGCTTGAAATTGGCAATAAAAAAATCTAAATTTTTATAATAGAAATTTGACTACATTGCCACTGCAGATCACTTTGCAGTACGGAAAGAGTCAACCATTGTATGTCACTTGTCCTTGGCCACTTCACAGACGTGAAGACATTGATTATAGACACACAAGTCTGGTGGCCGTGAGTCAGTCCAGTTATGACACATGGAAATGACTCATCTCATCTCTCAGATACATGTTATGAATGTTCAGAACATATTTTTAGCCATTTACTACAAGCTTTCACTGTCACCTGTTACCCATCTCTGCAAATTATAACATCTATTGTAGCAACATACTAAACAACATTTCTGATCCATCCCAACGTATGACCTGATTGGCTACGAAAACTTTCAGCTAATCAGAGAGCAGTTGGGATACCAGTATGGGTCAGGTCAAAATTATGGCCACCAAAAATTTTTGATGGATACAAGAAGCACTGACAGAATCAATTTTGGTCAGATTTCGCAACTTGTGAAAATGAGCACACGATAAAAAACGAGGGCGTATCAAAGAATATGATGTGATTGACAATTGAGGACAGTTGTCATATGGCTAATGATCTGGAACGAACTTGATTCATGATAAGATACCTGTTTGAATTTGGTGCTGGAATGCCAGACCTTTTGCCTGAAATGGCTTTTGTGGGGCATTTGTGACTATTATAGTCATTTTGCCATGGATATATATAAGTGGATTTCAACAGAAGATCAGATGGATATACATGTACCTGTAAAAAACACTTTTGGGACAAACTGGTGAGTTGTGGTTTATTGCAATTGGTATGTAAAGAAATGGAGAAATCATATCAAATGTGGAAGTGAGATGGTGGCCCAGATGTATGCCTCCTTTCAAGCGTTTATGTGTAGGAGCTCCATTTGATGACATAGTAGTTCCAGGTCCACCCACCATCTTACTAGCATGGATGATTGACTGCACAGATGAATGAAGGGGGGTAAGGGGGGGGGGGTTTGGTATGCTGGTACAGGTAATTACTTTTCTAGAGTACGCAGTACGGAAAATAAAAATCTTCCAAAATTTTGGATAGTACGAAGTATGTAAAACAAGAGGGCTCCCAGTACGCCAGTACGGTAAATAAAAAGCCCCAGTACGCCAGTACGGAAAACCCCTTACTGACCCTCATTAATATTCAAAATTTACTGCACATAAGGCCCTCTGGAGGCTATTGCATATACAAATGTTCTAGGTCTGCCCTCTCTCCCCCCTCCCCCCCCCCTCATCTTATTAGTACAAATGATTGACTGACTGTACATTACAAGTTCTTGCGGGACCTGTGCCATACAAATATTTTTTATTTAAAACAAAGCAACAAAAAAAAAAAAAAAAAAAAAAGACAAGCGAACAAAAAAACCAGAAGCATCACTCATAGGTTGGGTAATATGAACCAGGTGCAATGTCCAAAGAGTACATGTACATGAATCATTTTACCTGCATGTCACTCACCCAGAAGCTTTGATTTTTAACCCCAGTTGTCTCCACGCAGGATAAATTTTTCACCTGATCACACATAACAACACTGAACTGCAAGTATGTAACAGAGTATACTTAAAACTTAAACATGCTGCCAAGAAAAGTTAATTTGACTTTCATTATTTATTTGCCTGTGGACCTCATATTTCTCATGCACAGTTAAACTAGCGAGACACGTAAGCACTTCAGTCCATGTGAACAGCGCATTTTGATTGTTTTCCAGACAGGTCAGAAGCCCAAAGATGTCGCCACCAGGGAAAATGACCGTGCTTATCATATTAGTTATTTAAACCTTAGGGAACAGAGCAGTAATCTTATCTAAACCCGAGTTGGGCTTTGAAGTACTCTTTGTAAGACTGGTAGAATTTGAAGATGTGTAACCAACATGAACCCATTTTTCATGATTCAGGATGTTATCCTCTTGAACATTGTACATGATTCTCATTGCTTTGTCTAAAATACAGTAAAAATTTGTAAGAGAAATCAAGGGTCTTGTTCCCTTTTTTGTGCCATGTTAGTTCAACCGGTTTTGCCAGTTGAGCAGCTCTCCAGGAACAAAAGAAAAAAATGAAGAAAACAGGGTCATTATGGAGTGCAAGGGGAGGGGCATGTAGGTACGATATTGGGAGAGACATGGGCTTCCTGTGACCTCCAGCTTAATACAAGAAATGTTCATCCACCTGACCATACAATTCTAAATTCCCTCCACTGCTTGTCAAAAGTTAAAGTTGTCATTTACCCTCTGGAAAAAAATCCTGTTTTGACTTTCCACGTATCTACCTGGTTCCATGTTTGAAAGCATGACATGTCACAGTGATTGGACTGTTGCTCCATCTTGGGTGGCACAATTCTTCATGAAGCAAAATCGGGCCTCTCCATAGTGGATCTCACAGGATTTCAACCACCATATTTCATTCTCTGTATGCTAGGATATTATGGATTGTTTTCTGATCTAAATTTCACAATGATCAGCAGAAATTTACTTGTGATGGGAACTTTATTGCTCCTGCTCACAATCGTTTACATCATTTATCTTGAAATCGGAATGCGCGATGAAGGTTGCCAAAGGTCTCCGGACACGTCCTGAACAATCTTCGTCCTGTATCAATGATTGTTGACCCACGTGGTCATTCCCCTTTTTTGCATACAAAACCTAACCGCTGCAGATCAAGCAAAGAGCCGCATAAATATTATTATTATAGTATTTTCAGTTCCAATTGAAGAATTTTTTCTCACAATATATCCAACCAAATGAATGATGATAACTGTTGCTAGATCAAAATCACATGAAACCCGAATCAACATGGACTTGCCTACTTGAGGGTGCGACGGGCACTGACAAAGTGGCCCAATCCATTTTTCCCACGGTTCAGAGCGAGGTCAACATGAAACCTAAACAAAAGTCGTTGCAATGGGAAAATGCAGACTCTTATTTTGATCCGTAACTTATGAATTACAGCGAGTTAGGCTCCACCGAATGTGCAGAATAAAGTTAAGACAGTGAGTTATGCCATCAAAACAATTTCATGACAGTTTAAGCTGATTGCATGCACATCACAGGCGAAGGCTCCATACCATGCAATGCATCAAGCCCATTGAGGGTAATGGGAAAAGGACAAAAATCAAGACTGGTAAACCTTGCAACTTGCAAAACACATCTTTCATCACCCAAACAAGAGTTCTTTATTGAAATAAAGATTTTAAGGGTTGTAATTATTAAATTTAATAAATGATCATTTCTTTTCAAAGCATATGCAATCAATAATGATGAAGTGGTGGTGCCATATATTTGTGTACCTGGGCAAGTCTGCCCTGGAGTTTAGCTGTTTTAAGTCGAGCATGGGTGGTTCCTCCAATGCAACCACCTGCATTATACAACCACTTTTTGGTTCACGTTTGGGGATGGTCACTCAAAAGAGGGACTATTGTGTACGCAGACTGGATAGCTGTAGATTATACCTGTTCCCGATTCCCTGTCGTATATATACATGTACGCAGAATGGCATATTATGGACTGTACTGGTTCCGATTCCATATCATATTCATGCAGGCTGCAGAGCTATAGACTCTACCTGTTCCTGATTCCATATCATATACATGCAGGCTGCAGAGCTATAGACTGTACCTGTTCCTGATTCCATATCATATTCATGCAGGCTGCAGACCTATAGACTCTACCTGTTCCTGATTCCATATCACATGCATGCAGGCTGAAGAGCTGTAGACTGTACCTGTTCCCGATTCCATACCATATACATGCAGGCTGCAGAGCTATAGACTGTACCTGTTCCTGATTCCATACCATATACATGCAGGCTGCAGAGCTATAGACTGTACCTGTTCCTGATTCCATATCACATGCATGCAGGCTGCAGAGCTGTTAGACTTGCTCAAGTCTCACTGGACTGTCTTCCGTATTTTATTTAAAATCAAATTCA
This sequence comes from Hermodice carunculata, assembly GCA_964020975.1. Classification (NCBI taxonomy): domain Eukaryota; kingdom Metazoa; phylum Annelida; class Polychaeta; order Eunicida; family Amphinomidae; genus Hermodice; species Hermodice carunculata. Next base: position 66,163,287 of record OZ026619.1, read on the forward strand.
TTGCAAAATGAAATTTTAAGTAAACATACGTCGTAGCCTTATTCTGTTACAATACAGGTAGGCCCTTAAACCTAGCTAATTGGCGTGGAACGTGTCTATAACCAGAAAACATTGACTCCAGCTGATAAGCGCCGGGCGGTCTGCACTGTGTTTCTTATCACACAGACAAGCGAGCGGTCATAAGGCACCCCTCATAAGAAGCTGTTAATTGAGCTACTGTGTAATGAAGGGTTAATTGCAGTGCAGCGCGTCAGGCGGAGGGCGTCCAGTGAGACTTGTAAAACTTGCCGGCTTGTCGCTGCTATGAATTATTCATGAGCAGTCAAGCACGTGACAGATTCAAGACCGTCTCAAATTCCTTGTATTGACTGTTGTTTATTAATCTTTACATGCAAGCACACACCTTTTATTGTAGAGAACGTCAGTTCTTGTCGATGGCTATTTCGATTTTGCGCTAAAATGAATATTTTCCTTCTACGATGATTTAAATCAATGACCGGGCCGTTGCTTGTTGCAATTTGAATGATGGAGCTTTGGAAAACTGCGCAAAAATAGGGTGATTTCATCGTCTCGATCTCGATCTTTTTTTCGTCTACGCGCTAAGTTGTTTATATCGTTAGAACGCTCAGAACCTTGTCTATTTTAACAACAAGCTCTCCCATCGACTGAAACAAAAGTATTTTAGGGGAAATCCCTTCAAAACTGCTTCTATTTCAAACAGATGCGTCATTATTTTAGTCGGAAACTACAGCCCCCAGGATCGATCACATGGGGTTCGCTGTCCAATCAAAAAGTTTTTCTACCGCTGTTTCGTTCGGTAGTACTCGCTGCCTCATGTTGTGAAGTCTGGCTTGAAAATGAAAGATGGGTAACATTTGTCACTTTGTGTGAACACAATGACGATTACGGACAATTTATTAAAGGAAGAAACAAAATTTAACGCTGTAAATTGGCCAGAAAGATAACATACTACCACTGTACCAGTCTTTGCGTACAATACTCAATAGAGCAGAGAGTCCTTTTTTTTTTTCACGGAAAGAGAGTAAAATACGCCAGCCGCAGGTAAACATGGCTCGGGTGAAAATACCGCTGCCGCTTGTGTTGATCATGTTGACAGTTTTTCAGTAACTGCGACTATTTACTGCAGCAACAAGCTCTACCACTATAATTTATTGACAATTATAACACACAAACGATCTTTAGAAAAAAATAAACAGGAACCATCGTTCGTGACGCTAACCAAGAAAAATGTGCGGACCGGCACCCATCCAATTGTATTTATAATTCACACAAGTTTGACCGCTTTGATCAAATCGTGATTGAGATCGATATATTCCCTTTGTTAGGTTGCAGGGCACGAGTTTTTTTCTTTAAATTGACAAAAGAACCACATAGAAATGTAGAGGTCTTACTCAACAAAGCTTAAATCAAGACGTGGATCATTTTGCATCATTGCAAAAATAAAAAAGTTGTGGTACTTTTACGCCAGCATGTCGCATGTTGCGCAACAAAACAAAAAATGCCCAGTGGCTGGCTTTGCCAGATCTCCAAACTGCCCAGAGTGCTGGGGGGGGGGGGGGGGGGGCTAAATTAGCACAACACAATGAGACCACTCAAATATTCTGGGCGTCTTGAACTTGATCTGACCTCTGATTTGACTTCTCGGATCCCGCAAAACCCCGGATGTTGTGACGTCACTCCCACCGAAATGATGGTAGTCCAGAGTGGGCTTGTGCAAGTTTGACAAGTCCCTGGTGTCGGCAGCCGGAGGGAGACGGTCAGCTTTGTCTCGCTTGAGTGGCCAGTGACTAGCCATGCATTCATTTGAAGACCACTTTGCCTTCAGCCTTATCGCGATGATAATGGGATTAGAACTGACTAGGACTCAATTGCTGCTAGTGCTACTGTTGAAACCGGCACGGCGACAGTGTCGACCAGTTTAAAAAAAAACAAAAACAGTAGGACCTACCTAATAACACCATGTAGTTGGGATAATATTATACAGTTAACTTCGAGGAGGGGAAAATGTATCGCACTTCTGGGTGGGACCGCGGGATGGGAAAATAGGGACATGCACCAGGGACTTGTGCAAGTCTACAGAGCTGTAGACTGTACCTGTTCCTGATTCCATATCATATACATGCAGGCTGAAGAGCTATAGACTGTACCTGTTCCTGATTCCATATCATATACATGCAGGCTGAAGAGCTATAGACTGTACCTGTTCCTGACATCCTATCACATACAGTGGAATCTCCCTATTAAGACCACTTAAGGGACTGAAAAAATGTAGTCTTAATAAGTGAGTGGTCTTAATGGGGGTATGATTTAATTAAGGATACACAAAGATGGGTCTGTAAATTGGTGGTCTTTTAACATAGAAATGGTCTCTTTACAGAGGTGGTCTTAATTAGAGATTCTACTGTACATGTATATGCAGATTACAAGGCGGGGTGCCTTTATTACAGTTGGCTGGCACTTGGAACATCTCACATTACTTGCTGCTTGGAGTCTAATTCACAGACATAAGATAAGCATCATCCATGACTGAAAAACAGCTGTCATGTTTTTGTGTCTGGTGTTTGATTGCTCTGCATTGACTTTACTACTGCCAATGCATTTGTTTTCAAATATAGATTTTTTTTTTTTTTTGTAGTTTTCACCTTTCCAGTTTTTCACTGTGGTTTTAAATTCTCCACTGTTGGTCCTTTTCCTGCTCAATCTATGCTCCAGGTTCCTTCTAAATGCACTGGAACTCACTTCAGTTGCACTTTTAACTCACGTCGGTTGTGCGCTGATCTTGCTTGTGTTGCACTTCACGCCAGTTTCATTCGTAAGTGTACTCCGTTTTATTTTCAAAATGGGATAATTTATGAATAAAATGGGACTGAACAGACTCCAAAGTGACTGGACTTCGGTCAAAAATGAAACAATATATAAATAATCCTTTCCCCCTCACATTCCTTGCCTGGGTTTCGGTCCACTGAACTCCTAAAAGTAATTCCTCATGAACGGTAAAAATGTGCTATGAACACACCAAAACAGTTGCTGTCTGTCCCCACATTGTAAGGACAGGTGTGGGCACATGTGAGTGTTATGACTGATTCACCATCTTAGTTTTTGGTAGTGACATTTCATTTGTGGCAAAATTTATAGATTTATTTGAGCATAGTGTTGATAGCTGGTCTTCTTTGCACAATCACTGATCAGTAATTTCACCGAACAAACCGTCCATACTGATTTTTAGTTACAATGTTGGTATGGCGATATGAAGAAATGATGCACAATTTCCTACTTCAGCTAATCGCTTGCATGATTCTCCTATAAATGTCTTGATAAAAAGAGGAAAAACCAATTTTGATGCATGCATTGAAAAAGACCAGATTTGGCCAACTTGAGGGGTGCCTGATATGGCTGACTTGAGAGGGAAAGGGACAAATACTAAATAGGAATAAATATGCAAATATGGGCTAGAACAGAACAGTACATAAATGAAATTACACACTAAGCACAAATTAAGCTGGACCGAAGTGCATGTTCATCCTGCTTCAAGTGGGAAAATTTGACGCTTGTCTGAATTAGACAGGGAACATGGGGCTAAACAAAAATGTAAATACTTCCTGTCCCTACTTTCAATGGGTTTGTGCCATCAGCACAACATGCTAAAACAGAAGTTAGGGAGAATTAAGTACATGGTATTCCCAGAAGTGGCCTTGATTGGCTGGTACTTGATTGCAGCAGCGGCATTCATATCAAGCATACCCCGCTTCTACCCTTGTTTATCCACTGCCTCAACACCTTCCAAACAAATGAAAGGAATGAACCTATTGGAAACTTAACTTCACGGTTGGCATATATATATGGGTTACCATGGAAACCTATCAACGTCAATAAAGCTTGATTTAATTGACACGAAGCAATGAGAATTTTTTAACAGTACATGACTGACGCTTCCTAATTTGAATGAATAGTCCTGACATCAATATACAGTATATATCCATTCATGTTGCCAGGGAGTGCTGCTTTGTGAAAGAAAATAATTTGCATCCTACTGCAGTCCCTATTTTGAAAGGTTAAGTAAACTGCTGTACATGATACAATGCCTAACTATATATATATATATATATATATATATATATATATATATATATATATATATATATATATATATATATATATATATATGTGTGTGTGTGTGTGTGTGTGTGTGTGTGTGTGTATTAATTTATGTAAAGTCTCTCTTTGTGTATTAAGTAAACTACTATACATGTCATAACATCACACAATGCCTATAAATATAAATGTGTGTATTATGTGCATTTAATTTCTCTTTGTGTATTATGTACAGTCAAGTATGTCTATGTGTACTAAGTACAGTAAAATGTGCCTGTATATTATGCAGTCAAGTATGTCTAAGTGTACTAAGTACAGTAAAATGTGTCTATGTATATCATGTACAGTCACTAAGTACAGTAAAATATGAAGCCACACATATCTGTACACAATAAGCTGTTTGAATGAAAGCATTTCCCATTAGGAAAAGTAGCCCCAAGCTTTAATCAGACCACCACGGTTCCACACAACCAAGAGCATCTCACAAGCTTAATCCACTATCCAGCACAGCCCCTCAGAACTAAGAGCATATCTCACAAGCTTCACTGAGATCAGCACACCCACAAAACCAAAAGCATCTCACAAGCTTCACTGAGACCAGCACACCCACAGAACCAAGAGCATCTCACAAGCTTCACTGAGACCAGCATACCCACAGAACAAAGAGCATCTCCCAAGCTTAATCCACTAAGACCAGCACAGCCCCTCAGAAATAAAAGCATATCTCACAAGCTTCACTGACACCAGTACACCCACAAAACCAAGAGCATCTCACAAGCTTCACTGAGACCAGCACACCCACAGAACCAAGAGCATCTCACAAGCTTCACTGTGTCCAGCACACCCACAGAACAAAGAGCATCTCACATTCACAAGCTTCATTGAGACCAGCACACCCACAGAACCAAGAGCATCTGTACAAGCTTCACTGAGACCAGCACACCCACAGAACAAAGAGCATCTGTACAAGCTTCACTGAGACCAGCACACCCACAGAACAAAGAGCATCTCACAAGCTTCATTGAGACCAGCACACCCACAGAACCAAGAGCATCTGTACAAGCTTCACTGAGACCCGCACACCCACAGAACAAAGACCATATGTACAAGCTTCACTGAGACCAGCACACCCACAGAACAAAGAGCATCTCACATGCTTCATTGAGACCAGCACACCCACAGAACAAAGAGCATCTCACAAGCTTCACTGAGACCAGTATAGTCCCAAAGAACCAAGAGCACATCACAAACTTCACTGAGACTATCACAGTGAATCCCCCAGAATCACACCCTTCACCAAGACCAGCGTTCCCAGAGAACAAAGAACATCCCTCTTTCAGGACAAAATCACTATGTGGGGGACTGGGTGAAGCACCTGCCACCTGGTTGATGGTAACCGGCCCACTATCATGGATACATACATGTACTCTTGATTATAATTGAAACTAATATGATACCTGCCAGGTATAAAACTATCCCATCTAACGAAAACACTTTGTTGGTTAAACATATATGGTACAAGTACATGCAATTCTATTATGAAACTGCAGGAACAGGCAATGTTGTTTATTTACATATCCATGAACATTGCATGTTGTATGTACCAATGACCATACAATGGTCAGAGCCAGTGCACTTATGATAACTATGCATATCTAAGACCTGTCCTCATACATGCTTATGAAATTGCAGATCTATTTTTGACTGACAAATTAAATGTGGTATTGTGCTGTGATATTGTTTTTTTTTTCTTAAACATCTGACACTCCGCCAATGATATTTGGTCTGCTTACATATTGTATATCTTTAACATCTCATAGGGAGATCCCTGTGTTGGCAGACCCTCCCCCCTCCCCCCCCCCCCACCATGTGTAATCCCCTCTACCCAGGAGACCAATTTGCCAAGTCCTATAGCCTATTGTTCCCACATATTTTACCTGTGTGTACCTGATGAGTGACCACCTCTCCTGTACAGTTAGGATGGTCTCTCATGGCAGGGATAACTGTCTATGCCCCAAGACACCATATAACAGCTCAAGGCAAGAACAACCTCTATGAACAGGTGAGTTCAACAAGTACAGCTCCATCTACTGTCACCTCATGTGATGGGCAGTTGGGAGACCTGCCATCACATGTTTTCTGGCCCAGCCCTTGGAGTTCTGATGGCATACTAACTTTTTCTCATTGATATCACCAGCAAAGTGTCCTATGTTGTAATCGTAATGATCATCTGCTTCTGTTTTTTCCATAGCATATGACCTGAGTCAACAGCCTTCCTAAGTGCACTTATGAACAACATGTGTACCAGGGCTGGCTGTTGGCAGAGACTTCAGGGAATTAAGACAAAGCCATCTTCATTTGTAGTATAAATATGTCAATCAAAATGAAATGAATACATTTACTGCAATTTTTTGCTTGACAGCAAAAGGTGTTTCACATCACGTCATCTAATCGGCAAATGTTTGATAGTGGACTACCACAATGATGATGATGACATTGAGTGCTGAGACACTGACATTATTACAGTCCCCACAGTCATTCATTATCATACTTAATACTAACTCTTACCTGCCACCTTGAAGCGTGGATTTATCACATGTATCTTGGTGTCTGTCACCGTAATATCCATGTGGAATGCGTCAATGTGCAAGTACGTTTGCTAGCCACCTCATAGTGAGGAAAGATGTTTGACAAGAAGCATTGTACAGTAACACATAAGCCGTGCTATGTGGAAGTGTGTGCTGCCAAGGAAATGGTTGGAAACCTGAGCAGCCATACATGGAGTATGGGACAGGAAATTACTTCCATTAATTAGTGACCTGCCTCAACCAATACATGCCCAAGGGCACCCTGCAAAACCAGTGTTTCCAATGGAATTTCTGTGTCTCCATAAAATTATTCACAGTATATATATATACACAGGATGAATTTACATGACAGTTCACAATGGTTGCGTCAAATGTGCAATCAAACATACGACAAAAGGACCGCTAAAATGATACACATTTAATGCAAATACAAGCTGAGATAATGCATGGGTAGCTTTAACATGATTACCTGAGTGGTTCATACCACAGTACTGTTCCCTACCATGCAAGCATGACTGAGCAATGTTCATGTGCACTGTCATGCTTACTGCTCTGTTATCAAGCACTCTAACATTAACATGTTTCATCTGCACATTTTAATATTTAAAAAAAAAAAAATTATGGGGCAACTCTATTCACGTGAGTGTGAATTGCATTTCGAGAGCAGTGACTGTCTTTCTTGTGTATAATCACCATGAGCTGTATACATATATATATATATATACATACATATATATACATATATATATATAAACATATATATATATATATATATATATATATATATATATATATATATATATATATATGATCATACTAACATGAACAAGAAAAATAGGGATGGAAAGTTGTATACGCCGTGGTCTGCATTCAAATGTGATATATTGCACATTGTCTCTGTTCTTTTCTGTTTCTACATGTGCCCATCCGCTACTTTGTAATAAAGTATACAATAAAGAGTATATGTATTATGTACAGGATATATACGTCCACTTGAGCCACACATAGCCACACTGCCTTCAGTGCACGCATCACAATGTTGTACCAGTCACATCACAATACTGTACCAGTGCGGGTCATGGGATGCCAGCCCCCATCTGTGGGTCACATACACAATACTTCAGTTTCGCTCATCATAATTTGAATATTTCAAATAAAACTCCATTCGTCAAAAGTGGATGTATTAAACTTTCCTGCTGTGGCAACAAAAGCTTTGTAATGTTGCATATAAATCATTCCACTACATCATGCAAATTGTTTAATGTTGCAAAAAAAAAAAAAACCACTTTGGCAAAAAAATAATTTTTAAAATACTTAAGGAAGTCTCACTGAGACATATTTGTTTACACATGTTTTATTGTGGAAAAGCCATAAGTAAACAAACATGGTTCAAATGGATCCCTCCCACACATATCAAAGCAGCATTAATCTCAAAATTTGCCTGTCCTGCACAACTATTTTGAACAGAGGGATGAGGAGGTAAGCTGTAGGCCCAGACACAACATTGGCAGTAAATGTAAGCAGTTTTTCACTCCACTGCTGCTCTAAATCAAAGCAAAGAGTGCATCCTGCCCACAGCATGTAATGTGTAAGACACATCTTAACATATACTGTTCTTGATGCATAGATTAATATCTTGTGCACCATATAATGATGTGGTATTATTGTTATTATTTTTTTTTTTTTTTTTTTTTTTTTTTTTTTTTTTTTTAGTTTAAATACACTGACTTTATATGTAAATAATGGAGAGATCTTAACAGGGGAGATTCACATTAGCTGTAGTACTGTTTTGGTATGTACAAGTCCACAAGGGGGTACCTGTATGTGCATGACGTGTATGCAGACCCTTGGATCAAACAGGGCAAAATAGGTTGCTCCTGCCAAATTAGCCATTTAGATGTTTAACAAGAGACCCGTGGGCCCAATGCTCTGCTGACACATCATCTCATGACCATCACCAAAACAAAATTTCCTGAAATTCATTTTCGACAAGATCTTGAGAAATTAATCTGGGACAGCCATACTATGCAATATCAAACTTGCATGATACCCATAAATTTGTGTTCCATTTGGTATCGTTCCCCTTATTCTTTATCAACATATTGAATGTAGTGTCATTTTCTTTGATGTTCAATGATCTTGAAAATTAGGTCACGGTCACACAATCTATTACAAAATTTGACTATTGGTCTAATGCATATTTGGTGTAAGTTTTGCAGTTCCATCTCAATTTATAATGTCATGGGCATCACAATGACTGCATTTCTTGATGTGCCTTCTCTCTGTGACCTTGAGAAAGTAGGTCAAGGTCACCCATATTGGGCAATATCAAATTACTGTAGATGATACACATTTGAGGTGCATTTGGTATTGTCAGCCTTCATATTTCTCAGCATGTAAAATTAAGTGTTCTTTACTACGTCTTTCATCACTTTATAAAATAAGTTGGGGTCACCCAAATTTTACTAAATTTAATCATTGGCCTTATGCATATTTGGTGTAAATTTACAAGTTTCATCTTAATTTGTAATCCAAATGTTGAATTTAATGTACTTTCAATAACTATGAGGCTTAAGTTCCACTTATACTACCAGCGCCACCACTGTGACTCCAAATGTCACAGACTTTTGTCCGTGTACTACCTATAATGGTATATTGATGCATGTACACAAAATGCATTCCCTCTGTGAAATTGAGAAAGTACATCAAGGTCATCCATTTCATGTAATATCAGACTCCTACATATGATACATATCTGTGGTAGATTTAATTTGGTATAATAAACCTTAACCTGTCTCAACATGCTGAATTTAATGTGTTTTTTTTTTTTTCAACACATTCTGGTCCATATCTTTCTTAATACTGCAGGTGGCACCAGCAAATTTCAACATATTTGCATCTTTTAGCCTGATTGACATTACTGCCAAGTTTTGTGACAATTTATTCAAGACTCTTTCAGAAATAGCATTCTCAACATTTTCACTTCTTGGCCCATATATTATATAACACTCTGGGTGGCACCACCAAAATCGAACATGACCTAGATTTGTATACACTTGATAAGTCCTGAAAGTTATATACAGCTATGTTGAAAACTGTGGACTGTCTCACAACCACCAGCTAGTTTATGGACTGACGGATGGACATGAGTGATCACATACACTCTGCACAAAGTTTTTACCCAGCATGTTTCAGCATGGTCCCAACATGATACTGACATACCTGACAGAAATTTAGCAAAACCAGCATAATCCCGACATTTCTAATTTGTAAGGGAAGTACCTGGGGAACAATTGCAACTCAAACTGGAAATGAAGATTTGCTTTCTAGCAAATCTGTCACGGTGCCTACAAAGTGAGAACAGTTTGAAATGCTACACTTTGCCATTGTTCAAAATAATCTAAAATTTGTGTATATTTATTACCCTAATTTGCATAAATTAAAATGCTACAACTTTGGTTCTTGGTTCATTGGATGTGGCCATGTCACAAACTTATAAAGTGAAGTCTGAATGATACTACCATCTATAATAGTTTTGAAGCTACTCAAACATTTCAATTTTGTGTATTTACCTAATTTTCATAAATGAAAAGCCTACAACTTTGGTTTATGGTTCATTGGATGCAGCTATGTCACATACATACAAATTGAAGTTGAAATGACACCTCTATGTATAATAGTTTTGAAGTTTTACAGTATTTAAATTTTGTGTAATTCATCTCATTTACATGAATCAAAATTGTACAATTTTGGATCATAGTTTAGTGAATGTGACTATGTCCTCAACTCATAAATTGAAGTTGCAATGGCACCTCTATCTATAATAGTTTTCAAGCTATTCAAGATTTAAATTTTGCGCATTCAACTTATTTGCATAAATTAAAATCCTACAATTTTTATTTATGATTCATTAGATGCAGCTTTGCCACAAACCTCTCAATTGAAGTTGTAATGGCATCTCTATGTATAATAATTTTGAAGACATTAAACTTTTAAATTTTTCAATGCCACTAATCAGCATAATTTGAAATTCTACAATTTTCATTTAGTGTCCATTATATTGGCAGGTGTCACAAACCTATATGGGCATACTGAAATTTTGTGTCCATCTGCAACAGAATGGAAGATATGGAGCTTTTCAAATTTTAATTGCTCCTAATTTGCATAATTGTCAACATCATGACTATTCCAAACCAGGTGGACAAGTTCACTGGTAGGTCAGTCACTGTGGCAAGTTTGGTGGTTTCCAGAATAATTGTATCCGAAAAACACTCCAGATAAATTTGGCCCTAAGGAAGAAAGAAGAAAAGATAGAAGGAAAAGAAAAAAGAATTCTTGGAAAAACAAAATGTCTGGGTTTGCACCCAGACATAATTTGATGGGAGGGGCACGTGTATCACCATCCAACTGTAATGCAGGGACACACAGCACAGAAGGTGTTTGAGATGCTACTAATCTATCCATGTCAGTGCCTAAATTCGCTAATGAGACACGAATGGTGATTTCAGATATTATGTACTTTTTTACCTAGCTGCCAAGAATCTTAGATTTAGACCTATTGAAACATGGATACGTAGACCTATTCTCACAGTTACATGTATTTTGAGGTGAAGACATAAAATGTCACCATGTAGTAATACACTCTCAACATAGTGATTATGGATACCAAATTTTGATAGAGCACATATAATTGTATAGTGAGTCACATATCACTTAGTAATTTCACAATGAGCAATGTCCCTGTGAAGTTGATTTACCTTACTGCATTGGAAAAAATATTCATTCTTGACATCATGAGAAATTGTATGCATCGGAGTCAAAATAAAAGAAAAAAAACAGGTTTAAAACTAAAATAGCACATAAGCTACTACTTAATTAATGTGGAATATCATATTAACCCTTAAAGTGCTGATTAAAGATTGAGTCAACAGCTTTCTTTGGGACACTTTGCGCGCATTGCGTGCAAAGTGTCCCAAGGAAAGCTGTTGACTAAGACTACTTTTTGCTTCTGACAAGGCTTGCTGGTATTTGAGTGACCGGTATCTTCATGAGGAATTTGACTCTTTTAACCATTATATGTTTAATGATAATGAGAAAGCAACTATAGTAGTGATTAGCACTGTAAGGGTTAAATCATCGCATGTGAACCCAATGACTAAACAAATTTCAAAATTTCCATTTTCAAGTCACAAAGAGAAACTTGAAATTTAATATTTTATTTGTGTTATTATGAAGGTATATGAAATGACTTAAATCTATGTGTATAACCCACAAGGTCATACTGTGTGACTCCATCTTAAAAGGTAAACATCTTTTTCGAGACCAAGAATTTTGTGTATTCTGTTGTATATTTAGCTGAATACACACATAATAGTTGAATGTGACCTCTCCTATTAGTCATTTGAGTTGATAAAATATATTCTACATGCACTCAGACCCCTTCAATAACATATGTCTTGCCTTTATCTATCTTATTTTTTACTTTGCTGCAATTTTATTTATTTTAAAAGAAAAAAGTTTTTTTTTCCAAGTTCCAAAATGCTCGCCCACGCATGTACTCCTGCATAATGCTGAGCAGATCACTTAACAGGCCATCCACAGAAAACGGGCATCGTGCAGATATATATGTACATATGTTGATAATCTACATTAACAGGCCAAGTGTGCTGATCACTGCAAATCTGTGATATTTTTACTCTTTCCCATCTATCTGTGTAGCAGCAAAGCATCATCATTCTCCAGTGTCTTTTATTTCCCATACCACACTCCCAAACATCAGACATCAGGGTTAGAATTACCTTTTTTTTGTAACATGCCGTGTGGGCAAGTTACACATAAGCCCAACTTGCCCTGAGATTCCTCAACTTGCTGCATAAAACAACTAACTTAGCAACGAATATGGGGGAACAGTTTTGTTTTTTCATGGCATCATTCTAATACCATGCCTTGAATATCCGCACCTTCATGTGGCATCATTGTCTTTCCATGCAGAATATGAACTGGGTAGTCTCATCAAAAATGTTGAAAGTCACTTCCAGTGAGACACCAGTCCAACCTCTCAGAGATTATGTTGTTTTCTTCCCGGTGTCCCTTTCAGGGGCTTTATCAATCTCAAATGGCCACATGATTTAACATATTTTAACTGCCAGGTTGCACATTTCTTACTGCATGGTTAACTAACATTGGCAAAGGTATTTGAAGCTGCCCACAGGATCAGTTGGAACCAATTATTGCTCATGTTGATATAGCTTGCCGTGTATTGTGCAACAGTGGTTGTTTACATGTACTTAGCTTTGTAACAACTGAGAAAAATGTCCGCTCTTGATTATCTGAAATCACTTTTCTTTACCTTGCCTGATGGGAAACAAAGTTGTAAAGTGAACTTACTGGGACATCGGGCACCTGCAAAATTGGAACCCTGGACATTCTCCAATGTGCTTTATTTCCCATTCCACACTCCCAAACATCAAACATTCTCCAATGTGCTTTAATTCCCACTCCACACTCATAGACCATTAACATTCTCCAATGTGTTTTATTTCCCATTCTTCATTCCCAAGCATCAGACATTCACCAACGTGTTTTATTTCCCAGTCCACACTCGTAATCATTTTAACATTCTCCAATGTACTTTATTTTCCATTCTACACTCCTGAGCATTGGGCATTCTGCAATGTTTCTTTTTTTCCTAGTTTACACTCCGAAGCATCACACAATCTGCACTGTTCTTTCCAACAGGGCTCAACAGTAACTTTTTCAGGCACTTGCCCAAACCCTACCGAAACCTTCTTTTCATTTCTTTACATCTTTTCCTATCTTTCCTACATTGATTTTAGGCAAGTGCATCAAAAGTCTACCTGCTGTGAGCTTAAAGGGATACTTTGGTGATAATTTACAATTTCTTAGTTGCTTTATATAATAAAATGTGCAGTGTTTTTGTTAGGAAATTTTTCAGAGGGTCACATGAAGGGAAATTCATGGTAAGAAGCCAAGATTTTCATCAGTTTTACATGTAAAATAAACAGGATTTGTGACCCCGTAGAATTTTTTTTTCAGAGGGTATTTCAGGTTTTGAAAGGGTAATATATCCCCATATGGGGGTTAACAGAAACACTAAATGTGGACTTATATCAGAAAACACAAACTTTTTCCTAGTTGAATACACAGATATCAAGTTTTGTCAGATATGTAAATACATGTAAGGTGTTGTGAAATCACCTGAAGTAACAGCTCAGTGCAGCTAATGCAGCGACAGCTGAGTGAACCTCTGATAAAAACAAGGAAACCTGACCAAGTACACATATTCCACTTTTACTATGGATGAAGAAGTGTGTATAGATATAATCAAATTTTAATACCACAGTGATATATTTTTCTCATTTAATGAGGATTAATAAGGAAACAAAAATGCAGAAATCAACACAGACAAGCTAACAGCTCCTGTGGTTGTGCATCAATTACTGAAGCAGGCCTCAACTTATACACCACACTGATAAGATCAAAGAGGGTGATTAACAGAGAACACAACTCATTATGATATGCCTGCTCATGTTGTGTATCTCAGCTTGGTGCCCCCTCAAGGTTTGTGTATTATATATGGAGGGTAGCAGCAGGTGACATCCAACATGAGAACACCTACTAGAAATATAAAACAGCTGTAACTAAATACCTGTTGGAGGAGAAAAAAATGTTGAAAATTTGTCATAAGAACACCTAAAAGGACCATTAATGACAAAAAAGTAAAAACTATCACTGCTTTTCCCCTATAATATTTTCAAGCTATACTTGCCAAGGGCAGTCAGGCAACCATTAATCATGAGCCCACGTGTCCCAATGTACATACACTCCCAAGCATTCTGCATTTTCTCTTTATTTCTCATTTTACACTTCCAGGCATCACACTTTCTGCAACATCTGTTTATTTTCAATTTTACATTCCCAAGAATGAATAATCAAGTTGCCTGGGATAACAATTTAAATCTACATGTAATTCACTGATGTCAGGATGAAGGGGGGGGGGGGGGGTCAGTACACTGGTACAGGTAATTATTTTTATAGAGTATGCAGTACGGAAAATGAAAATAGTACGAAGTACGTAAAATAAGAGGGCTTCCAGTACGCCAGTACAGTAAATAAAAAGCCCCAATACGCCAGTACGAGAAACCCCTTATTCACCCTCCAGGATCTGTACAAATTACCTTCATATTGTGAATTAGATATTGCGCTGTGTTTTGCTTTCACTATGATTTTCTTCTGTGGAATAAACATGATAAAAGGAAAATGTTTCTCACGTGAGTACATGTATCTTATCAGACCCTGAATTCACTCTTATCACGTTAAGCTCATAGCAGAGGAAGACATGTCTCACCAGCCACACTGACCTCTTTGATACCTGTACCATTATAACATGCAGAACTTAAAGCAAAGCACCTACTTGTTCAATTGGGTTAGATGTCATATCAACTTTCCTTTGACACTGATATATAGAGAGTGACCTTTGCAATTTTTACTGTTTAAGTAAGCTTATACAACATTTTGCACATAATCCAGACAACAATTAATGTCACTATGTCACTAAGATGAAAAGGGATCTCACATAAACAAATTCCTGACTAATATGCACCAGCAAAAACATATATCATCTCTCTGGAACCCCCCACCCCCACCCCTGCTCCCAAATGTAATACCTGGTTGATGCTTAAATTTCATACCATTTTTGTTGCAGGACACACCAGTTGACATATGCTCAACTGGCCACTTATATGGACAGGAAGGGCGGCCATTTCACAAGTCAAAAACAAATGACTAGCAATTCAGCAGAGCTGACCTGAAAAGTTTCATAATTAGTTCTATTCCCCATACTAGTACATCATCAGGTGAATATTTAAAGAGTTGCTCATGTGTTTGTGATAGAGGGTCATGTTGAATACCTCCCAACTATGGTCAGACTTACCCCCACATTACTCCATGGTCACTAATATGCTACTTTATCCTATCGTCAGACTTACCCCACTTTACCCGAATCATAGTCAAACTTGCCCCCTCTTTCCTTAAACAATGGTCATACCTATCCCCATAATACCTAAATATGGCCATTACTCTACTTTAACTACTCAAAATATGCTCAGAGTTACACCACTTGACCTTTGTGAAATGGCCAGTAGGCCAGATCATGTTATAATATCAAGTATTTATCAGAGTACAGTTCTGATGGTGTGCATGTTTAGCAAACAGAGCAGATGAAATAGATTGTGTAATAGTTCTCACTTCAATGCTTCACTGGACATGCACACTATTGGATTTCCGGTTTGTTCTATTTTAGGACTTTTCATTTACATATAACTTAATTAGCACAACGCATATCAACAAGCATGCTGATATTTACTGTGCCATATTTAACCATAGTATTTAATAGCAGCACCAAAATTTATCAATTTCACCATAAAAATGGCATGATTGCATACTAACTTAGGCTGGAAAATGTCTTTTTATTGCATTTCAGGCCCAAATATTCTAAGCAATTCTGACTGTCCTTACATGCATGGCTGGACTATGAATTGATTACTGGACACGACGCATGACCACAAAATATAAACGAACAAAAACAGACAAAGCCAAGTATGCAAAATAGGCAGGGGAACAACTCCTGCTGAATGATTTTTTTAACTTAAAGTCCCATGTTACAGCTAGAGTTGCAGGGTTTTACTGTCTCATCAAGACACTGTTGGTTAGCAGAATGGGGCCAGGTTTTGATAGGTATGTCCATTCATCTGATCTGTCATACCATGGAGATATCTCGTTAATACCTCCATGGTCATACACAAAGATTTACAGTACAGCACACCAGATGCAGCACCTCACAACAATATTCATGGGGATTCCCCGACCTTACAATGTGTACCAATGTGGTTAAATCCAAAATAAGAATGCAGGGAGCCAAAAACTTGTCAAGTTTGTATGAGTTGAAAAAAAAGGTCAGCAGAGGGCAGCACTATGCAGACCCCTTGCTCAAGCAACACGTTGCCATTGATGCTGGAATTCTCACAAATCATACATAACTAGATTCCTTTTGTGCCTGTGAGAATATCATCAGGATAAGAGATCTTGACTGTCCCTACATATCAATCAGTGTAACATTTTCCACTTTGAATAAATATTAATCACATTTAACATCAGTGTCTCAATGACCTTGCCTATTCTGTCAATGTTCCCCATAAATAATGACGAAAATGTGCCCATTCTCAGGAACTTCTGCTACCTACATGTATATTGCAGCCCAGGATGTACTCAAACATCCTCATATATCACAGTTATAATATATATATATATATATCTTCATAGTCTTAAGTACATCAGAATAAGCTACTTTGGACTATTAAACTGGTACATGGTCAGCCATTCATTCCAATATCCCTCTTGTGTAATCTCTTTTCATAAGACACTTGTCATTGGAGGTTGCCATATTTCAAGAGATTACTTTAACTGCTAATGGGGCTGCCACACTGACTTAAAAGCCAAAAACTTGTGCAAGAGTGTTGGAAATTTTTTCACAAAATTTCCAACTTGTTGGCATAAGTTCTAAGTAAGTTTGGATTTTGAGCCTGCATAAAAATTTTCCCAAGCTCAGACGTATTGACTAACACGCCGGACATAATGCATTCAAGTGATTAGTAAGTTGAGTACATTAGGGAGAATAAGTTCAGACCTACATCATACATACAGTAACTCCGCTCTCAACTTACTCCAAGCACATGAATAACATATTGGTATGTCCAGCTTATGGGCATCGTGTCACAACTTAATTATGACTAGTTTTTCTGACTTAAGTAAAGTGCATATTCCTACAGTGTTTGTATGATATCCCCAGTGTTCAGCCAACCTTTTGCAGGTAGCTATATAAACGCTTCTATGACTTGCTCACAGTCATTCTTCAGACAGGGAGGACCTCATGTGAGCAGCTCCAGTTGGAGTAGACTTAATTGGGCAGGCTCTGTCATGAACTGGACCAGATCAACCTCGCTCTGTACCAGTTTAATTGGGGGTCATAGAAAACAGGAAAGTGGACAACCGTCTATTTAAATACTCAAGTAACATACATCATGTGATCATCGAGCTTGTAACTTCATTGTTACTCATGGGCTACTCATAAGACAAATATACCTTACTTATATGTTACTCATAACCTCTCATAAGTTACTATGTATGTCAATGACTGGCTACTAATAAGTAGGGATAAGTTGGGAATATGATTCCAATACATTGACTGTGCTCTGTAAACATCACAGCCATCTTCAAAACCTTGATTTTGGCAGCAGGTTGAAAGGCATTGGGACTTTGGCAAAATCTAGCTCTAAAAATCTCAAACTCCAATGATAAGTTTGGCTCAAAGCTCTTGTGTGACAGAGCCATAGACCCCAATTCCACTTTCCTCTATGTTTTTAGAGAGTCTCTATACAGGAATTGCTGTACCAATGTAAACAACAAAATAGGGCTCAACATTTATAGTGACCTACTAGTCTAAAGTTAATTGACAGATCCTGGTGTGCACATGGTAACTGGTGTACATGTATGTATAGCCACATTAGATGTAGTAAAACCTGTGTTGAAAGACCCCTTAATTAACCAACCACCTTACTTTCCCCAACCATTTTTTTCATGCAAAAGTGACTTTTGTTTATAATTTACCTTTCGTGAACAACCACCTGCAAAACATTACTCCGAAATGCATCAAAATGACTAGAAACAACTGCATATTACATGTAAAAAAAAAAAAAGAAAATCGTTACGAGGCTGATCATCAAACTTCAGTTTTGCAAACTTTTGCCACCAGAATCATGCTCACCAATTTATGAGTGTTGCTGAGGCTGTCTGAAGTCATGACCGACATGCTTGTGAGTGGTTAAAGCAATTTGCTTCGGTCTTTGTCACACACTGAAAAGATGGTGGACAAAGAGTTTATACAACGAAGTGTGAAAGTTTTGACAGTTTCTCACTGCATTTTAGCTTCTTTGATGTTTGAGCTACAAAGCTCAGACAAACAGAAGTGTCAGCACAAGTACTGAGCTCGCGAAAAGCATGCATGGGCAGAGCTGGACTTTGAGGGCACAGCTGGTTTATACGAGATGAACTGAAATCAAAGTTTGACAACAGCGATGCAGTTAACTAACACGGATTACAATGGACATCAAACGTTCGCAAACTCAGACTTTTAAGTTTGATTTTCTGACACTCTGCCATGAAAAGACGGTGCTGAGGGATGCAGTATGGACATTGAGTCGAATGCGAATCCAGCATAGAAACTAAGGAGAATTACTGCGAGAGCATGGAGACGGCGTAGAAGAAACCAGGGATGCCACAGAAAGGTCATTATGTAAGCGGAGTGAGTTGATGTGATCCAGAAGCATGAGGGAGCTCGAGGCATGTCTTCCCGTAAAATTGCTGATGAGCTTAAATTAATACAAATAGTCCAGGAAAAGCAGCAGTACATGGATAGGGTGAAGCCCACATCTGTCAAAATGGATAGTAAATATTCCATGTCAAGACACACAGAGTACCATGAGCTCAGTGAATGGGTATTTGACTGGTTTTGTGCTGCAAGGGCATCCCCATAACTGGCAGTCCACTGAAAGGAAAAGTTATATGTTTTTCTGTTGAGAGACCCTGAGAAGGCAGACTTAGATGATGAAAAAGCTGATTGTGATGGGACGGGGTCAGCTGTACTAGACTTGATGACTGCTACAGAAAGCATTAAAAAAATCACAGACTTTGCATTGCATCATGGCAACGGTGAACTGCTTAACATCATGTCAAAAGCCAAAGAAGTGGTTGCAAATTGTTCCAAGTGGGCACATGTTCATTGTGCTATGCAATCAAGGATAAATAATATTTTCTAAAGCCAAGCGAGCACTTCAAATTGACTCCTAAACTTATGGCAGTGGTGGACTATTGTGTGTCCACGTACAGTAAATGACCCCTCCTTTGGGAGACCACCTGCCTTTTGTGACCACTTTTCCTGTGCAAAAACACATTCCAAGGATAATTTACCTGTTTTGGGAAACCACCTGCAGAACCTGACCGGTGACCACTGAATAAAGCCCCAAGAGACTACTTGTCCAGCCACAAATACCACATTTAGATTTAAGTAAAATCCCCCAATTTTGGCAAGATTACAAAAACTGTTTTGATAAAATGAGTTTAGAAAAACTAAAAATGTTTACGATATCAATCGATAAATAAACATCTGCTTGCCAGGTGGAATTGGGTGTAATAAATGTAGAAACATGTATGTATGAATCTAAATTATAGATAGAAATTCAAACTTGAAGTTAGTTGTCGGCTAGGTGGTACAACAATCAACCCTCCTTTTGGAGACCACCTGCTTTTTGTGACCCCTTTTGGGTGTGTCACAGGGGTGATCTCTCAAAACAGGTTTTGCTGTATGTGTGTGTGGCTTTGGGGCGGGGGGGGGGGGGGGGGGTTATAACACCTGATGTTTCAAGACTTTTCATGGACTCCTAGCAGTGGTGGACCAGCCAAATCAATGTAGCAGCAGTAATGTTGAAGTTGTGTTTTTTTTGTTCATCTGGAAAATAAGAATTGTATACAAACATGTATTTGTTTGTTTATTTCCCACCTTTCTATATATTTGTACAAAATCAAATGCTTACTAAAAATATGAAAAGTGTATAGGTACATACACACTTGAGCATGTTTAAGTGAAAAGAAACATATTAACCTCATTCCACACAAGTCTCTGATTTTTGCCGAATATTTACCTTGATTTCAGACGGTAATTGCATATTTAAATTCTTCACGAAAAGAGCTTTCATTCAAGTACCACCATGCCTATAGTCTTAAGTCAGTGATTCTGGCACTGCCTAGCAAGCCATGCTGCAGCTGCCAGAAGGGCAGCTGCAGCACGACTTGCCAGGCAGTGCCAGAACCACTAACCAAGGCCTGTGACCATAGTATGGAATGAGTTAAATTGAATGCTTGGGAGAGTGCAATAGGATGGATTTACCACCTAGATGGTGCATATGTTGTCCCTCCATTGAAAGACCACCTGCTTTACATGACCGCTTTTGGGTCTGTCCCAGGGGCAATCGCTCAAAACAGTTTTACTATGTATATGCATGTACAGCATGCAATAAATTCATAACCAAGAGTTCAATATGGTAGTTTGGAGTTTGGAAAAAGTGAGGATTCTTGGCCTGATTTACTTATGTAATGGTCATACATATATTCAAATGAAAACAAACACTCGTAACAGCAATACTTAAAGAAGAAAAGAGAAACAAGACATACTGCCTTGATTAGGGAGAGGCAAAAAATCTTCTCATGAAGAATCCAGAACATGTTAGTTTCACTTTGTTCACAACAGTCAGCCTGAATGCCAGTCACTGACCTACCTGCTAGGAAGTACAGAGTGGATAGGTCATCATGCATGGTGTAGAGTTGTGAGAATTTATTCACTTTTAATCGTTAGGTTTTATTTCAGTCTCGACATCCACCATCATGATAGTAGAAAATACAGAAGAAAACAATAACAGAATACTGTAACATATAAATAGCTGCATCATGTCTTCAGTCATAGTAGAAATTCCCACCCTGCCCGAGATTGAGTGGTCCACTGTTGGGAGAATTTACTTGCTTGATCAGGACTTGGCAGAATATAAGTGCTAATACCATAATTGCTGTATAACATTACAGTCTTATTTTCCTTTTATTTTTAACAACATGAAGCTGACAAGTGTTATGGTTTCGTCTTCAGAAGACTTTAAATATATTTGACTGGAAATCAACCTGATTACAGTACCTCTGTGACCTTGGAAATAAGGTCAAGGTCAACCATCTTCATACTTCAACTAACCCTTACACTGGATAATACACCTGGGCACTATCAAAGTCCTATCTCAAAAACCTGTTGGGTTACGGTGTGGAAACCAAAGTCTCTCTACCGACTGACATGAGCAAAACAAAATGCCCTACCTTCTTCAATAGGGGGCATAATCAGTAGGGTGAATTGCTACAGCAAGTAAGACAGTATGGGTAGTTTCAGTCATAACCTAAAGGACTTTGACTGTCCTGTGCTCTACTGATTAGACACTTCAGTGATGACAAAAACGACAAAAAGTTTAGTTATAAGGAGCAGTACAACTTTGAGTAGTTTCCCTCAAGTGGAAATACAATCTTTGTTGAGAAAGATCAGAAAAAAATATATAAAAGATGTTTTAACAATTTTTGAAATTAGGATTTCAGGTTTGAAAACAATATTCCAGATTGATATTTCTCAACATTACATGTTGAGAAACATCAATCAGGAATATTGTTTACACACTTGAAAAAAAAATATATAGATAAGAATAATGATGACCACCATGGATGGTAGCTGTCTTTGTTGCTATCATAAGTAATGGAGATCTTGTAACCATTTTTAGAAAATTGCAAGACAATCTCAAACAATTCTCAATATGCTTCGGATGAAGTTTAAAACAGCCCAAACACATAGACATTCAACCGGGGAAATTACAGCTGCCTCAGTAAACCTTACCAATTGATCTCCATTGAAAGACCATGAATTTTATGTGTCCACTTTTTGGACCTGCCTGAAGAGCAAGGAATCAGGAATCAGGAATTCTTTTATTCAATCAACATATATATATACATTCAGTCAGTACCGTACAATTTTTTTTTTTCATAAAAACAATATTATATACACATATTGATCTGGGAGACCTGTATGAAGGTCATGTATGACCGCTATCATACAGGCCACCCAACAAAATTATACTTTGAAGTTATATAGAGCACATTACTTTGAAGTTCATGTAATGTAAATTTCTTATGTTTTATAGTAGGCCACCTATTTGTAAAATTGACTAATTACGCAGGTTCAATTCACATATAAAATTACCCTCTATAATTGCAAACATCTCAGTTTTGTATATGACAGTCAATTTTGTATTTATCGATATAATATTTCTTTATGTAAGTTGAATAGCCTTGGATACTATGTGTATAAACTTTATCTTTCATCACACCTGTGATGAAAGATAAAGTTTATACACTTAGTGTATACATTACAACTTTTACTTTGGGCTATTAAATTATAATTGTCAATTTCAAATAGTGACAAATCTGTATCATCATCTAACCATGTCTCTTGTAAACACAGCACAGGGAGGGCAACTCTGTGAGTGTAAACTATGAAGAAGAATTATCAGTTTGTCTATTTTGGCATTTAAAGATTCGCAGTTCATTGTTACGATTGTGAATTGATCATCTTTGTGCCTATAAACTTGGATAAACTCATTTATGTTAGAATAGTGTGAATGTTTGAAAAGAGATGGCCCGGATGTATTTTCATTCTCAGCATTCACTACCAGGACAGTTATGAAGGAATTAGCATCAATACCTCCTGGTTGTTCAAGTATATTATCCTGAGTCATTATTTACACTAATCTGAGATTTTAACAACTACTACAACTCACTAGATGCGTAAAGCATTGGTCTACGATTTTCTTCGTGTTAGTTGTCAAACCCATGCAAGTGTGGACCATCAGCGTATCCGCTAATTGTAGGCCTAGGCCTTCTGACTTCTGTCTGTTCCCATAGGCATAGGCCTAAGTACATGTAACTTGGTTCATAAAAGCCTGTTCTTAAATTTACAATTGACTTAATACTGTACTAAAAAAAAAACATTTCAGATATAAAAGAAAAAGAAAATAAAAGAAAATAGTTGAAAACATTTCGATCTGTTTTAGTCTGTCATCGACTTGACATAACCCTCGAATCATTTTGGTCAGTTGGATTGACTTGGGTGGGGCCAGTGTTACGTCAAACAATAGAACGTTCCCATAATGCATTGTTTTATTTACTTGTGTACTTGAACGTGTAATTATTCGTTGTCTTCTAAAGTTAAATAAAATATGTTCAGTGTTAATAATTTGTTTGCATCTGATATCACCTGAAAAAAGAACAAAAAAAAAGGTCCTAACTAGCTGTTAGTCTTCATGAAGATTACTTAAACACCAAATTCCCCACAGTTGCCAGCCCAGGCTTGATATATTGTGTCATTTATACCAATCATAATACTTGTGGACATATACCCAGCTAACGATTTGCATCTCAAATCAAAGGAATCAATCCAGCAATTTCTGAAATATGTACATGTACATACATCCATACATCTACAAGCTGATTGGTAGGACAAATTACACAGATTTGCAACCCATAGTCTCAGAAGGGTCTAGGGTCTTGAAACTATTTTTGCAAAGTTGCATGACCTGTTGCATCAGTGAAGGCAGGTATCATCGTACAACCCTTACCACCATGGCCAGTGCCGAAGGTATGGGTCACAGTTACATGAAAATGAAAGTAGGCAATTTTACCAAATCTGAAAAAAAATATGCTTTTTTTATCAAAATCTGAAAAAAAAAAACAATGGAAGTTCCAAGATTAATGTATGCATTTTCTAGTCAAATTTAGAAGTATGACTTCTTGTCGACCAAAAAATAAAAAGTTTCTAAAAAACTAAAACCAATTCACCAATGTACATTATCCCAATTTATCCAGATTTTTCAGAAGTCAAAAGCAATGTTCACAAAAAAAAAAAAAAAAAAAAAGAAAGAAAAAGAAAAATGCAGCATCTGGTGGCAAAAAGGAAGACTAGGCAACCATAAGTTTAATATCAAAGCAATTGGTGCACCAGTTCTTGACAAGATGAACTTCATTTTTTTTAAGAAATAAAATTTTAAAAACCCATAAATTTGTAAAAAAAAAAAAAACAAAAAAAAAACAAAAACAAAAAACAAACATAATTATTATAGAATGACCTGGTTCCCAGACTTCACTACTGATAACATGCGCAGTTAGTACCAAAGCAATCTGAGGACAGTTTTTGAAGTGAAGTCAAATATGCTAAGTGTAAACATACTGACTGACACATGAACACCACAAAATGTTTGTATAAGCTTTGTTGACTGATACGTCAACCGAGCTAAAATGTTTTCATTAGTTTGTATGCTGATCTACAGACCTTTTCCTAGTGCAAGTAATTTCATAATTCTTGTTTCACTTTATTCACGTTTCAAAATCTTAAATGTAATATACCCTGTTGTATGTTTTAAGTGGGGCGGTACATTTAATTAAATACACAATTATATAAATCATGTCACACCTCAGATGTTCCCATTTTACCAAATGAATAATTCAAGTACACTGTACACATACACTGTTTACACTGGTCTATGTGTGTCACTGTGCTGTTTTGTATTTTAATGTGACCTTTTCATGCAATGCACTTTTCAGCTAAGAAGGACTCATACCAGGGCTTTAGAATGTGCATATCTTCTAGCCAAGGACAAGTCAAATTTGAATCAGGGCAAGTTGAAATCCAAAAATACTAGCCCTTGGAGACAACCAGAAATTTGGATTTTCAAAATAGGATCTGTTAAGATGTGCAAGCAAGTTGGAACTGGGGGCTTCTAAGATCCCAGCACTACTAGCCCTGAGGGCTACAGGAGATAAAAAGAATTGTAGAGCCCTGTCATATGCATGTACGTGAAATGGGGTTCCATGTTTGCCAATCGCATATAAGAATACCTCACTTCCACTACACATCATGAAATGCAAGGCCTCCAGGACCATAATAAAGCTGGTCAAGTCATCCATATTGTGCAATATCCTATGAATATCTACATTTGGTTTAGAATTCTCCTATACAAAGCATTAGACTGCACTTTTGATTGCTCATGCCATGAATGCCCAACCCATCCACGTGTATTTGTTTACATATACTGTCACACATTCACCTGCCAGTCCAACCAATAACCAATGGCCATACAAATGAAGCTCTTCCGACAGGCACATGTACTTTCGGAAGTAAACATGTGACACATGGAACAATCAGTTTCTTGTAATTATACGTACTGATGGGTTAAATTTGATGTTTTATTTAATAATGACACTCAAAAATAGGTACTAAATGTAAATATAAGAAACGAATATTGTTTGTGTTGGTATTATGGGCTTATGGCAGCGGATATTGAAGACGACAAGAGGCATGGCACACAACTTTGATACTGTGAGCTTTACTCTTTCCTAAACACATCTAGAACTTCATGTCCGTTACTATAGTGCTTAATGACCAAAAATTTTCTAGGGGCTAACTTGTAAAAACTGTAGATGCTATCGTGTTGATATGCAATTGTGTACATATGGATGGACAGACACTCATTAGCAAATGATGGCATCCACTGGGTGAATTAAAGAAAACTCTACAGTCCAGGAAAAAAAATATGATGGAGACAGGGAAAATATATCTGGACAAAGCTAACCCTGCACTTATCCCAACCTCTTCTGAAATTACATCACATCAAATTCTATCATGTACATGTAATTATCAAAATGTTATATCCTGACCTACCAAACTAAAACACTTACCTTGTGACTTGTCCGCCAGGTCTGTGTACTCAAAGCGCCCATCTGCAGTAATGTCTATCATCTCGTCATCTGTACTACTGCCCGGGTCTATTCCATTTGTGGCGACGGCTTTATAGCGCTGCTGGGGTCTCGCCATGTAGTCGTCTCTTAAAGCGTCAGTTTCCATGCCATGGAGTCTGCCTTAGCAGAGCCCTGGCAAAGCACCTGCAACATGAGCCAACATGTCAGAGTGAGTAAAGTCAACCCCAGGAAGGAAGAGGTCAACACACACACACATTGTGCCAATTAGGGCTCTGAGACTAAGGCCACATTATTTTATCACTTGGTTTACGAAATTGCTCACTCTAAAATTATGGAAATAAAAAAATAAATACAATTTTAAAACCATACTTTTTTCATTCCCTCCAGTAGTACGAATTGACATAGTGATGGTGTTAACAAAACACTACAAACACCCCCCCCCCCCCACTGATTTCAGCATTGTGCGCCACCATCCAGCAGATAGATACACTAAAATAAATCGCACCGCAAAGAATGATCATTTTATAGCGTTGTTTAGGGTATTATGTTCAAAGGCAATCACTGCTTTGGCACCCTTTAGGTGCTTTTCCCTTTTGACCTTAATGCACATGCAATTCTATCTCTCACATGTCTTCTCTTCCTCTCTGTGCATGGCTGCCAGTGTGTCACAGCAGTGTGGACTGTGTTACTTATTAAACATGGAGCAAAACTTTAGCCAAAAAGTTTATTGTGTATAGAAGACAATGAAGTAATTGGTGATGAGAAATGCAGGATCTTGGCAATTGAAGGGTTCAATATTGTTGACCCAGAACTACCTGCAAGCGCAAACGCGGCACCTGTGACTCTTGGATTGGATTCTCCCAACAGTGCCCTTGTGAACTTCAGTATAAAATATGTCCGCGTCAAGTTGAAAAATGACTATGAAATGGACACCAGGAATACACAGAATGCATTGGACTTTCCCATGACTAGCCTTTGGGGAATAATTTCCTTGCATTTCTCATCACCAATAAACTTGGCCACAATGACGTCACTGATTACCCATTCACAGTCATTGCCTTCTATACACAATAAACTTTTTGTTTCAAGTTTTGTCCCATGTTTTATAAGTAACTTCGCCCCCCACTGTCCATCAAACACACCTATCAAGCATGTCAAGATATAAATAACACTAAAGAAGAGAAAAGGTAGACCTAAGGAACAAATACTCGCTTGAATACAGGTGAAATGTAAAGCACCATAAATGCCAGAGAGCCTGTAAATATATCTTTTACTGCAATGTAGGACTTTTTTTCCTCCTCCCCTCTTGATGTTGAGAAGGAAATCGTACACCAATTTTAATTATTTTTTGCTATTTTCCATACTATTTTCCTCCTCCTCACCCACATTTTTTAAAAATCTGTAAACCAAGTAATAATATAATGCTGGCCTAAACTTAATAGTGATCATATATATTTTTTTTATATATTTTTTAATATGAAGTTTATTTAATTAATCTCCGAAACCACTTGGCCAATTGCTTCAAAATTGCATAGGAACACTTACAGGATATATAATAAACATTTGCCTGATTTTTATTTTACTTAAGCAAGCTCTTATTATTAACACATGTACATGTGCATATATGGGATAACCAAAGGTCAAATCATCCAATCTTCCCTCAGTTATTCATATTGAAGGCCATTCAGTACGAAGTCCCTGCATTTGTTTTTCACCATGACAACAGGCTCTACTGCATGTCCATGCAATGGAATGTGCCATGATTATTGAGCACTCTGGGAATATGAAAAAAATGTTGATCAACCCAACATCAATTAAGTTATGTCATAAAACAAATAAATACAGGTTAAATCATGTACTGATTACTTGCCGAACACATTGATCAATTGGTTTCATACCCATGCATGTGATCTAGTGTGGTTCCCTGTTCCATCCAGTTCCCAGTCCAACCCTACTCTCACTATGAGACGCTTTGACCTTTGTACTGCCCACATGTGTGTGTTTTTAAAATGTCTTCGATCAGTAGATAGGGAACAATATAATTGGAGCTGTTCGATTTGGACAATACTCTTATCACCACTTGGTGACATCCGAGGTAATGCTATTTTGACTTTGCAGGTAATGTTATTTTAACTGACCAGTGAAAGTAGAGGTTACGCTACCATGACTGTGAGGTGGAAAATTAATAGGGACTGACCAAGCGGTGAAAACAAGTAAAATGGAGGCTCTGCTATTCTGACTGTATGGTGAAAATAGAGATACAGTGAAGCCTTATTATAACGACACTTAGATATCCGACAAATATAGCATAGTGACACAAGTCTTGAACGGCAAAAGTTCATTCTCTTTGTTATTTGATTCATTTAACTGACATATTCAGTTATCTGACACATTTCTTAGGGAACAAATGGTGTCACTATAACGTGTTTTCACTGTAATACCTATAGCACTATTATGACCATAGTATTAAAGTTATTTTCACTGGGTGGTCACTCGGCGATAAAAACTAATTCTTTTCTGACCATTCAGTGAAAATGCTATTACATGTAAGACTGTAGAATGGAGGGACTGTGGTCTGTACTCTGTGATGATGTTGAACCATCCCTTGTAAATACTAAAGATGGAGTAATCTATGCAGAACATGTGCTTGGTTTGTGATGTTGAGCAATGACTATAACCTTTGCATTAGAGGGGCCACCTGTTATAAGGCCATAGTTCTCAACTGATGACCAAATTTTATATACAGGCTGAGAGTTCCTAAAAACTTTAGGCCCATTCTATTCTTATTTTCAATGAGTGATGAAAACAGCATTCTGTCAATTTTCAGAATAGCCTCCTCTCTATCTTCACAGAATAGTGAGAACAGCGATATGATAATCTGAGTGCATGGTCAAAATAGTCACTCTGTTTCAATTTATACTATGGAGGAATAATCATTCCTAGACTCCCATGGACTTTGTTAAAAGAACAACACAGGCATACACTTACATATATAGCCATCTATCATATATATATATATATATATATGTTGTGCGCGTTTTACCGATTTGCATGATCTGGATCACGCAGGACATTCTATGTATCTAGGGTTCGTGCACACACCGATGGATTGTGCAACAATCCATCGATGGCACAACACACTCTTCCGATGGGGATACTGTACACTGTACACATCATATGGGCACAGTGCAAATGTGACCATATGCGCTGTGCAGTGTTATCAGTACATAATCCAAGATACTTTATAGACCGGTCCAAGTTTGTGGCAACATTTATGGCCACTATGGCCACATTTTAAAAAAGATATACATCAAAGTTTTTGCAAGGGTCTGCAACTCCAGCGGGACTATGTCCATGACTGATACATGCCGCCTGTTTTGCTCCATGACTTTTACTCCAAGAACTGCATGTCTTTTTTCCATACAGAAGTGTGCCATACTACTCGTCACAAACAAATCGAGAATGCGCAGCACCATCTATCAATGTGTGCGTGAAACATAGATCCATAGTATGCGCAGTGCAATCCGCCAAGAGCACAAGTATGGAGATCGTGCACAACATATACATATTATTACATAACACCCATGTATATTAAACATATATGTGTATATATCAGTGATTTTCCAAAAAAAGTGATAAGGGAGGATTTTTTTTTTAACCCTTCCCTTACCTCCAAATGAGTTCTTGTATTAAAGCTTTCTGCAAGTCCCCATTGCCCATGATACAGGTCATTTGTTTATTGAGCATGTCACAAGAATGCTGTATTACTGTAATATAGTTCTCTTGATCGGCGCTAGCAGTGCTGACCACTCAAGGCATTAATTGAAGCTTTGTTTTCACAAATATTTCAGAATTTAAAAAAAAAAATTGGTGCGGCACAAAAAAAAAAACAAAGAAACAAACATGCAAGCGCAGATGATCAACCAGATTCCAGAATTTTTTTATGTGGCCTAATCACTCGCCATCACAGGCATATATCAGGCCTCAGGGAGTGAGGGAGACCTTGTGACATATAATTTACTGACAATAAAAACATCATCCTTCCATGCTAAGAACCTATAAAAATTCACAATGAAACTATGGAGGCGATATGTATGGAAAAGCCCCGGCCATAGTGGCCCTAATGCCACGACAACTCGGCTTGGCTGGCTGGTCACAATAGGACCCGGCCAACAAGGTACCAACAGTGCAACACTAACATTACAATGTAAATTGTAATTTACATGCAAAGATAATGGCTTCATTCACGTTTCTCTCAAAATTGTTTTTCCCAATTCATGGTGAGAATGTGCTTGGATTGCGTACTAGCATACCAAACTGCAGCCGATGGATGATAATGTTATGTTAGGCGCCAGTGGTACTTAAAAGCGGACAGGTGACGACGGAATCTGCGGATAAGTCCAGCTAACTTGCCATGCTTACCTCTGCTCTTTAAATCTGCCAGTCACCAGGCCAGCAGTGGAGCAAGTCACAAAATGGAATTCTCACTTCTCCTGTGTGGTCATGCTAAAATTCGGCACATATAAATATTTATACACTCACCTGGTCGTTAGAATTAAAATAAACCGGAGGAATTTCAGTTGTGCTTTGTGACAATCTGCAGTAAACATAAATTGATAATATTTAATCGTCGTTCATCTTGTTTTCCTTTTCTGCCAGCCCGTACTATTCTTGTAAAACGCCATATGATTGGTTTACATTACGCGAAAAAGGGTACGAAACACGCACTTGCTACATTCTCAGAAAGACCCGCTACAACGTGCAGCATCGGTCAGGTGATCAACGGATGCCTCACCTGACAAAAATGCCGCCACCTGCTGAGTGCACTAATACGCAAGAGATCGGGATACATAAGCTTTTTATACAAAATTAGAGCATCAATATAACCTTTGTCTTCATTCCACGATAGACTCTTTGTACACGTTAGTACAGCGTTACACAGGTCCCTTATCAAAATTATTCAAACTAAGAATTAACATATGATTTGTTGAAACCAGGTGCGGATCCAGAAATTCCGAAAGGGGGAGGTTACTGCGATTAGTATGTGTGTGTGTGTGGGGGGGGGGGGGGAGGGGTGCAATTCACGCCTGGAGTCGGGGACAGAGCCACCGGAAGTTCCTGTATTTTAACATTTTGTAGCCATTCGACAGACTTTCCTGGCATTAAAATTCATTTTTTTTACTCAAATTAGGTATATAATAATACTTTTTCCTTTAGTCTCACTCAAGATATACATGTACCTATCTATTATTTACAAACATTCCATTGCTGAAGTTGTACATATTTAATGTTTACTAGCAAATTACTAAACAGTAAAATCTGTAGCCAGTATTTTTTCCCATGACGTGCTTGAAAAACTGACAATTATAAGTTTGCGACCTTTCTGGGATAATATTTTCAATAATTACATAAAGTACACTTAGGATTTTATTTTATAAATTTTACATTTAAACTTAGATTTGAATACATACTGACGCTTTCTAAGATATGAGACGCAATTTTAACGCAAAAGATGAATTAATGAATAAATACTGTACTTATACATGTTTTCGATGGAAAAAAATATATTTAATTTAAATTGGAAATATTTTGAGTTGATGACAAATTTGCGCAGGAAAGTCTAATTTTTGATATTCCGAAAAAGTCATAAACTCGACTGATGACAACATATTAAATAAAATCTATTTTCATAGCCTAAAAGGTTTTTCAAACTATGTGAAAACTTTTTTTTAACAAAGGACATCCATGAATGCACTGTGTATGATTAATACATTTGTTAACAAAATAACTAATCTAAAGGTTTTTGTACACCTTAGCATTTTAAGATAGTTACAAGAATTTATTAGCCATCCTGATGTATAACATATTTCTTTAAAAAAATCATCATGTTCATAACCACAATTGTTGTTACAAGGGTGGCTCTTGCGACAGCAACATGCATAATGTTATAGCAAGAGTCTCCCTTGACCAACATATACAGTTTTTTTGGTTGCATCAATATTTATGTATTGTACCATTTGTTGGTCATAAATAAAAGAGTTCTGAGTTCTGAGTTCTGATGGGACTGTAACATGTGTTACCACATATCTCCATTCTTACATGTAATGATAAATGTTCAACTAAAACAACCCAAAATGTGAAAGCGAATATATATATATACACGTATACGCGGGCAATAATCTTGTTATTCTCTTGATCTGTCCATTTCTAGTGTAAAATGTAAATTTAAAAAGGCCTGCTCATTCACACTTATAAAGTGGGATATTTATCTGCACCGTCGTAATAACTTTGCCTCTTAAATCAATATACATATATATATATATATATATAAATGGATTGTACATGATAATTATTTCAAACTTTGTTACACACGGTTAAAACACATTGGCCAGTGTTAGCTGACCTTTTCATATAATAATAATAATAATAATAATAATAATAATAATAATAATAATAATAATAATAATAATAATAATAATAATAATAATAATAATAATAATAATAATAATAATAATAATAATAATAATAATAATAATAATAAAGTAGGTGAGTGAATGGATAATAAGTTAATAAATAAATGAGAATTTCTACACATCTTGGAAATGGGTGGGGTCAGACACATATGGTGCATTTTTTCATCTTTTTTTTCCGAAACTGGTTAGGGTTATGTGTTTGCCATGACAGAATCGTCATTATAAGGAATGAATTCATCAGGTATATGCCGCTGTGGCAGCTTAATGCACCTAGCCGTCGGCTTTGAGTTTTCATTAATAGAAAACCTTCAACTTCTATACGAGGAGCTATGAACTGCGAACATTCACATGGTTTTATAAATCACATTGTGGAACTGTGCTTGTTGTTCATATAAAGTACGAAAACTCGTTGCGAATGACCGAGACAGCGAGAGAGCCATTGGTGTACTCCTGCATGCTTAAACGGAGGGAAGAATGAAAAAGTATAAACCGAAGGACGCTCGGAGAAGACCGACCCACATGAAATACATGCAGGCCTATGTAATGCATGTGATGTGGTGTCTGAAATAGGAGAGGTGCATACATCTACATGTACTTCACTAACAGTTCCAATATCAATATTGAGTCCAAAAAAAAAAAAAAAAAAAAAAAAAATCCTAAAACGAAATGACATGTTTGCAACCCTGGTACGCAGACCACCGTACTGTACTAGGCCTGTATATCCGTCACGCAGAAGCAAGCAGTGGGACGTTTGTCCTAATATTCTGAGTACTAACCAGGCCTGTCACCAGCTCTTCCTAGAAGGGTTTTCGGAATTTGAAGATGTGGACGTTGCGAGGGAGAGGAAGCAACCGAACGGGGTGGGGGTGGGAGGTGGACTTTGTTTCCAAAAGCTTTTGGAAAATAACAACCAAAATGGTGTTTTCCGGCGAGAGTTTGGGTCAAATTTTTGTCCATAAAGCATTGCCATATCCAATTCAAATCAGACAGTTGCTAGATGAATATACCATTTGTTTCAAGACATTCATGCAATAGACACGGGCTTTAGGTGGCCGACGGAAAGCTCAGCTACCATAAAAAGGTCTTTGGTTTTGATGGTTCACAAAATATTTACTGTTCAGAAAATCTGAAAAAAGTATGTATTTTCAGAATTATCTGGATCTACAGATGACTACATGTTACAGGGAGTGTATTTCTTGTCAGGTATGGTCGATTTTGTTGAAAAATGAAATCTTTTCTTGTCGTGTTTATAAATGTCACTTGAAAAATGTACTTTTCTTTTAGCCAGAAAGTTTTATTCTTTGCCCAATCTGTTTCAAACCTGCAAAATCATAAGTGTAATCTGTGCCATAGTGCTATCGTTCAAATTTCGATTTTGTTATTTGTTACATTCCCTTTTAAATCTAGATTCATAGCTGGTGCTTCAAAATGTACTACAAAGCAATTATCAAAAGAAGTAACATTGTGTTTGACTGCAATTAGGAATCATTTTTGTAAATACTGTAATGCAATTTCTAGAAACTGTGAAATAAATTGTTTTTGGAGTATTAACAATTCTTCCCAGTTTGTATCTAAAATCAAAGATGTAAAGGCAAAAAATATCAAATGTTTTGATTTTTCTACACTGTACACAAATCTACCCATAGATGAAGTCAAAAGTTCACTTTCAGAATTAATTAGCAAAATGTTTAAACATAATGGTAAACCATACATAAATATTAATTCATATACAAAGAAAGCATATTGGTCACACAATAAATATTCAAAAAGTAACGTTAAATCTTACACTGTTGAAACTTTGATAGATGCTATAAAATTTCTCTTGGATAATACTTTTGTTCAATGCGGACCATTGGTTTTTCAACAAATAAAAGGCATTCCAATGGGTAGCAACTGCTCCCCTTTACTGGCAGATTTATATTTAACCTGGCTTGAATTTAAGTATATGAATAAATTGATGAAAAAGGACTTTGAAATGGCTACAAAATTATCAAACAACGCAAGATATATTGATGACATTGCTTGCGTAAATGTACAAAATTTCAGTGAAATTGCTAAAGAAATTTACCCAAAAGATATCCCTTTGGAGGGTAACAATTCAGATGGTTTCAGAGATGTGTTTTTGGACTTGGATATTCCGGTCACTAATGACAGGTTTTGTATTAGAGTCTATCACAAAATAGATGAGTTTAACTTTGAAGTGGTTAATTATCCTTTCCCGGACAGTAATATTTCGGAAACTATTGGATATAATACGTTTTTGTCACAGATTTTGAGATTTGGTCGTATTTGTTCTAAATTTCAGGACTTTGCATCTAGAACCAAATATATTTACAATAAACTTGAGTCAAGAGGATTCAAAGATGTACTTTGATCAAATATTTCTACAAATTTTGCTGTAAATATCCCGAGATGGTTAGAAAGTTTGGCTTCAATAATTTTAGAGATTTTAGACTTGCCTGTTTTGCTACTTAATTTTATCTTTTGGCATCATTCTGTTTTAATGTTCACCTTTCAGACATTTTAGGCTAGCTTGTTTTCTGTTAGGTCAAACCCCCAGGGGCTATAGGTAGCAAGCAGCTACTGACGACAGTTACAAGCTCGCCTAATTGTGCTTGATATCTGTTTAAGAAATATTACATTTTCGTTGCATTCTCTTGACTTGAGTACAAATAATGACTTTCATTCTTTTCTGACTTGCCCTATAATTTAGCAGTTAATATCCAAAGATTATTAGAAAGTTTGGCTACAATAATTTACAGTTTTTAGACTTGTCGGTTTTGCTACTTAACTTTATCTTTTGGCATCATTCTGTTTTAATGTTCACCTTTCGGACATTTTAGGATTGCTTGTTTTCTGTTAGGTCAAACCCCCAGGGGCTATAGGTAGCAAGCAGCTACTGACGACAGTTACAAGCTTGCCTAATTGTACTCAAGATCCTGTTAAGAAAAATTGTTTTGATAACATGTTTTTTGACATAAATGCTAATGACTTTCATTCTTTTCTGACATGCCTAAATGCACATTTACTCAAAATTGACAGTATTTTCTTAAATGTCACAAACCTGACACATTAAGTTGATACATTGACTCAGAGTTGGCAGTTAAATAGAGCTTAATTGTTTGGGGGGTAGGTGTCATCACAGAGTTTGTTTTACATTTCTGGTGCAGGATGTCCATTGTTACAGTCCTTGTTGGGATTTCCCTTGGTTTGTACAGGTGGTCTAGTTGCAACTGTTTATTTTACTATCACTGGGACTGAATATAAGGCCCCAGCTTGTTTCCACTTCAGTTATACACTGGCGGGCGGTTTAACTAGGATAAACTGTCCAGCCAGAAAGGGTACATATTGGTTCAGGGGTAAGTCAAATTGTTCTTATCTGAACCTGTACTATACAAATTTAGTAATTATGGTTTGTTTGACAGGGGTTCTTCTTTCATAACGAAGCTCTGCATTTATAAGCAAAACTTCACGTATTTAGCTAATTCATCATTTGCCACGTTCTTATTTATTCTTTATTATGTGCGTTGTCTTTGCTGAATATTTAGCTTAGACAAGGAGCCGCTACTCAGAGAGACATGTAAGGGTAAAAGGCTCCGAAACATGTTGAGTAGTTACCCGCTGAAGACCCTTTAATTTATTTGGGCTGATACAGCCTATGTCAAAATTTTACAGAGGAACGTGTGCAATATAGACAATAGTAATTCCATATGTATACAGGTTAGATCGGGACAGGTTAGCTTATGGAGAGTAAAGAGTTCGAACTGCGGAATAGGATATTGACTACTAGGAAGTGGTTCTGGGCAAAAAGACACAAATACAATTCGGATTAAACTTCTGTTATCAAAAACCCATATCAAAGTTTGCAAGTCCAAATTTTATCTATACATCATTGCAGGATCAACCTGCCAAACTAGGTAAAACACCATTCATGCCCAACATATTAACCTTGGTAATTCATAATTTTGAGATAGGTCAAAATAATATTTTTGAGGACAGTTAAACGGAAAGTACATTTCTGAAGAAAAAAATCAAACAGAGAAAGTTATCATTTATGGAAGGGGTTCAAGTTGACACATGATGTCAAATATAGGCAACTTTCTTTTGGTGCATTCAGGATTTTTAGACCAAAAAACACATACACTTCCAGAGGGACATTTTGAAATATAAAAAAATTGGCACCACCAATTTTATAACTGAGATGACCTGGTTCCGCTCGTTTAGTAGAAAGTCCTCCCCAAGCCACCTTAAAAGAGATGCATGCCATGACAACAGTGTTTCACTAAAAAGAGGGTGGGTAAGGGGTTTCCCGTACTGGCGTACTGGGGCTTTTTATTTACCGCACTGGCGTACTGGAAGCCCTCTTATTTTACGTACTTTCCAAAATTTTGAAAGATGTTCCTTTTTCGTACTGCGTACTCTAGAAAAATCATTACCTGTACCAGCGTACTGACCCCCCCCTTACCCCCTTCTAAAAAGTGCACCTTGAAAAAGCCAACACCCATGACACATTTTAACTGCAGGTAAAACTTAAACAGTTACAGTAGACTCTTGTCAATTCTAAGAAATCAGTTATAGGCATGTTGATCGCTGTATAAACGCACACTTATTAGACTCTTAGGAGGAGCTAGATAAGTAATGGTGATTTTTAATGACGATCATGATAGCTACTGGGTCTCTGACCTATAATATGCTTACATATAGACCCCATGAACATGCACATTTAAAGCTTAGACATGTTAAGATGCAGTTAACATGATGAATTTTTCAATGACGTACATGTAAGGCCATAAAATTGTACAGGGAAAGTGTTGTACCTGGTTAAAAAACTTTACCCTAACTGGCCTATAATGCCGTTATTTTTTTTTCTTTTTGAGAGATGTTGTGCTTGTCCAATCACAAGGAATTCTGCCCAACGGTAAAACAGTTATATGCAGGAACATTAAGCATACAACGCATGACATACTTGCAGAGATTAACAGATTTGTTGAAAACAAAGGTGAATTAAGTAGTCTTTGCCTTGATCTAGCACCATGTGACACTTATTTGCTTATCATAAACAATGTTTGGCATAATTTTTTTTTGTTTGATAGGCTTGCTAATACGTACCATAAGTGCAGTTAATGGACAGATGCAGAGCCTATGGAAGTGTTGCTATATAAGTGCGAACGATTCACAGATACTCGTTTAGAAATCCAGTAAAATGACAGATGTATCTCATTGATACTGCCTCCCGCCGCCCCCCCCCCCCCCCCCCCCGTGACGGGCCTGCAAACCCATGTAGATACTACTGACCACCAAAAGACGCTTTCTAACTAAGATATTAACTCTAATCAATATCTTTGGTGGAGAGTGTCTTTGTTGGTCAGTATCTATTGGTTCACATCAGCCAGAATATTAGGACAACTATATGCTGGTTGCCCATGGGCAGGTGGTCTGTCACTGCTCGTTCGAAGACTCACGGAGCAGTGACGACAGGTATTTACTTCCATGCATGTATGCCAATGATTGCAACAGTCTGTGACGGACGCATAACTATGCCTTGGAGCAGGGGGTATTTTTGCTTTAAAAAAAGACCCATCTGCGTGTTATTTTCCCATTCCAGTTGTGATGCCCACGAATCTGGTAGAGATAATACGGAATTTAGTCTGATTTGGAGGCAAGGGATATTTGTCCGATTGTCGAATTATTTACCGTAGGAGCATGCCAGGCTGCCGGATTATTAAAATGACAATAAACAAACAAACAAACAAACAAAACATTATGAGTATTTATAACTGCTTAGATTTGTCAGTAATATTATCGAGAGTCTGTGAAAATATCTACACTTACACGTTTTATCTTCATCATTAAAGAGGGAAAAACATTGTGTTTGAAATACGCATGCTAGGCCTAGTTGTCGCACATGGACCCGCTTCGCAATCAATCTTTATCATCAGAAATAAAATTGAGTGTTGTCAATTGACAATATTTGATGCAGGCGTTGTGTCAGCTTTAAAAGAGATCTATTATGCACACCACGTTAGTGCTCTGTCCTGTCGGAATGAGTAACTTGATATCACTGGTTTTTTTGTCTCTATTTGCCCACGGTAAGGTTACTCGTTTAGTCAATGGCTGTTCTTCCACGGAGTCCAGCAACACTAAACTGAGATAAACAGTGGTATATATACACACAATACAATGACAAAAAAACAATAATTTAATCCACTGCTAACAATGTATAACGTCACGTAAAATAAGAGGCCTCGTGTCTACATTTGAGCTCTCCAATACCATCAATCTGTTTAATAACTTCCGGTATATTTATTTATCCCCCCCCCCCCCCGCAAAAAGAAAATAATAATAATAAATCAGTAAAACACAGCAGTAAGTTAAAAGTGAGGTAAAATGTGACTCGTCGGCCCGGA
This sequence comes from Hermodice carunculata, assembly GCA_964020975.1. Taxonomy (NCBI): domain Eukaryota; kingdom Metazoa; phylum Annelida; class Polychaeta; order Eunicida; family Amphinomidae; genus Hermodice; species Hermodice carunculata. The sequence continues at coordinate 66,202,332 of OZ026619.1, forward strand.
AAGAGCTAAAGTTAGTCAATGGTTTGGAGTTGACTGCAGCATATAACTCACACGAAGGCCGCTGTATTTCACAAGGCGATAGCCGAGTGAAAATACAGCCCCCTTCGTATGAGCTATACTGAAAGATTAAAAAAAAAAAAAGGGATAAAATCGTCATTCAATGGTTTGGAGTGCACTACAGCATATAGCTCACGCGAAGGCCACTGTATTTTTACGAAGCGACAGCCGAGTGAAAAAACAACTCCCTTCGTGTGAGCTATGTTGCAGTCTACTCCAAACCATTGACTGATTTTTTTTTTTTTTTTTGCTGTTCAAAACACACATGATTCAAGCTGAAATACAGTTGTGGCTCTGTAAAATCGTCAAAATTATCACTCTCCAATCATGGTCATGGCATTTCTTGTTGCGGTTGACTCGATGAAGCGTAACCTGGGTCACCGTCGGGAGTGTATCGTTGAAGCTCGTAAATGTACATACAAGTTACTCCTTTAGCATTCTAGCGGCAAGGTTGTCAAATCTTTCTATGTGTTCTTGTGCACCCAGCTCGCAATGCCCATTTTATCGTCTGCTCATAGGGGGATAATGGATAAAATCGGACACTTAAGCTTCATAGCTTATTTTGATGAGTACAGGGAACAGAATGTAGAGAAAAAGATTTCTGTTGGTTACCCAAGACTCGATATATATTCATTTTATGGAATTATAATTTATTTGAAACCTTACAGAAACCAGTTGCATATTATTTGTAAGATGCTACAAGGAAGATAATCTTTTAGTTTGTTTATAACGCTAACTGACTTTAATGGCTTGGATGATATTTTGTCAATGTGGCTGTTCTAGATTTAATGGTTGTCAATTTGCATACCTAAAAAGTTAAAATCACTCACACATTCAATTTTGGTGTTTATTTGTATTTCAGAGACTGCTCTTTGTTGATTATGGAAAATTACAAATTTGGTTTTCTTTCCGTTTAAAGGCAACCTATTATATTTCATCCATTTATGTAATTCAGCATTAATATTCAAAGTGAGATTCCGAGTGATGTCAGATTTAAGTAGAGCTTTCAGAGTACTGACTAAAGTAATGTCATCAGCATATATTAATGGTTAAAAAAAAAGGTTAGATGCAACTGGTAGATCATTTATACAGATAATGAAAAGCAGAGGACCTCAAGTCGAGCCCCGAGGAACGCCAGTGGTCCTTTTTAATAAAGCTGATTTAGTGTCGCCTATTTCCCGTATTCCTTACGGTTACATTAATACTTTCTCCGTAAATATAATGCAGTACCATTTATACCATAATATTCTAATTTATGAATGAATAGTGTATGATCTAATATGTCAAAAGCTTTTGAAACATCCATAAATCCACAAATAGGAATTTCTTGTTTACCCATACTACTTAATACCCTGTCGATTAGTTCAATGGAAGCAAGTTCTGCAGAATGTAATTATCTAAAACCATATTGGTGGCAGTAATACAATTGAAGTTTTTTGAAGTGTTCATTTAGTTGGTTAAACATAATTTTTTCAAAGATGTTAGAAAAGCTTGAAAGGAGGGAAATAGGTCTGTAATTATTTATTAGATGCGGATCATCTTTCTTGAATAGGGGGTAACTTAAGCCATTTGAAACTTGTCCGGAGAACCCCCTGTGGTAATTGATTGGTTAAATTGGAGAGTTAAAACCCCACATATTTTTTTTAAACAAATTTTAGTAGCTTAACAGAATTCTGTCATGGCCGCAACTGGTTGTGGGTTTTAGCGAGTCAGTAATTTTGATCAATAGTAGCAATATTGAAAGAAACATTATGTTCACGTGGGGTGTGTAGATAATTTAGAAACTCATTACTGTTTACGGGATTTATTTTTGTAGCAAGTTTTGGGCCTATTTCACAGAAATATTTGTCAAAGTCATTGGCAATTGTTTGTTTACCATTGATAGTTTTTCCATCAATTTTAAAGGAATCAGGCAAGTTTGATTTCTTTTTAGTTTGTCCAGTTCTTCTTTTATGGCCCCTTGATAGTGACCATGTGACTTACTAGTTTTAATAAAGAGTCTCCCGTCAAGTCAGGGTTTCTGCCAAAGGATGAAATGAGTAAAATTCTGTACCCTTCAATTTTTTTTAGGGTACAGCTCTATGCCCAAAACAATATCGCTCAATTTACTCTGCGGAGCTTCCAGAAGTGCTGTAGAATCAATTGTATTGCGTTGAAACACACACGGGCAACCAGCAGAATGGTTGCCCTCATATTCAGGCAGATACGAACCCACACATGCTGACCACCAAAGTCGCTGCCTACGGTACCGAAAATACTGATTACGGTGTCAGTATTTTCGGCAGGCAGTGACTTTGGTGGTCAGTGTGTGTGGGTTCGTATCTACCAGCATATGAGGACAACCATTCCGCTGGTTGCCCCTGTGTCTAAACACAAATTTTACGGGAGTGGGATGTACACCCTCTGCCCACTACATGCCTTCGGCATATTTCCGTACCATATTTTTTCTGTATGAAACCCGGCCAGTTATTGACAATTGTCAAATTTTCGTTGTATTTGTAAACAAAATTTTGTTTACTTTTATCTTATTCTATTCATGTGAACAGTATCATAGACTATATGAAAGTAAGAGCAGCTCTGTCCTTCTCGTTACAAATATTATCAATATGTCAATAAAAATCAGGTAAGTTCCAAACAGAAATAAAAAAAGTATGCGGACATAGCCCCAGTATTTAATAAATCAGATTCCATGAGAAAGGGCAACTACCGCCGGGTAAGTGTTTGGTCCTGTGTTTCTAAAATTTTCGACGGATTAATGAATGACCAGATGGTGGAATTCCTTAGTGACACAGTCCCTTTTTTGCTATGTGCCTTTAGGAAAAAGTACAGTTGCCAAAGTTTACTGATTAAGATAACTGAGGACTGGAAAGTTACTTTGAATAACGATGAGTACATAGGGGTAAAGCTAATGGATTTATCAAATGCTTTTGATTATATTCCCCATTGGTTATTGATAAAAAAAATTAAGACCAGATGGTCTGAGAGAACATGCGTGTACTTTACTCTGTAGTTGCTTACCAGATAGAAGACAAAGGGTTGAGTATGGGCGCACGTCCAGTAATAGGACCAATATTCTTAAAGGAGGGCCACAAGGAAGTATTCTTGGCCATCTCTTTTTAAAAATGTTCATAAATGATTTTTTTATATATATCGGAATGGGAAATGCAATGCTTACAACTACGCCGACAATAATACATTATCTTATAATGATCCTGACCAACAAAATCTTAAAATTTAATTAGAAAATGTAGCAAATATTGCCATTATGTGGTAGTCTGCTAACTGCATGAAAGCATCGCTGATAAATTTCAGGCGATGGTACTTTCTTCTCGAAATATGACATATACACGTAATGCTAATGATTTTAACTTTGAAATGGAATGTGTTATTATCAATTCTTTTAAATGTGTTAGATAACTACAGGACTGGTGTATTTTGATGATAAATTGAAATTTAGTGCATACGTATCTTATATCTGTAAACAGGCAGCTAGACAGACAAGTGTCAATTCTAACTGAATATGAGAAATTTCAAATTTCTAATGCTTTTATTTTACCAAATTTCAATTATTGTCCACTAATATGGGACTGGTGCGGGCCAAGGGAAAACAGTAAAATGGAGAAAGTTCAAGAAAGACCACTTCGATTTGTCCTTAATGATAATGTATCTACCTTTTCAAATTTATTACTGAAAGCGAAGAAACCTTCTCTGTATCTAGGTCGCTTGAGACAGCTTTCTTTGGAAGTGCATAAAGTAGTTAATAAAGAGGGACCATCTTTTCTCAATGACTTGTATAAAAGTAAAGAAGTAAATCATGACTTACGTTATAGCCATAAAGTTCAGCTACCTGTTTACAATGCAATACCATATGGAAAAAATTTCGTAGGTACCAAGGGGCCAAGCTATGGAAGAGTCTCCCACATGATGTAAAAAAAAAGATGTACGACTTCCAATCAGTTCAGGTCTCTAATTCACGCATGGTTTGGCCCGTCCTGCTCGTGCTCTGTCTGTATTCTGTGCCAAGCCTGAACTTAATTTATATTGGCTGGTTGTATTTGCTTCTGTTGCCAGAGCTTCATTGTACATATCATTATAGCTGGGTGCAAACCCAGACATTTTGTTTTTCCAAGATTTCTTTCTTTCTTTCTTTCTTTCTTTCTTTCTTTCTTTCTTTCTTTTTGTATGTCTGTCCAAATTTGTCCGGAGTTTTTCTCTGATACTATTATTCCGAAAATCAGCCCTGGTGAGTGACCTACCGGTGAAATTGAGCACCTGCTTCGGAATAGTCATGATGTTTAAAATTATGAAAATTCGGGGCAATTAAAATTTTAAATGCTCCATAATATTATCTTCCAAACTATTGCAGACAGACATAAATGTCTAACCTACACATGCAGGTTTGAGACATCTGTTAATGGACAGTGAACAAAAGTTCTAGAAGTGCAACTTAATGTGGGAAGTTTGAAGCTTTTTTTGCCATGTTAATTCTTTGAATATATTCCTGTGGAAGGGGAAAAGGGGGGCACATTCTGTTGAACATCAAATAGATTGTTACATTGACACAAAATAATTTTAGACTGTAATCATGGATTATGTATGATATCAAGTCAGATTCAGATGTTGAAGTATTTAATGGAACAACCATAACTCAATACTTAAAAAAACAAAAACTAACAAAACGAAAAAAAAAAAAAAAAACAACAAAAAAAAAAAACCGAAAAAAAAAAAAACCAAAACCAAAACCAAAACCAAAAAAAAAAAAAACAACAAAAAACAAAAGCCAAAAAACACAACAAAAAACAACAACAACAAAAAAACAAAACAAAACAAAAAAAACCAACAACAAAAAAAAGAACAATAACAAAACAACTACAACAACAACAACAACAACAACAACAACAACAACAACAACAACAACAACAACAACAACAACAACAAACCCTCTCCAGATCACCATGCAAAGCCTATTAAGGGAAATGCATGTTTGGGTTAGGTGTAGCTAAAAATAGTTGTGCTCACCGCTAATTGGCTGAAAATCAGGTTTTAGACAGGGTCCACTGAATATGCAAGTCTGCCTCACAGTGCTGGACAGCATGGGGTCACTGCCGCAGCACTGGACATGCATGTTTGCACAGCTGTGTGTGTGTGCAGGAATGTTGTGGTGGTGTTTGGTCACAGCAGCTTTTTCCTCCTTGGATAACTGTCATGCCATTTTTGTATGTGGCTGGTGGCTCAGAGTCACTGTCCAATTGTCAAGGGCCCTGGGTCTGCTAACCAGGCAGCAATAGCATCACCTTGAACAGGGACCTACGTGTGATGAATTATTCTGCTATAAAAATTTTAAAGAGGTGATGACTGGGCCTCTCTTTCTCTCTCCCTCCCTCTCCCTCCCTCTCCCTCACCCCTTTTCTTTATGTCTGGGTGCAAAACATATTGTTTTTCCTCAGGCTCTTTATGATGTCAGACATTTTGTTTTTCCAAGAATGTTCTTTCTTTCTTTCTTTCTTTCTTTCTTTCTTTCTTTCTTTCTTTCTTTCTTTTTCTTTCTTTCTTTTTCTCTTCTCTCTCTCTCTCTCTCTCTCTCTCTCTCTCTCTCTCTCTCTCTCTCTCTCTCTCTCTCTCTCTCTCTCTCTTTCTTTCTTTCTTTCTTTCTTTCTGACCAAATTTGTCCGGAGTTTTTCCGGGACACTATTACCCTGAAAACCACCAAACTTGCCATGGTCTGTAACCTATCGGTGAAATTGTGCACCTGGTTTGGAATAGTTATGATGTTTAAAATTATGCAAATTAGGGGCAATTATAATTTAAAAAGATTATATCTTCCAAACTATTGCAGATCGACGCATAACTTCACTGTGCATATATGGATTTGTGACACCTGCCAACATAATGGACGATAAATAAAGTTTGTAGAATTTAAAGTTATGCTAATAAGGGTCATTGAAAAATTTAAAAGTTGAATATCTCTAAAACTATTATGGATACAGATGCCATTCCAACTTCTGTTTGTAGGTTTCGGGCAAAGCCGCATCCAATGAACCATGATCCAAAATTGAACAATTTTACTTTATGCAAATAAGATGAATACACTAAAATTTAAATCTTGAACAGCTTCAAAACTATTAAACATAGATGAGCCATTACAGCTTCAATTTGTGGGTATGTGACATAGCCCCATCCAATGAACCATAACCAAAGTTGTAGGCTTTTAATTGATGCAAATTAGGCAAATACACAAAATTGAAATGTTGACTATCTTAAAAACTTTTATAGATAGTAGTGTCATTCGAACATCACTTTCTAAATTTGTAATATTGCCAAATCCAATGAACCCAAAACCAAAGTTGTAGCATAATAATTTATGCAAATTAGGCTAATACACAAAATTTACATTATGTTGAACAATGGCAAAGTGTAGCATTTCAAACTGCTCTCATTTTGAAGGCACTCAGATAGATTTGGTGGGAAGCAAAACTTTTCTAGTTATTAGCTGCTTTCATCTGTAGGTCAGTGTCGGAAAATAGTGCCTCGGCGCTAATGTTGTTTTACTGTACAAACTCGACGTGAAGTAAAGATTATTATTATTATTATTATCATCATCATCATCATCATCATCATCATCGTCATTATTATTATTGTCGATAAACATTCTCCTTGTATTTCTATAGCCGTCAGCTGTCCCGTTTCCAGCAGGGGTCCCCCGGCTTCGAGAGACCACGATAAATAATTTGAAATTTTACCACTATGAGGCAAATTTCTATCAACAGACAACACGTAAGGACGGGTTGGATAGGTTTTCCGGGAAATTTCATGATTATTTTTGGGAATTGTGAAACATCTGTTATAGTTGCTGTTGTTCACTACTTATGTTTTTAAAACTAGTTCCTTCGTTCCTTCAATCCTTACTTTTTTTACTTTTCACATGATAAGTATAATATAATGAGTTTGTTGTTGATCTTCTTATATAATGAGTTTGTTGTTGATCTTCTTATATAATGAGTTTGTTGTTGATCTTCTTCAATGTATAATGATTTTCAGCAAAACAGCAATACAATCTCTGGGCCGTTGTGGTCGCCATGGCACGTGTCCGAATTAGCAGTCATGACAAAACGCTTTATAAAAGTTTAACTGTTTTATTGTGTGTGAGTGACAATTTGCTCATTAAAATACAGGACAGTTATATATTTAACAAAATTGAAAAAGTGATATAGAGATGCTGGCGACTTAACGAAAGTAATCGTTGTTTGTATATTTTACAGTTATAACGTAGGAACTAGGAAATACGCTATGCGACCTGCTACGGCCAAATGGTCAGAATAAGATCTATACACTCATTCCATCATCGCTTAATTTTGTGGCTGTCAGTCCGGGTCTGGTTTTTCTGATTATTTTTCTTTTTACTTATTACTAAATGTGTTTACTTTTTCTACTCATTACCACAACAAAGGACACAAGTGATGAGGGTGTGGGCTGTAAATGAGATTTGGGGGCGGCAAATGGCATTTGCAGCCATTTTACGGGCCGCAAATGACATGAAGCGATAGGAACAAGTTTATTTTAACCATATAACTACAAATGAATAATAATGGTAATAATGTTTGTTTTGATGTCATAAGGGTAATTGTACGACTCTCGGAATTCAATTGGCTGCCCGCCAGTGGTCATTTGCACCCCCAGCTTTGCATCGGGCGCAAATGACAACTGTCGAGCCGCAAATGATCCCCATGTTCGCAAAACAAAAATTATTGTTATATTAATGTACAAGCCCTAGATATGCCCATATAAAAATAAAACACTTGAACACCATCATTTGCATAAGGGCCAAGTAACCTTGACCTTTGACCTTTAGAGGTCACATTTTAAATTTTAAAAAATGTGTAGTGTAACAATACCTTCAATTTAAGCCCAACATGATCACAACGGATAAAAGTGTCTGAGGTTTGGCTAGATGAACATTTCAAATGGCAAAATGACAAGGACTTTTGACGTTTAGGGGTCTTAGGTAGATTGCAAAAATATGGAGTGTTTAAATACCTAAAATTTGAGTCCAACATGATTAAAATTGGATGAAAGTTAACCAAGTGGTGGCTGGATCAAAATTTCAAAGGTCCACATGACCTTGACGTTTGACCTTTAGAGGTTACAAGTAAATTACAAAAAATATGCAGTGTTGCAATACCTACAATTTGGGTCCAACATAGTTAAAATTGGCATGATGAAAGTTTCAAAGGTCCAAATGGCCTTGACCTTTGACCTTTAGAGCTAAAATGTATATTACAAAAATGTTCAGTGCCAGAAAATCTACAATTTGAGCTCAACCGGATGAAAATTGACAGAGTTATGGCTAGAAGAAAATTTCAAAGGTCCAAATGACATTGACCTTTGACCTTTAGAGGTCACATGTGAATTATAAAATTGAGCAGTGTTAAAAGCCTTTGAATTGAAGTTCGAATGGTTACCTGTACTTGTAATAGTTTTGGAGATATTTAAGATTTAAATTTTCAAATGGCCCTAATAATTTTCAAAACCGTCGAACCTCTTTACAAAAACTCAAGACTTCATGCATGGAAGTATGATCATGCCAAGCTTGGAGTTTTTATGTATAATAATTTGAAAATGAAATGTCAGACAAATTTGTCTAGCAAGAAAGAAACAAAGAAAGAAAGGAGGAAGGAAGGAAGGAAGAAAGAAAGAAAGAATTCCTAGAAACCAATATAGTGTAGGAGCTTAAGTCTTTATTTTGGCTTCTGTATTTTTGTCTTGTTAATTTGTAGAAACTATAATTTTCTTGTAGCTTACATCCTCCCAGTTCAGAAAAACATAGGTTCCATTTTTTATTTTCATTTTTAAGATGCGTAATCCAAGATGGCTACAGACCAATTTTAATAATAAAACACGAGTTGTAATTTATAGGGTATGATGGTTATCGTAACCAGATCTGATTAATTTTGGCCAGGAAACCTTAGATCTGAAGTGAAAGTCACAGAAATAAAATTTCCTGATGAAATTGCAAGATGGCCTCCAAGATGGCTGTCAAAATGGCTGCCAATTTCGTTATACTGAATGTGATATTGTACTTTAAATATCCTTATTGGCATGATTTTGGTCACAAAATCGGATCCAAAATGTAGATGTTTTGAGAAATTAAGACTTTATGCAGGAATGGCAACTTTGTATCAGCAACGGTTGCGGAGATTGAACAAATGTATTAATGACTTTGAGCCTCGATACCGTACAAAATTACCATGTGCTACCCTTGTTGTCATGCAGTTTTGAAAATATAATGGTATTTTAGCATGACAGGATAGCCATGTCAGTTTTCACATGCACTTTCCAATACAAGGTACATCACTCAGTATTCTGATCTGAATCACTGTCCGAAATAGCCACACTTGAAGCTGCTTCAGCATGTTCAGTGTTCATACAAGTTTCCTCCTGTCCGCTGCATGAACACATGGCGGTGCTGGCAATGTCTTATTTTGTCTAGAAGAACAGAGTCTGTCCTTGCAAATGCTTTTGACACAACCACAGCTCAACATGTCGAGAACAGCACTTGGTGCAGGAGGGGCATCTGTTATAATTGGAGCATATCTGTTTCCTTCCCTCCTCCAGCCAAACCTATCTGGTGATGGGATGAATGGCTTGGCCACATTTGGATTATGCCATATCAGGGGTTGATAGTGGGCCCAGTATATGATCGCCAACTGTATAGGAGATAGTTTAATGCCTCAGCTTGGCGTTTCTTGAATGTTTGCCATTGAAGAAGTTTTACCTGTTTTAGTTTGGTGTCTGGGTGATAAAGTTGTCAAGTTCCTCCAAAGCCGACAAAACATGATCTGAAGGAAACTCTGTTGCACTGCGTTTGGATGAAAGCATCCAAGACATGCCCCTTTCCTTTTTTAGTAAAACATTCCAGCACATAGTTTTACCCTATATATATATATATATATATATATATATATATATATATATATATATATATATTGGCTTAGAAAGAAGAGAGCATAATGCTGCATGATTAAGGAAAGGATTAAAAAAACAAAACGTCTACTTTCAACTAGGTAATTTTGTACTGCATAAGATATCTGTATATGCTGAAAATATCTGGTAGTTCTATGCTACCAGAGAGGAAAATATGAATCAGTCTTTCGCTAGCTATATGGATTATCAAGTTAGGGGGAACTCCCGGACTAAGAGAGGTGTTGTATTATCGAAGAGTTTCTTTCTAGGGAAAGCATATTCAAGACAAAAAAGAAAGAACTTAATAACATCTTCAGTCGGGAAAGAACAGGGGCAAGTAGGACTTGGAATTACATTTACTTTATTTAAGGTCAAAGTTAAGTCTAGAGAAGCCTAGCCGCGGCTGGGTGAGGCAGATATTAGGAAAACGATGTCCGTAGAAAAAGAAGTCAGGGACATGGTCCACCGCCAACAAGGTTGTCTTGAGTTTTGATTTAAAGATTTGGAGCGAGATAGAGTCTCTAATATCAGTAGGTAGGTTATTCCAAATTTTGATTGTAACAGGGAGGAAGGAGCTGCCAAAACGAAGACTCCTGCTCTGGATGGTCCGAATGGGTCTGGAATGGCGTGTTGTTCGACCAAAGTTTGGAGGTGGCAGGATATTGGACAGATAGGAGGGAGTAAGATCATGGATCATTTTGTAAAAAAAGATCAATTTAAAGTATTTACGACGGTTAACGAGGGTAGACCATCCGAACTCTTGTAAAATTTTGATATGAGAGGTGTGCCTTGAGCAGGGCACCAGTGCATATCTTTGCCTCGTCAAACTGAATATGTTCGAGAGAATATGACCGTCCTTGACCGCAGTTATCGAAGAGGACACAATCATATTCCAGAATTGGCCTAACCATAGAAAAATAAAGCATGACCAGGGTTTTTCGGGAAAGTTTGAATTTAAACATGCGGAGAAGAGCAATGCGCTGCATGGCTTTAAAAATAATACGGGTTATGTGAGTATGCCAAGATAAGTTGCTGCTAAGAGTTATTCCCAGAAAGGGGTGAGAGGTGGCCTGAGGTATAGCTGACCAAGATAAACAGGTGGATGGTGAGCTTTAATGGTTTAGTTATTCTATACTGAGCAAGACTAATACCCATTGATGATAAGGGGGAAAATGAATGTTCGACATGTTGACATGTGGATACTTATGTGAGGATAGTGTATAAAATATAGCAATACCCGTAGGGCTGAATATTTTAAATTTACGAAAATGAAGTCCCGAGGTAAAGAAGCAGTGTCACAGACTGGGTGGGTTGTATTTACATAGAAAATGCTCACAGAGCAGTGAGTGGAGATAACTGACTTGCTGACAGATACCAAGTCATGTAACATAGTAACATAACATAGAACAATGATAGTATTAGAAGGAATACATGTACAATTCATTGTAGCTTGATAATAAACTAATGCAAAACACGAAACTGAAACGGACTGTAAGAAATGCGTAGAACAGAAACATAGTCGACAAATTAGACTTAATGCAAATAACAAAAGTACTCGCATAGGTAACTATGAGAAAATAATGGTAATAAATCTGGGATATATCAAAACCAAAGAGACTTGCATATAAACGCCGTGCGAATAGGTGATGTACGCTGGTGATTAGGACTTGTACTTAGTTTCCAGCTTATTTGGTTGTCATGAAAAAAGAAAGAAAGAAAGAAAGAAAGAAAGAAAGAAAGAAAGAAAGAAAGAAAGAAAGTAAAGACAGAACATACCGGCTGGAAAACAATATTTGAAGCCTGTGACTTCGCACTAGAAAATGAGCACACCTTATACTGACAATTAAAAATACGATAAGTAGATTATGGTATATATATATATATATATATATATATATATATATATATATATATATATATATATATATATATATATATATATATATATATATAATATACTTTGTTGGCGATATGAAGTATATGGTATCCTGTGCGAGTCCATATACTTCATATCGCCAACAAATTGTGCTATAATTTATTTATCTCATGTTTGTGTCGATTAAGTTCAAATAACACCATGGTAAATTTATCTAGCGACTTGAAGACAACGTAGGCCTAGCAGACGCTGCGTTTTGAACTAGGCCTACATCATTTCCGGCCTAGTTATAGAACTCTTCCCGTTATAGGTACTCCCGGAAGAGTTCTATAATATTGTGCATATAGCACCCTTCCTGTGTTTTGCCAAGGCCTAGCCGATTTGGCATATATCAAAGTCTGTTATGGTACTGAAATCGACCCAAACATGAGATAAATATATATATATATATATATATATATATATATATATATATATATATATATATATATATATATATATATATATATATATATTTATACATGTGTGTGTGTGTGTGTGTGTGTGTGTGTGTGTGCCTACATACATATACATATTATGGAACGCCGTTCCTTGTTTTATTCAGTATTTGATCCGATGATTAAATATTTGATCAGAAAAACAAATCGATTTAATCAGATCAAATCGATTTAATCAGAAGATCAAATCGATTTAATCAGAAGATCAAATGAATTTAATCAGAGGAACGAATAGACTGTATTTAATCACATGAACAAATGCATTTGTTCACCTCATGAAATCGATTTGTTCTGATCAAATATTTAATCGTGTGATCAAATACTGAATAAAACAAGAAACGGCGTTCCAGAATAGATAGATAGATAGATAGATAGATAGATAGATAGATAGATAGATAGATAGATAGATAGATAGATAGATAGATAGATAGATAGATATTAGTTCAACATGATATGAGATTGGGGTCATGTACAAATTCTAATACCTCAACGTTGGAATGATTACAAATGGTACGAAAGATGCAATTCCATTAAGATGGCCTGAATGTATTTCGATTAATTTTTGTCTCTTTAAATTCTTTCAGATTGTGTAAATGTTCGTATATCCGTTATTAATTAAAATGATATAATGTTTTTTTTTTACCCTCCCTACGAAAAGATATGCATCAAGACCTGTGTATTACATGATGACAATTCTTTGTGATACCGTCCATAGCCTAGTTTTATTACAGCACTTTGAGTGCCCATGTCTATGGAAATTCCGTGGAATATTGACAGATGTCAGCGCCTGAAGAGTGCCGCCTAGGAGACACATATCACCACGAACAGGATTCAGATTCAGATTTTGTTTATTGTATATAACGCCATCTAGTGGCCATGACAAACAATGCATACATAGGTCGCATAGGGGCTTACAGCTAGATGGGGGCTCCCTATATGGGTGTTACTATTTACACTATTTTAGCAATACATACAAGAACTAAAAACTAGCACCAAAAGACAAAGGATAAGAATATGTGAAATAAATCAAACATCTGATAAATAGATAAATAAATAGGGCCAGGTCATAAGACACTAAATGTAGCACCGACTGCTATGACAATCATTGCATTACTTGTCTTGCATATCTACATTTCCTTATTTACATTTGTGTGACATAATACTTGCTTTCCAGCAAAATTTTGCTAGGTTGGAATTATCATTTATCATTACTTGTTTGAATATAGCCACTTTGTTCCTGTTCCCATATACTCTCCCAGCCTGTTTTATACTTTATTGTGAAAAATTCCTAATCTCAGTGTTGAAGGTACAATTCAATATAAAATTGATTCATATTTTATTTATTCTTAGACACTGTCATAGAATTACTTTGCCATACAAATGTCTTTGATACGATAACCAGACTCAGAGTGCATCCAAGCCCAATGACAAGGTGCCAGATACTGAGATAACTTGTCCCACGCTTTCCATAGACTTGCATGCAAACTGGAAGGCAAGTTACTGGCCGGATACACTGTATTCTGTAATCAGTGACGTTGTTATTGGCCAAGCTTACACATGCACTGTGTATTGGCTTTGCGAAAATCAAAATGTCAAAAAGACATTCATTCCAAAGTAAGCTACGACCACGGAGGAACAAAACTAGAAATCTAGATTTCCTACTCCATCGTTGAGACTACAATATAAACATAGTTCTAAAAGGGGGTGCAAATCAACATTTCATGGACAAAATTTTTAAAACAAAAGATAGACTTGAATATATTGCTTACATACGTTATACTATACAAATTTTATAATTGTGTTTGGTTTGACAGGTATTCTTCATTCATGATGAAGCTCTGCATTCAAAGCAAAACTTCACGTATTTGGCTAATTCATTATTTGCCACGCTCATATCAAAGCAATTGGGTGAGTGGTTTCGGAAAAGATGATTTTTTAAGATTAGGCCAAAACAGAACCCCAAAAATCATTAAAAAATCCAAAAATCACTGGTGCGTGAGCATTTGAACAAATTTGGTAGAGATCCACCCAAGGTACATTCCCACCAAGTTTGAAGTGAATCTGGCTGACGGTTATGGAGAAGAAGTAAAAAATGTGAATTGTGGACGATGGCCATCTCCGACTATGTTACACTTATGTACTAACAATGATCGTGAAGTGAGTGTTTAAGGTAAACACAAATATGTGCAACTTCATAATCCTAGACCAATTAGTTGTCTTAAATTATGAAGTCAATTATAAAATTCATGTAAAGAGGCCCTGTGACCTTGGTAATGGGGGTAAGGTCAACAATGTAATGTGTACGTCTGGCATTCGTAAAGGATCACCATCATGTGTAAGTTACCACCAAGGTCCTTGCTCAAATAATTTTCAAGGCATGACATTCACAATAAAGTTCATGAGAGATGCCGTGACCTTGAAAATATGGTCAAGGTCACCAACTGTTGTCTAAGTGAACCCCTAATGCAGAACATCTATCATGAGCAACATCAATGTCCTAGCTCAAAAAGTTACCAAGTGAAGAGTACAAGTCACAATAGAGGCCATCTGACCTTGGGAATGACATCAAGGCCACTGAGATCAAACCTGTGTAAGTTTTTCAGTGATACCCAGAATCTCCCAATTTCATTTCAAAGCAATTGGCTGGGTGGTTACAAAGAAGACGAATTTAAAAAATTTGACCAAAATAAAAAAAAAAAAAATAAATAAATAAATAAAAAAAAAGAAAATTATTAAAATTCCAAAAATCACTAGACTATGACCAATTGGACATGCTTGGTAGAGACCTATCCAAAGTTTATCGCTACCAAGTTTCAACTGAATCTGGTCATTAGGGTTAGTGAACAAGAACATTTAAATTACCATTGGCTTACACAGTTATCAACAGAGACGTGCATAAATCAACAAGAACCCAAAACACACACACACACACACACACACACACACACACACACACACACACACACACACACACACACACACACACACAAACAAACGAAATGGTAACAATCAGGGATCCACAGCAAAATAACTTAGAAAAAAAACCGAACAAATGTAAATATGAAAAAAAGTTCATTTGGAATGCTGTTATGGTAGAATGGCATTTGTATGTTGTTGACAGGCATTAGCACGAACTCATGATGATGGGTTTTTGTAAAAATGCTTGTTAACATCTTTATGCCATTAATTGCGTAACAGCAGTCCAAGTGAAGTTCATTACTTAGGATTACATTATTTTTTGCAATTTTTCATACACTAAAAACAAGCCGGGGTGGGGGTGGGGTGGGGTGAGGCTGCTGTGTAAATTTGGGAAATTTGGTATTTTAGTGACAAGGTTTGAGGTTGTGTTAGTGTATTCAGTGCAAAGACCAAAGTGGTGGTGTGTTTTGTTGGTGTTTTCTAGTTAATTGGTATTATTATTATTGGGGAAAAAATCTGTCGATTCTTGATTGCAGATTTCAGCAAAAATCGCCAGTGTGGAATAGGATCCTCAAAAGGATATGTAAACTTGTACTAGGCTGCAGTGTGAACGCTAGGCCTTCTCAGAATTCAAATAAGATTTATGACATTTATACTTTGCACTCAGGTCATTGTTAACTCTGGTTCTACCACAAATTTGGGCTTATATTTTGAACGGTATTCTATGGCTCACTGCCATGGTCCCACTGAATTTATCGCTGAAAAATTTGTATTAGTTTTTCGCTCCATTTGCTTCAGCTTGTATTTTGTTGAATTTATTTTTCAATACAAATTTTGCAGCAGTTTAGTTATCAATTACATAGAAACCCAAAAGTTCTTTCGGACAGGTCTGTATGCACTATGGGGGCAACCGTTTTCACCAAGACCCATCTGTCACGCTGAAGGATGCTTGGCATGTCTGCCAATTGCTGCTACTTAATTCATAGCCTGGGGGCGACTTCTGTTTCGGATAAAATGTTCCTATTCTGAGCATTTTCAGGCAATGCTCACTCTGGAAGAGTCCCATTGATTATATATTGTACATTACATTCATTCAACAAATTAACCCTCCCTTAACACTAATCGCACATATATTTGGGATACCACCTTTTTCAAATATCCAATCAGGACTAACATACATGGACTTGGCTGCCTTTTTGAAAATTGTGGACTCTGCACCCAATAATTTGTAAATGAGGATGGTAACACACTATCTTGGGGGGTGAGGGTGGTGGGATGGGGGGTGGTGTTATAATATATGAAACAAAAACATATTTTGCAAATATTTCAGGGCATCGATAATAATATGATATATGATGTGGCTGCAATTTACTTTCATATCCGAATCAAATGTATTTTTGTTCGCTGTCCCGCAATGCCTTGCTGCATGTTCAAAATGATGCTCACTAACAAGTGCATGATTTGCCAGGGTATTGTGTCACATTTGAACTTGTAACCAACAATTTTAACTGCTTCACACACAAACCAAGCTGGCAGATTAAAGTTAAGATATTAAGTCATGTTTTAAAAGTACTTGTGGGCTTGGTTCTCCGACTCATAGTTATAGTGGAGGTATAGAGTGTGTTTATAATGTTCCAGATTCATAAATTTCACAAAAACGATGTAGGCCTACTTTACGCTTTTGCTGTAAACTAGCTGACTGACAAGTCGGAAGAACCTAAAGGTGATAGGCCCAACTGGTCTCTTTTTATTTTTGGCAGAAGTAATGAAATTTGTGTTTTGGGTGGTTAGGCCTATAGATTTTGGAAAAGAACTAGTGTCTGCAGTTAATGATGAATATTTCTAAGGTTGAGAGGACCAGTTTAAAACCACCAGTTGCCTTTTATGGGTGACTGCTTGTCTCAAGTAAGGAGTGAAATTTGTTCCTTCACACTGGTATTGGAAGATGAATGTTGTTGCTTTGGTAACTCTCGAATCTCTTTGCTGTCATTGTTGGGTTTGGAATTAATGAATACGGATCATGTTTTTCTGTAGTGTTTGAAAATTACGTCATTGGCTATGTTGTGCTGTGGGCTTGGTTCTCCGACTCATAGTTATAGTGGAGGTAGCGTGTGTTTATAATGTTCCAGATTCATAAATTTCACAAAAACGATGTAGGCCTACTTTACTCTTTTGATGTAAACTTAGCTGACTGACAAGTCGGAAGAACTAAAAGGTGATAGGCCTAACTGGTTCTTTTTATTTTTGGCAGAAGTAATGAAATTTATGTTTTGGGGGGTTAGGCCTATAGATTTTGGAAAAGAACTAGTGTCTGCAGTTAATGGTGAATATTACTAAGGTTGAGAGGACCGGTTTAAAACCACCAGTTGCCTTTTATGGGTGACTGCCTGTCTCAAGTCAGGAGTGAAATTTGTTTCTTCACATTGGTATTGGAAGAGAAATGTTGATGCTTTGGCAAGTCTGAAATCTCTTTGCTGTCATTGTTGGGTTTGGAATTAATGAATGTGGATCATGGTTTTCTGTAGTATATTAACAAACAGTTGCACTGGTAACTCAGAGAAGGGACACCTGGAACCTACCGAAATATTACAATAACAATCACCAAACAACCAGGGCTATGCTGTTTCATGGAACAACCATGTCTATGCAGCTGTGCTGTTTCCCCAGCCCAAGTTAATCCTCCAGACAAGTTGAAATAAAATGTTATGTTGGAGTTGACTTTACTGCAAAATAATGGCTCATGATGGCCACTTTCTCTATAAAACCTTTCAGGCAGGATTGATCAATTCTTATTGGGGAAGGGCGGCTTGAAGCTCTCTTTTTTGTCTCATAAAATTTATTTAGGGTTGGGCATTTTTAGTAGTGTCAGTCGGGTTATTGGAACCACACATATATATTTGTTAGGCCTTAGGTTCCTTGGACATTTGTTGAAACATGTAACTTTAAAACGGATGTTCTATTCCCTTTTACACTCCTTTGACGTCAGTTTAATGTGTGACCTGGACAGAGCTGGAGGCATTTGTGTTGTAAATAAATTGACTGTGCTAATGGTGCCAAAATAAAGTCCTGGGCCAAAAATTGTATTACAATAATATACACCTTTGCAATGTGCATTCAGCGTGATACAGAGGGCACTTTTGCCTCTGCCTTGTAGACATGCCCCCTATCATCTGGCATTCCAGAACAACAGTTCGGTCTTGATTCATCCATAGAAATTCTTGTACATCGGTATACAGGGCCTGATAAAAGTACCTTTGCATTGTGCACTCTATAGAAAGATACAGGGGATATTTTGCCTTTTCTTTGTAGGCATGTTCCCTATCATCTGGCATGTCAGAACAACAGCTGGGTCTGTATTCATCCTCATGAGTTCTTCCACATCTGTATATATCTCTATACAGAGCCTAATAAAAATAAATCATATTTTGGTCTTTTGGCATTGCCACAGTGTGCTCCTACAACTCCGTACATTTTGTCTGCAAGACTAGTAGTGGTTTCTTCTTCAGAGGCATGATTGGTGATTTTGATTTCATACAGTCGCTAAATTGGCATCAATCAGAGGAAGGGGGAAGAGAAAGGCAGACATTACTCCACATTGCAGTCATGGTTTCTTAATCTGCATTACAATCAATTTAAAGGTGTTCCAAATATCACAATAGGATAACAACTTGCTTCAAAAATTAAAAAAAAATGTGAGTAAATATGAAAAAAAACCCATCAACTTACAGTTCCTGCATATGCAAATTACCACATTGACCCCCATTCAAAGGATGCATGTAACGAACTCTGACATTGCAATTATGTGCATCACTTATGGCAGTACTTATTCAACACTGTGCGTACATAAATGATCTATAAAATATCAGATCACTACATTAACTATTTATTGCTAAATCTACCTCTTTGAACAAAAATTTAAGCATGCAAAGATGCTGATTTAAGAAAAATTTTAGCATTTCCCATGACTTTGAGCTTTACCATGATGAAAGTGTGTGGGGTTATTCGTTATTCCAAGGTTCCATAGGGCAGGATGACTGGCCAAGCCAAATACCCATTTTGAAATGATTCTTATTGGTTTTGCAGAAAAGCTCCATCCCCACTCTCCTAATATATTTATCACAGCCAATTTGGACTGTACACAACCCATAAAAAAGCCATACTATATGGCGGGCTATGAGGATGTTTGTATCACTGTGGCACAGTAGACAGTCTTATTATGTTGCGTGACTTCTTTCACAATTTGTGCTCCATGCAAGGAGACTCAAACGGCACAAGTCAAAACAATCAGGAATAAGTTTCAAGAAAACCCAGGATGCTGAGTTACTCTCAAGTCTCTTTCCAGGTAGACAAAGAGGATACCTAGTTACAGTCAGAAACATCACTCAGCACTTATTTCATACCTGATTGTATAATGTTCAAAGCAATTGCCAAATTACATGAGCATGAGTAGTTGTGTCTCTGGTAGGTGTTGAGAGTACAATACTGCATTAAAACTTCTTGAATATCTTAAAGCTCTGTTATTGAAAAATATTATGTTGCAAGTGTCTTCTTTTCCATGTCTTCAAGAAAGGTGTTTCAGTGCTGCAAAGGAAAGAAAGCCAGTATTTGTCACATTGAAATGTTACATACTATTGAAATGAGTGAAATATCATCATATCAATGGCATACTCCTGATTATATTTGAATAAATCACGGATAAAAAAGTAAAAAATAAGATTTTACCTCCCTCTCCATAATTTCAACAAGAAGGGATGATAAACAAGATATTTACTTAATGGGGCCTTACAGTGGTTTGTGCCAGTCCATGTGATTGTTGAATCATGGGTGACAGGAAAAATGAATGAATTCAGTTATCTCATGAGCGGAATTCATGTGGGCATGCTGCCTATTTTACATTTTTTTAAATAAAGATATTTTTAAACCAATTATCTACTTAATTATGGGTAAGTGAGTAAGTAAACAAACAAACAAAGTATTATTTTGTCATCGAAGGCTGGCTGTTGGATGTAAATTTTTTTAGCAATGATAGCTTCCTTCAAGATCCCCACTTCATTGCTTCAGCACCCACTTTTTGATGAATATTAAGTAGTAGGTGCGACCTCTGGCGCAATGTTGAGAAAAGGTGGGGCTGGGTGTGGAATTGCATCCACCATTCGCTTCTGCAAAATCATAGTTCCTACTTTCGTTACTAGATGACACTACTATCTTATTTTTAGCCCTTGCTTGATGTTTGCCACTGTGCGTCTCAATAGATTTTGTTCTTAAAGTCTTGGTTGATCATAATCTAATGTATTATATTGTAAATGCCTTTACTGAACAACTAACCTGCTTGTGTATATTGGTTTTATACTCTGGAGTAGTGTTGCCCTCTTGTGGGGATTGGGCATTGCCTGAGTGTTTGTGAGGAAGCGGGATGGGGGAGTCCACTGGTGTTTGGACCACAGGAAGTTAAACAATCTTACCATGAAGGATAGCTACCCACTTCCAAGGATTGAAGAGTGCCTTGATATGCTTAGGGGGGTCTCAATGGCTCTCCACCCCCACCTGAATAGCAGGTATTACCAAATTGAGGTGGATGAGCAAGACCAGAAGAAGATGGCATTCTCATGTGTCATGGTACATTCCAGTACTACGGAATGCCCTTTGGGTTATGTAAGGCTCCTTCGACCTTTAAGAGAGCCATGGATCTTGTGTTGAGGGGCTTACAGTGGAAAACCCTCCTAGTTTACATCAATGATGTGATAGTGACTAGTAGGACCTTTACTGAGCATCTGAGTAAGTTGAAAGAGGTCTTGGAATGGTTTCTTGCAAATAAGCTTAAGTTGAAGGGAAGAAAATGTCAGTTGTCCAGAGACTGTGGTGTTCTAGGGTCATGTGGTAACCAGGGATGGTATCTGTAATAACCCAGCTCTTGTTAAGAGTGTTGTAGAGTGGCCCCATACTTCGAATATTAAACAGGTGCAAGTGTTTCTGGGATTTTCAAATTACTGCCATCGATTTGCACAAGACTATGGACCATAGCTCCCCCTTCACAGATTTGCTAAAGAAAGGTGCTCTGTTTGAATGCCAGGGGGCCCAAGACACAGAGTTTAGTCATTGAAGCATAAGCTGGCCACAGCTCCTGTTCTGGCTTACCGGGAGGATGAGGGAACCTATATACTAGATATAGATGCTTCAGGAGGCAGGATATGTGCGGTTCTTACTCAGGTTCAGGAAGGGGTGGAGAGACCATTGTGTGGGCAAGTCCCAGGGTGGGTGAAACCCAGGGGGGTTACTGCCTGACTCATCAGAAGTTGCGTCCAGTGGTGAAATTCACCAGACAGTTTCTGCAATATTTACTCAGATGAAAGTTCCTGCAGCACACAGACCACAGAAGCCTGATATAGCTTTTTAGGTTTAAGTCCCCATAGGGGCAGTTGGCACGCTGGCTAGACGCCAAGAGTCAGTTTGATTTCACCATCCAACACCAACCAGGAGTTTGCCATGGCAATTGGGATGCTTTGTTGCACTAGCCCCTTGGCACTGAGAATTGTGACTGTTACAACATAAGTTAAAGAAGGGATTATCTGCTTCGTGGGTTGTGTGACCATTGTAGGAAGGCCCACAAGTCATGGGCAAGATTTGTTGACAAGGTGACGATGTTGTCCCTTTAGCTTTTTGTGCTGTAGAAGAACTCGGTCATCAGGAGTCCGATGAGGAAAGGACTGAAAGTGGCCTATGTTTCAATTGGCTGGAAAGCAAGTCATCTGTAAAGTTGCATGCTGAACAGATGAAGGACCCTCATTTGAGGGGGGGGGGGTTCAGGTGGATGACTGAGGGTTGTCCAACAAAAAAAATCAGATGATTGGTGCATCCCCAGATAGTCACAGGTATTGGGAACCTTGGTCACAGATTGAGGCCATCAACAACATATTGCACTATAAGTGCATGGATACATATGGTCAAATAGTTAGGTGTTTGTTAATGGTGTCATGAAAATTGAGGCTAGATCTTGTTTGGGTACACCATGAGCCACCATCTGCAGGGCACCAGGGGGTCCATATTACAATTGTGACTCTTCTATTTCCGGCTTGGCATGACTTCAGATGCCAAAACTGTTGTCCGGACATGTGTGAAGTGTGGCGTATGTAAGCAGCCTAATCACGAAGCTAAGCAGGGACTGCTCTTAGTGCTTGCCAAATTGCAAAAGGCGATACTAGGCTATTTTTGCAGATCAATAATTCCATTTGACTAAAACTTTTGCCACTAAAAATATTGGGCAATTTGTGATAAAACATTGCCAGTTTCTGTGATCGCCAGTCAGGAAACTCTATCTTTACAATATGCACCATCTGACTGTAACTGTGACATTCTCAATGACACACTCTGCAAGATTGGCCTGATTTGAACAGCTGAGCTTAACACTTAACATCATGGTGACCAGGAATAAAGAGGAGCTTGAGAATGCCGCTTGCACCAATTTTTAAGTGGGCCAAAGTGGAAACAACGAGAAAGATTAAAGCACACTGGTTTACGCAATACAAATGGCTTTGTCTTAACAAAGAGACAATGGAGTTTCACTGTGAATGGTGTATTAAAAGTGCAAAAGGAATGCATTTACAAGCAGCAAGGATGCATTCAATTTGATGGTACATAATCTGAGAAACATGAAAAAACGTGAGATCCCAAGTTCACTGTGGTTGCTTGGATGACTACAACAAACTGCAGAGAGAATTTATTTTCAACTTCTTAAAATGTGATTCTTTTCAATGGGGAGACTGAAAACAAAGATGAAGGCTTGCTGATTGAATTTGGAAATATAATTCTTCCCAACTTTTTTGTCCATTATCAAGGTGAATTACATGATATTGATCCCATTTTGGGATAGCATAAAATTAAGATTGTGGTACAGTGATGTTCATGTTCATTGTTGCCACCCCCCAAAAATAGCAATGCAGTAAATAACTGCATTGTTATTTTTTTCTAAATACAAATTTACAGGGAGACTGCAAAGGCCATGGACTAAAAATTGATTAATCTACAAGTACAAGGCAGACTTTTTTAATGTACTACTTGAGCATCAAAACATGTTAAATTACAAACCAAATAAAATTATTTTATATTTTACTACTCTTTGGTATATTATGATTTTCTAATTCATTATTTTCCCTTATATGTTTTATTCATTATATTCTTGTAGAAATGCAATGGCTTGGATGGACTTGCACAACATTAACTCACTTACACAGGCCACAAAGCAGTTAATGAATTTATTGAAATAATAGCTGGCCTTGTGGAAGAAGATATAACAAGCAGTATGTGTGGCCGATTTGCCCTGCTGTTTGATGAGTCCACTGACATCAGTGTAAAGCAGAACTTGATTGTATACATCAGAGGTATTGTAAGTGGAAGACTGCACACACACTTCCTCTCCATATCGGACTTGGAAGGCTGCAAAGCTGAAGATATCTTCTCTAACATGCAGAAGTTGATCCAAGACAAAGGTCTAAAGCTCTAGAATCTTGTGGCTGTGGGAACAGATGGGGCAAGTGTCATGACTGGCAAGAAGAGTGGAGTGCCATAAGATTCGAAGAAGTAAACCAGTATATGTTATCTTCACATTGTGCAGCCCATAGACTTGCCCTGTCCAGTTCCCAAGCAGCCAACAGTTTGCCATACCTGGTTAAATGTCAAGACACCCATAACTCCAGCCACAAGTTCTGTAAGAACTCTCCATGCAGTGGACATATACATGGGCGAGCAGAGAAATCTCTTCGGGAGAAAGAACTCAAATTCAAGCAAGTATTTGGCACATGCTGGCTGTCATTTTACAATGGGATTGAGGTTATGTTGGAGTGTTACGATAGCCTCATATCAGCCTTACAGAAAGCAAACAAGAACAATGCAAGGACAGTTGGACTGCTAAAGTCAATATCCAAGTTTGACTTCATTACGGTGATTCACTACCTCAAAGATGTGCTTGACATTGTCCACCTTCTGTGTCTTTCACTACAGGCCACCAATCTCACCTATGATGATGTTCTGTCTCTCATTGACATTACCAAATCCAATCTACTGGCCTTGAAAGACACTCCCGGTACCAGTGTTGAAGATTTCTGGAGTCATTACCAGCTAAAAATCTTGATGACTTGGCAGAAATTGGTTCATTCCAGCACAAGGTGCACACACTGCAAATGAACAAGAAGCATGTCCAGACCTATAGGGGTGTTGCTTCTAAGCTTGTTGGCAAACTTGCGGAAAATATCAATTCCAGATTCAGTGGTGATGACAAGCTGTTGTCTGCATTCCTAGTTTTGAGCAACAAGAACTTACCACTGGAGGAGGAGCTCAGTGACTATGGCAATTCAGAAATGACAACACTGGCGGTACACTATGGGGTTCAAACAGGTGATATCAAGCCACCCATTTGCACTGAGAAACTATCCCTGGAGTGTCAAACTACAAAACACATCATGTTCAAAAACAGGCACTTGTCCCACTCAGACTTCTGGGCTATGTTCTTAAACAAATCCGAAGCATCTGATTCCTTGACTAACATTGCTTGTCTTGCAAAAGTGTACCTGCTGCTGCCCTCGACAACAGCAGATACAGAAAGGGGATTGAGCTGTCAGAACTTAATCAAATGGCACTGCACAGCAACATAACTATCAAAAGTCTCCACAGGCTGATGACGCTTAAAATTGAAGGACATGAACTTCATGACTACGACAGAGCCTTTGAAGTGTGGTGTTCTGCTAAAGATCAGAGACTGCTCCAATAATTTCAGGGAAGAAATAAGATATGGACACAGACTGTGTCACTCAAAATTTGAAATGAACAGTCACACATCTGACCGAATAATTTAGAACCGAACAATATACATATATATATATATGTATATATATATATATATATATATATATATATATATATATATATATATATATATATATATATATATATATATATATATATATGTACAGTCAAGTTAATAAACAGATCCAACTCTGAATGAATAATTTTGAGCCTGAGAGTATTTTACATGTGAACACTCAATGTAACAGTGGACAGTAACAGATCTGATAAAAGTTTTTGGACTGAAAATGCGGTGTTTCATTGGTGCATAAGGGGATACCAGCAGGCTGATAGAAGTTATTCTGTAGTCAACTCTCAGATATTCACTGTTCATGTCTTTAATTTAAACTTCCACTAAAATTTTGTAGGAAAAATTATAAGTAAGATAAAATTCCTAGTCAACGCCAGATTTTCAGTTCAGACTGAAAACTACAATGTATTGGTGCAGAATATTTATCTATAAGCTGAGATCAAAAAGTCCTAGGCAACTCCAGCTTCTCAGGTGAGACAGAAAACTTACAAGTTAATGGTTCAAAACTTTTATCAATGAGCTGATAGAAGTCCTAGTCAGCCAAAACATTTTTATTTAGTATGAGTTTTGCATGGTGCATGCTTAGTAGTTTTTTTTTTATTCAAGTTAATATTGAATAGTAAATGATTTTTTTAGAAAAATATTTTTATAGTATTAGTGCCAGTCAATTCATTGCATAGTGAAGAAAACACTGGCTATTTATGTGATGGAAATTAGTATCCTAGAATTTTGAATTTCAAAAATGAACCTAACTAAGGAAAAAATGAGACTTTATTATCATGTGAATAGAATTGTGATTTTTTTTCACAACAGATTATTTTAAAGCTACTGGTGATAGATGGGGCTTGTTTAATGTTCATTTGTGACAATGAAACAGGATTAAGCAAACATGGCAGACATGTGACAACAGGTTTTATAATTTATTGGTAAGTAGTGCCAGTGTGCAGACTATGATGTGGTACCTATGATTAGTACATGCTTTAAGCTACTCAGTACTGGTGCTGGTCCTTGACCTTGGGTCATTAGTGAAATTGATAAACTATTTCAAGAAGACTTGTGGTTTTGTCATATTCTAAGAACTCTGTGAGTAAGCTGTTTGAATATGTAGTGCTATCTTCAGCCCTCTTATACTTGGTTGCCTTGCAACTGGTTATGCATGATATGATGTCTGGGGCTCTTCATCCTGGGCAAGAAAACTGCAGAATTAAAATTGGAGGAAACTTTTTTTTTTTTTTTTTTTTAGAAGAAAAAATCCATTATCTCTATAATTTGGACTGAAACAAATGGCTTAACCAGTGACAACAGTAAAAAAACTGTTATATCCATTTACCCTGCAAATGAAAGTAACTGACATTTGCTATCAGGGCCTAAAGGAAATTTCAATACTGGCGTCAAATTTCTGACTACAAGTTTGAAAATTGGCTGACAAAGTTATGATTTGGCTGCAAAAAGGGCTAGATTAGTCCCTGCTAAGGCTCCATACGAGAGCTATCTGGAGGTTAAGAGGATGTGTACCATCCTAGCCGCAATAGTCTAGTGGAGCGATTCAATCGTGCATTACTGGAAATGGTGAGGTGCCAGGTTGGTAGAGACCAGTGTGACTGGGACAAACATATTCCCCTACTGGCAGCAGCCTATAGGACAATTCCCCATGCTAGCACAGGTTTTAGTCCCAATTACCTTATGCTATGGAGGGAAACTAGGTGGCCCCAAGACAAAGAGCTGGGAAGAACAGCAACCAATAGAAACTATGAGACATATCTAGGGGTTGTGGAGGACTTGGCAGCTAGCCTCGAAGGTGTTCATGAAGTGGCATTGGAGTTCTTTAGAGGACCCAGGATCCTAGGGGCATCAAAGAATGGCATGGAGTTACACTTTAGCTGGTACAACTAAAAAAGGGTTGCTTGGTATTGCACCATGATAGGCTTAAGAAATACACTGGAGTGGTTGTCCCTAATTGGCCTAGGCATATATGACAAAGAATTCTCTGGGATATTGGTCCAGCCTCTCTGGGCACTGAAACTTGGTTCTTGCGAGGAAGGCTCATGTATGCGGGGGGGGGGGGGGGGGGGGCGGGACCGACAGAGAGCAGAGAAGATTCTGAGGGGGATTTGCCAGGGGCACCAAATATGGAAGACCCAAGGGTGGATGCCCTCTGAGAGAGAGAGAACAAGTCATTGCAATCGTGTCAATATTCCAGAAATACAGAAGACTTAAATGAGGGTAGCATCACACAGCCCTGTTGCAGACCAGCATAGTCTGACCCTTCAGGCTCAGGTACATGTTACAAGAAGGGGGAAAACAGTAGTAGCCCAAAGTCATTACCCCTAGTTTGATTTGAAGCAATAGCTGAGGTATACCATTACTTAAGCCATGTATATAAAAGGATGTATGATACATTAAAATGAAAATGTGTAATGATGTTTGTTCTTTGTTTTGTGCCTGCAGGTGTGTGGTCAACATGTCAAGAGTTTGCAAGATAATGGATTGGGGAGAGGAAGGCTCATCATCTCTTGTGGTTATGTTTCCCACTGATGTTGTGGGGACTGGGTAGCCCCATTTGTCCATCAGGGAGGTATTATGGAAGGAGCTTTGTGCCAGAGATGCTGGCGTTCAGCCCCTTTGTGACAGCATGGCAAGCCTTGGAAACTCTTGGGATGAATGACATAACCTGTCCCATGATATGAGTTTCCTACCAAGTGAAACCGCTGGGGAGGGAAGGTCCCTACCCTGGTTGGCATGGTGGGGTATATGGCAACCACTGGCCGTACTCGCTCCTTGGGTGAAACCATTAACATGATAGAGCACCAGCTGGGACCTGTGCCTTTGAATGTGGCCTTAAGTGAGTTGGCTGTCTTGCAGCCCCAGCTGTGACAGTGGGAGAAAATAAGTTCTGTCAGCCCCTCAGTTCAGACAAGCCCCTTTATGGGGGACCAAATATAGTAAAAGCCAGCTCTCCCCACAATAAAGCTTGTATGTATGTAAGAGTAGGGTGTTTAGTACTGAAGAAGCTGGGATGGAACAGTGTGCGAGGCAGGGATGGAGACAGGGCCCTCCACCTGAGGTGGTGCTATGAAGGGGGAGATCAAGCTCTGGAAGCAATAGACCATAAAGGTTGGACACTTCAGAGATATTGGAGGTGCCTCCAAGAAGACCAACAGCTGCAGTCACTGGGGCTGCCTTGCTGGAGTCCTGTGGTCTAGATGCCTGGACTGAGGAAGAGGAAAACTGGACATCTCACCCTGAGAGTCAAGTTGTCCCCATGGGGCAGAGCAGCAGGAAGAGAGGTGATTCCCCCCCCCCCCCCGCCCCGGAAACTCCCAATAAGTCTATCCGGCTTTTTGAGGGGGAGGCCAGCTGTAGCTGATCCTTTGCCCATTTTGGACCTCGAACAGTGCAGAAAATACCAAACCAGGTCAAAAGAGTCCATCAGGGAGCAGAAATAGCAGGAATTATGGTGCGTGGAGTGCGATCTGCTGGTGCCTGCTGTCAGGAGATATGCTCTCAGTCTGGCAAAATGCTTGATGTTGGAGTTTTTCATGCAGCTGGCAGATATGCTTGGCATTAGGGTGCAAGACTTGTCTGCAGAAATAGTCCGACAGGGATGGGTTGCTGAAGATTTCTCCTTTTATGGCTTGCATTGCCATTGCTTTACTGAGGTTGACTTTGTGATGCATGATAGATTCATACCATGCAGTCCCAAAAGCTTCCATGACTTGGTCCATTGAAAGGCACTGTTGAAGGTATTGGTTGGCATGAAGGAGCATATCAGTCTCTCTGAGTTGCCAGGTGTGGACCTAGTTAGACCCCTCTACCCAGAGGAAGGTGGAATCAGTTACATGACTGAGTTCGGCTGTCCCATCCAATGGGGTGTGCATCATAAGTACAGTTGACACATTTCCCTTGTCAAGGGTACTGGACTTGTGTACACAGAGCTACATTATTATGTTAATCATGTATTCTCTTAGAGAGATCCGTGTTGCTTTTGTTGATCTGACTAAATAGTACAGAAAAACATGACCCACATCCAAAAATTCCAAACCCAACAATGACAGCAAAGAGATTCCAGAGTTACCAAAGCATCAACATTCATCTTCCAATACCAAAGTGAAGAAACAAATTTCACTCCTGGCTTGAGACAGGCAGTCAACCATAAAGAATGTCCAGGCTGGATACTTGACACTGAGATTGTTGTGGCCGAAAGGAACTGTGTAAATAGGAATTGATAAGATTGTTGTTGTGGCCAAAAGTGACAGTCTAAATGGGAATTGTAAAGATTGTTGTTGTGACCAGAGGTGATTGTAAAAAAGGAAATTAGTAAGATGAAAAGAAAGATGGAAGTAAACCCCTATTAGGGGATGGTGAAATAAGTAAGCCCTCAACGAGGAGTGATTGGAAACAGGTCCTCGAGGAGGGAGGTAATGGAGGTAACCCCTCATTGGGGAAATATAAAAGATAAGCAATCAAGGAGGGAGGTTGCAGAAATTGAGCCCTTATAAAGGGATACCAGCTTCTCCATGATGGGGTGGTGGCTGACTCACATGTGCCAGGACTAGCATGAGTGTGGAGCTTAGCAGAAGGTAAGGTTGTTCATTTATTCCCCCTTGGGTACATTTCCATGTACTGGATTAGTGTAATGGTTCGCACATGGGCTTTTCTGTTGGCTTGCAAGGATGCAAGGTCCGCAGAGGGGGGTGGTATATTCAAATTGAAATTAGGGCGCTACCCCATCAATGCACAATGATGTCCACCCCCCTCCTCTCGACCCTGCAAGTTACCAGAAATGGAATGGGATCGCCCACAGTAGCACGAGAAAAAGTGTGCTGAGATCATAAGAAGAAAACCCAGATCTCGAAGCATGAAGACCTGTTCTATACCCAGTAAGGGGATTAATTTTCTTCCCTGCTGTACTATTGATGTTTTCTTCCACTATAGTGTACTAGTGGGATCCTAGTATGCCCGGGATTGTTGAATAGTGTTTTGTCGGTGAAAGCAGGCTGTTTCACTACAAGATACACATTCAACAGTAATCTAGGTATCGCTGAGCTAATACCCATATCTAACAATAAATTAAAGAGTTTGAGATAGTGTACACCCTGTCAAACGCTTTTGTACCGTCTAGAAATACAATCTGTACATCTGTACAACATTGAGAACATTCATTCAAAACAAATGTACACTGTGATGGTGAACTTCCGGCCTTTAAACCAAATTGAAGCTCCGAAGAATTAAAGACATCATTATATTCATTCAAAATAATCCAGTCCAATAATTTACCGAAAATACTGCCAAGAGCGGTGCCTCTATAGTTTTCGGAATCACACATTGATTTATGCTTGTTTTTGCATATCAAATTCAAAGAAATTCTCAAGAAAGCATCAGGCGAATGCCCATGTGTAATCATTGAGGAGAATAAGGATAAGTATATTTCCAGTTTTGCAGTCTCGTGCACCACATGATCCGAGTAATGCCCCTAACTGTCATCATGTTTAACTAATTTCAAATATTTTATTGCAGATTGAATATTTGCAACTGACACTGTAGGCACGGAATATTTACTGTCACAGTGATCAGTCTCGATCTTAATATTTATGCTTACCATTAGTTCATCCATTTCATTCGTATCATTGACAATTGCGTCCGACATTTTCAAATACAGGTAATCATTTTGATGGGTCAATTTGGTAAAGTCTTTCCAGACGCGAGGCATAAACTGTTCAAAACATACTGTGTGCCTCCATATGGTTGCCAATTTTGGAATTTGTCGAAAAAAAAAATGAAACTTTTTATACTGCCTGGAGAAAAGCAATTCGATTAATTTGGCGACTGCCATACAGGTGTCATAATGCATTACTGCCGTTGATCTGCGAGGATGTATCCATCAATATTCAATTACACGAAAGATTTATTAGTTTTTTCCATGGAGTTGTAAATAGTAAGAATAATATTGTTAATACATGTGTGTAACTAGTTCTAGATAAAGTAGATCAGCCAAATGGTTTTTGTTTAAAGTGCATCTGCAAGAGTGTAAATCCAGCATATGGTAGTACTGTAGAAAATGTATGTATTGCACAATTTGTCAGGGAACTTTGCCTTGCTCATGACGATAAATTAAGCACCATTTTTTTCACGCAAGAGCTCTCTGACTCCATCCATCTGGTATGCGCTATGCTGTAGACCTCACATGACTTGAAAAAGTGTAATCGCGAACTGTTGTTTTAAACGTCCTATATGGAGGCCGCTAAAAACATTTTTGTACTATTATATATTATCCATTTGTATATGTAGGAGTCTTACCGCTTTCTTTTTTTGTACGTGTACCTGTTTTGTATGAATAAAGATATATATATATATATATATATATATATATATATATGTGTGTGTGTGTGTGTGTGTGTGTGTGTGTGTGTGTGTGTGTGTGTGTGTGTGTATCAAAGTAACTTTTGCGACTTGAATCACGTGAAAACAGAAAAACAATTCCTTCTTGACTGCAAATTGTATCTAGAGGAGAGGTCGAACGTGATCAACGCACTCTTCCATCCCATGAATTTTGCGATCTGAATCACGTGGAAGCAGAAAAACAATTCCTTCTTGACTGCAAATTGTATAAAGAGGAGAGGAGGAACCTGATCAATACACTCCTTCTTCCTTCTCAGCAAGACTCTCACTTTAGAACTTTTTTCTCCCCTGGTCACATGGTGATGGTTCCTAACCAAGTTTGAAATTGCTATCAAAAATCAGGCTTGAAGTCTCCTGCCTCAGCAGAAGATCTGCTGCTTTTTATTACTCTTTACAAAGTCTCCCACTCTACTATTTTTTTTTTTTTTTGATAAAATGAATCCCACTTTTGAAGAAAGTGTGAAAACGTAACGCTATTATGTCTATGTGCCAACATAGACATTCTGTTTTTGTTGGGTTTCTTTCTTTCCACTTCTTACCCGTCTCTTTCTCTTCCTTCTTTTTTATGGGAAGTTTTGTATGACAGTTTTCTCGAACATTATTACACTCAGCAACTTCAAACTTGGCACAATTATAGATCCACACACAGTCTTTACAACCCACAAAAATTAGTCTGGTAGCTGGGGACATCTAGTGGTTAAAAATTCAGTTCATGGTGTGGCAAACTTGTTAGGGAACACACCAATCGGGTTCGCAGCCAGTGACATCTGGTGGCTGAAAGGTGCAGCTCAGGGTATAGGAAGGTTGCTAGGCAACAACTTCTTTGTAAGTGTCGAGCAAGCTGAGACCTGAAAAGTCAATATTTCTGTTTGAAATGTTGACTCTGAGTGTGAAACATTCTTATGTAAGAAACAAAAAACATGCAACTGATGGAGCAAATGCATGTTAATGTCTCTATGCCCCACAGCCTGTAAGGTGGCCGGCAATAAAGAGGGGCCAGTCATAAATGTAGGCTGCGGTATGTCCTACAGTGTGGATGAAATCACACTTAGAAATGGCCCCAGAGCATGAATTGGCTCCTAACTCTTGAACACTGAAATAGCCAAATTTTGTTTTCACAGTTTGACAATAATGAAAGATGTGCAAAATACATGCCACAGCCAAATACTACTTCACACCCTGTAGTAAGCTGGAAACAACATTGGTTGTCAAATGCCTGCTATGTCTTCACCATCTACACAGCATGGAGGTACCTCCATGTACACAGCAAACAACCAGGCATGTGGTCTAAATAGAGAGCTGCAAGATGGTTCCCAAGTTCCAAGGCATCTTGAAGCCAGGGCACCACTTTCACCAGTGACTGCATGGCTGAATGGTTTTCATGGCAACTTACTGATCAGGCCAGGAATAACTCAATCATGCAACCAGCAGTTATGCATGAGTCACACACACACACACACACACACACCTTCTAGCCCCAGTGAGGAGGGTTAAAACCAGTCATAAGGGGGACATAAACACCATTCTTGCTTTTACTTTATGCGAGGAAGCAGTTAAAATTGTTGGGTTTTACAGCTTAGTGAAAAATTAGTGTCTGAGTAGACTTGTTTGGATGGGTGAAACTTCATGTAATAAAACGGTTTTCAGTGCCTTTGGTATGCTCAACCTGAATCATAAATCTGTGTTCCAGAATGTTCCCTCAATGTTGAATGAGCGTTAGAGCCTGACCAATCCTTGTGTTTTTTTACCGATACCGATATATCGGTATCGGCAGAAATTAAAATCCTACAACATTGGTTCATGGTTCATTGGATGCGGCTTTGCCACAAACCTATAAATTGAAGTTGAAGTGGCATGTCTATGTATAATAGTTTTGGAGATATTCAACTTTAAACTTTTCAAAGCCCCTTATTAGCATAATTTGAAATTCTACTTAACTTATACTGTCCATTATATTGGCAGGTGTCACAAACCTATATATGCACATTGAAAGTTTGAGTATCTGCCACATTATGGAAGATATTGAGCTTTTAAAATTTTAATTGCCCCTAAATTTGCATCCTTTTAAACAGCAGATCAGAGCCTCATTACACAGTTCTTGGGAGCCCCCCCCCCCCCAATTTGCTACAAGACCCAAACTTTCCAAAGCATACACCAAGCATACATGGATAGAAAGCTGCCTGTGAGACAGGTTCAAGCTAATTAATTATCAATGCAAAATGGTTGGCTGGCAACATGGAGGTCAAGCAATAGGTCATACAGCAGTTCAAAGCCTGTATGTGGATTGGGGAGAAATTTGGTAATTTTAGCGTACATTAAAATTCCCCACGTTTTGTTTGAATGCTATTTGATTTGCCAGTTGTTTCAAACCTATATGTGTAAGTAAGAACTTCGTGTATATCTCCAATAG
The DNA here is from genome assembly GCA_964020975.1 of Hermodice carunculata. Lineage (NCBI taxonomy): Eukaryota > Metazoa > Annelida > Polychaeta > Eunicida > Amphinomidae > Hermodice > Hermodice carunculata. Next base: position 66,236,315 of record OZ026619.1, read on the forward strand.
TTTAATTAGAAGATATGGAGCTTTTAAAATTTTAATTGCCCCTCATTTGCATAATTTTAATCATCCTGACTATTCCTAGTCAGTGCCTAATTTCACTGGTAGGTCATTCACCATGGCAGGTTTGGTGGTTGTCGGAACAGTAGGGTCCGAGAAAAACTGCGGACAAATCTGGTCGTAAAGAAGAAAGAAAGAAAGAAAGAAAGAAAGAAAGAATCCTTGGAAAAGCAAAATGTCTGGGTTGGCACCCAGACATAATAATTGGAATATATTTTGGGTCGTGGTAATATACATGTCTCAGGTATATAAGGTGTTCCGGAATAAAACCATTCCAAAGATCATACAGACCTAAAGAAAGTGAGTGTACGGTGTTTTCGTGAACTGCAACGTTTTGAGAAGTGTTCTATGCGCTCAGGCTCTGCCAGGAGAAAACGACCATTAATGATTAATATAATAACGATATAAAATAATGGTGTGTATCTCGGTATACCAGTACAAAATGATACCTGGAAATTTCCACCCCCAAACAAGAACCCAAACTGTATTCAAGTCCGTGTTTGCATAACACTCTTGCTATTGGAGAGCATACTATATTGATGGTAAAAATACCCCACCGATGAAAGAAAAATGTAGAAACTTTTTTTCTCGTTTCCAACTGTTTTTCTTGGACCTTTATTTCATTGATTGCCGTTATGTTAATACCACAAACCCAGCTTCAGAAATGCTCTTTGAGACAGAACTGAAAGAGCACCTTTCTTTTATGAAACGAATAAAAAAAGATCTGTTTTACATTCAAGATTTGTTTGCAAAAACTTGGTTCTTTGATATTGGACCTATAAGTTTTATGTCGGAACTTGGTTCAGCAATACTGGACCTTTTTAACCTTAATTTATCCAATAATGGACTTTTTTTATATGGTTAAAGCAACTTCAGGGGTGCATTTAATAGCGTCACTTTCACTGAAGCAGAATTATTTGTATTCCGGTCTGACTGGAAGACTGATGTAAAGAAACAATTTTATGTGAGTATTTCCGAGTTCTGTCTGCTTTTTTATTTTATCTCAAACGGCAGCATTCAGGAAAATTCAGACAGATATATTAAGAACCTATATCTGCATATTATGCCTATGCTATAACCTAAAAGTGTACAGAAATGTTTCAAATGATTTAGGGCCGCCTAGATTCCATGCGTTCAATTTGGTGATTATTACGTTGGAAGGGGTGTAAATTGATAACAAATAGAAACAGGATCCTTAGTTATGTTTTGGCACACACTAAATGTTTAATTAATTCAGTCGCATTTAATGATACAAAACACCATCTCACTGCGATAAAACCAATTATCGTTGCCTGATTCTATATAAAGACATGAACACATATAAATTGTGAAGAGATTCACCTCAGGAGAAAATGAAACAAAACTTTTGTTAGTCTATTTCAGATAAACACGTGATTCAAAAAGATATAGAAGCAAGGAATGTAATATTCAAACAGAATATATTGTTGTTTAATTTTTTTATTTATTTCACCATTAATTACATTAATTCCTTTTTGTGGTTTGAAATAATCGGAATATCAGTCTTTCCAACTGAAAAATATTAGGAACTGATACTGCACCCAGTTTTCTGTGAATTTGGGTAAACCCAGGTCTATTTGAAATACTTAAAATGGATATATAACTACATAATCAAATTTGTGCGGTTATATCATTAAAAAATAACATGTTTTCTTTGTAAATGTTTGTCAGTTGTTTGTTTCACGTGTCTACACGTTTCCATCCTGATGACAATCCTTCACCTAAAAAGTTGACATGAATGGGAAACCGATCTCTTCTCTATCTAGTCTCATCAATTTGTGAAAAATAACGAAAAATATTGAAGTGTGTCACTTGAAAGATTAGTTCAAGCGTTTGTGTTGCAGGCGCATCCTATGAACCACGAACAACGGTTTTAGAGGAACTTAAATTTTGAATATTTTCAAACCTAATATAGACAGATTTGTCATTTTACCTTTAATTATTTTTGTGCTGAAAGCTCATCTAATGAACCACAAGAAAATGTTAAAGAATATTTATTTATGCCGACAAAGGGCATTTGAAAAATTAAAATGTTGCATATTTTAAAACTATCATATCATATCAGGCACAGGTATTATTCCAGCTTCAATTCAGGACTTTCCCCCACAGGCGGACCACTGTGCCCAGTGATTTTCTCACCTCCAATGTCCACAGAAAGACTCTTTGCTGTGGTAAGACTTCTTGGTAGTATAGTTTTAACATAGGCACTTGCCACAGAGCAAGCTTTACATGGTAAAATAACATGAATATCTCAGCTGAACAACTTTAAGGATGGAAGGAAAATGGTCTCTAAACTATTAATGAAACCTTTCATAAAATGTTAAACTTAAGACAGTATTTTAGCACTATTTTAGGGCAGTAAAGCTTTCTTAATCAGTGAAGTGTCTGCTATAACTGAAACAATTGCGTTTGGCCCTTTAAACACCACACTTGTATGAATGGATATATCCCACAGAGCCATATGTTGTGGCACCATGAGCACATGCTGCCAAAATGTACTCAGTTTAAAGGTTTTACAAACTTCTCTGGTGATTAACCCCACAGGTGTCCGAAGCAAATTAACACCTATGCATATGTGGTGGTCAGTACACAGATACTGTCTGAGGGTCTCATTAATTTTGCCTGTGAAAAATTTCTAACATCTTTAAAATGAAAATGCCTGGTACATTACCGATATTGACAGGCATACTAATCAGAAACTTTTACAATTTATGTTAATGTTACAATAACTGACCTGAAATTTACTCTGAAAATTGGCACTTTTGACATGCATTATCCTATGCCCACAAGTGTCCACCCCCGCGATGCCTTCTCCAGCAAGCTGGAGGTGAGAAAATTCTATGCTTTGCTGGTTCTGTGAAAAGGAGTCAATTCATAGGTCTATGCTGTTTGCGCATATTTACATGAGACATTTATATATGTATTTTTTACCCTCTGCATGAAAATGTGCAGCGTTAAAATAGCTACAATTTGAGGCCAATGATCAAAACTAGATTAAAATTGACCAAGTTATGGCAAGATGAAAATTTCAAAGGTCCAAATGACCTTAGACCTTTGACCTTCAGAGGTCACATGTATATAACAAAACTTTGCAGTGTTACAAACAGGTTAATTGAAGTTGGATTGGATATCTGTACCTATAATAGTTTTGGAGATATTCAAGATTTAAATTTTCAAATGGCCTTAATTTGGATAATTTTCAAAAACGTTGAACCTCGAGCTCTTTAGAAAACCTTAAGACATCATGTTTGGAAGTATAAGCATGCAAAGTTTTGAGTTTCTACGTATAATACTTTTCAAATGAAATCTCGGACAAACTTGCCTGAAAAGGAAGAGAAAGAAAGAAAGAATGAGTGAATGAATGTCCAAATCCTAGAAAACCAGTATGTCTGTGTTGGGACACAGACATTAAAAGAAAGAAAGAATTCGTAGCAAAACAACTTGTCCGTGTTGCCACACAGATTTAATTCATAGGGTTGTGCTGTAAGTGGATGCATCCCATGAACTACGAATAAAAGTTGTAGACTATCAGTTTAAGCAAACAGGGACACGTGAATAATTACAATGTTACATATGTTTAAAACTATTATAAGTGGAGATGCCATATGTACATGTGTATGTATATATCCTTTATTTCGTACTCGTAGTACATGCAGTTGAAGAAAAATTGATACAAGTCAATCAATGGTAAAAAACACGTGTAGAAAAATGTCCATTCAGCATGTGCACAAATATTCTATTATTTGCATTACCTCCGTGCGGTTCAAATACTGTCGTTGCTACCATCACGGATCTCGCAAAGTTCACGGATCACCGCACAGTCTGCCTTCCGTTCCGATACAGAACTTTCAAATTTTCATTTCAATACATTATTAATATTCAGTATGTTATCACAAAGAATATGATATCTCTTAATATTATACTTATGTAATAGATAATTGAACGACCAGCCGACTGCCGATCGTGAAGCACAATCAATCAGCTTGCAACATATCTGCACCAGGTCATTATCACTTATGTATAGTCATGTCTGGGTGCCAACTGAAACATTCTGTTTTGCAAAGAATTCTTTTTTCTTTCCATCTTCTTTCTTTCTTTCTTTCTTTCTTTCTTTCTTCTTGACGACCATATTTGTCCGGATCTTTTCTCAGACCCTATTATTCCGAAAACAACCAAACTTGCCATGGTGACTGACGTACCGGTGAAATTGAGCACCTGGTTTGAAATGTTCATGGTATTTAAAATTATGCAAATTAAGGAAAATCAAAATCCATATCTTCCAAGCTATTGGAGATAGACACAAAATTCTAACTTAGACATGTATGTTTGAGACATCTGGCAAGTCCAATAGTATGCAAACAAAAGCTGGGGAATCTTAATGTATGTTACATTAACTGTATTTCCCAACAATACACATTCTAGGGCTTCTACTGCTTGTTACAAGCTGCATACACCTCCATGGTGCTAGGCAACCATTTTGCATTCATAATAAATTAGCTTAAAACTGTCGCATAGGCAGCCTTCTATCCATGCATGCTAGGTGTATGGTTTGGAAGGTTTGGGTCTTGTAGCAAATTGGGGGGGGGGGGACTCCCAACAACTGTCTAATAAGGTTCTAAACAAAATACAGGGAATCTCTTTCTGTTCATGCGTGAACAGATCTGCTTCATGCTGCTATATGTACCAGGCAGGCTATAGTTCCCACAAGTGCCGGACATAACAATCAGTGCACTATAACTGAGACTGGCGTCCAGCTCTGTTTTTGCCTGAGGCTAAGAGTCTGCTGGGCTTATTAGTCCCAAGGGGTCACAGGCAGTGAACGTCTAGGCAGAATAAGCCTGAGTGTAATAAACTGCATACAGTGCTGCTGACTTGGCTAGACCCATCAAAGTGTGGTCTTCCCGTCTTCAATGTCTATTTTCACAACTTCGTGAATTTTGAAACAGTGTGTGGATTTTGGCAAGTCCGACTAGTGCTGCTACATAATTTATAGCCTGGGGGCGACTTCAGTGCCTGATACAAAATCCCTATTTTGGGGCCCACTGATGCCTACAACTGGTAACTGTACAGCACTGTATTTACATTTTCAGGTAATGCTTACTATGGAAAAGTCCCATTATATATTGTACATTACATTTATTCAACAAATTAACCTTCGCTTAACACCAATCACACATATAGTTTGGATACCACCTCTTCAAAATATCCAATCAGCTATCCCACAGGCTCTTGGCTGCCATTTTAAAAATTGTAGATTCTGCACTGAAAGGTTTGTAAATAAGGATAGTATTGGGACGATCTTGAGGGTTTATAATATATGAAACCAAAAGTATATATTTTGCAAATATTTCAGAGCATCAATAATGATATGATATTTGATGAGGCTGTAATTGGCATTAATATCCAAATCAAAAGTATTTTGTGCTCCTGTTTTGCAATGCATTGCACAATGTTCAAAATGGCTCTCACCAATACGTGCATGATACATTTACTTGACAAATTAAGGTTCCCTTAACTCCAATCACACATATAATTTGGATACCATCTTTTCAAAATATAAAATCGGCTAACCCACAGGCACTTGTCTACCATTTTGAAAATTGTGAATTCCGCACCCAATGGTTTATAAATAAGGATAGTATTGGGACGATCTTGGGAGGGTTCATAATATGTGACACCAAAGGTATAAATTTTGCAAATATTTCAGAGCATCAATAATGATATGATATATGCTATGACCGTGATTCACTTTATTATCCAAATCAAACATATTTTTGTGCAACTGTCCTGCAATACATTGCGCCATGTTCAAAATGGTGCTCACCAACTGATTTACCGGCTCAAGGTATCGTGTCTCATCTGGATTTGTAACTAACGATGATAACTGCTTCAGACACAACCGAGCATGCAGAGTAAAAGTTAACATAGTAAGTCATGTTTTAAAAGAACTTGAACGACCATTTGCCCTGGTAGGCGCAGAACGAACACTGGAACCTAGCGGAATAGTACGATAAGGATCACCCATGGACCTATCAACGAGAGGTCCATGGATCACAGAACAACTGGGGCTATACTGTAGCCTGTTACACGGAACAACCGTAGGTATGCAGCTATGCGTTTCCCCGGCCCAAGTAAACCCTCCAGACAAGCTGAAATAAAATGCTATTTTTTTACCTGACTTTACTACAAAATAACGGCACACGACGGTCACTTTCTCGATAAAATCTTTCATGCAGGGCCATTAGGGAAGGGCAGCTTGAACATTTTATTATTATCATTATTATTATTATTATTATTATTATTATTATTATTATTGTTATTGTTATTGTTATTGTTATTGTTATTGTTATTATTATTATTATTATTATTATTATTATTATTATTATTATTTATTTAGGGCCGGGCCTTTTCAGTAGGATGTCGGATTACCGGAACCACACATATATTTTTATTAGGCCTACGGTAACTTGGACATTTGTTGAAACATGTTTAAAATGGATGTTCTTTCCACTTTTACACATTACTTCCTTTGATGTCAGTTAAATTTGTAACCTGGGCACAGCCGGAAGCGTTTGTTTTATTTGAAAAAGGGGATTAGGAAAAGCATAGCCCTATGTAAATCCCTTTCGCACATGATAAAGTAAAAGAGAAGACGATACACAACAAAAAGACGCTGGTACCCAGAGTGAATATCACTGTACGAAGACAGATAGATCGGCAAAACCACACAAGGAGAATTGTTGATACGACAAGACATCACTGATGATGAAAAATAGTAATGGGGTGTGCCATAGTGAATAAGAACTTCGTTACTCCCATATGGATACTTTTACAAATAATTATGTGACTGCCCCAGGCCTTTTTGTTTATTGGATATAATGTACAGCGTTAAAAATCATTCCGCTATCTATCAAAGTACAGCTTTTTGACAAAACCGTAATGTTTGGACCGTAAATGGTCCAAAGGGATTACAATATTTAGCAGTATATCTCCGTCTGTCCTAAAATTTGAACGTTAGAGAAAATAACGAAACGCGTCTTAATTTGCACTACAAAAGGCACAACCAGGGAGTCTGCTTGAAGCATGCTACATTTCATGCGCAAACGTGTGTGTTAAACAGCTACTCGCCTGGTCCCAAAGTAAAATAATGAATTTAATTTTAACTTATTAAGGTTAAAATTAATTTATAAATTATCAAGAAAGTCAGTATCACGAGTGGCAGACGGTAATTAAATTGAGGCATTATAATATGGACTTCGGAATATTTTTGAGTCCAGCGTGGCTAAACATGGATGAAAATTGATCAAGTGATGGTTACATGCTTACATTTTTCAGTTTCATGAGACCATTCTTTATCTTGTCTGCGGAAATGATATTTTCATCTGAATCATGACACAATGCAGATTCCGCAAGATCATGTTTCAACCTATCCATTTCATCTACATCCTACGAAACAGAGTTGTACAATTTTGTATATTTGTCAGCAAAATTTTCTCCTATATCCTCAGGCTTTGACATTCCATCGATCATACCTGGTTTACTACCCCCGGCGTTTTTGATCCTCTTCACTTCAGACCAGAAATCCCATTCTTTATTATTTGCAATAAACACTGCCAACGTGCAATACACATTTCTTTATTTCTTTTGACAAATCGCAAAACAAACGTGGTACATGGATCTAACATTGGCAAGATGTCCCAACCTGGGAAAGTTATTACACTTCCATTTAAACTGAAAAAAAAAAAAAAAAAAAAAAGATCTTTACGATACCCCTGAACATACTGGGTCCACCCTGGAATGACTTTCTTCGACTGGGCACAGGTATATGGGATCGTATATCTGTTCGCATTAATACATGCAGATACAATTTTGTCATAAAAGGTTTGTATATCGGGTATATGATCCTAACACATGGTGTTAGTACAGTGTATAGAAGCCCAGGGACACTCCATGTTCCTCAAATTTTGTTCAAGTCTATCACAGTAAGTATTTATATTTCATGTTTGGAACGAGCGGGGCTCGAACCTGCAACCTTTGGCACCAGTCGCCTTATGTCATTCGGCGTGGCATCTCGCCATAATGGTCTTGGGGCACGGGATCTTACTTCATCACTTGTGTTTAACCCGTATTTATTTCCAGTTCAAGAATAATAGGATAGTAATCAGACATCTTATCACCTTCATAGTATGCAGAAACCAACTCAGCTATATTCTCAGACACGATAAAATGACCCAACGTTGATTTCCCATAATTAATTTTGCTCTCGTACGTATAATCTACCTGATTATTAGTATCATGGTTCAATACACACATCAAACACTCATTTTGTACAAAACATAGAAGGTTCTTTGTGTGTTGTGACCCGACCCTTTAGAGGTCAGTATTAAGGTCACCACCTGTAACTATGTGATCAATGTTCAGTTCCTGACGTTTAAATTTTATTCAACTAATATATCGGCATACTCTGTCGAATTTTCATTTTCGCATGGCATATAAACGTTCATAATAAGTATTATACGCATAGGTTTGCGCTTTAGGCGCGTCTAATGAACCACAAAGAAAAGTTTTTAAAATAATGCTAATTAGAAACACCTCAACATTAACGCTATTTAGGAACATCTCAAGAATTGAAATTTGGTGTGTCGTCAAACTATTAAAGGTGGAGGTGGCAGTCACATCAGCAGACCTTATTTGTTTTAAGGTAAATTTTTAATTTATGCCAACGTAGGACACTTAGGGAATTTAAATGTTGAATATATTCAAAACTATCATAGGTAGAGGAGTCATTTCAAGGCCCATTCAATGAACAGTGAAGAAATATTTGTATGATTTCCATTTGTGCTCATTTGTTTAAATGTTTAATATCGTCAAACTTATTACAGGTAAAGTATCAATCCACCTCCTATCAATATTCAAATTTTTTCTTTATTAGAAGTCAGGTTATGTTCTTGAATTAACAATTGGTAGACGACTGGTGTGATTCTCGTGTCATTTTTGGTGGAAATTACAGACTATGCACATGAAGTTAATATTGAGTTAATTTTTTGGTCATTTGATGGTTTCAAAGTCATGAACGGGGTTGATGAAGGTAGCATTTTATCTCCTATCTTATTTTCACCAGTGATATCTGACATACAGAATGTTACGCATTGAGGATCTACGAGTCCCATTCGGCGGGAATAAAATTACATGCCTTCACTATTCGAACCACGTGCATGTCTCCCTGGAAACAGTGAAGAGAATTATCACAGAACAACTTCTTGCTTGGTTTCATAGTTACCTTCAGACTCAAAGGGTAGTAATAAATGGTGCAGCATTAAGATGGGGACACATTGAGACAGGAGTCTTACAAAGTTCTGTATCATGACCTCTCCCGTTTCCTGTTTATATAAATGAGAATGTCGATATAATACAGACAAACGTCCATCTTTTCGCAGACGATACTGTAGTTTAAGTAACCATCGATAATCCTGACACTGCTAGAGAACAAATGATTGACGACTTGGTTTCTGTGTTTCTGAATGGTCCACTGACTGGCTTCGAACATTCAATCCACACAAGTACAAAAGAAATTATTGTAATAAAGAAAAGGAAAATTAGGCGCCATCCTAACTTAACATAAGAACGTAAAATCATCGGAAAGGTACAGGAACATAAACACCTTGGGCTTTTATCAAAATCCTAAGTAACTTGGTCTTTTCATATAAATACTGTCTGCACCAGAGCAATGAAAATGGTGTGCATCCTTCGTAGTCTTCAATATAAACTAGTCAGACATTCTCTTGAAATTTCGTATTTTTCCTTCATGTGAGCAATTGTGGAGTATGATAGTGTTGTATTTGGAAATTGTTCAGGCGAAGATGAAAAATTTTTAGAAAATGTGCAACTGGCAGCCGCTCGAGCAGTAACTGTTGCACGACGTTTTACGAGTCATGCGCAAATTTATAAGGAAACAAGATGGGATACATTAACTACCCAATGAACAATAGTTATTCCTTATATTTGCTTTACTGTTAGAACATTACCCTGTGGAGAAGAACGGAGTTAAAATGCTGTAAGAATCGAAATTTATGAAGCTGTTATAAAGTTCATACAAGATACGAATCGTTTCACTTAGCAGGTATTATATATCATCTTGACAAGCTGGCAACAGGAACTACACGGCCACAACTCCTGTATGCTTACTATCTGTTGAGTCTATGTGTTGTCACCCTTCCATATGTTCGTCCATGTTAAGTCTTATCCTGTGGTACGTGTACTTTATTTTTTCATTGTACTTTTTTCTTCTTTTTTTCTTTTCTTTTCTTTTTTTTTTTTTTTTTTTTTTTTGAAGAGGGGTTAACATAGGCTTCGTCTACTCTCCAATTGCTATTGAAAATAAAAATATATTTAAACCAATCTACATAAATTTTCAAGTGTTTCTGAAGCGGTTCTTGTCAAAGTGGAGTGTGGCCTTTAATACCGGTAATCAAAAATGACGGTAATCCTGAAAAAATGAACATGAAGTTCCTTAATAAAAGAACGCAGTACATACATATACACTTAGGCATTGTCTTCTCTCAATTTTTTTGACCAACTCAGATCACATCACGGTGCATTTGAGACGCAAGGTTACACTTTAACGGGCCTATTTGTTAGTCAGTCTCTCATTAGCTGGATTAGGAGATTTTGCTCTTCCATTTTTTTAAGGCAACAACCATGGTCAAGTTTTTTTTTCTGTATAATGTGACTGGACATCTTTTAAGACCGGTTGTCGCTTGCTTCATATACGCCGAGATACGAAATGGTGTTTTCAATCATTTGGCCTAAGATGTACACAATTAAATGGAATTATGAAAGGGTACTTTTTGAGTAATCAAACGACGCTTAGCTGTCCCTAAAGTGGTCTAATTGTATGAACCTTTAGACAGGCCATTGAACACATTTATAATCAGTGCATAAATAGCAGATTATAGAATTCACAGCATGTTATATGTCAAAACGGAGTAAAATTATTTCATTTGTAGAAAAGATTGACCTTTTATATACAAGAATCATCAAAAAAAAAAAAAAAAAAAAAAAATCCGAAATGTCAATAAATTTAACAGATTCGAAAACTTAAGCATTTTATTGTTAGAAATGTCACTCCAGATCCAGATGTTGGCTATATGTATATTATATGTATATGTATCATCTTGAAGATAATACACGTTATTATTACTCTTTTCATAGATAGCTTTCAAATTTGACGTGTGAAGTAATTATCAAATATCAAAATTTTGAATACAGAATCAATCTTTCAATGTAACGACCAACCACTTCAACTTTTATGTTTGTTGGCAGGCACAATTTAAGTAGTTAATCAAATTGAGTATAAAAAATAGCTCAAATACATTTCCAGATAAGCATTTGGTTTTCATCAAAATAGACTTGCTGTTGGCTACAAAACTCATATTTCAAATTTTTCATAAAGGGTTAAATCAAATTTTTAAAGCTTTTTAAATTTTATTAAAAAAATTTTAAATTTCAATAAAGTTTCAATGATCTATAAAAAATCACCTAAGCCCTTTCTTTAAAAATCTGAGATACCGCATTTTAGACACTGGCGCTAGCTTCAATTTGAAATTACAAGTTAACTTGTATGTTAATTTGTGAACGTTATTTTTTATTTTATGCAAATTTTGCAGATTTTAAGTACTTTTAAATTGAATGGTTAGTACAACATTGACACTTTCACCCTTTACCCTGTTGTTGCCATCTAAAGAAGTGACAACAGGTGTTAACAAAGCTTGCTTCTGGGTGGTTTCCGCAGCTGCTAGTATAACCAATTAAGCCTGTCTTTTCTTAAGTTTCAGTGCAAATACACGAAAATGTGCTTAATGTGTGTTCAGAAAAGAAGTTTTTTTGAAAAAAAATGTGTTCATTTGGGGTGTTCATGTCTAGTATAGTGAGGTGTTTAGTATAGGGAGGTTTGCTTATAATGGAAGTATATATATAATGCACACCATCCGATTTGTTATACATTGAGATCATTTTTTATGTATGATAGGAGATCATATAGGTATTTATTATAAAGGTAAACTTTAAAATTACAGTTTCAAGGATTTTTTTTTCTTCATTTTTGGGCCTTTTTTCACATTTTACGTGCTCGATATCACATAAGTGTACGACAATGACCAAAATTTCCCCAGCCAAAATCAACACAACTTGACCAAAAATCGCCGAGGTTTTAGTACCAGTAAGAAATTATTGGACATTTTACATTTTTTGTATTATTTTTGGGGAAACATAACAAAATTTGGTCATATTTTCTGCAGGTGTAGGTCTATGAGGCGGACATCCGGGCCAAAAATGTGATGATAAGGGATACATTAAATCATTAGTACGGTTTTTGCTTTTTATAAGGATGGGAGAGCATAGACTAGAGGACTTTTCATAACTTGGCAGGGCAACTATTGTGGAACATTCTATCGTCACATGAAACCATTAATGGTTGGTACTTTGGTATGTGTTAACGTTGATGGACAAAACATACGTGGGCCATTTTGTTCTGAATTAGATAATGCTGCAGGTTGAAATCGTGCCTTTGTCACTCAAATGATCCCTGGTTACAATCTTTACATGAAATTAAACGCAGAAAGCTATAGATTGTCATTTTTCTAGGTATGAATGAGAGTAAATCATATAATTTGAGGGGTCTACGCTTGCAGATTAGATGTGTAAAAAGAACGTTTTCTATGGGGCACAATTGAAATTTAAAGCTCTCACAGACATTTAAAAAAGTAACGGAAACTTGCATTGTGGAAAAATTGCAGATTTAAGATGCGATCTTTGCGAAATTGTACATACACATTTGTTTGATTTTTACCATAGGTCACCTGGCAGTTACCTTGTCAGTCAGCTGAGGTCACGTGGTAGGTCTCTGTCATTGTCCACAATTCACATTTTCAACTCCAAAACTGTTGGCTGGATCCTCCTCAAACTTGGTGGGAATATACCTTGGGTCTGCTTCAATCAAAAGCCATCAAATGATTACAATCCAGTAATTTTTGGATGTGTATTTTTTTTTTGGGGGGGGGGGTGCGAATTCTTGAAAAAATCTGCTTAGCCAATTGCTTTGAAAGTGTATAGAGAAATTGTTGGGTAATCGATGCCTTCTGTGTATCCAGAGACTTAGATTGATTCAACCGGTGCCACTTTGTTGATTTTGTGCTTTTTTTGTTGTTGCTATTTTTGACTTCTCCTAAAACGTCACTGTGTTGTGGATTTAAGTTTGAATACAGAATAGCCACTCGGATCATTGTGTTTTCTGCTAATTCATTCTTTACTTGTAGGAATGACCCGCATAAATAGACTTGATTCACGTAAATATATGGTAATTGTCAGTTTCTACATGTTATCGTCAGGCGAAGGGAACTTCATGAAGACTCTTTATGACTGAAAGCAAAATGTGGATTAGTAGAGAACATTCCAGTTAGCGTGAAGGCATGTAGATCTTTCCATAAAAGACATATAAACAGCAAGAATCCGGCAGGAAGGAGTCGTCATATCAGGATTGCACGACGCATCAACCATAGGAGACTGCTCTTGTCAAAAAACCAGACTTGTGCTTGGAGGGAGTTTCTGTGAAGTGTGTTTAGTATCTGTGGACTGTGAACATCACCTATTAACTGTCCAGTCTAGACTGATCGGTCCATGTGGACTGTTTGTCTGCAGAGCAGGCCTTCTACCTCCAGCGAAGTACATAAACATAAGAACATAAACAACAGAGTCTGCTTTGCAGGCAAATGGACTGTGGTCATTGCCTGAATTATCTACCAAAGGCAGTCAAGTGTACCCTTCATTAATGTAAATTTGTATTAATTATTGTCATTATGATATTGTGTTTAATAAAATCCGACAGTCAGAGTGATTTTTTATTGAGATCAGTCATAGGTTCCAGGAGTATCTGAAACATTCTGTCACTGTTGGGTTTGAAATTTATGAATATGGGTCATGTTTTGATAAACTATTTGATAAATACTTCGTTGGCTATGTTGTGTTGTGGGCTGTGTTCTCCGACTCGTAGTTATAATGGAGGTAGAGTGTCTTCATAATGTTCCAGATTCATAAATATCACAAAAACGATATAGGCCTACTTTTTTTGGGGGGGGGGGAGGGGGCTGTAATCTTTGCTGGCTGACTAACCAGGAAAACCAAAAAGTGATAGGCCTACCAGGTCTCTTTTTATTTTTGGCAGAAGTGATGAAATTTGGGTTTTGAGTGGTTAGGCCCACACATTTTGGAAACTTTATAGTCTGTATTTAATGAAGAATATTTCAAAGGTTGAGAGGACCTGTTTGAAACCACCAGTTGCTTTTTATGGGTGACTGCCTGTCTCAAGTCAGGAATGAAATTTGTTTCTTCACATTGGTATTGGAAGATGAATGTTGTTGCTTTGGTAACTCTCGAATCTCTTTGCTGTAATTGTTGGGTTTGAAATTTATGAACATGGTTCATGTATTTTTAAACTATATGCTACAACCTCATAACAGTGATTCAGGTTAAGTTTAAATTTGGTGGAAATGTACCTGTGGAGGGGTCAAACAAAGCTGTTTGCCACGTGATGTTGATGTGGATCTCTGATTTTTACCGAAGTTTTCAATTTGCTAAGGGTACATATCGACTGATTCCTTTATTTCCATTGGTTAATATTTGAATTAATGGCACACGTAATAACAACCCATAATTTTGGCTTCCTTTACAAAATACTTAGCTTGATTCATTTCAAATTTGGTGCACCTGTAACTTGGATTGGTCTGTACTTAATTATTACAAAAAGGTAACGCTCAAGTGACTTTTTGATTTTTTTTTTGTAATTTCTGTGTCAATTCTGTAGGCCAAATATAAAAAAAAATCTGCGAAACTACTTGGGCAATTGGTTTTTAAATTACTTAGGGACACTCCTGGGCACCCCAGGATCTTAATTATTTCAAAATGTCGTGCTGCACTTTTTTTTTTATTGCAATGAGATTGCATAGGCAAAAGTTAACATTTTGAACTTCCCTCTGTTTGTTTTTGTTCAAATCGTCACGTATCACATACATGCGTACATTTATACATACATGCGCCACTGATTTTTTCTATCTTTGGATTTTCTGTTTTTGTTGTTTTTTCTTTGGTTCATTTTTGCCAAATCTCTAAACCTTTTGATAAATTGCTTCGGAATTGCATAGCAGCAGTTCTGGGTACCCCAGGCTGGGACTTATTTTGTGTTGAATTACGAGGTCAGCTGAGGACGTGCTGTTCACAAATTAAACTGTTTGCTTCTCTTTCCTGCTTTTGACGATATATAAGGAAATCGTGTTAAGCAAAAAAAAAAAAAAAAAGGTTAAATTATTATTTAGCTGCTGATCAATTACGGTCTTCATCTCATTGAGTCATCTATAATTGGGAAACTCTTTGTGTGTAGGAGACTATGCTTTAATGTACATTGTAAATGTGTGGTTTCCTGGTAAATTACATGCATGCAAACATACATACATACATACATACATACATACATACATACATACACACACACACGCACATACATACATACATACATACATACATACATACATACATACATACATACACACACTTGTTTGATTGCGTTCAACGATTACTGCCAAAGAGGCTTTCAAAATGTTTCACCCTGTGAATGAATGCCGTGCCATGGTACGGATACTTCCCCTGCATTTAGTCTGACCCTTTTTATTTTTAAAGAGTGAAGAACGTCAGCTTTTTCAGCTTTAGGTTTTAGAGCGTCTGTGTAAACCGCGTTCTAATTTTTCGTGCGATATTCTGAAACAGGCCTTTATCTGTCTTATTCTCAATGACAGTGTCTTGGTTTTTGTCATAACACATAAAACATTTTATGATGTTGAAAATGTGTCACAGTTTGGCCTTCAGTCAGGGTGAAAAGATAATGTTCAAATTTGTGCATACAGCTCTAACATATGGTGTAATATTAAGACAAGGTCTGATAAAGAAAGTTTAATGCCAATATTAGTATGGCCTTTGGAGACAAAGAGTTAATTTAGGATCGTGAAATTGTGTTTTATAGCCTTGATTATTATCTGGCGGTGTGCTGTGATTAGTCAAGTTGATCCGTCCTTGGTGTGGCGTATTGGCCCATTTGTAGCGCCATTAGCGGAAGTATTCACATCAACTAGGTAAATGCAGCAATACTTCATCCATAGACCAACAGAAAAACTGTAGTGACAAGTACGAGGATTCTCAACGCAAAACCGAATCAATATATTTCATAGCATCACTTTGGGCCCACTGTTGAATTGCCCCCACAACACTTCATCTTGAATGAAATACTGCATTATTAAACTGTGGGAACTTAACCCTCAGTGGCTAGGGGAAGGTGAATGTAGCGTGGTAGGTTTTCTCTGAAACGTTAATTTTAGAAGCAAATTGTAGATGCGACTGAATAATAAAGAAGAAATGAACTATATTTGACATTATAATCAATCTGAGAGAGAAACAATTTTCTTTTCTGAGAGAGAAAGAGTTAATCGTGAAGTCCATTATAATCGCCTCGCGGTTTACAGTATTGTTTTCTAACTCGTAGGACCATTGATACGGGATGTTCTGGGAAAGTTCGTGATCTTCGTTATATACACTCCCACGTTTATGTTCATCGAAGAGTGTGTGCATTCATTGTATGGACTCCTTCGTTTATGTTCGTCATTACAGTGAGAAGCGTGGTTCCTCAAAATTACCTCCATATGGTACTTTGAACTGCAAATTTTATACAAGTGCAGTTTTAATTTTTAGCAAATTTTGGAACTTTGATCATATATATATATATATATATGTATATATGTATATATATACATATATATATGTATATATGTATATATATGTATATATGTATATATGTATATATATATATATATATATATATATATGTATATGCAGCCAAAGTAACTAGGTCACGCAAGCAAAGCACACGGGAACAAAATGGAGTCATCCGTTGGAACACGGGAACAACAGCATGTAATCTAACGTAAAAATATAAGCTCATCCATGCGACAACAGGTACATGGTAGCTAATTGTATCTAGTTGATTGAGCAACACGTTTGGGACATTATGGTGACATCACCATTGAAAATTGCAGCTGAAAAAATGCCAGAACTGAAGGAGTATGGAGCTGTTGTTGAATAGAAGCGGCATGCGAGACTCAGAGTTGGAAAGTAGTCCTGAAATTGAAAATATGGATTTAACATTTAGAAATTTCTGCCCCAATATGGTTCCACATGATGACGTAGTCTGTATTTTGGTCATTTTCAGGGCAGATCTTGGAAAAATGTAAGGGGATGCTGAAAGAGTATGGGATCGGTGGGTGGGTGGGTGGGTGGGTGAGCGGTGCAATAAATGAACGAAAGGGATGTGAGCGCCCAAACGAACATTTCAAATTGCACATGTTATTGGTGTATGTTGAAAGCCAGCATTGGCATCTGTTGAGTTCAATCTTTCACAACGAAAGTCTGAAGATGTTTTCAGTGCACAGGAACGCGGACAGTGGAGCTTGCGCGAAATTACGTGATTTTGCCTGACGGGGAGTTCGAGATAGCCCCAGCAAAGAAGTAGTATAAAATCAGTTACGAATTGCAAATATGAAGTGTTTAACTTCAGAATAATTATGTTTACTTTTCTCCAAAATATCGTTTTGAAGAATCGAGTTATCTTCAGGATTTTGCGTTCATAAATCCGAGCATACTTAAAAGTGGACAGCAAATAAAAATAAAAATCATCATGGTGGCTTCATGGACCAGGGTCCCACCAAACACGAAAGAGAAGGGGAAGAAGAAAATAGAAAGAACTTTTACAGGACAAATAATCTTCGCCCTATCAAAATCAAATGAACCCAGCAAAAATGTGTTTTAATGATCTTTGCCTCATATGTTATACATACATATATACACTTTGTAACTTACTTTTACATATGCAGACGTCACGTCTCCTATTATGTATTATACTATTTGTATGTAAAGGACTTACAATGAAACACCAGCAATTACCCAAAAGCCAAAAATAATGTTTGACATCGGCAGCAACATTCTTATTCTCCAATGTACAATTGATTATATTTCATCGTCCAGCTTTCTGTGACGTGTAAATTGAGCTCGGTTATTCTGAGTGGGAAATACACAGGAGTTTGACCGTTCCTCATGCAAAGTGTTTAATTGAATAAGGCTTTTTTTATTAAAAGTCTGGGGTATTACTGGGAAGGCACCTCACGCACTAAATCAACATTCATTGCGTCTTGGTGATTTCTCTCTTGCGTAACCTCAACAGATTCCATTACTGTGCAACGATACTGAGTAAATCAAATTGCCTGCGCGTCCTTCCTGATATCGAAGAAGCCATCGACATAAGGTGTGCAACTTTATTCTGCACGATGCGCCAAAATTATCCGCCCTGGTGCAGAGTGCACGGCCTCTGGTGCCCACGATGCTGCACTTGATGCATGGACACACACGCTGAAATGAGGAAACTGTTCAGCTGTACTTTACGGTGATAACAGACAGAATCGTCCATCATATGAGACGTTGCTTGGCGAATCCACATCATGGTAACGCAGACCTGCGAACAACTGAGTGGCAAGGATACCGGAAGAATTCTGTCGGAAATTGAAGGGAAATCTAGGTGACTCGTACTTGAATTACAAAAAAGCAGCCTTGGGTATGAAAAGAAGTGGAAATTGCGCATGTTTACACGGAAAATACCATTTAACGCCGGTGCAGGAGCAATGACTTACAAACGGAATGTTACGCCTATGAAATCGATGTAAATTGAAAGAGACGGGATGAACACTTGGACGAGGTGGGGTAAATGTGAGCGCTAATCGCAAGACTTCGTCTAGCTAGGGTACATAGCACTGACGCTGTGGCTGAACACAGCCGCTGAGGACAGGCCATGTGATTATCGTCTATGAACACACGGCACGCGCCTACACGAACATATAACCTGGTATCGAAAGGAATATTAATTCTGTTGCCTGTTACAACGGTTGGGTTTGTTCGACACTCTCCAGTATTGGTACGCGGTGTACTCACGGACACTGTCAATAGACACACTTGCAGCATGAATGCTTTTGTGCACAAGATGATCCATTTCACCTCACCGTCCCAGTTCTCCGCTTCTGCCATCATCAAGTGAGACCAACAAAGGTAGGCTATCAACTTATGTGCTATATATTACTCCAAATTCTGCAAAACTAGAGAGGCAGTGTATTGATGGATTTCCAGGGTGGGGGTCCAAACGCTTACATTGAATTCTTCCATCAGTTGTTACTGTTATTTGCTTATCGAATGGTTTAGTTGTAGCCAGTGCATCTTTCAGTGGCGATTGTATGCGTCTGACGAGACATATGCGCGTGCGTTCCAGATAACAGCTCCATAATATTCGTAATTGCAATACTTCAAGCACCAAAAGGTCAATAACGTGCTATCATTTTTCAAGGAGATGCTCGATGAATGAGCAACTGCTTGTGGTGATGACATGAGCTATATCAGCAGGTCGGCGTAACTGTATCTGTGCTGCCGGGTAGGCCCCCGATATAGGCGAACACTGCAGGCGCCAAGCGAACGCAGGTAACATTTACAGGTTGCAGCTGTGGAGCAACATGGACACGATAGATGTTTACAGCTCCAAAAGTTGTAACGTTTGGGGCTTTATTCAAAAGACGTTTGAATCAGATGAATGCACTGTAACATCTGTGAATGCCATATCAGAGTTTTTTAAATGATCATTGATGATGTGAAAGCTGGATTAACCCGCGCTTTCAAAGCAGATTAGGAATAATTAGCAAGATCGCTTGCAAACAATACGCATCAGGCCACATTTTTGTCCAGAGACGAACTGAAACGACCAGAAAAAGTTAAACCAACTTTAACAATAGCAAAGCCTAATAAACTGTAAAATGTCAGTGAAAGCTGTTTACCAAATACATTGGCCTATGGACAGGCGCTCCGATTACTTCGTTATTAAACTGAACACGGGATTTTATCAACAAAATAGATAGTTACTAAATTTGCTTAGCGAATACGTGATTATGAATAAAAAAGATGAGAAAATGCTGGAGGGTGAAGTTATTTTGAGTTGCAAGGAGTTATGACACAGTATCATTTTACCGCTCCCAACGAGCGGCTAATTAAAGCTTTCCATGCACATGGTTGTTGAACCGACATGGAAACCAGCATGGAAGCCAACACGACGTGACTCCGTGACCGACTGAAAGGCGGTAACGCATCGGAACAACGGCAACTTGATACCACAGCAGTCGTGTATCTGGATACAGTCTTGACCAACACTGCTCTCCCACATTGCATGATTTATAGAAAATTTCCACGTACGTGTCCAGTCCATGCTGACCTTTCAAGCTATGCATTGTCCGTATTGAACGTTGCGTATTGGAACTAGAATTTAACTAAAATCATTTGATTGAATGCATCAAAATTACGGATCTTCAGTATGAGGTGAAAAAAAACACGTGATCCGACAATAAGAATATACTACCAGGCGTATTTGTGTTTCTGTGGACTGAGTTTTAAAGGAAATACCACATTTTTGCTGTTTTGTATCAGTGCAAGCGCTATTTTCGAAGGTACACAATGCATATTTGTTATAAGGAATGTCAATATGATCAAGTTTTTATTGAAGGATTGGGACATTCGTAAGCTGTGTAGATGGAATCCTCGAATGTATGAGACCATCACGAGCCTTCATCATTTTCCAAATGTGAAAGCATTGCCAAGGCTTATTTTACTACACTAGGAATTTACCGATATATTTTGTAGTCACGTGACAAATCTTTTTTTTTCTTTCCGCCTTTAATGGAATGCATCTGTAAAGATATCAAGGTGTCT
The DNA here is from genome assembly GCA_964020975.1 of Hermodice carunculata. Classification (NCBI taxonomy): domain Eukaryota; kingdom Metazoa; phylum Annelida; class Polychaeta; order Eunicida; family Amphinomidae; genus Hermodice; species Hermodice carunculata. Next base: position 66,257,273 of record OZ026619.1, read on the forward strand.
ACTTTGAAATCAAGGGCATGTGGTTTGATTGCAGCACATCCAAAAGACTGCTAACATCTTTGGCTTTCTCATTCTGTAGCAAACGTGGCGCGGGGCATGTAGACCGAGATCTATGGGTTCATGGTGGTGTCAGATTAGTAGCTTCCCAATGATCATCTCAGTTCACCGAGTCAAAAATAGGAAACTGTGATGGCAGAGCACGATCTTGGCGCAACGTTGGCCTATTGATACTTACCACCCATGAGAACTGCATCCCTCCTGTACAGATTAGCCGAGAGAGTGGACCCAGCCAAAATGTAAACATGTAAACAACAATGGTAAACAACAATCCTTGGTGTAATCCAAATGTATATTTTTACATTCCGAAAAGTGTTTAGTATGTAACAGATGAAATGATTAATACCTTACCGATGTGAAGCACAGCGTTTCACACAAAATTTATTAAGCAGGCCAATTCGTATAGTCATGATGGGTCAAATGAACAACCACACTTTTGGGACCAGCCTATCCTGCACCGTCATTTACCATAAAAAAGCTTAGACATATGCACCAAGGGTTAAACTATTCTAATGCAAAACGACCCCGGATACTCAGATGTAAAGAAGGCGACACAGATCATACAACAGAATGATTTACATTACTTGAAGGAATGATATTTTCCAAATTTGGTAAAAGGTAATTGCTAAAAGTCCAAAATGTTTGGATTATCAAGTGACCCACATTGTCAGTAAGGTATCGTGTGATGAATTTTTAATTTGATCAAACAGTTCTATGATTTACATAATGAATGTTTCTCAACTAAACAACAATTTCCGCATAACTGTAACATATACTTTGTACTTGAGGATGTATGTTCAGACATTCTGCTGGTTATCCATAACGTAAATAAATTATAAACAAAAGCTGGTAAATAAAGCTTTTGTAACGCCGACCTATAGCACACTTGTTGTGTTGTCCAATAATACAAATTGTGTTCCCCACTATCATTCGTGTAACAGCAGACATTTCTGCGTTGTTAGGCTACACCCAAATATGTAATTTTACATTCAATCATATATAGAAATTCAACGAGAATTTTGTGTGTGTGTGGGGGGGGGGGGGTGGTTAAGTCCTAGGTATATCCCTAAAGACGTTTCAGCGAAAAGACCTTCCTTTTAGCATCGGTGTGCTAACAAGAAACTTTGACACAGTTTCCGTCACTTTCGTCAAAGGCCACAGAGTGCCTTACAAAGGAATCTTAATCTAATTTACATGTAACTTTATACTATTGTAACAACCATTATATCCCTCCGAATTTGGAATAAAGTCAGTGCAAAAGAATACCGGTGGCATTCTTAGTAAAATGCAACGATTTTTTCTTTTTTTTTTCTGCTTCAATATGTCTGCATCTACGTCAGTTGACTGGTTTGTTCATTGGAGAAAAATAAGTGAAACAAGGGGTATTATTTCAACATAGAAACAAAGTGGATGTCAGCCAACGTAAATATATCGCGCTGACATGCAAGTAGTATACTGCATTAATGTTTAAATGCCCAACTGATATTTGTGAACAAAACTGATGCTAATAGCCACGCATTTATTTTAACCTTTATTCTCCTAAGTCATGTCTATGATCACAGCTGGAATAAGTAGCAACCATATGTGCAGGGCATTAAAAGGAGATTATAGCATTGGTTGGTAGTTGCAGATAACGTGTGTGGCAATCTTTATTTGATTTTTTATTGGTTTTGCTTGGCAAGCCGATATTGTTTCTTGCACACCTGAATTGGTCAGAAATCGGAAATTAATCTCTGAATCGCGGTTGTTTCCAGCTTTCGAAGTGGCCATCTTTGTTGCTAAAAAACGGTATAATGGCCAGGTATGTGAGAATAACCAATAAGGCACGAGAGAAAACTTGGAAAAAAAAGCATGCGGTGCTACATCACCAGCAAAGATACTTGTACAACCATCATGCATGGATCCAGAGTGAGTCTAACGCAAAAGGCGCCCAGATACAGGGACGGCATACTTCTCGTCTCTCAATTCATGTTCTTTTACAAGTCAAAAACTACAGAAGGCGTATTCTTGGTTTTCTTACATTTTGTGTCCTCATCTAAATTTGAGCGACAGAACTTGGGAAATTTTTGCTGCAGAAGCCATATAAGTTTTAGATCACCGCACTTTGCTTCTGTTGGTGGGTTTAAGCTTTAATCTTGAATGGAGAATTTGACATGTGTCACCGTAATGCTTGGTCTCATCCTGCGGCATTGTACTGATTAACACAGGACCAACGAAACAAAAAGGAAAGTAAACATATAGATCTTTGAACTAAATGACGCAATAAAACTAATAATCTGCCGTCAACATCTTTAGTCAAGACCAAAGTAACCCATTTTGTTGCACCCCAGCAATCATGATTGTATCCGTAAGAATATATAATTTGATTGCACACCCAATACATGAAGGAGTCTATCCGGTCTTCGTGAAAGGTAAATCATATGATTCTTAACAGGACTAAAACTACCACAGTCAGCCCATGTCACCACACAGACTTGAGTTTCAGCTACGCCAGGGGCGCGGGTAATGCACATAGGGCGAAAGTCCACCTGGTAACTAGGGTTAACGATGCAGGAGGTTTTATTTTTATTCTGTACTCAAATTAGAACAAGAAACAAACTGTTTTTAGTAATGTTCACCAGCTTTTATTCATAAAAACAAGTTAACTGAGGAGAAAAAGGAAGACCTGCATTTGGGTGGGAATTATTGACACATGTCAAGGTCAATTGGTCACGCAAGCAAAACAAGCTGGAACAAAATGGCGTCACCGTTGGATTACGGGAATAACAACATGCAATCTACCGTGAAATCTAAGCTCATCCTTTCGATGGCATTTACATTAAGCTGCTAGTTGTATCCCATTGATTGGATGACACGCTTGTTGAGCTTATGGTTATGATCAAATAGCCAGAGCAAATTGCACTGGGAGAGATGCCAGAACTCAGGAACTTTGTAGATGACGTTCAAGTGCCATGCGAGCGATTGGACTTGGAACATGGTACATCAATTACCCAACATTCAATCAGAAATTAAAGACCCAACATGGTCCATCTGACGATGTAGTCTCTATTATGGTAACTTTCAAGGTAATACAGGCACAGGTACAGAAAAAAATCCTGATTCTTACTGCAGTCTATTGGTTTAAACGTATTTCTATTTTCAATAGCAATTGGGGAGTAGACTAAGCCTATATTAAGCCCTCATGCAAAGTGGATGTCAGCAACGTAAATAGAGCCTATTTAGGCCTACATCCTTTTTGATGGAGCAGTACCTTATTCGGGGGTACCAGAGCTCAGTGGTGGCTCCCAATAATTGGCAGCTTCAGCATGTCGTCTTCAGAACTGTTGGTAACAACTGATCATGAAAGTACGAGTGGTCAGCTGACAATTGCCTGCTCGAAGTAATGGCCGAGCTACAGTAAAGCAATCGACAGAATCAGATCGATCGTCATGGAATAAAATGATAAAACTATAATTAGAATGTAGTAGAAGGTGTGAAAACGAGGCTGCTGTGATATAACGCTTTGTTTGCCGTGATATAACAACTGATATGTCACGATGGCCCTTCTTTTTGTTGCAACTGCCCCCCATTGAATTACCACCCCATATGAGCCCTGGATTTCTATTTCACCATCATTAATAAAGTACGTACAAGTGTATGCTTGTTTAGTTCATTTGATTAAGCAATTACAGGCTACTGTAAATGTTCACAAAATATCTTTCACAAAAATGCAATGTTTACTTTTTGTTCCACATTCCTATGGTACTTACAATTACATTGGTTGATAATAGATGGCGCGGTAATTCAAGTCCACATGTGCTCCCTGTCCACATTTGCCGCCAATGCTGTGACCACCACATGTAGCAAAGTTACAAATCTTATCATGCCATTACTCCACAATTATTATTCCGATGATCCTCACACATGTAGTGACAAGTCGATGCAATCGCATTCATAGACACACTTGGTAAATAATTCTCCAGATGACCCCAACTACTGAACCAGTGTCAAGACACTGTGGCGGTGAGTAGTTGTAGGCCCAAAATGAACCCAAAATGAACTTTGCTAAATACTCTCATAATTGTTGTATGGGCCTTGCACTTAGGAAAGCTTTGTCCCGTAAAAGTAAATAAAAAAGAACACGAACTATTTAGAAAACTGCAAAGCATACGGCGAATTTGTCTGCTTGCCATCATCTTTCACTTTCAACCGTGATATATTCATTTGTCACATGACTTCATTCAGCCAATCACATTTCTTGGACATCGTCTGGAAGTGCCCTATTAGGTTTTTCACGTTCCAAAAAGCTTCGAAAATGCTATATCTGCAAGATAGTCAAAAATAGGCCTCAGACACAATTATGATTCGGTCTGTTTTTTATGATCAATATTTTGGGCTTAGGCCTATTTGGAAGGTTGTAACTTACAGGGGTACAATCTTCACACATACGGCCCCCAAATAGAGCTCCGCGCATCTTCAAAATGGTAATTTCTGCAGTGGAAGGAGTACGCCGGCAAACGGGAACGGCATAAACAAAAGCGATGATAACGGGTAAAAATAGGCCACATAATCCCTTTTTTGCGTCAAAATTTGGGGATTTTCAACTTGAGACTATATTATAATAGTACTTAAGTATGGCCTGGCATTGGTTGTTGCTAATATATCACTCAGGTGGCGGTGAGACTCCGTCAGATCGCTCGCCTATCGGCTGGCGATCTGACTTCGATGTCACCGCTTCCTTCATGATATATTGGCAACAATCAATGCCAAGCCTTAGATTAACCATGAAGAATATATGTATTTTGTGAAAACCATCATTCATAATGGTTTTAAGTTTACGGTTAACGTAAAAAAATTCCCCAACTAAACATTCCTTTTCCCTCAGGTGTAGGTGTCTGTATTAGAATATTTGAAACACCTGGTAGAGCAGATACCACACATTATAACATATAATAAAATATGCAAGAAGCAATGAATGAAACATATATGTAACAGGAAAGTGTTCAGACGTATACATCGACAGCGAGCTTAAGATGTTTAGAAAGAAAACAGATCATTTGGACAACATATTGCTAAATTAAAACAATAAAAATTAAGGAACATAGCAAGAATCGGGCTTTCTTCATTCTCTTCATGTGCAGATGAGCTGACATAAAACTCAATCTGTACAACAAAGCTGCTTCACCTATCTTAAACTACTCAGTATATAATCCTGTGCCTATCATGTCAGCAGGTACCGTGTATAAACCTCACATTATGTTTCTGATTTCCAATCCCTCGAGGTCGTCCAAAAGAGGAGGATTGAGGTGCAGCTGAAGATCGAGTCAAAAACAAGGGATGACAAGTATTTTGTCTGTGCATCACAATGTAAACTTAAAACTGTTTGCGATGAAGGGATCATAAGGGGGCTTAGAATTAATGCTCCTGATCCACAGATGTCTGCAAGCTGCCATATGCAGCATATTAATATCTCTATTATGTTTAATCATAAAAACATAGTTCCATCCTACGATTTAATGTCAGTGTCTTTCGGATGTACAAGTTCAGCGTCTCCTTGAAGCAAACTATGCTGCTGAAAAGTTTTACCACCGTTGATGTCAGGCTTGTCTATCTAAATGGTCACATCGCTGATTGACTGACCAGTCTGTCAAGTAACTAGAACAGTCCTGTGCTCTGTTAGCATAGCTGGACGGCAAATAGTACGCATCAAATATTTATCAAATGTTTCGGCCCAATATTGACTATGAATGTTAGGAGTTTTGTACAAGAGTATCTGTAGAAATGTAGAGTAAAGCGTTACGTTTTTATGAAAACAGGTATTCTAAATATATTTGATGAAATAGTTTGAAAAACCATCGATATATCTTAACTTACTGAGATTTTAATTTAGATGTAAAATCACTTTGCTGATCTTGCCATAAACACATCCGACAGGAGATAGGGTATGGGTACAGTTTTTACTGATTCACTAACATAAATACCGGAGTTGCCTCGATCCAATTCATTTCTATATTAGAATCGTAACATGACAGTTAACATGTGGAGAGAGGTAGGTGTTAACCAATCTCAGTCAGTGGTAACCTCTAAATACTGCCAAAATATACTGCTGGTAAAAAAAAAGATGCCACCCTCTTGTTCAATATTATGCACGTGTTATAAGGATGTGTGTGAGTAGTTTGTTTACTTCATTATACCATTGCTTTTCATATCTCTTTTGGGAGGAAATGGTGGTCCTTAAAAGGACCGTTTTGGTTGTTGTTGTTGTTGTTGTTGTTGTTACTGTTTTTGTTGTTGTTATGAGGCTGCATGCACCAATAGTGGGTGAGACCACCATGCTTCTGTAAGAAAGCTTGGATCCACTTTGGCATGCTGCTTGTCAGCTTGGTGATCTCAGTCTGGGGATTTTTTCTTCAGTGGTCTGTGAGCGTCTTTGCCAGTTGGTCCAAGGTGGCTGTGGGTTCTTCATGCTCATCCCTGATTTGACGACCAAGCACATCCCATAAATGTTTGATGGGAGACAGGCGGAAGAACAGGCTGGCTATGGCAACAATGGGATATTGTGTTGCTGTAGATACAGCATGCTGACATGGGCAGTGTGTGTGGCCATGCGTTATCCTGTTGATCCTGTTGAAACAGTATCCATGGATATTGTTATATCCATTTATCAACTATGTGCAGGATCTCATCCATGTGGCATTGGCCTGTCAGATGTCCCATTCACCCTGATGAGAGTTGTTCTCCCTGTTGCTATAATAGCCCCCCCCCCCTCCCTGCATAAAGACACTGCCTCCTCTGTAGCAGTCATGTTCAACCAGACATCCTTGTATGGACCTCTGGGAAGGCATTCGTCGAACTCTTACTCTTCCATCATGTAAATCCAAGCAGAATCGGGATTCCTCTGATCACATCATGCCGTGCCATTCATTTCTGGTCCAGGATGCATGCTCCTCACACCACTGTACCCGTCATGTCCTGTGTGCAGGCCTGACAGGGAAGCGAATGGCAGGGCGACATGCCATCAGTTTGGATGACACTAGTCATTTATTAATGGTAGACTGTGATGCTCTGATGTTGCAGGCCTGGCGCCACTGCTGACGATACCTTTCAGTGGAAAGAAACCTGTGCCTCTTCACGTAAATGATCAAGTAACGATCATCCATCCCATCTGACTGTCTTTGTTGCCCAGATCCAGCCTTCCTCTTGCATCCTCTGGTTTCCTGGAAATGCTCCCACCACCTTTTTACCAATGGCCTGGAGCACCCCAGTATCCTGGTAACCTGCCGTTGGAAAAGGCCAGCCTCCAACATCCCAATGATTCTGCCCCTGTCAAATTCAGACAGTTGTGAGGTACTTGTATGCCCTGGCATTTTGGATTCACATTGATCCCAGTAGTGGCATTGACCCCTTATAAAGCCCATAGGCACCCCAATACCAGACACACTTTTCGCACCTCTCTGGCTTTTGTCTTGTTTTCAGGACAATTTGTGTGTGTGTGTGTGTGTGTGTGTGTGTGTGTGTGACTGTTCTGGCCTACCCTAAGCTACCCTGTTTATGTTACGTAATATTCCATGTGACGGCCATATTGTCCACACAAAGAAATATTAAGAGCGGCCCATGTTTAACCAATAGGGGTGGCATCTTTTTTTTCCAGCAGCATATTATCTTATCTTATCTGCAAATATGCCAAAGTCCAAATAACTGACGTTCTCTCGATACATTTTTAAAATGAGCGAAATCGCAATAAAAACTTTGTTCTAGTCTGGCTCTCGACCGGTTCGTCATAGTTTGTCTCATTAAAGAGGTTATTGCGTTAAATAAAAAAAAGGCACGTAGTTGCCGAAGGCACGGACTTATTCTGCACAAAAAAGGACCAGTTAGTCGCCTAAGGTGGCGTACCTTTACGTCACCTTCGGTGACTAACTGTTCTTTTTTTTGGCGCAGAATAAGTCTTTAACGCAATAACCTCTTTACTTGGACAAAATATGACGAACCGGTCGGGAGCCAGACTAACTTCGTTCTTGTCCTTCTCAGTCTTTACGCCTTAGGTCTGCACAGAACTGTACGCATCTGTACTATGTAAATGAATTCTCATATTTACAGTATGTGCAAAATAGAACACATATAAATTAATTATGTTTATGTAATAGGTTTTTATAGTTTCATTTGTTCTCTATAATCTATAATGTTTTGTCACATTTTCTTCTGTTTGACCTAAATGTATTGGTGATGTTGCCTGTGCATAAACGTACAATAATTATGGCTGACAATTAAGAGACAATGGAGGCTGCATGGAAAACTAACATGGGCTTGGAGTAGCTTCACATTGACCTTGATTCCTGTGTTCCTTTTTCTGCGAAAAGCCACAAAGTTCCAGTTATGGCCCTCTGGAGTATGTCTGAAGGAATAGAATAATTCATCTGGCCCTGATCTTATGGCATGAATGACAATCCAATGTTTCCCTGGCCAATTTGTGATCAACAGAATTTGGGCTTGGACATGTTTATAAGGAAGTCTGTATGAAGGGTAAAACACCTGAAAGTAGCTTATCTGACGTTTGCTTTGATTGCGTCTCTTCAACGTACAGGCAATAGGTCTTGCGTCTGCTTGTCTAAGTCAACAGCGAAGAGATGATGCCAATAGCCATTGGGACAGGAATCCTTAGGGGTGGTTCAACATTTTCATCATTTTTGAATTAGTACTTACAGTACGCAAGGGGGGAGGGGGTTAAATGGGTCTGTACACTTTCACAGGACATGGAAAATGATGGTCAATTTTTGGCCTGTTTTGTGCAATTTTGCTATGATTTGGGAGGAAAATCATCATTTTTAAAGTACTAATTTGGGGGGAGGGAGGGGGGTCATGAAATTTAGTACCCTAAGTACTAATTCAAAAATGATGATAATGTTGAACCATCCCTTATATATGTCATTTCAATCATGGTATCTGTCATGGCCACACTCTGATCACCCATATTGGTACCACCCCATATTATTAATTTAAACTTCAAAGCACTGGAAGGGTCCACATCATCCCTGTAGCCTGCGTTGTCTGTAAAGAACAGATGAGTTTCAAGGTGGCATGCCTGTGCATCTTTGCTCAGTATTCAGCACCTTGTTAAGATATGTCTTGCATTGATTCTGTTGTCCACCACACAAGAATCCGTTGTGCCAGTACACACTTGCGCCTCCGACTACAGACTATAAACTCAAGATGACTGAACCAATCAGCAGAACCAGTAGCCGTCATTCTTCGTGTTGCAATGCTTAACACATGAAAGCGTCTTTTTCAAATCAATTAGATCAGTACCCAAGTTGTCTGTGAAGAATTCCCCAGGGTAACCGTCTCGCTCCAGGGCTAGTAGTAATATTTCCAGCCACTGAATTCTCTGTGCAGACTGGGCCTTTGGTGGTTCTGTACAGGCAGAGCCTCTAGTGACTCTCTGTACAAGCAGAGCCTCTGGTGACTCTCTGTACAAGCAGAGCCTCTGGTGACTCTCTGTACAGACAGAGCCTCTGGTGACTCTGTGTACAGACAAAACCTCTGGTGACTGTGAAGAATCCCCAAGGGTTTCCTTCTTGCTAACGGGCCTGTTGTAATATTTCTATCCACTGAATTGTGTAGACTGGGTCTCTGATGGCTCTGTACAGGCAGAGCCTCTGGTGACTCAGTGTACAGACAGAACCTCTGGTGACTCTCTACTCTCTTTACAAGCAGAGCCTCTGGTGACTCGGTACAGACAGAGCCTCTGCTGACTGTGTGTGCAGACAGAACCGCTGATGACTCTCTGTACAAGCAGAGCCTCATATGACTCTTTGGGCAGGCAGAGCCTCTGGTGACTGATCGAAACTGACGAAGGCCAGTTTTGAACTCAGTCGACTTTAAATCTTTTGTCCATTTACATGCAACAGCTGACTAGGTCAGTTAAGCGTGGCCTGTCCCACCATGTTCGGCAAATCTGTCATGTCGTCATTTATATGTCATGATGTTCTATTAAGTAGAAATAACATAAAATATTTGGATGGCGACCACTCAAAGACGTACTGCAGCCATCTTCAGAGGAGCTGCATGTCAGACAGTTGCACGATCGACTGTTTACAGCTTGCATTAAACAACACGGTCAACACAAACGTTCTATACAGCTTACTGATGTAAATTGACCCTAACCTATCCCAAGCTGTCCGCTCTCATTCATCATTTTTGTGTCATCATCATTTTTAAATGGAAATTTTCGACGTTAGATGACCGTGTTGTAGTATTAACGCCGCAAGTATCTTGAGTGTTGCCACTCGGAAGTACCGACATTAGTGCGGCTGTGTAAGAGACCGCTCCAGTGGCACTGCATGGATTAAATGATGGTGAAATGGATAAAGTATGTATATACATGGTTTTTCTTGTCTAACCTTCTGGTAGCTGAGCCAACAGCTTCCCTGGCAAGTCACCAATAGGGTACCAAAATAAGTTATTGACTGGTCACCGGTATCTTTCATAATTATAATTATTATCATCAAAACTTTTTTAAAAAGCAGACAACATTTTCGAGCGTGGGTAATTTCTGATAATTCGTACTTGGCATGACTGCATGCTATTACGTCGGAGTTAGGTTCCTGAGGGCTACAGTATGATGACGGATGTTCTTTTTGTTGAGTAAGAGGCATCTTTCTCCCATAATGGCGCCTATCAGAGGTGAATAAAGGGAGGGAGGACAGGTATGTGTTATTGTATATAGTAACCCATTCCAAATACGTCATTTCCTGTAGTACTGTCCGCGTTGAAACTTGAATTGTATTCGTGTATTTTTGTCCAGAACCACTTCCTAGTAGTCATTACGTACCTATTCCGCAGTGCGAACTCTTTACGCTCCATAAACTTGTGTCACTGTCTAACCAATATACATATGGAAGTACTATTGTCCATATTGCAGCGTTCTTCTGTAGAATTTTTTCGTAGGCTGTACTAACCCAAATAAATTAAAGGGTCTTCAGCGGGTAACTACTCCGAACATGTTTCGGAGCCTGTACCAATACATGTCTGAGTAGCGGCTCCTTGTCTAAGTTAAATATTCAGCAAAGACAACCCACATAATAATGAATAAATATGAACGTAGCAAACGATGAATAAGCGAAATACTTGAAGTTTTGCCTATAAATGCAGAGCTTTATTGTGAGTGAAGAATACCTGTCAAACCAAACATAATTATTACTTTTGTATTGTACAAGTTCAGATCGGAACAATTTCACTTACCCCTGAACCAGTGTGAATCCTTTCTAGCTGGATAGCTCATTTTTGTTAAACCACCTTCCAGAGTATAACTGAAGAAGAGACAAACTAGGGCATTATATTGAGTCCCAGCTATTGTAAAATAGATAGTTGCTGCTAGACCAGTTGTACAAACCAAGGGAAATCCCAACAAGTACTGCACATTGGACATCCTGCACCAGAAATGTAAAACAAACCCCATGATGATCCCTACTCCTCACTTTGAAAGCCAACCCTGAGTCAATGTTTCAGCATAATGGGTCAGGTTTGTGACATTTGAGTTAATACTGTCAAATTTGAGTAATTGTTTTACATTGAGTAAATGTGTACCTAGGCATGTCAGAAAATAGTGAAAGTCATTAGCATCTAAGTAAAAAACGTTATCAAAACATAATTTTTTTAACCAGATATTAAGTAGGATGAAGCAAACTTGTAACTGTCGTCGGCCACTGATTGCTACCGATAGCCGCTGGGGGTTTAACCTGACAGAAACATGTGAAACTAAAATGTCTGAAAGGTGAATATTAAAAGAGAATGATGCCAAAAGATAAAATTAAGTAGCAAAACAGGCAAGTTTAAAATCTGTACAATTTTTGCAGCCAAACTTTCTAATAATCTTTGGATATAAACAGCAGAATTTGTAGAGCAAGTTAGAATGAAATTCGTTAGCTTTTAAGTCAGGAAAATGGAATCAAAGTATGATTTTTCTTAGCCAGATATCAAGTACAATTAGGCAAGCTTGTGACTGTGGTAAGCTGCTGCTTGCTACCGATAGCCCCTGGGGGTTTTACCTAACAGAAAACAAGCTAGCCTATGATGTCTGAAAGCTGATTATTAAAACACAATGGCCCAAAAGATTAAATTAAGTAGCAAAACAGGCAAGTCTAAAATCTCTAAAATTATTGAAGCCAAACTTTCTAATCATCTGTGGATATTTACGCCAAAATTTGTAGAAATATTTTATCAAAAGTACATCTTTGAATCCTCTGTACTCAATTTTTGAATCCTCTGTACTCAAGTTTATTGTAAATAAACTTGGTTCTAGATACAAATTCCTGAAATTTAGAACAAATACGACCAAATCTCAAAATTTGTGACAAAAGTATATTATACCCAATAGCTTCCGAAATATTACTGTCCGAGAAAGAATACTTAACTACTTCAAAGTTAAACTCATCTATCTTGTCATAGACTTTAATGCAAAATCTGTCATTAGTGACCCGAATATCCAAGTCCAGTAACACATCTCTGAAACCAAATGAGTTATTACCTTGCAAAGGGATATCTTTTGGGTAATTTTCACTAGCGCTTTCACTAAAATGTTGTACATATACAACAAGCAATGTCATCAATATATCTTGCGTTGTTAGATAATCTTGTAGCCATTTGAAAGTCCTTTTTCATAAATTTATCCACATACTTACATTCATGTCGTATAAATATAAATCTGCAAGTAAAGGGTAACAGTTGCTACCCATTAAAATGCCTTTTATTTGTTGAAAAACCAATGGTCCACACTGAACAAAAGTATCATTCAAAACAAATTTGGTAGCATCTATCTAAGTTTCAAGAATGTAAGATTTAACATTACTTTTTGAATATTTATTGTGCAACGAATATGCTTTCTATGAATATGAATTAATATTTATGTATGATTTACCATTATATTTAAACATTTTGCTTATTAATTCTAAAACAGAACTTTCGACTTCAGCTATGGGTAAATTTGTGTGCAGTGTAGAAATATCAAAACATTTGATATTTTTTGCTTGTAAATCTTAGATTTTAGATACAAACTCAGAAGAATTGCTAGTACTTCAAAAGCAATTTATTTCGCAGTTTCTAGAAAGTACATTACAGTATTCACAAAATGATTCCTAATTGCAGTTTAACACAGTGTTACTTCCTTTGATAGTTGTTTGTTGTACATTTTGAAGCACCAGCTATGAATCTAGATTTAAAATGGTTTTTATGTGATTTGGGTATCCACAACAAAAGTGGAATAGATGAGTCCTCCTCAGAAATTTTGATATTGAAATTCCTTTTCATCTCATCTTTATGCGTCTCTATCAAATTATCAGTGGATTGTTTGTGTAATTTATATACGTCATTTCCTCTTATGTCTGAAATATTTTTTATACCAAGTTCATTTTTCAAAACATCCAGCTTATATTTTTTGCAGATGATCCCAAAATTGTTACCTGCCCTATCAATGCTAGGGATTACAAATCTTTCTTGTAGTTCTTTGACTGCTTTTGAAACTTTAGGTTCTTTTAAATTTACCATATTGAAATTCTTAATGTGTGAGTTATAACGATAAATTCTATTTTTAAAGACTGTTTTCAAGTATGTTAACCATCCTTCAAATTTCTGAAATTCTATTTTTCTTACTTCGCCCATTTCATACAGTAGGAATCAAATCCATTACATATAACCTGAAAAACACTCTCACTGTTCAACTTGCGACATATCCGTTCCTTTTTTCATCAATTCTTTTAAAACTGAATATTGTATTACAGTGTATACCAAATTTCCTGTAAATACATGTTTGTGGTATGTATCAACAAAATTGGAATATTTATTGTTTGACATACAGTCACAATTTTTATTCGCTGCGATATCCTGAAGAGAATTAAAGCCAGAAAGTTCTTGTAATTCGTGATACTTTGCCCCATATTATTACCATATTTATAGTAAATAATGGGGGATCTTTCAATTTGCATTCCTTGGGAATCATGTTACGAACAAATTTCAATTTGAAAAGGGACTGGATGTTCAGTGAATCAATAATTTTGTGTTTGAAAGGAATGCTGCAAAACATTTGATCTATTTTTTTTTTCTTATTAGAAACTGGTTTCCGAATAGTTGTTGTGTAAGCATACACAATTTCAGAAAAAAAAATTGTGGAAATATGTGTTCAGAATAAGTAAGACCCAACTATTCATTGATTTTGGTTATATCGCTTGCAATGATGGAGCATTAAGAGCTGTATGTAATTGACTGTCAACGTTCCAAGCCGGTCAGCCAAGTTGCCTTGACCCGAGCTACTGCCAACTTGAGATCCATCTCCCCTGTTGTCTGTATCAACTCGTGGTAATCTTGCTGCATCTTACACTCAGAACAGCTCCAGCTCTCGTCATATTTAATGGTGTGTTTGCCGGCGCCCATTTTGCAGATAATGCGAGCATTCGTGTGAACACCAAGATGTCAGGACTTCCAGCTGATCGTGGAAATGCAACTGAGTGAACAAGCTTCTGCCGGAAGTTGTTGCGGATTTCTTCATTGATATTTTATATTCATGCGCTCTTATGTAGAACGCAAAGCATCGGTATTAAAGTTGTTTGAGAACATTAAGTGTTAGAATCGTTGTATTTGTGTTATTTTATCTTAAAAAAGAATGATTTATCTATTTATCACTATGGGAGAAACACAAACAACTACTCCCATGTGTTTACTGTCTGAACTCAATGCTTCTTAGTCGCAGTAGGCACTCGCCACAAGTGGCCCGTGGCCGTGCCTTCTGCGACCAAGAAGCCTTGAGTTAAGACAGTAAACGCTGGTTGTGGTGGTTTACCTGTATAACTGTGAGAAAAGACCGAATACTTTCAAGAACACCGGAAGAAGGACTTACATTACCAAAAGGACAATTATAAAACACATTACTATACCCGCGGGATGCTAACTTACATTCTCACCAACATAATGGATTTCTGCATCTACATGTATATTAGTACATGTACTAGACATGTATGTGAGTTTGCCGTTGAATATCTGATTGGTGGATTGTCGGCCAACATAACTGAGTTGAAGAAAGATATACGGCATTATCAGGACACTTGTCGGACACACGTATAGCTGATTTAAGCAACGTGTCTCTCTGATGTCAGCATGTATCCGTGGTACGTTCAGTTCTCTAATATTGAGAAATTTATTGCATCAATGTATGCGAGGCCATAACAACATAAATTTCCGTGATGTCACAGCTGGTATTTTTTGTTATGTTTGGGCTATACTGTTATTCTAGCATTTTGCCAGATTTTTAACATCGGTGGGCTGTACAGGTTTGTCATATATTCTGCTAAACAGAAGCACAGCAGCCCTCTGGTGGATATTCTTGGTGGGAGAGAACAAATGTGATTTATGCATGAACTTTGAAGGACGTAAACAAACAAAATCTTGTGCATTGAATTAGCATTGTTTTTCTTTACTCGAGTTCTTTGCACAGTGTCCTTTCACATCTGAACGAATTTAAGTAGCTGAGTACTACAGAAATAGTACAGCTTAAAAATTAAATTTATATTCCAAATGACGGAAGGATACATACTGAGAAGAACCTTACTGAAATGAAACATTTTTCCCGTGATGCGTGTATAATGTGCGTATGGCCAATTGAATAATAACCTCTAACAAGCGTTTCAAAATCTGAAGTAAACTGTGCTATGTTCGTGATATGGGCGCTGTATAATGATTTTTTGAAGCTCAATCCGCCTAAATATGTGATGGACCAGACGGAGGTGTACTGAGTAGTTTCCAACATGGAGCGGCGCTCTTGAACACAGAACTTCACCGTATAGTTTCCAATAGCAGATAAGCAGTGGCGCTCTTGAACACAGAACACTACTTTCCAACAGTACATATAGAGTGATGCTGTCGAACACAGAACACTACTTTCTAACAGTACATATAGAGTGATGCTCTTGAACACAGACCACGACTGTGTTCTTTCCAATAGTAAATGTGGAACACAGAACACTGCCGTGTACTTTCCAACAGTAGGTATGGATTGACGCTCTTCAACACAAAAAACAGCGGTGTAGTTTCCAATTGTAGATGTGACGAGCGCTCTTGAACACAGAGCACTTCATATGCCACATTTTTGCTATTATCACATAACTTGTTAATATGGGTAACAACAGGGTACTTTTCCGGCAGGAAGCTTTAAAAACAATGAGTGTTTGAGACTTGTGTTGTCATAAGACATTAATTTTGCCCACGTGTACAGCGTAATTTACAACGAGGGGGCGCGCTCAGAATAGGGATTACAGGGCATGTATTATTACTACGTAATGTCGCAGAATCACTAACAACAACCGAACCCAACCATTTACACACGTTTTTGAAACATTTAACTCTTCCTTCCAAAAAAGATAGTCTGCGTGTTTGTCTTATGTACTAACATATAAAATTCCGACGACAACATCTGCTGCGATATGACACCAGCGTAAAAAATATCATGGGAAGTATGACAAACCTTTATGGATGATTGATAACGTACCAGAGTATGCCAATTTGAAAAGCTTTTGTTGTGAAGACTCTGCGTGCCTTTGTGATTAGTACATGATGAATATGTTTTCTTTTAAATTGCTGTAATAGTGGCATTATATGTTTACGTCAAACACACTGCTTTTCAACACATATATCCATAAATTTCACCTTTAGGTGAGCGTAAGATGCAACTTTTGTTCCACAGCCTACAAACATGAATAATAGAATGAGTCCATGATGGTAAGATTAAAAGATGCGCGAGCAGTGAAGCGTTCACTTCCTTGTCTATTTAGTTTGTTTCCTTCTCTGTAGACACATGATGGGTTCCTACCTTTATATGTGCATAAGATAAATTCCAATAATAGCAAGATTAAATTAATATGTTGTCAGCGTTCCATACTTTTCAATGGTTATACTTTATAGAAGATACTTAAGAAATGAATTGTTTATTCCTTTCGAACATGCAAGCTGTACAGCCACACGCTGAGTGACATCGAGAAAAAACTAATTATATTTCATTTGTACTTTTCTATGTGGTGCAGGACATTTGGTGTGTCATATCATTTATTTCACACCATGCGCAATCGGTCTTATTATAGCTTGCATAAAAGCAGAGAACATGCTGAGTTTCTGTGGCCAAAGCACATAATCTATGCTGGGCGTGCTGTACACAAACGATACTATACATTGTCATACTTATTTTACCGACAAGTCGCAGAAGCCGCCAGGATGAAACTATTCTCTATTATATAAACTAACAAGAATCTGGCCGCTGTACACTGCAACAAGTTAATTATCTCACTCAGTCCAATATCAACCCTTTCCTCAAATGAGCCACATGCTAGAGTGGTAGGTGCCATTTACAAGTTGTTTGAGGCGATTTGTTCTAAGATTTGTCTTATGTGTCGCCATTTGCAGTCTGCCTAGCTAGAGTTGAGTTCATAGAAATGATGACATGGTGTAGACAGAGATTAGATTTGGCTAAAGTAGATTGTCACCGTATTGACGCTGTATAATAAGATATGAAGCAATTGCCGTCGTCTTGAGCGCAGCACTTTCTGCTTGCTTCAGTACTGCTCTGCAGCATATGCCTACAAACATTTTACAAATGCTATAGTTTCCTTTTCCATGGCACAATTTCCATTCAGAAGTATCGTCACGTGTCAGGCCGATCTTTATTCCTTTTTGTGAGTAACGCATTAATTCTGAAGCCTTCATTGATGCCGCAGAAAGAATAGGTCAAATGATCTCATTGACAAACGCTTCAAGCGATAGCTTGATGGAAAATGTAGCTCTTTTCATTGTCATTGTATTTACTAGTACTTCTAGGAAAATTTGATTGATTTTGCATGTTATCGAATGGTGACGTCAGTGTCATAGAGTGGGGTACGGAGAGTATGTGTAAGACTGATCAGATGTGAAGTTTACTTGCCAGTTTGCACACGGTGAAGTAACCCATGCATTTTTTTTCAAGTCTGATTTTGGTGCTTTAATAAAAACAGCTCAGAAGACGACCTTCAACTTTGAATGAGGGGAAAGTTGATTTCATGTATGCAAATTAAATATATGCAAATGCATGTGAATAAAGGGCAGTAAGGCTACCCTTCGTCATGGAATCCATACATCGAGACACTTATCATAATTTCTATCTACTTCTCAGTAATAACAGCAGTACTTATGTGGCAGGTGTTTGCTTTCAATTATGCAAGAATCAAGTTCGGTCTCAGTGACATATTGATTAACACTATAGAACTCAACATGTTTTCACTCCGCGTGTTACTAGACTATAACTGCAATTTTCCAACTGGAACGAAGTAAATATCGTTACAAAATGTTGAAACGTCTGTAGGCAAGAATTTAAAATGCGCCTCGGGTCACTCGCATTGTCCGGAGATAATGTGGATCCAAGTCCTTCCTGTGCAATTAGGATCTGCTGAATTATTATGCAACTACCGCAGTCTTTGGAGACATGCCGGACACAGGACATGTCATCCAAGCATGTCATCCGTGTTGCCAGGCGTGACGCGCACCTCTCTGGAGGGTAAAAATGTCAATCTCAATTTTTGCTTACTTTGCATTTATCCGGTACGTGTGCAATGACCCGATGGTCAACGAAGATGTCTCGAAAAATAAACCTTAGTCAACAGCCCAGTTTATTTGTGCTGTGGCCTTGACGTGTCCAATTTGTCAATAGCAGCTGGTAGTGTGAGTGAAATGTTGTCTGTTTATTGTCTATAATGTGTGTTTTTGCAATATTCGTAGCAGTGTTCCAGAGAATATCAAGGTACCGTAATCAACAGAATTCAATGATCGAGAAAACCAGAAGGAAGCACTGAATGAGTGGTACTCTGATTCCAGCCCACCGTGGAAATTGGTGGCTGGATCTCGTTTTGAGAGGAAACGCTTACAGTGTTGGCCTCATTCCTGACTGGCTTCAGTTGCCCGTCATATCAAAGCGGACTTACTAGACAGTCGCTTGGCTTCACAACAACAACAGCATACGTATGAACCCGAATTGCAGAGGCACACACTGCAGCCTCTTGTTCATTTGCTACACTTGGACAAAGCATATGAGGCTTATTGCTAGCGACATTGTCAGATCTTGTCAGTTCCGGCAGCAAGCAAGCGACGACAGTTTTTACCGTCATGGACTGACTTGCTTCTTCGTAGAGGTGTGAGGATCAACGGGATCATACATCTTTGACGCTTTACCTGGAGAGACGGTCAGTACTTGTTAAATGAATTTTAATGAGAATAATCGAGGTACACAGCTGGTCGCTGTCAACATTTCCTTCTGAACGGATTAATGTGTACGTTCCCGCAACCCCAAGCAGTCTGCACTTTGGATGCTGTCTCACTGTACATTTTCTTGCAGGACAACGGGCAAGTTGACTGTCTTCGCCGTGTTCTTATATCTGTCTGTGAGTTGCAGTCGTTCTTGCTTCTGGTCGGAAGAGGTAGCTATGGAAGAAAATGCGTGCGTCCTTTTCCCACTTATTGGTTTTGGTAATTATTAAGACCTTTAAACGTTTTTTCAAATATGTCACTTTTTTGACGAAACGACCATGTGACCCGCCAATGATTTTATTCGTTTTATTTTGTCATGGGGCATGTTAAAGCAGCTTTGTTCAAATCCATGATAATCTGTAGAACAATATAAAGATTTTAAAAAGAACATTTGAAACTGCCGTGACTATGACTCTGAGTATGTAATAGGAACTGGCTCAATTATACAGATAGTGTTCCGCGCCTCAACTAAATGAAAGGGTATATGGTTTCCTGTAAAGTTTATGAAACATACTTCCTGGTTCTGAAATGACACCTGCAGTTCACATCAATTGCTTTCTTGAATGTTCACATTCAGAATGGAAATTCATACTTGAATCAGAGGTTTTTAAAGATTATCATGTACTTCGGAGACCAGTAAAAATGTCGCACTTGTCGTCCTCTTCGCAGTCGACTCTTTTATTACGTATGTAACCCTTATTTGAATAAAGGTATTTTTTTTTCTATTTTTCTTTCATTTTCTCATTCAATATGTAAGTGATAATAGAGTATGCCAGTATACATGTAATAACATTTGTAAGACACCATTATCTGTGAAGACCCATTGTATTTTACACCTTTCACTACGGCTGGTAGTTTTAAATATCGTCTGCTGGATAATATGACTATTCCAAGTGCATGTACATGAATTTGCCGCGGCAATACTATGAGTGCCCAGCGCGTGCCAAGAGAGCAGGTGACTATTTTAACATAAATGTAAAAAAGGTACAACACTGAAGTTTTATCATGAGAATTTAAAAACTGAAACAGGGGTTGATTTTTTTAATTAGCATTTCAGAGTTAAAGCTGGAGTTAAGTTTGATCATGAGAATTTCAGAGTAGTGGGAATTGCGGTTTATTATGAGCGTTCAGGTGGTAAAGTGGGACATTTTTTTGACGAGGGTTTGAGAGTTAAAGCAGATCCACAGACAAGGAGAACAGGTTAAGATTATTGATGTACTTGCAGCTGAATGGCTTTCCATGTTCAACCACCGAAAACATTCATTTGATCTTTGCGAAAATAACCACATTATCGATAAAGGTAGTACGTTTTCAAATCACGTGTCGTACTGTTTTAACACACCCGTCACCTTACCGCGATGTGTGCTGTTGTAGCCCGGGTCGCATCACGCTTCTCATTTTACGCAAGATTTCAGTGTATCTTATGTGTATCAGCAGGAACAGAATGGCTCGAAGAGCTTATGGGAACAACATGTGTGTGTCTGTGTGTGTTCTCTCTCTCTCTCTCTCTCTCTCTCTCTCTCTCTCTCTCTCTCTCTCTGTCTGTCTGTCTGTCTGTCTCTCTCTCTCTCTCTGTCTCTCTCTCTCTCTCTCTCTCTCTCTCTCTCTCTCTCTCTCTCTGATTTGAATAAGGACTTTCTAATTTTTGTCCAGTAAGAAAGCATGAAGCGTCCGTTGAAGTGCTACAAAGTACAAGATTGAAAATACGTTGGTAGGAAATGATAAACAATGTTTACTCAGAAGAGCCATTGCCTGGTTAAAATTTTGTTGATCCTTTGCACATTAAGTCTCCGTTTGTTTGACTGGCTGTTGCACCTATGAGAACATCATGAACTAATTTGTTAACTGATGCACTGAATCTTTCTTATTGTACAACAGATTTATTTGAAATGACATCACCAGGAACAAATACAGATTTAGGCTCTACTACATTAACAGTATATGGTATCTAAAAACCAGGAGGTGAATATACAGAAGATTTGGCGGCAAAGATAGGTGAGATGTCACCGATTGCTCAGGCATTGATTAACTACCGTGAAAGAATATTGCTGCAAGGATTGCTGTTGACGTACATGATAAATTGTGTTAAAAGTTTGATGCAACTTACGTTCACACCCTATTTTTAGAGTGAACCTTAACATCTTAAGAAAATCATCTTGTCCAGACTGCAAGCATTGCCTGACCTGTAATCTGCGCCGTGGAATACTTACTGCTGCCAGACCTATGGAAACACAATAAAAACACTCCCGTATGAACTACCGTTTTATTCCGATTCTGTCGCTAATATTGTTGACATTTCAAATGCATACAGATAAAAACCAATGTGATTTTAACTGTTAAATAGATTTGCATGTTGTTCTGTGCCATAATTGTGTGACCAAGTATCAACTTTAACACAGCGTCTCGAAGCCAATGTTTGACTCGTCCAGAGAAAGGGAAGGCTGAGCCAAACATGCTTATCAAGAAGGGTGTTTATTCATTATGTCAAAAAAAAAAATAATAATAACTATGCCTTTACATCTTATACAGTGTTTTTCCAATATTTCGTGTGTAATTTTTTACCAACTTTGAATCCTGTTTCTGTTAAGGAATCTTACTTTTTCACGTGCCTTCCTTTTACTGATACAATCATAATAATATACTCAAATGTCTCTATTTACCCACACTTTATACAATCGATATACAGAAACCTTATTCTGTTCAATAAAAGTAACGAAAGTTGTTGAAATGTCTGATAAATGAAAATACTTCAATATCTCATTTACCCCCCTCCCCCCCCAAAAAAAGAACGAACAAATGAATGTGAAACGTAGGCGAAAGTAAAATAAAATTCAGTGGGTGGCATCTGCCGTCCCGAAAGAATTCTTTATCCCTTCGGCATAATTTTGAATGCCATGAATGTATTCTGTTTCGGCATTTACGCACGCACGCACACACACACACACACACACACACACACACACACACACACAGAGGGTGGAATTCCCCTTTTCATGTTTTGCGGGATGTATCTGTGCAAAATGATTAGGTACTTCAAATTTGTTTGATGGAACTTATTGGCAGAACATTGAACTGAACTATTTCAAGCAAGTTTTCTCAAAAACTGATTTATCTTGACAATTTTCTTATTCGGCAGCTAAAACACCATTTAAACATATAATACACAAAAAAGAACCTTCCCATCAATTTCTTGGTTTTGTATAACAGCTGGAAAGACCAGTTACACCTACCATCAATGTCCGCACATAAATTCAATATCCCTCAAGTCCCTTTTAATATTTTACCGTGTATCACCATATCGTCACCAACATTTCAACATGGCGTCACAATATCGCCATTTTATATTAACTGTGTATTGGTTGCAAATATCTAATTGACATCGATAATCGATGTTCGCATTGTGCTTATCACAGACACTATTTACAGTCAAATTTATCTGCGCAAGCACAAAGCAAACTTAAAGCTAGTTTGTTTTTCTTTGCTAGTACTACACACGATGTTTTAGCCACGACGCGTATACTCTTATATTAAGAGCAAAAATATCGCCACACATCGTAGAAAGGTAGCAATTTTGCAATGCTCATTTTCTCACGCAATGACAAGTCTGGTTTTTGTTAACAACTTTTCTGACAATACGCAGTTTTTCCTCAATGTTCTGTTCACCTTTGACGATATCATAAACTTTGCAGGCTGTACTTCGAAGAGGTTACCATGTTGCTTGTAGAAGGCTGTACGTTCAGACGGACGCGTATTGACAACCGATCCGCACTCTTCCCGCATGCCATAAACATACTTAGCGCCCGTAACTATAGATAGGTCTGGTCCTTTTAAATAGACAAATGCACGGGGATAACGCAGACGTGTACCGCTTTTTACCAGGTCTTGGCAAAGCAATAGTTTAGATGTTCAAGATATGATTGGCCGCCAAGGCCAAAAGGAACCCACTATAATTGTCTGGGTCAGGTATTGAATTACTGGGCTCTATGCTGCCAGGTAGTTTGCCACAGATTTGCAGTGTTTTTATACAAAAGCAGTAAAACAGGTGGATTGCAATAACTTAGCATAATAGACATTTGTAACTAATTATTGGCAGTGGGATTGCAGACCGTTCGTATAATTCAATACTTTTCGGTTTGCGTTTGAAGTGTATGTTATGTGTGGTTTATTATATATCTATATATGTACTGTGAAATTGCTCAACCAGTTTATAGCTCTGCTGACCAAAAGTCGCAGAGCTCATGGTATCACTTATGTCTGTCCGTCCGTCCGTAAACTTTTGGCTTGTGAGCGAGATACAGTCCACAGCTTTCATCACAACCCCATATGACTTTCAGGACTTTTCAAGGGTATAAAATTCTAGGTCGAGTTCGATATTAGTGGTGCCACCCACAGTATTATGTAATGTATGGGTAAAAATGTGAAAATCTTGTGACAGCTCTGGTTTCCTTAATGCTTGATAAATCTTGATCAAATTTAGTGGGATTGTGGAGGAGGCCAAAACCTCAGTTGCTTATGTTACTAGTGGCGAAATCAATAATTTGACCGATATTATGAGCCAAAATGTGTTTAAAGATATAAAATTCCACATCTTGAAAAGTGATTGAACAGGAGAGGTCGCATTTAGCAATTGGAGGCATTCATATTTCACTGCGATCCTGCTCATTACCTGTGTTGCCGGGGCAACAGACTGATGCTTCCACCATTATCAGGACATATTTGTATTATATACTACATGACCATCCATAAATAACACCTTTTCAACCAAAAGAGAGCCCATTTTTAATGAATTTTGAAAGTTACATAGGTGCAAATTCCAATGGAAACTTACGATAATACACATACGCGTTTCCCATTTTCGACTAGGTGATTGGTGCTGCAAGTGGCTGGTTTGAAGCCCGGCCGTTCCCTGGTCACAAATATATACCTGTGGCCAGCCTGCCTACATATTCCGCCACTGCAAACCACATGAACCAGCTCATCTTGACCTTACCTATCAGACATGCTAATTCATATGATATAAAGACCATGTCTAATGCTAGTATGTTATGTAATATCAGTGACCTGGTCCTATTTTTGTTAGGTCACCAGGCCTGTCAAGTTTAAAGACGCGATTTTTGTAATGGCAGGGTGTAGCTCGGACATCAATGGCAAAGAGAATTGAGCCTCCAGATCAAAATTACACTTGATTACATTGTACGTAAAACCGTACTTGGTAACCTACTTTTGGAGTCACTACTTATTGGCTCATCGTGACCTAATAGTTGTGGACTATCGCGGTTGTCCAAGTTTACTGTTTTTCTTCAACAACTCAAAAAGTTATTACCCGATTTGAAGAAACATATCATATGTAGAAAGCTGGATGTGGGCGCAAATTTTAAACATAACATTTTTAAATCTGAGTTGAAATTCAAAGTCAATGGCCAGTTCGAATATAGGTGTCATCTTGTGATTGCTCTACACCCCACAGTTTTTAATTGGGCCCACATAACTTTTAAGACTTATAAAGTGTATGAAAATCTATGTCGACGTTAATGTTGTTGGCGCCTCCTATAGTTTTATGTAATATACAGATCATAATGTGAAAATTTGTGACCAGTGCAGCATCTTTAATTTTCTATGCATCTTTATGGGATTTAGTGGGATTATAGGACAGATCAAAATCTCGGTCTTTAAAGATCTGAAATTCCACATCTAGAAAAGTAATTGAATTAGATATGGCAAATTTATAGAATATATAGATCATACTAATATGTTGTATAAGATCAGTGACTTTGACCTATTTTGTAAGGTCACTAGGCCTGTTAAGTTGGAAAAGGTGATTTCTAATGGAAGGGTGTAGCTTGGACATCAATGGCAAAGAGAACTGAGCGTCCAGATCAAAATTGCACTTGAGAGCATTGTATATAAAACTCTACTTGGTGACATACTTTTTGGGTAACCTTGACCCAAAATTGTGTGTGACTTGGACCTATATTTCAAGGTCATTAAGCACTTAAGAAAAGGACATTTCATACAATATCTTGACAAAGAATAAGGCAAATGATACCAAATGTACCACCAAATGTGTATTATTTGGAAGTTCGACATTGCGTAATATGGATGACTTTGATTAATTTTTCAAGGTCGTGGAGGGAAAACATGCCAGGAAATAATTTTGTCATGTTAGTGGTTGGCAGAGCATTTGGCCGATGGGCCTCTTGCTTAAATCACTGTGTTATATCTAGAACTCGATCACTGCTATTGATATCTTCTGTCGTCTGTTCATGGACCAACATACATTTTCTGTACTTTCCGTTCGGAAACCAATCAGAGCTTTTGCAAAGAAATGGCCGTAAGGTCATGGACGGTACTCATAATATACATTTGAAACGTAAGTTCAAATATGAAAATAACTTCAAATTGCAGCTTTGTGATAGGTTGATTTTGTGGTAAAGTTTTTTAAAAATAAAGTTTAAAATAAAGACAGTGCCAGTAGGCCAGTGGAAATCCACAAATAGAGATAAGCCAGTGAAGTTTGACGGAGGCCAGTGTGTAGTCTAATTTGTCTCACTACAATTAGGGTTGTATTCCTAGCTTTACGTTTAAATAACTTTATGCAAGAACAAGTGTGTCAACATTTATCCAAATGACCATCTGTTACTTCACAGTGCTAGCTAAGTACAGCTCGAAGACTGAGTTTGGTTTACAAATAACTGTGCTTATCAAGTTTGTGCTGTCTTTATGGTTACCGCTGAGGCAGTCGACTGTAGTCACTATATTGGGCCGCTATGATAAAACAACTTCAATCAGTATTCTGTTCACCTGGATCCATTGCAGCAAGGCATTTTTAATTAAGTCAAGAAATCTGCCATCCACATCTTTTCTTCCTACAGGTCGGACCTATTGCCGGCATGCCACATAGCCCTTTGTTAACAGTGTCTGGCAGTTCCACAGATTTGTGTCTTTTTATCCAGAACCCCTTTCTGGTAGTCATTATCCTATCCCGCAGTCCGAACCCTTTATACTCCATTAGCTAACCTGTTACTGTCTAACCTATGTAGATGTGGAGGTACTGTTGTCCATACTGCACACGTTCTTCTTTAGAATTTTGACATAACCTGTATTAGCCCAAATAAATTAAAGGGTCTTCAGCGTGTAACTACTCAGAACATTTTTCGGCGTCTGTTCCACAGATGTAATAATTTGGCCCTTTTTATGGTTTAACCCAAGGATATGTTCAGTTATATTTCTTTCCTATGAAGCAACCATCTGTACCCTACTTACAAACTAACAATAGTTTAAAAAAAAACAGTCTCCGCTTCGTAGATAGATACATAGCTGACAGCCTAATTTATGTGAAAAAACAGTGCCCTGTTTTAAAACACGTCATAACTGCTGAGCATTGTGCTACATTTGTATCACTGTAATATATTGTACAGAGTATATTTTGACATGAAGTAATTTTGTTCAAACGTCTAAATAAGGCTACATTCAGATAAATAGCTTGGAAAACTACCTTGTTTGTTTTATAAAAGTAGTTTACTGTGCCTTTTCAAATTTCTTTAGGTATGAGTAAATAGACGCTTTACGATATACTCTTTTTTTGAAGCGAAACTGATTTTCCGAATGCAACTCCAACCTTATTTGTGTCAAACCTTTTACTTCTATTTCAGTCTTCTTTGACAGAAAAATAAAACCTTATTTGTGACACGACAGGAGTAAAGCATAAGTATTTTGACTGCTATATTATGCAATGAATATTGAAATTGCTTTCACATTTTTCTTTTTTGTTTTCTTTTCAGCTTTAAGGTGGAAGTTCAACTGATTTAACGAATCGCGAGCCACGAAAACTGTACGTAAACTTACGAACAGAATTAGTGTGGAGGGAAATGTATGTGATCATGGGATGAACTCGGGGCAACAATGGGTTCCAAGCCATGTGATTATCCTGAAAAAACTCCTCTTTATGCGCTGCTCATTTGTGCCAGAGAAAGGCTTGGCATATGCCCACCAACCCCGTATGTGAGAGCAACCAATTGATGAAACAACCATGGGTGCGCTCTATGAGGATGTGGAGAAATTCTTCGGGGACATATTTGCGTCTTACGGTAGATTTCTTGCCAGATATCCTATAATATTTATTGCCTTCTCAATGCTGGGATCTATTCTGCTGGGTCTGGGATTACTCAATATCCAATACGAGACGCGGGTAGAAAAACTGTACACTCCCGAAGGAAGCCTTGCCTACGACGATCAAGCAATTCTTGCGAAGCTTTTTCCCGAGAAAACAGACGGCGATTTTTATTTTCACCAACTATATACGTTTGGAACTTACGGAGAGATAATCATGGTGGCAAAGAATATAGATGAGAACGTATTAACTGAAGAAATCCTTCAGGAAGTCAGAGATTTGTTCCATTTTGTTTTTTACAACGTTGATATTACACACTCTGGTCAAATGTACCGCTATCTTGACTTGTGCGCAAATCGTGAGCACAGGTGTATAGTGGATGGTGAAGCCATACTGACCCAAACCTTCACAAACAGCTGTCTCAGCGCAGCAAGGTCCACGTTACCTCTGCAAGATGATTCACAATATGTAACAGATCTGCACAACGTCCTGTCGGGCTTGAGGGTTGTAAATGGTTGTGTGTCAGCAAAGGCATTCAAGCTACGCTTTAATCTAGCTCATGACACCCCAGAGCAAAGGACCCTCAGTCTCAAATGGGAAAAACAGCTGATAGATTCATTGAATACGTATAAAGTCATGTCCGTGAAAATGGTTTATTCTGTGTCTGAGTCCTTGGATATTGAACTGAATGATCACATGGGTGAAGACACAAAGTTCTTTGCCTTGACAATTATCATCATGATTATCTACGCCACCATCGTCAGTAGCGGCGGTAACTGGGTGTCCACTAGAGGTGCCTTGACGGGTGCTGGGGTCGTGGCCGCTCTGATGGCGATACTGGCTTCCTTCGGGCTCCTCAGCCTTTGTGGCCTCAAGTTCGTCGACACATGTGGCGTTATGCCCTTCCTAGTATTAGGTATGTACGCAATTTTCCATTCCAGAGCGTGTTTTCATAAATTGAAAATTACATCCAATTTAATGTAC
Organism: Hermodice carunculata; assembly: GCA_964020975.1. Taxonomy (NCBI): domain Eukaryota; kingdom Metazoa; phylum Annelida; class Polychaeta; order Eunicida; family Amphinomidae; genus Hermodice; species Hermodice carunculata. The sequence goes on from OZ026619.1 coordinate 66,285,711, forward strand.
AAAATAAATATATATAGTTTTCAAAACCAACGGGGATCAAAGTTGATTTTGAAACACACACACATACACACAGACAGACAGACACACACACACACACACACACACACACTCTCTCTCTCTCTCTATCTGTCTCTCTGTGTCTCTGTCTGTCTGTCTGTCTGTCTCTCTCTCTCTCTCTCTCTCTCTCTCTCTCACACACACACACACACACACACACACACACACACACACACACACACAAGTCGAGCTCTCCCTGGACCAAACAGTAATATAATCTTGAGTCTGCCTGAAATGCATCAAATCTAAAGAACGAGGACTTTATGTGTCCTTTTTCGGGATTCAGGACTTTTTACTTATATCACGTCAATGGGGAATAGCATTTGGTACATACAGTATAACAATTGACAAGTAAAGGGAAGAAAATAGCCTAATTTGGTCAGGGTGATATACATAAATATTTGGACAGACCGCTATGATCACTACCACCCTACATGTTAGTAATTATATGTCAAGAATCAAAGTGACCATGTAACTGAAAAACATATTACAGATGAACAAAAGTCATTTACGCTCCAAAGCGCCTCAGGAACTACGCGAGAACTTGCAAGGACAGATTGGTGCTATGAGAGCTTGTGTGAGAGGCACCGATATGATTTTAAGTTATTCTCAATAGTTCTCGTTGTGTGCTGTTGTTTGTTGCATCTCTAGCAGGCCAAATTTGGTGTTTTCTCCGCCAAGTTTTATTCGGGTGGAGAAGCACTGATTTTTGTAAAGGAGGGGAAAGAAAATTATATGTGTAATAAAGTGCCATATTCCACGGGCGAGGCAGCAAGACCACAGCAACAGCCTATAAATTCTTGAAATGGTGTTGCCAGGGCCATTAAAATCGTCCAGCGATTAAGATATGAGGTCAAAGTAAACAAACTTGTTTTAATGGGACTCCCGAGTTTGTTTTAAGAGTGGTATTGAAAGGTTCCCAGTGTCCGTGGGACAGTCACATCGATTGTTGTTTGCATAAGGAAAACCGTTTACCTAATCTGTTGATAAAATATGCAAGATCGTTTAACTTAATATCGACTGCAGCAATCGAAATTTCATCCACAGTGTGGCTGACCACCATTTCAGTATTGGAGTTAAGTCGTTGCCTGGTCCACACAGTTTCCCGCTCTGTAAGCTTTAAACATTCACAGTGTTGCATCATCAGGCCAGAAGACTGGTTAGACCCCATGAACAAGATCGAATCCGAAAGAAAAATTACGGTACGTCGACTTCCACTGTAATAGATCACAAGGGTATATTGGAGAAATCATGTTTGATCCTGTAAATTGCGTCAGTGGACGCCCCAAGAAGCAGGAAATATTGAGCGTTTATGTGCAGTCGGTGGTTTGTACCTGCACAATATTCAGTGTAACACAGTGCCATTGATCCACTTGTAAATACACCGCATGCATGGCTTCGTTGTACTTGAAAGGACCAGCGCCGAGAATATATACTGTCTGATTGATGGCCTAGTGCTAATATTCTGCTGCAGTAAAACCGTTGACATATTTTTATGTTGGTTTAATTCTGAATTGTAAAGGTATGCTATATTTTGTGCAGAGATTTCCGTCGAGTATAAATGCATCGGGTTTTTTGTGCGTTGCTTAATACCCAAATATATTGACATCGGAATCATAAGCAATGTAATGGGAGACAGGCGTCACTGACATGATCTATCGTGTACGATCTATTACTCAATGACTACGGTTCATGTGTGGCCGTGGCATAGGTTTTTTTGCGTCACACAGTGTAGAGCGATCTGTTACAGAAAAGTGAACACCCAACATGTGTTTTGATGAAATGGTAAATTTCAAGGGACACAAAGATGTATCTGTACATTTATTAAGCAGCCATTCTTTACACGAAAACAAACATTTTGACCTTTTTATGTGTATATATTTTTGTCTCGTGTTATGATTAGTAATAAAAAAAATGCAAGGTTTGGCAACGAAGGAAGTGTCCATTACGATGACATTTTTATTTTACGTTTTCATACAGCCCCCTTAAAAGAAATAAAAGAACAGAGTAGGGTAAAACTCCCATTTGGTCCCTCCCCCATGAATATGAATCTAATTCAAAATGTCAGATTGATTCCACCAAGCGCATCTTTAAAAATGACAAGAATAACAGCTTTACCTATGCTGTGCAGAAATAGCTGCTCTAGTGCTCTATAGACGTGACAAAAACTACAGCGGTGTGAAAACTATTAAAATTTTGACTCTAATCTACCAACCAACTGGTCCTACTTCAGAAGAATAACTATAATTGTTTCCTTCTAAAATAGCCCTGTCATGTTTGGCAGTGCATATTGCATGACCAAATGAGATTGAGAGTCCAGATTAACAAGAACCCAACATTCAAGTGCACAAATTTTGTATTCAAATAAAACGCACGTGATGTACGCATTTCTTGTCACGATTATGCATTTAATTTAAACTGAGCAATTTATTCAATGCCGTGCTTCTTGACTATTGAAACTCAATTGTTTTTTTTTCCTTCTTTCCCATACTGTCAAAATATAAAGACCAAAGGACTTCTTAAGTCTGATTTATTGACTATCCATCTTGTGTGCGCTCAAAATAAGTCGAAGAACCAGATTCTTTCAATCCAACTGGTCCAATCCATTGCTTATCTTTGCCCATGTGCCTATGGGAAGTTCAGTGTGTCCTCCGAGCCTGATGGTACTGATAGTCCTTCCAATGTTAACATAAATCACGTCGGCGTAATAGGAAGGATTCAGGTTTGTTTGTTTGTTTTTTGTTGTTGTTTGTTTTATGCTTATCCCTCCCCCATTCATTCAAAATAAGACAGATAATGATGCGTGTTTCAAGAAATTTAGTTATATTACTGTTATAATATTTTTAAACAGTATTAATAAACTTTGCTATTGAAGTCCATTTGAGAGGCAGGGCTACATCTTTGAGGCAAGATTTGCAATAGGCCAGATGAGCAAAATGTTTTCACCCTTTTAACCCAATGGAACTCACATGTTCCAGAGACCAATTTCAGCTTGAGCTATTGCTTATCCATTTCTCATTGCCCTTCAAAAAATCGGTAATAATACAGTATGACACATTGTGTGCATACCGAGACGTTTTGTGCATTATAGGACTGTATGTCCTAGGTTCTAGTAATAACGTTGCTTGAAACATTTCCTTATTCGTGCAAAGTGTCGGCAGCGGTGCCAAGTCTCCCGATTTGGCGGGAGATCCCCCGTTTTTTTCTAATGATATAAATCATCTAAATTTGTCTATCTCCCGCTTTTTCACCTGTTTGCTCCATTATAATATAATAGGACTCCCGCTTTTTGCAACATTTTTCAGTTTGAGCACCGTTTTATATCTTGGGCAGCTCTGTGTTGGTGAAAATTGATTTGACCACAAGGGAGAGATTGCTTTTTGAAGGGGGGTAAGGGGGGGTTCAGTACGCTGGTACAGGTAATTATTTCTCTTGAGTACGTAGTACGGAAAATAAAAATCTTTCAAAATTTTGGATAGTACGAAGTACGCAAAATAAGAGGGCTTCCGGTACGCCAGTACGGTAAATAAAAAGCCCCAGTATACCAGTACAGGAAACCCCTTTCCCACCCTCCTTTGGGGGGGGGGGGCGAGGGGGGAGGAGGCATTGGAAAGGAAAATTCTTCTCATCCTTGTTTATTCTTGATTATACTCTTACAGGAGTTGGCGTTGATGACATGTTCATTCTGATGTCTGGCTGGAGACAATCCGCCGTATACGATGACATCGAGGACCGCGTGGCTGAGACCCTACGCACTTCAGCCATCTCGGTAACCATCACTTCCCTGACCGATCTTCTTGCATTCTGCATAGGTGCAACCAGTCCATTCCTCGGCGTCAAGAATTTCTGTGTGTATGCAGGTGAGACCGTTATACTGCTCGACCGCTGTACTATTATTATGGTCATGCTCTTTCTTTCTTTCTTTCTTTCTTTCTTTCTTTCTTTCTTTCTTTCTTTCTTTCTTTCTTTCTTTCTTTCTTTCTTTCTTTCTTTCTTTCTTTCTTTATTTATTTATTTATTTATTTATTTATTTATTTATTTATTTATTTATTTTGGGGGGGAGGCCTTTTTAGTAAACCGTGATAGCAGCTTTTAATTTTTCGTTAATTAACCTTGAAAGGCCTTTAACGTTATTAAGCATGTCAATAAATCGTTTACTGTGAACTGACATTTCAATATGTCGAGAATTGTTCCGTGATTTGTGAAGATCTGTGACATTACTGTTTCGGCGTGAAATTTCACAGCCCAGCTTTTCTCCGCAAACGGGACCCTCGTTGCCCAACAGGAATTCCTGAATTTTTTTTGTTTTTGTTTTTTTTTTTGTTTTTTTTTTTGTTTTTTTGTTTTTTTGTTTTTGTTTTTTTTTTTTTTTGTTTTTTGTTTTTTTTTGTTTTTTTTTGTTGTTGTTGTCTTTTTGCTTCCTTCTATTGTCGATTAAGCGGCCAGTTTGTCTAAGTGCGGGGTGGCTGCCAGATGCCTTCGGTGTTGTGTGTATACAGGATGGTCAGCCTTTGGTCCTTTCCTATCTTTTCTCGATCCGATCCAGTTGCCCCTTTATTGATTTGGAACTCTGTATCATGTATGCTGGAGGCATTAGGGGCATTGAAAAACCTGATCACAAACACAGGAGATGAAGGAGGAAAATGCAATGCTACCATAGACAAATAGTTCAACATTTGCCTTTCTCACGGCACTTACTGTAAGTCTAACAAAATATTTTTGCTTAGTATAATCAAATGAGTATGATCTTCCGCATGTGACCAGGTATAGTTAGATCACCTAAACTATATGTGTATGCATATATATATATATATATATATATATATATATATATATATATATATATATATATATGTGTGTGTGTGTGTGTGTGTGATTGTGTGTGTGCATGTATATATAATATATATGTATATATATATTTATATATATACATATATATATATTATGTTATATTATATAAGTATATTTTAACTCTTGGATCAACCCCACAGGGTCGAATAGATTGAAAAAAAAAGAAAAGGTATGCAGAGCAAAGGCTGGAATGTAATTTTCTATCGATTGTACCCTTATGACATTCGTTGTAGCTGAAAGTCACTCAAGTGGCCGTGGATATCGACTTAAGACAAGATAGAGGAAACAAACCCTTTTCCACCCAAGACTCGATGCAACCAGTGAGCATCTTTCATGAGGGTGCTTTTGGTATATAAAGCGTGCAGAGAATACTGCTCATCATGGGTTCCTCGTGAAAGTGTAGCCTTCATTACTAGACAATTCAAAGTACAACCTGTTGAACAGAAAATGTATCAGATTTGAAACAAAAATACGAATTCCCGTATCGGAAACGAAGGAGCTGCAAGTTGAAAGACCTTCTAATGGCACTTAAAACATATTTATATATAGCTCAGAGCAAACTGAAACAAGAGCGTGGGGCGGCGGCAGTCCTGAAGGTCAAGCCAGGCGATATAGTTTCAGGTTATAAGCAACACGGACTGCCATTGCATTTGTTCGCCTATTATTCCGTCGCGTATATGCAACCTTTTGTTGTAAAAAATATCATTACTGCTGTTTTATTTTGAACGATCACTATATTGATGCTATTGAATCCCGTAACAATTTCAGTTCCAGGTACGTTACACTTTTCTAGTGAGTTAAATTGACACACATATTAGACCTTCCAAGTTAATGTCTTTAATACATTTGCAATGAACAAGACTCATATGATCATGATTTGAAAAATTATAATTCTGTATTCATTAATAGAATGCCTTGTGTAAAAGATATGAAGCGTTATTTTCTGTGTAAAAGCCCTATTAAATATATGTATACACATGTATTTACACAATTAAATGAGTCTACATACGTCCAGATAGCAAACACCCACAAAAATTACAATTTGGCAAAAGTTTCAGCGCAGTAATAATAATCACCTGTGGTCAACAGCAGTGTTTGAATTGTAAATTTGTTCCATTTTGATTTTTTTTTCGAAAAATGACCGTAGCATTCATAAGCTAAAATGTTGCACCAAAGCATGTATTTTGATCACAAAATTCGAGGCAGATCTGGAGTATACGGTCCCGTCATTGGTGTTCCCTATCCCTCCAAGGAATACAAAAAAGGAACAAACGAGAACATTAACTCTTGGTCCTTGGTGGCAGAAACACGTTATTTTGATTTAATCTGTTTGGTTACGTACGTACATGCATACATGACACTTGCACCGCCCACCGACTGCGATGTTAAGTTGAGTTGTATTGGGGTTTCAAGTTTCAAATGTTGAGATGTGATGGATAACACATCTTTCCGCAAATATGAGAAGAAATGTAAAAAAAACAAATGACGACGTTTTGTCAGACGATGTTGACATTATGGGATTCACAATGCCAGAATAAGACTGATGTCGCAAGCGACTAAATTTGTAAGTGGAGAAAAATTCATCTACGTCTATCTCTCACCTGGTGGCACAGTTTCAATTTACTTTACGAAAAAATTACCTGTTAAATACTCGAATAAACCAGACCCATTTAAAATACTCGTATAAAACAATCCTTACAATTGGTCATTTTAATTATTCGAACTAAAGCATTGCAAAGTCTATCTGCGCCGCATTTTTAATAGACTTAATTACGGTTTAATCTTGAAGTGCAATGAGATGAATCAATTAATAAACGTCAACAGTACGAGTCGTCCAGTAACTACATTATGTGGCTTCCATCTGTCGGGAGGTTTTTTAACAGATACACTGGATTTACTGACAGTGACTTTGTAGGGTTTGAAAAACCTTTAATATCTGGAAAGTATCGATCGTACAAAACTTAAAGTTGGATAATGATCACTTCGCACCATGACTGCTTCATCTCCTTCGTAACGAAGAACGGAATATATAGAATTACCAGTTAGTAAAACAGAGCGAACTCCCAAACTAAGGGCAAAGTTAACGGAAGTTAGCGTCTGAAAGTAGATGTGGTTACGGGGGGAGGGGGGCACTACCTAAATATAGAAACGGGTATGTAGAGCTGGGCTTGTTATACTCATATCCTGTCTGTACCACCGTTAACTCACCCATTCAAAACCGAATGTTAATGAAAGATAACCATGTCTATAATTTTTTTGCTATACCAAGTAGATCTACATATCTACATTGTATGTAGCGAATTTTAATGTATGGTATAAATAACCTAGCTGTGTGCGATCCACTTAAAACCCCCACTGTTTACCAACTGTATAAAAAGCCGCCAGTACTTTCGGACCTGTATCCACTATCGGGGCAACCTTCTCCACTAAGCTCCAACTTTGACTCAGTATGGTCCCTTGGCTCGTGTGCCCAATGCTGCTACTTAATTCATAGCCTGGGGGCGACGTCAGTGTCTAATACAATATCCCTATTCTGGGGCCCACCGCCGGCAACAAATGGTAATTTGAAGGCATTGTATTTACATTTTTATGTAATGCTCACCCTGGAAAAGTACCCCATTATATATTTAAAGTGTGTGTGTCGACACACACTCTTCTGTTTTTCCTGATTAAAGTGTGTGTGTCAAACACACACTTTTCTGTTTTTCTAGGAATTCTTTCTTTCTTTCTTTCTTCTTTCTTTCTTTCTTTCTTTCTTTCTTTCTTTCTTTCTTTCTTTCTTTACAGGCAAATTTGTCCGACATTTCATTTGAAAAGTATTATATGTAGAAACTTCAAACTTGTCACAATTATACTTCTATGGATAAAGTCTGGCCTTTTTATAATGAGACGTCATGCTTTTCAAAATTATGCAAATGAGGGCCAATTAAAGCTTTAAATGTTCAATATCTTATATACTATAGTAGATGTGGTTCCGAGTGTATAGGAGTTCGATCATAGCAAGGTAAAGGTCATCTCAAATGTCAAGGTCAAAGGTCATGTCAAGGTCAAAGGTCAATTTTAAGCCAAAATGTCACTTTTGATGTCAAGGTTCACTTCAGGTAGAGGTCATCTCAAGGTCAAAGGTCATTTCAAGGTCAAAGGCCACTTTCGATGGTGGCTTTCTTCTAGCCATTACTTGGTCAATTTTTATCCAATTTTGATCATGTTGGGCTCAAATGTAGCTATTGTAACACTGCACATTTTTGAAATTTACATGTGACCTCTGAAGTTCAAAGGTCAAGGTCATGTGGACCTTTGAAAGTTTCATGCAGTCATAACTTGGCCAATCTCCATCCAATTCTAATCATGTTGGACTCAAAGTATAGGTATTGCCACACTGGACATTTTTATAAAACATGTAACCTCAAAAAAGGCAAAGGTCAAGGTCATTTGGCCCTTCGAAAGTTTTATCTTGCCATAACTTGGTCAATTTTACTCCGATTTGGTTCATGTTGGGCTAAAATTGTGGGTATTGTAACACTTTGCAATTTACATGTGACCTGTAAACTCCATACAAGGAGTTTTGCCGTTTTATACACAGAAATGATAATGTTTAAAATTATGCAAATTAGGGGCATTTGAAATTTTAAATCTTGAATAACTTCAAAGCTATAATAGATAGAGGTGCCATTCCAACTTCTACTCCTGTGTTATGGAATAGTTGTACATTGCCATACTAATATGCTTTGAAGACACACACACTGATTTGCTATGCAGCAAATCATCTTTCCTAGTTCTTTCTTTCTTCTTTCTTCTTTACCTGCAAATTTGTCCGACACTTTTCTCGGACACTATCATACATAGAAACTCCAAACTTGGCATGATTGTACCTCCATACAAGGAGTTTGACCGTTTTATACAGAGGAATGAAGATGTTTAAAATTATGCAAATTAGGGACATTTGAAATTTTAAAACTTTAATATCTTCAGAACTATTTCAGATAGAGTGGCATGTTAACTTCTACTAGGGGGTTATTGACCGTTGCTAATGTAATGAATCTAATGCAAAAGTTATAGCCATTTAAATTATGCTAATTAGCAGGATTGGAAATTTTTAAACTTGCATATCTTCAAAACTATTACAGATAGAGATGTCTTTTCAACTTCTACTATCGGGTTGTTGGCCATTGTGCATGCAATGAATCTAAAACAAAAGTTGTAGCGATTTAAATTATGCAAATTAGCAGTTTTCGAAATTTTCAATCCTGAATATTTTCAACACTATAATAGATAGAGACGTCATTCCAACTTCTACTAGGCGGTTGTTGACCATTGCACACCTGATGAATTATGTCTCCCGGTGGAAGCCGGGGGACATATTGTTTTAGTGCCCGTTTCTTCCGCTTCTTGTTGTTGTTGTTGTTGTTGTTGTTGTTGTTGTTGTTGTTGTTCAGGTTCTTCAACACTTGGCTTCCGTGCGATAAGTCTTGAAGGACTTGACAGAATTTGATGAAACTTGGTAGGATTATGTATCTAGGCAAGACCTAGGTTGGGATTGTATTTGGATGACTTTGAGCGAATTCTCAAGGTCACAGGGTCACTTATGTGAAATTGGTTTCCGTGCGATAAGTCTTGAAGAACTTGATGGAATTTGATGAAACTTGGTAAGATTATGTATCTTGGCAAGACCTAGGTTGGGATTGTATTTGGATGACCTTGAGCGAATTCTCAAGGTCACAGGGTCACTTATGTGAAATTGGTTTCCGTGCGATAAGTCTTGAAGAACTTGATGGAATTTGATGAAACTTGGTAGGATTAAGTATCTTGGCAAGACCTAGGTTGGGATTGTATTTGGATGACCTTGAGCTAATTCTCAAGGTCACAGGGTCACTTATGTGAAATTGGTTTACGTGTGAGAAGTCTTGGAAGAACTTGAGGGAATTTGATGAAACTTGGTAGGATTATGTATCTAGGCAAGACCTAGGTTGGGATTGTATTTGGGTGACCTTGACCTAATTTTCAAGGTCACAGGGTCACTTATGTGAGATTGGTTTCCGTTCGATTAGTCATGAAGAACTTGATGGAATTTGATGAAACTTGGTAGGATTATGCATCTTGGCAAGACCTAGGTTGGGATTGTATTTGGATGACCTTGAGCTAATTCTCAAGGTCACAAGGTCACTTATGTGAAATTGGTTTCCTTTTAATAAGTCATGAAGAACAGGATGGAATTTGATGAAACTTGGTAGGATTTTATTTGGGTGACCTTGACCTAATTTTCAAGGTCACAGGGTCATTTATGTGAAATTGGTTTCTCTGCAATAAGTCTTGAAGAACTTGATGAAAATTGCTAGAGTAATGTATCTAGGTGAGATCTAAAATAGGATTGTAATTTTCAAGCAAACTTGGTCATTTGTAAAATGTTATCACCTGTAGCTTATTCAGAGACGTAAGTGTTCCACCGGGAGACATTTGATTTTCTGTTGGAAAATCAGTCTGTTCTGGTTAAAGATTAAAGTTGCAGCAATTTAAAGTATGCCAAATAGCACCATTAGAAATTTTAAATCTTGAATAACTTCAAACCTATAATAGATAGAGATGTCATCCCAACTTCTACTCCTATGTTATGGAATAGTTGTACATTGCCATACCAATATGCTTTGAAGACACACACACTGATTTGCTATGCAGCAAATCATCTTTCCTAGTTTACATTACATTCATTCGACAAATTAATCTTCCGTTAACACTAATAATCACACATATATTTTGGATACTAGCTCTACAAAATATCCAATCGAAACTAACCCACGGAGTTGACTGCCATTTTGTAAATTGTTAATTCCGCAACTGATGGTTTGTAAATAGGGATAGTATTGGGATGATCTTGAGGGTTTAGAATATATGAAACCAAAAGTATATATTTAGTAAATATTTCAGAGCATCAATAATGATATGATATACAATGTGCCCACGATTCGCTTTAATATCCAAATCAAATGTATTTTTGTGTAACTGTGTCGCAACGCATTGCACAATGTTCAAAATAGCGCTCACCAATATGTGCATGATTTGCCAGATCATGGTATCGTGTCGCATTTGGATTTGTAACTAACGATTTTAACTGCCTCAGATACAACCGAGCGGGTAGATTAAAGTTAAGATAGTAAGTCATGTTTTTAAAGTACTTTAACGACCGTTTGCCCTGGTTACTCAGAGAACGGACACATAGAACCTGGCGAAATATTACAATAACGATCACTGAACAACCGCCGGCTATGCAGTTATGCAGTTTCCCCGTCCCAAGTTAACCCTCCAGACAAGCTGAAATAAAATGCTGTTTGAGTTGACTTTACTGCAAAATAACAGCACACGACGGCCACTTTCTAAAAAAATGTTCGTAAAATTTATTGAGGGTCCGCCTTTTCAGTGGGATCAGTCGGGTTACCGGAACCGCACTTATATTTTTGTTAGGCCCTAGGTAACTTGGACATTTGTTGAGACATGTTTAAAACGGATGTTCTTTCCCCTTTTACATATTACCTCCTCTGAAGTTCGTTTTATTTGTTACTTGGGCACAACCGGAGGCACCTGTGTATATATAATAGATCCAAGTGAAAAATACGATAAATTTATGTCGACCTGTATGGGATTCGAACCCACTACCTTCGGCACACTCGCCTAGCCAAATGTAAGCACTAAATTTTAATTGGTGACAGTCGCCTAATTACAGGGCTGCATTTAGTAAAAACAACACTCTGTGTGGGCCAGGTTCAGACGGATACCCTGCCTGTGCTGGCCTCCCTAGGATCCCCCTAGATCGCTATATGTTTCTGATGTGCTCTCGTCGAGGAGAGCGCCCACATCATCAGTGAACGCAATAGCAAGTTGGGGGGGATGCTTTGGAGATAATGCTTGCGCTAGTCAGTGGCTTTTTCTATATCCTGTCTGTACCAAATGTCTTTGTTTGATAACCTATTCAATACCAATTTGTTGAAAAAGAATACCCTATGTGGCACATATACAGTGTACCAATCAATGGGAGTCCCGGGGGGGGGGGTAGTTACACATTATCTGGAATGAATTCGACACATACTTTAAAAGGGAACAGCGAACCAATCACATACACCGTGCATGCATGTGTAGCAGGTAGGTGAATATTTCATTAGCTCCAGCTTTGACTGAGCTAAGATAAACAGAAGGGGGCTGAGCTGAGCCGAGCGTATAAATTCGACTGACCCCAGATATTTTAGTAACCTGGTTTTGCTATATCACGTGTATTAGTCCTGATTTATCACTGTGAGGTTCCAACAAAAATTTAAATTAAACGCAGGGAAGTTATCTGATCTGGTGACCGGCCGGGATTGATAAAGGATTAGGTAAAAATTACACCTAGACATACCTTCCACGCAAGTGTTGACTGAAGCGTCCGCCATTTGGAGATATCGCAGTAACGAGCCCTAACCAACATACAATTAGGGTGCCAGTTGCTTAAATTAGGTCATGGTGACACCCAAATCTGATCAGTTCATCTTGGCATGCTAGATAAGGATACTACCAAATTTGAGCGAAATACATTGGAGCATTCTGAAGATATTGCAGCAACAAGCCATAACGAGCATGTTATTAGGCTGTCATTTGCTCAAATAAGGTCATGGTGACACCAAAATCAGTTCATCTTGCGAGGTATGATAAGCATATTGCCAAATTTGAGCAGAATACATGGAGGCATTCTGTAGATATCGCGGTAACGAAAATATGCACATCCAGATGGACATCTGGGCAGACATCTGGATGAGCAGCCGGGCAGACGGACAACCCGAAAACTTAGCCCCCCCCCCTCCCCATGGGGCGGACCCATAACAAAAAAGCACCAAAAATATAAATGAAATGTAAGACTTGCATTTATCAATTCCGAGAAATTGTAGTAACTGATGGCTATTTCCTTTATAATAAAACTGATACAAATGAAACAGACAGCCACAAACTTCTATATCAACAAATACAGGAATTCTAACGTAGCAGAAACATATATGCGTCTATGCATGAAAAATGTACTTGTCCCATATTTTTGCAGCATAGTCTAAATGACACTTTATCAATTTGTGAATGCAGACCTATCTATTTTCTTTGGTTCTAATATAGTTATATCTGTTAGTTTTATTTATTTGTTGTTCTTTCATTGTATTTTTGTGAGTACACATTTGTAATATGTGAAAGAAATTCACAATAACAGTCTGACAATTGACATGTTCCACGAGATAAGACCCACAAAAGATGTTTTGGTTATATTTCATACAAATTTTAAGGTGTTTATATCTAAAATGTTTCATTTTGAAATCAATTGATCTTGTGAAGTGTTGGTTTTTATGATAGGCCTGTTTTTATTCACACTGTTATCAAAGATAATCTTGCGCCTGTCTTTCATTAAGGTATCTCATTCAAGTCTCTTCATATCCTGCCCAAGCTACCAAATTCCTCAAAAAACGTATTTTCCTGTTATTGTACTTTATTAATTAGTGAATTTATTCATATTTAACATAGCATGAGTGCATGTGGTGCTTGTCCAGACTTACTGATTAGTGTGCCACTGATTAGTGTCAGTTTGAGTAATTACTAAAAATGCCATGTGCTTCAAGCAGTTAATTTGACGAGATTGAGTCACACTGTTGGGGCTTTAGGATTGTAGATTAGAAACGATTTAGTGAAATCACGTTCAATGAACATTCGAAATGGAATACTGTATAAGTAAAGCGAAAATTTGTAGCTCTGGTTAAGCTTTTGTAACGTCAGTTTGTAGAAACCCTATTATCGCCCATTACGATCTTTTCTGTTTCGCTTGTAATTTTCAATTTTACTTTTCCCTTCTTGACGATTTTTTTCTTTCTCATTTTGCAAATTAATGGACGTTTCCAACAAAAAAAGCGAAACTCCGATTTTTATTTTAACCCCCTCCACCACTACTGATGGTCTTTCGGAATTTTAGAGAGGGTTTTTTTCCTTTATGATCGCTTATTAATGTCTCTTATTCTGGAAGTCTGCTCGTGTTCTTTTTCATTCAGTGTTGCGCTCCGTTTAATAGATTTTGAAAATGCTAGAGAAGGCCCACATTTGTCAGCTTTGCTTGCCGCTCAGGGCGCTCAGATGGGTAAGCGGCGGTTTTACATCATGGCGCAAAAGGGTTACACACCAAAAGAAGGTTGACAGGAAAGCGTACGTGTGGAGGACGTGCCACAACTGCAAGAACGGCAGATGCGCTTTCAGTGCGATGTCGTTGCTGTATCACATTACTGCCGTGAATCTCAATTAACTAATTGTGTTTGACTTATTTATCTATCTATCATCTCTGAAATATTCGATTTTGCTGCTGCATAGAGACATATTTACAGTGGTTTATAATTTACATGTAGCCTGTGAACGAAATAATCCACGTGTAATGAATACTGTACATGTAATTAATTTCGCGAGCGTGTCAAGAACGCGAAATAAAATGTGCTTACGATAAAAACTTTAAAATTGGAACAATATCTTGATAATCAAAATGTAATGGCAAATTCGCGAAGTTTTACATCAACCAATAATATAAAATGTGAAATTCGTGAAGTTAAGTATCTGCGACATTCCATACCCTAGCTTGCAATATGCCCGTCATCAATAATGCAAAATGTAAATAAAGGAGGCAACAGTTGCAAGGAGAACGAGCCTATTAAAATGTTTTGCAGTGAAGTCCACGACCCTTTTGCGAATAGTATGGAAAAGCTCGTCATGGAAACAAAGTACTTTCAGCTGAGCAACTTGGTCAGGCTACCGTGATGACATTAGTTTCTTTTTCCTTGTTTCTTTTTTTTTTTCCACAATGACCTTATAATGCAAATATAACGACGAGTGGCCATTTGACTCTCATAGCTTCTGTTCACCCAGAATATCAGGACACATCGAACATTTTTTAATAACGAGACTCTTATAAATAACAATAGATTGTGGGCTGTCTTAGATTAAAGCAGCATGCTTTGTAATTAAACAGAGTGCATAACAAAATTAAACTACTCCGTGGAATTGCCATGGAGGACTCTCCTTGGCAACCCCTATCATTACACTGGACGCTGAGATGTTGCCAAATAATTCAACGCACAAAGACTTAATGTTTTGGTTGTTGTTTCTGATGGCAATACAACTGATGCGGATTTATCTGCCAATTGATAAGTCAGCTTGAAATTAATATGTCAGCATGAAGCTCAAATTTTGTTGTGGATCCCTGTCTAGACGCCTGCACACTTCAGTCGATGTCTTAGTGAGCCGGTTATGCATGTCAGAATCAGCTGGTTAATTAGAATTTCTAAGGCAGCCAAACTGGAGATTTAGCGGTCAACTGAAAAAGAATTAAGAAATATAAGTCACGAAAGGCTCACATTTGACTGAAACAGTCGTAAGATATACGACGCCCACAAGTAACAGAACATCGCGAATCTGAATTTCTTCTCTGTGGAACTAAACACAGATTTGGATATAAAACCACCAGTGACTAGCGAGTTATTTGGTCAAAATTCTGAAAACGATTCTCAAAATATAAATAACTATAATACACAAGGTGTATATTTGGCGTTATTTCCATTATCCCAGAGGGCTCAACTGGGCTCAGTTGTCGACTGTGCCATGATCCCGACTGTATATCCAGATTCACGTTTGCACGGTTCGCCGAGGGTCAGGTTGACATTGAACAGTTTGGGATACTTACATCAAATTACACGAAAGTTAGATCTTCCATGATTTAATAGAAAGTACAATATATGTCTCTCTATAGTATACAGAGACATATAAATACACACACACACACACACACACACACACACACACACACACACACACATATATATATAGAGAGAGAGAGAGAGAGAAAGAGAGAGAGAGAGAGAGAGAGAGAGAGAGAGAGAGAGAGAGAGAGAGAGAGAGAGAGAGAGAGAGAGTTTATACTTTACTAGTTACTTTACTACTATGACTTAGTTGCCAGGCATCAGAGAATATAGAAAGAGTATTTTCCCTTAGAAATGGTTGGGGTATGCTAACATTAAACACGTTTTATTTAAAAAGTTACATCGTATATTTTAATAATATTTTTCTTCAGTTGGGAATGACGACCAAGACCCGATATGAATACCTCTTGCATAGGGCGAGGTGAATCCCACTGGCTCTGGGAGACTTGTTAATCTCTCTGGCAGAGCGAGAAGTAAATCCCTCAGGCGGAGGGAGCCATTTGAAACCATCTTGCAGGGGTAGGCGTGAATACCTCTTGCAGAGGCAGATGGAGACGTGTAAATATCTCTGGCAGAAGAGTGGTAACACTACAACACCACCAGTCAGACCTAGCCACAGAACATGATGACAGAGATGAGAGAGTGGCGCGTACTGTTTGCACTTCGTGGTGCTGACATATGCCCAATACGTCGAGCATGTTCAACCACAGAGCTAATACAACCATGTGTTAACCAAATGTTAATGATAAAGCTAAATCAGGTTGAATGTTAATGGTAAGCAATAATATTGACCTTTATACCAATTCGACATAACAGAACATGATATAGACTTATAACCTTCACTGTTCTGTATTTTCAGGTGTGGCCATCTTCCTATGTTACGTCAATCAACTTACCTTCTTCTGTGGTTGCTTGGTGCTACATGCGAGGCGCGTGAAGGCCTCGCGCCACTGTGTGACTTGTATGCCCGCCAAGACACGCGCGGAAATGGAGGATGAGCGTAAATCACATGTACAGATTATTTTATGTAGCGGCCATCCTCCGAGGAAGCCAGGGGAGGCAGATAGCCCATGTGAGAAAGGACCTGGATCATTTTTACCAAGATTGCTCCTTCACATACCGACTAAATTTGTAGTGGTCATTGCCTTTTTTGTATACCTTGGTGTGTCTATATGGGGTGCATCTCGGCTGCAAACTGGTCTTAAACTGGAAAAAGTGGTACCAGCAAATTCGTATCTGTCCAATTACCTGGCCATGGAAGACAAATATTTTTCAACTCGAGGACCTGTGATTTCCTTTATCCTGGATAAAACAGTGCAGTACAACATACCCGAGAAACGAGAGTTAGTACATAATCTGTTAACCACAGCTCAGAATACAGGATATGTCGACGAAAAGTTTCACATATGTTGGCTTGATCACTATGTGCAATACCGCAAGAATCATTCCTACCGAGATATTGACGATAATTTTGTTTCGGTATTGAAAACAAAATTCTTGAAGGAATATCCCAGATACAAACATGATATTCTTTTCAATCCTGGTGCGACAGCTATTACGGCCAGTCGATTTTACCTCTCCTCCTATAGGTTCAAGAGTTCCACAAAGGAAGGGAACATGATGCTTAAAATGCGGGAGCTGGCGAAGAACTCGTCATTGCCTGTGTTTGCTTTCAGCCCTGAGTTCATCTATTATGAGCATTATGTTTCAATATTGAAAAACACGCTACTTGCAGTTGGGGTGGCAGTAATTGGGATGCTATTTGTTGCCATCATGTTCATTCCCCATCCTATATCAGTGTCATGTGTCACTGTTACCATGGTCACAATTGTGCTGGGAATGTTTGGATTTATGCACTTTTGGGGGTTAGCACTGAGCGCCATAACCAACGTCCAAGTGATCATCAGTGTGGGTTTTTGTGTAGATTTTACAGTCCATATCAGCCATGCTTTCATGACTGCAACTGGCAAAAACAGAAATGAACGTGTCGCAGCAGCGATAGAAAAGGTTGGAGTTCCAATACTTAATGGTGCAATAACTTCCATCCTTGGAATATTGATGCTGGCATTTGCACGTTCTTATATATACATTTCCTTTTTCAAGACCATGATGCTTGTCATTGCCTTGGGAGCTGCTCATTCACTCCTGCTATTACCAGTATTGTTGTCCTTCATAGGGCCCCGTCGAACAAGCAAACCACGGATGTATCTATCTCTGGGGAAACCAATCCTTCCCGCTAATCTTCGTGGTGAGTCACCAAAGCAGAGGCGAGGTCAGCGTCACTCCAGCACAGACTCCAAAGAGGGGAAATCGGAAGGTCATCATAGCAGCTACAGCAGTGCTCATCCACATAGACATGATTCTGGTGTACAAGCAATCCTTAAACGGTTGAGTGTCAATCCTGCCCCGCCAATTATTTGCACAGAGCCCAAAGACACAGAGACTATTCCAATGGACACTCTCTCAAGTATTGAACCTAAACCTCAACAGAGCAGCCTTGAAGTACCATCCATAACAAGTTTCAATGTTCCACAGGTCCCAGTGACGAGCGACGCTGCTCAGCCAAATGTACCTGCACGTTTATTAGTGCCAGGAAATAGAAATCCAACTATTCGACAGAATTCTGACCCACTCAAGTACGCGAAGCCAAAATGGGGAGACGAGGCACTTAACGTCCCCTCAAGAGCAGCTCCTCTGAGGCGTCAGAACGCCATAGCCATAGGAGCTACTCCAGAAAAATTGGGTATGAATGTGCCTCATGTGCCGCCTGATGATGAAAAATCTGGCAGAGTAGTGTCACCTGACACATCTGACACATCTGCCCCAGATGACCTGTCACCAACGCTGACACTTTCACCACCAAGTCCTACAGCATCAGAGGAGCCGACTCCAGACTCGTCGCCGTCCCCAGCTAATTCTCCATCTAGCGCCTCACCAAGCTCACCAGACATGGAAACTACCGACACCACTTCTGATGGTAAACCTGCAAAACGACCAAGTTTGATCATACCAGCTCCTCAACCTTGGGAACCAAAAAGCATTCCAGAATCGAGATACAAGCCCATTCAACCACTTAAAGCTGAAACAAAGCCGGCTGCTTTGGCTCGCGCCACTGGTACTTCAGAACCCTCGATCGAAATTTCATCCGAGCCCTCTCAAAGGACTATACAAACGGACAAAGATAGCACTATTTCCTCAACAGAAATAAAACAACCTAGTGACGGATCGGGACAGTAGCTGGCACTTTATATTCTACATTTTGCCCTTCGTGCTTTGGCAACAAGAAAAGGGTGCAATAAAATCGGGCTGTTGCTGGTGCTTTTCAGTGTTAGGTATCTGAAATACTCTGTTTGAAATACGTTTTTATATCTAAATGTTTGAAACTACCATAAAAGTTATATGTGATGGAGAAAAAAAACAGTGCCCAGTCAAAATTTCAATTCCTATTTCCTTCCCTTTTCACATTTGACCAAATAAAATGAGTCTGAGAAATTTTCAAAGATGTTGTTCATGCAATGAAAGGTCAACGTGCGCAAAAGTTCGGTAATATGCAAGGTCACGGCACACAAAATATATTACAATGCAGTCTCACTTGAAAAGTAAAGGTTTTGTGTACATTCACATTTGGAAGTTCCTTAAATTCGGACGTTGCCTAACACCTCATCATAGATATCTTTTGCTTCGACATGCCTTGAATTGATGACTTCTGTTTAAGGAACGGATTTGTCAAAACTACGCGCGCGCGCACACACACACACACACACACACACACACACACACACACACACACTATTCTTTCATCGCTTTACACAGATAAAACTACACATTTTGCATTACCATTGTTCCAGAATAATTTTCTCTGCACTTTTGTGTTTTAATACTTAATTTGAACTGGACAATATTAGCAAACATGTTGCGGTTATCCATAAAATGTTAATAAATGGATACGATGTTTAGTGTGGTCAAAACACTGAAAAATCTCACGGAATTTAGTTTCTTTTCAGTTACTATTGTGAAAACTTATAGTTTTCGATTTTCCACCGGTAAATTGTAAATACGTGTAACAAAAAGTACATTCGATATTCGTACATAAACTGGTCTCCAGGCGAGAAGTACGCATATGAATTTATGTTGGAACCTCTATGTACACGTCAAAACAATTTTTAGCAGATTTCACGGGTGAATATTCGCTTTAAACGTCTCATTTAAAAATGTTTATTCCATGCTACTCTGGAGACGCTGAAACTGTCAATTGTCTGTAACTCTGGAAAATATATCTGTCCTTTTTAAAAAAAACATTTACTCCATATCAAAGTTCTGTATTTGAAACTTTTTTACTTTGCTCAGATTGGAATCTTAATATATTTTCATGAATACAACCACAAATTTGCCATTCCCCGCAGTGCCGTCTGTTTTCACGTCAGACCCCACTACATGGAGCATCACATGTGACGTTTTTCTCGATTCCAATCCTTCTCGCAAAAAGTGGCATGCAGGGTAGTATGTGCAGTTTAGATGCAGTTTTACTGATAAAGGAGTTTGCTAAATAAAGGAGTTTGCTAAATAAAGGAGTTTGCTAAATATCCTCATATCCAGTAACATGGCACAGCAGCTTCAATACGAGGGGCGCGGAAACCGAGAGGTAAATACTAAGCTGCAACGACAGATTGATCAACAGCTTTGTAGGAGAAATAAACACAAGATATTTGGTGAAATATCAGTATTGGGGCATTCCGTGGTATTTCTTTGTCGCGGACGGGACATTTTGCAGACTTTTATTATCTCCTATGCTTCATCATGTTCAAGTTAGAACTTCTTTGTTCTTTATCAAGGTAACTATATGACCCCTTAAGATAACTGAGGAAAAACAAAAAAAACTTCTTGGTTTTTTTGTTTTGTTTTTTTTTCATTTTATACCCCAAAACACTAGTGTCGCGGACGGGACACATTTCGGACATAGGTTTTGAGGTTGAAGCACTGAAGTCTAAAACTGTGCTCTGTTTACAATAATTTCACATTTCACAGTCCACAATAAGATAACTGAAATGTTTTCCCAAGTATTTATACAAAAAATTCAACTTGAAATGTTTTCATACTTTAGAAAAATGCAAATTAGCCACGTCGCGGATGGGACACTTTTGTCCACATGCAGCCAAAGATAGAAAAACTTGGGTAATTCACAGACTGAAGTTTAATTGACAAAAATTAACACATTATGAACCATTCTATATTGTTAAGCATTTAGCTCATGGTATTAATTACACATATTTTGACACCTAGATCCATTTATAATTCAATTATTTGGAGGCTATGTGTGAGCAAACAATTGTTAACACTCTTCGCCTAAGGAAGTAGGGACTCCTGTACACATAAGCCCTTAAGACTGCTGTGTTGTTGCTACTTCATGGTGATTGCCAGGTATTGTTGTGTTAGCAGTAAAAACTGTTCCCAACAGATGATTTCAAATATCATCACAAGCAGATAAATAAAGAAAAATGAATGAATTAAATTGATTGATATGAACCATACAAAGCACAGCTCGGACATTTTAAGAATTTGACACTCAAAGAAATTTTAAATTTAAATTTTACTCTGGGTCAAACAAGGTTTCTGATATCCACCTGCCCTATCATCATTTGTCTAGGAATTTTTGCAGAAAATCACAAAAGCATAAAAGATAGAACATAATTTGTAACGTCCTGTCCATACATATGGCAGTGTTCCATGCAAGCTGTCCCGTCCGCGACATTTTGTTTTATTTATTTTTTTCAGGGTTTAAATTTATTCATTTTTTAAAAAAATATTATATAGTTCTTATGGTGCTATTAAAGGATCCAAAAAATCTTTTTGAAATATGTCCTGGTTTTTGCATGAGGCTAACTTTAATAAGTCAAACGTCGTGGATGGGACATTTTAAGCATTTGACACTCATTAAAAATTTACTCTGGGTCAAACAAGGTTTTTGATATTCACCTACTCTATCATCATTTGTCTTGAAATTTTTGCAGAAAATCACAAAATCATACAAGATAGAACATAATTTGTAACGTCCTGTCCATACATATAGCAGTGTTCCATGCAAGCTGTCCCGTCCGCAACATTTTATTTTTTCAAATCAGGGTTTAAATTTATTCAATTTTTTTCTTAAAGTTTTATTATATAGTTCTTATGGCCTTTTTAAAGGATCAAATATATCTTTTTGAAATATGTCCTGGTTTTTGCATGAGGCTTACTTTAATAAATCAAACGTCGCGGACAGGACATTTTAAGCATTTGACACTCATTAAAATTTCAAATTTAAATTTTACTCTGGGTCAAACAAGGTTTTTGATATCCACCTAGTCTATCATCATTTGTCTAGAAAGTTTTTTTGCAGAAAACCACAAAATCATACAAGATAGAACATAATTTGTAATGTCCCGTTTGCAACGCCAGTTTTTTTCAGATTTGAATTTAATTTGAATTATTTAAAGTAATGAAGGCAGGAGATGAAAATTCATCTCTGTTCCTCTAAATATAATATCTTAGCTTTGAATTTTTTTACATACAAACAATTTTCAACTACTTTTAATTTTTGAAGGTCATGTCCACATTACCACGGAGTGCCCCTATTAGTAAGTACACTTACCTCTTGACCACCATTTGCCTAGACTTCTGTGTCTGGGTTGAAAGCCTATGAAATCGACTTGAGTTTGACTCACTTGGTTCTGAAACCTGACAGTCCCATGGCGTCATCCCTCAGTTCTTGTGGAACTGATGGTGACTCCTGGTGCACATGCTCCCCATGTCATCCTTCCTATTTTGAGATTGGTTAGTCGACATCAGCTATAAGAGGAAGCACGGTTGGTCCGGTGGGCTTCCCTGGTGGTCCAGAGGTTGGTGTACTTCCTAATGCTGACATTACTCCAAATATCGTGTATTAGTTATGTAACATTACCTCTGGACCACCATTTGCCAATATACAAGTGTATAGGTGCATGGTTTAATGTTACTGGCACACTGACCTCATTTGACCATCAGGACTGGCAGCATGGGGGTCCATGTTAGGAGGTAATGTCTGAAAGGAAAACCCAAGTGCTACATGGAGTTGATGCCGCTAATAGCAGAATCCAGCCAAAACTGGAAACCCTCCTTACCAACCAGCATGGGACCATACAAAGCCCCTCGTGGATGGCCTGCCAACATGACAGCTCTCTGCCCTGTGGGTATATGCTATCAGATTCACCTCCATCGGACCTGGAGACCTCAACAGGACCAAGTTGAGAAACTGGCGGGTGCCTGAGGGCAGTATATGGTTCCATGAGCAGTGCACTCCTATGTCAGACCAGCAACAGGGTGTGATAGGACAAATTGCCTGATACTGTTTGAGGTAAGGTCAACTAGGCACAAAGCCCTACAAGGCCCACTAACAAATGCACTGACCTATAGGCCTGCATTGAATCTAAACCACAAGAGCACAATAAACTGGAACATGGTGGCTGCTCTGCTGGGATCTGGACAGCCTAATAAACAAGTATCAGAACCTAATCAAAGAAGCCTGTTATGCCCACAAAGGCATACATGCCTTCCTCTAGCACTATCATGTCACGCAAGTAGTGCTCAGCAAAGGTCGTGGACTATCGCCAGCAGCAGGCCTGCAGAATGTTGACAACTGTGACATTCTGCAGGGTGTGCCAGGAGGCATTGAAGTCTCATACCTCATGATCTCTGGCTAGGACAAGCTGCAAGGCACTAGGCCTTTCCAGGGAGATCTCACAGGCCTCGTCTGCTTAATCCATGATGAAATTGTGTGTCTTTGCAAACTTGTTCCTTACTCAGGTTATTCAGTGATAGAAGGAGGGCAGACCTCCATCCCCTGAGTCCATCCATGTGGGAAATGTACCAGCAAAGAGCTTTCACTCAGCACAGGGCTCTTTCCTGGGGAAGAGAAGCATCCATAGCATGGAGGATAAAACGTTTGAGGCTGTAGCAGAATCTCAAGCCACTTGGTTCTTTGCAAGGAAGCCAAGGTGAGGCCTCAGAGTCACATGGGTGATCAGGCGACCATTGGATTTGGTCTTGAGCCAGAGAGTGCATCTCGTTTCGCCTAGCCCCCAAAGCAAGTGTTAATAGAAAAGAAGTTTTCCATGTCCAGTACTTCAGGGAAACACGCTTGGGGTCCTCGAGGCACTCAAATGGCCACATTCTTCAACATGACTAAAACCAGCAGTTGGTCCCACACAGGCAAGACCTGTTGCATTGCCAGTCTGTCAGTGTAGAAGGACACAATGAGTGCTGACAGTTAAGGATCACTCCCGATGCAAACATCTAGGACATTGGCAAGGGCTGAGGAGATAGCTGATCAGAAACCATGTTCTCGAGCTCTTCCCTAAGACTTCCTACTGATACAACAGGAAATTGGTGATGTCTGCAATGCACAAAGACCAAGGGTGAATTCCCTTACTGGTGCACCATTCAGAAAACTTGTTCCAACTAGCCGAGTAAATGATTAGGGAAGAAGAGCAAAGCCCTCCTCTGGCAATTCTATCTGAAACTTATTTTGAGAAGCCTCTGTCATGGATATGCTGTGAGATAACTGCCAAGCATGGAGGTTGAGCACTTGAGGGTTCCTGTGGTACCCACTTGTCTGCAGCAGTACCAGAAGCTTTGGCCGTGCTGGTAATCGTAGTGGAGGCTCAACACTTTATTCCATTAGGTCTACAGAGCAATCACTCTGGAGCCTCCAGGGGGTGATCAGGATCAGATTGCAATCAAGGGACTGAACCTTGTGCATAACCCTTAGAACAATCTGGCAGGGCAGAAATGCATATGCCCACAAGTTGCTCCAATCCATAAATAAATCAATCAATCCATGGCTAGATCGTCAACCACTAGGGCCTGGGGGTTTGGGACAGGCGAGGATTAAACCAGCAGTTTTACATTGTTGTGAGGCACAAACAGATCCACGTGTGGAGTTCCCAATCTGGCCAACATGGCCCAAACAATGCTTGGGTGGTGCGACCACTCCATCCTTCCTGGCTGACCCCTTTATGACTATTGGTTGGCCAGGACATTTTGATGTCCTGGGACATGCCTCATGACAGCAGACGTTGTGTTTGGAGCACCATCTGGTGATGCGTCCAGCTAATCAACTTCTTGGACTGCATCCTATCCTGCCTGTTGAGAAAGGCTACCATGGTCCTGTTGTCACACATTATGAGGACATGCTCATGCTCCACCAAGTCTTGGAAGTGGAGGAGCTCTAAGCATATCGCCTCCAGTTCCAACCAGTTTATGTGGTGAGATATGAATGACACTGGCCAAGGGCTGATGCCATCTAGCTCTCCATGTGAGCTCCCCAGCCAGACTGAGAAGAGTCTGTGTAAATGGTGAACTGGGCCTGAAAAGGTTCCAGTGTTTGTCCCTTCATGATGTTCTCCCTTATGGTCCACCACAGAACGTGTGGGTGATCCTCATTGCACCTCATCCTGCACCAGAGCCTGATAGCCCTAGTCTCTTGTCCACCTGCCCTGCAGAGCATGCTGCAAGGGGCAGTGGTGAAGATGACCCAGTGGGACCTGGGAGTCCACTGAGGACAGGTTGCTCAACAGGGTGAGCCATTGTTGAGTCGAGCATACAGTGCCAGTCAGAAAAGGATCTGAGCAGGGACTGAAGTCTCTCCCACCTGTCTTCTGAAGGGCGACAGATGTAAGCAATCAGGCTGAACTGGATGCTCAGAAAGACAAAAGTCTGCTTTGGCTGAAGACTTAACCTGGGTAAGTTGACCATCAGGCCCAAGAGTTGGCAGTTCCAGAATGGTCTGTGTGTGACACTTCGAATCAAGGCACCAAAGTGCTTGGATCCAGATACACATGAATGCAGATGTCTAAGTGGTGAAGGTAAGCAGCAACTGTCTGCTTGAACCTCTTAAACATCAGTGATGCCATGGCAAGGCCAAACAGAGGAGCCCTGAATGGGTAGACTTGGCCTGTAAGTGTGAACCACAGATATTTTGTGAAGTCTGCATGATTGGCACATAGAAGAACATGTCCTTGAGATTCACAGACTTCATCCACTCCTAGGGCCATAGGGCTGCTGCCACCAACTGGGAGGGGTGGTCCATGTGAAAAGACGGAACTTTCAGAAAGGTGTTCAGCATTGACAGCTATGACTGGGTGGCATCTTCTGTCCTTTTTGTGCACCAGGAATAGTAAGTTGTAAAAGCCTTGGGTACCTTGATCCTCTAACAGCTCTATGGCTTGCTTGCTCCAGAATGTCTAAACCACCTGCAGGAACCCCGATGCTTTGGGTTCCAAGATGAGTGGGGCAAACCACTGGGTTCTCAGCTTCACAGAGGCCTGTTTTTGCCAAAAGGCAGTGCGTAGCCATGTCTCAGGATATTCAGGACAAATGATTTGTCCATGATAGACTTCCATTGAACATGATAGGCTGTGAGGCAGCTGCCAACCAGGTGCTGTGCAGAGTTTAACAATGGGGCGGTTGGCAATTCAGAGACATTGCAATCTGGCATACAAGAGTCAGGAAGGCTGAAGCTTTCCTAACTTCTTGCCTCTGCTGGAAGGCCTGCCCTTCTCAGATTGCTGTCCTCATTTCCCAGGGCGTGGCATCCCAGAGGGAGCACAAGTCAAGGGTCAGGTGGATACAGTCTGAGAAGTACCATCCTTCCAGGCTGAAGTAGTCAATGACAATAACAACTGAGCAGAGTCAGTCAGTGCTTTGGAGTGTGCCTCATTGACCAAGTGGGACACAAGGTCCTGTGCCTGGCAGACCACTTTATCTCTCCTCCAAACAGAGTTCCTGAGAAGAGGGCCCTGTGCAGGCTCTATGAAAATTTGGGTCAGACAGCTTTTGACCCTGGCGATAGGCAACCATCCACAACAAATGAAGGTTCGCCTCCAGTGTGCAAGTGGTCTGCACTGGGTGATCAATATATTAAGCTCATGAGAAAGAAGCAGTGAGAGGTGTTGCCTCGTCTAATCAGTCTTCCACAGCCTCTGTGATCTGTACGGAGCCCTTGGGGTCATCAAAGAGACCCCAAAGTGGCCATAACACTCCAGAGTAAGATGCACTGATGGTTCTCAACTGCCATGCATCCAACTCCTCCCAGTCTAAGTCCACCGGCAGTGGACCTGACAAGAAGATCGGCTCAGGCACAGAGTACCACTTCCCCTGGACATCTGGCTTAGGGAGGAGTTGCAGGGGATCTATCACCATGCCTGGCAAGGGGTAGCGAGAACCTCCGAAGAAGTAGTCCCAGCCACAGACACCACCTCAACATGATCAGCCCATTTGGAGCTAGAGAGAGGAGGTAAGTAAGACTCATGCACTGAGATCTCAGCAGTGCTGACAAGGGCATCTGCTGGATGGAGGGATATGGCTCAGTCTCTGTCAGGCTGCTATCCAGGACATCGGCTGCCAGCGACTGAGAAGTCTGTAGGCAGGAGGGAGTGCAGAGAACTCCTGAGCCTCATTTCTGAGCGAGACATCTGTCATCTGGGATTACGGACAAACTGAAGTAAGTCTACACCCTTTCCCTTCAGCCTCATGAGACTGCGGATGAACCAAAGTAAGTCTATACTTTTTTTCATTGGGTGTCTGTTGCGAAGACTCAACTGAGTCAGTCATTTCAGCTCGGCATTTGGCAGCTGTGACCTGCCGCCTACTCCTTGCACAATCTGACTTCCGCGAAGCCTGCTTGAAGAGCAGTCATTGATCCCCTCCCCAATCCTGACAGTATTTGCAAGTCCCCTCATGAGAGCAAACTTGACCCAACTGCAGGCAACAACCATAGCAGTATGGATGCTTGTCCCATGCCACTATTTAGTGGTTCCATGATTCCAGCTTCCACCCGCAATCCTACAAGGACAAGCATGCAGGCAGAGTGGTCACTGGATCAACACCCATGGCCTGACTCTGAAAGGAAGCAATAGCCTGGTGTGCATCACTTTCCCTTTCTTTGTGATCTATTTGCCGCGATGTCATCTTGAAACTCTTGGTTTCAAGCCAATCAACCAGCTTATTCCCAACTATTTCAGTGATATCCAAACACAGAAACCAGATTTCCAGGTCTCCGAAGATTTCGATACCCCCTCAGAAAAGATTTTTTGCAAATTAAGGCATGTGTAAAGCACTATAGCAGCAAGTGATATGTTTCTCTTGTTTTTACTTGTTTTATATCTTTGGTAACCAGACATCAGAGAGTCCTAGAATAAGTAATTGAAAATGATACAATAAATATACTCTGTTGCTCAATGGTAAATTCCCTCCTTCTGCAGATTTTGTCCAATGACACTATGAATTCCTAATCTATCACTTGGGAATGGATATAATGAACAAAGAGATGTGATCACTACCTCCCTTGTGGTGGTGGGATAAAATCAGGGACAAGATTGGTCCAAACCTGTCAATGTGTTGCTCTGCCACATTCTGTACTGGCAAGTCCAGAATAATTCATTGTGTTTATCTGCCACACTCTGTGCTGGGAGGTCCAGAACAATAGGAGAGATCGGAGTTACCAATTTCATGCGTAATTGGCTGAATACAAAAACTTCTTGTGGGGTAGAGGTGTGCATTCCCATAAGATTCCATGTTAATATAACATTAAATATGTTAAATAGTTGTACAGCAAAAGTTATCAAATTTACAGAAGTATTTTAACTGTATACAACCATTTACCACACGAAATTTGGTGTTTCTAGGTAAAGTACTTTTAAAGTAACACAGATGCATATTACAATGGAAATCCAAATACCTTGTCAGCCTGCCTGTGACAGCCTTTTACTGAGAACCCAAATGAAATGCTTGATTTTGACCACAGTATGCGCTTGCAAGTCCAGAATGATTCGTACAGGTGTTCATCTACCACAGTGTGTGCTGGCAAGTCCAGAATGATTTATACAGGTGGGGCTAATCAGTGACCAAGCAGACAGCTTCAACAACTCATAGACAATGGAACCAGAGCCAAAAGAGTGAGGCAAAAGACTTACTTTGCTGCAAACCCATGGACACATATTGGAATAGCATCTGCGTTCCTTGTTATTTTATTTAAGTCGTCATACCCCATTAAATTTTTTTCATTTTTATTTGTTTTTGTTTTGTTTGTGTTTTTGTTTTGTTTTGTTTTTTTGTTTTTTGTTTTTTGTTTTGTGTATGTTTTTTTTTAAAAAAATCTTTGTTTTTGTTTGTTTTGTTTTGTTATGTTTTGTTTTGTTTTGTTTTGTTTTTGTTTTTTGTTTTTTTTTTTGTTTTGTTTTGTTTTTTGTTTTGTTTTGTTTTTTTTGTTTGTTTTTGTTTTTGTTTTGCAAACTTGCAATTTACACTTTTAATGTATTTCAGTAATGTGTTCTATTAGACAATGAACATATATGAACAGGTAGCGACATTGGAAGCTCCCTGGAACCAAGGGATATTATTTATGTGGACAGAGCCATGCAAATTATACTGCTTTCTCTGTCATAGGGCCACCTTTATCTCGTTTGTGATGTGAGAACATTGTGAAGTGGACCAGGAGAAGGGGGCAGATGTAAGGTTTACGAGCATACAAAGAACATCTATTTGTACAGTCAGTAATTTACATATGGCATCCCTCATGACACAAATGAAAATACCACAGAGATGTTCCATTGCAAATTATCTTATGCAGTCCTTTTACTAGCAGATCTGCTCACATATAACTGTGAATGTCTTGTGACCTACACCCTAAAAAGGCAAACTATTGATCTGTGTCATTCATTACTTTGACAATTTTAGCTTCACAGGACATGAAAAGGAGAACTTGAAGAGCTACGCAGGCTTTCTGCCAAATGACTGTACCTATGAATACTGCAAAATTCATGAACATGTATTGTCAAGTTGTTCCCTAACATCAGGCGTACATGACAAGCCAGCGACAATTCAGTGCATTGGCCACAGTCTAAACTCATATTGGCTCTATTTTGTTCAATTCTTTCAAATAACATTTGGCAAGGTGCTACAATATTTTAATGCAGTATCACTTGTTGGTAGCTTTCAATGCAACCCCTTGATCAGAAAATGCCCTTACGCATGCAGGGATGGGATGCCGAGAAGTCTGGTATCTTTACCTCTTCTAGGGAGGAGTCAGCCAGGATGACGCTATAGCCAACCCTCAGAGACCTACTCTGCTGACTCAAGGCTTTGCTGAGCTTTGACTGCTATTTTGCTGTCTAGATCTCCATGAGTAAATTTTGTCGAATGAAAATGGTAGTAGATAAACCTCTCTGAAATAAGCTCCATGGCTAGCATTACACATCTTCGAGTAGTGACATCATGTGGCACAATTTTTTCTTTAGCATCACAAAAGAAATGATGCCATCATCATCAACCTATTATTGGGTTTGTGTTTGAGGGGACTCATTTACCAAGTCTCTTTCCAATGGATGTCCTTTCACTTCTCTTTCTCAAACATGGTTCAGTATTCATCCGTGTTTGAACTTGGTTTCCCTGTCTCGTACACTGAAACTGCAGAGACGAATTGTGACCTTAATCTCTCTCCCTGCATAGAAGGAGTGATGCATCACTAGTCTTTTACTGATGGTACTTAAATGCAGTCGCAATGTCCCTGGTTGGTCGTAAAATGCTTATGCCTCTTTTGGTGCCATATTTAGAACTGAGTCAACAGTACTTGAATGAACGGTCTATTTACAAGGAACATGAACCCAGCATCCTTATTATAATTCAGAGTACTTCATGTTAAGTATTTCGACTTCAGACGCATTTGGCACTGAAAGAGTTAACTAGCATTGGCAAAGCAGCTGCAGGTTACCATGGTTCTATCTCAATCACGTCAACATACCCGGTGATATGGTTCATGTGGAGTAGTCTTTGGAACTACGAGGAGTAATTCGGTGTCACCTTCCACCTCGAGAGGCTACAGGGATACATCCGCACAGATATCACTGCAATGTGAATCCAAATAGAAGGGGAATTTTAGAGCATCAAAATGGCCCAGGACAGGGATAAAGGCTATCAATAAGGACGAACAGATTGTGTCTGAACAGAAACTGTGACAATAGATGTCTTCTTGAGTGCATGCATACTGACGAGATCCAGGTTGGTCTTGTTGGTACACATGTATCAATGCTTGTCCAGATACCATTGGAAGAACTTGGCTAGCCCGTCTTCAACTGATTGGTTGAATTTGATTTGCTGTAAACATATATACGTAAGGACACAATTGGGAAACAGGGCAACACCCTATATAAATTCCTTCTGCATTTGATTTGAGAGTCGGAACAGAAAACTATCCAAAATGCATGACAAGACAGCGATTCTGCCACGAAAATACTACCCGTTCATTGTCAGCTGAGGTAAACATAGTCCTGCAATACTGATATTATATGGTACAGAGATTGGTAAGAGGTGCAGAATCTCTGGCCCAAGAGCAACCAAAGGGTAAGGGAACATGGACTACATAATACATTCTTTTTCATGTTTAACTTATTGACAACAGTAATGGAAAATAAATGTTTAAGCTTAAGATGCTGGTGTAATGAAACACTACTCAATCAAATAATAAAGCACATGCAGTGACCACCATTTTCACGGTGCAAATGGCTCTTCCATTAAGTTACCAAATGTCATGGCTTGTTTGGAATTCCAAGATAGATAAATCCCAACTGATTTAGTTGTAAAGTAAAGAAGAAAGATATTTTATTGACCTGCGATCCGTAGAAGCAAAACATTCTAAAATAAATGTAAGTGATACTTTACACCATCTTTGCTATGTTGATTCCAAACAAAAGCTGAAATACAGTAAGTTAATTTTTAGATAATCCATCATTATGAATATCAAAGTGTTTAAGTATAGGTACATTGTAGTACGTCAGTTACACAACCATGCTCATATCGATGAAAAAGACATGTCTGCAACAAAATCACCCACAGTTCCAACAAGGAAAAAATATTTGTGTGTAGTTGCTGCAGACCTGCCACTTTTCAAAAGTCTGTCAAAAAAACCGTAGTCACGAAGACACTTGTGATCGCTGTAACCATCCTTTTGGCCTACATAAAAACAATCACAGTCACAGCAACACCGTCTGTGATCAATGCAAGCCATCTTTACAGAAAAACAATCACAATCACACCACCACTTGTGGCCGTTGTAAACCATCTTTAAGTAAGGTTTATCAGTAATTGTTCATGAACGACCCGGAAAATTGATAGCATGTCTAAATTTTGTTAGCATCGGTATTATAGTTTGGTCCATATGATAATTTGGGGGGGGGGGTTCTGTCTTTTTTTTAAGAAAAGGCATCTGCTGCTAACAAAATTGAGAGTACCTCTGAGGTAAGCTAGCAAGCCACAAAAATTGTATCCTGGCAAAAAAGCAAGTGATACGAGATATCACTGTTTGCAAGTGATAGTAGAGAAATGTCTACCCCAAAACTGTGCTCACTTTTTAAACTACATTGATTTATTACATTCAATTGTAATATACATACAGCAAGTCTCTGTCTCTTGGTTGCCAACAAGCAAACACACAGAGGCAAATTATTTCCTTTTCAGTCATAAGAGCTTGACCTTGACCTTGACCTTTTTCTTTCTTTTCTCTTGTTTATTTTTATTTTATTTTATTATTATTATTATTATTATTATTATTATTATTATTATTATTATTATTATTATTATTATTATTATTATTATTATTATTATTATTATTATTATTATTTGATATGTGGAAATTATCGACAGAGTTCAAGATCATGCAAATTAGTCGAAATCTTTTCGAGTAATGGGAAAAAACGTGTTTTTTCGGACCTAGGGTATGTGCTTAAAGAAAATGTATCACACATTAACAGTGTCGCGCTAAATGGTAGAATCTGCTAAGACTGAACATAATTCCACTCTCAGCAGCTCCGTGTGAGAATCCTCACAGGTCCATATGATTATCCTCTGAGTGTGCAAGACTCGTGTCTGAATTTCCATTTAAGTAGCTTATTTAATATCATTCATTCATGATATAAATAAATAAAAAATAAAAATTTGCACATGAAATCAACAATTCGTTATATTGGTACAGATGCCAGACCTACCTGTTATTTGTCTCACTATACCATGCAATTCGATGTGTCAAATTTTAAACATTTCGGTGCGTGGGTTTCAGGCCAATAATTTAGAACACTTGTGGAAACCTTCATTACCTCAAATTATGCAGAGTAGATTAGAATTCTGAAATGTTTTTGCACCATATATGACAGCCCATACTAAATGTGTCCAAATGAATCTTTACAGTCTGCTGTCTGATTTCATGTTTCTCAACTTTCATGCTTGAATCCTTGTAAAAGGACTTCCAATGTTGAGCAGCACCGCTTCCAGATTTGAGCAGATTACAATATTAGTAGTGCCAATCACAAAATCGGGTGTTCCACTTCAGTTTAGATACAGTGCGTACTTTGATACACACGTATTTTGGAGGACCAAGCAATCCTTTAAGACTCGTCGCTCACAAAAGCCAGCACCAAAATATGCGACAATGAAGAAATGCAGGTATTTTGGGACAGTCATGTGACCGTGACCTTTAAATATCTCTAAAATATTGTTATTCAATATATATATATATATATATATATATATATATATATATATATATATATATATATATATATATATATATATATGTGTGTGTGTGTGTGTGTGTATACATATATCTACACACACACACATATATATATAATATAGGTATATGTGTGTTTGTGTGTGTTTACCTTGAGTCAAGCTACCCAAGGGTCAATGACACTAATGCAACATCACTTTTTTGTTTTTTCTAAAAGAAGAAAATCATATTATTATGCAATTATATGTGGAGTGTCTCTTACATTTATTTGCTTAGTAACGTCCAAAACGATTTAATTTTTCATATGCATAAGAAATATAAAGCTTCCGTCACATTTTATCTGTATTTACGACAGAACTCTTTTTATTGAGGGTCAGCCATCTTCCATTTACATTGACAGCATTTTCTCCTTAAATTATAGCTCAGAAAGATAAATTGCTTACTTCTGTGTACATGTTGACATGACTACTCATACGTAATGTCTTACATAGACAGAGGGAACCGAGGCCATTCTACTTTCATCATATTTGTGAAAAACAATTATATAGTATTGTAATTTGATTTTTACGGGTATATGAGTGAAAAAAAAATACATGAAATAAACTCATTTTATTTGTCTTGACAAAAATAAGAACAACATACATCAAATATAGAAAATTTACAGCATTATAATGAATTATGAAGCAATAGTAACTCAGTCAGAAGGCAGATTCATGCTGCCAATTAGACATAAATCAACCAGCAGGAAGCATCAGGATGACCATCAGGCATGAAAGCAAACAGGATATCAGGTTGACTATCAACAACAAAGACAATTAGGAGATGAGATCAGGATGATTATAAGCCATACAGCTATAAAGACAATTCAAGACACAACCGGAAGTTCGCGTCGGGATGACCATCAGCTACAAGGTCAAGTCGGGATGACCATAAGCTATGCAGCTATTAAGACAATCCAATTATAGTGTTATGATCACTGACAATAGAGTTAATGTTAAGATAACCATCAGCTATAATGTCAATCAGGAGTACTGTCGAAATTACTATCAGCTATAATGACAATCAGGTGCAGTGTCAAGGTGACCATCAGGCATAACGACAATCGGAAATAGTGTCAGGATGACCATCAGTCATAATCACAATTAAGAGTATCGCCAGTGAATACAATGGCAAGGTAGAGTAAAAAAAATCTATCAAAGACAAACACAACCAGATGGTAGAGTCAGGATGACCATCTGCAATTAAAATAATCAGGTTGTATTGTAACGATGTGTTTTTTGTTGGTCATAAAAGACGAGCACAATAAGTCAAGTTGTGAGATATTCTATTTGAACTCATGTTTTTCAAAGCTTCATGTGCATATTTTTGGGCATTTTTACATATGTACATGATTAATTTTACGGCAGCAGAACATGAAACATTAATTATACTTCTGCAAATTAAAATTGCATATTAACTGAAAGGTTAGCACTGCATAAGATTATATGTGTCAACGGGATCTTGGATTTTAATTCATCCAAGACAAACGATGCTAATGTATGTAATTCACATGTAGGTGTACTTTCCTAAAATACAGAAGACTTTAACTGATAGAATTCGCTTTTATTAAACAAGGTACGTGGACGTGCCATGCCCATTTGTAACAGAGTAAACCCCAGAATGTGTCAAATATTTTTAAACATGGATACATGCAATTGTATGCGAAGTGGAATAAAAGATATACTTCATACTTCCTGTTCAAACGGGTAACATTAAAAAATGCTACATGTTGAACGATGTGAACACAAAGAATGAAACTGCTGTTTACTGTTCTCGTATGATCTTGTTAGATGCAGTGTGAAATGTTACGATCAATATAAATAGCACAGCTTTTGCTGTTCTACGTTAGTTGCTTTAAGAGGATGTCCTACATTTCAAGCACAGAGGGTTACACTAAAATATGATGTTATCAGCGAATCATGAGTCATTGATAACTCATTTATAACTGATTCATCTTTATGTAATCATGTTGGATGTAGTTTCTGCACTCAGAAATATAATCTATAACACATGGGTCCCTTTAGGCCTTTAGATGTTTATCTTACACAGTTGTGGAGCAAAGCATTTTTTGTTGTTACACATTTTCGCTTAAAATCTATTAAAAGTATATGCAGTACGTTGGAGCACAAATGGTTATGCTGTGAAAAACTGACGCATATCTGCCACTACATCAGCCAGATTCATATTCCTGAGATTGTAAGCTTTCCGACGATAGCAGATACACTTCATTAACTATTACGAAAAGATGGTCGAACATTTTGGCCACGGTCAATGCTGCAGCACTGTCAACTGTAAAGACAATCAGGAGGTAGAATCAGGAAGACCGTCCGCTGTAAAGACAATCGGTTGGTTGAGTTAGGAATACTATCTGCTATAAAGACAATCATTAAGTAGAGTCAGGAAGACCGTCAGATGTCAAGACAATTAGGAGCTATAGTCAGGAGGACCAGTAGGTGTGAGGAGAATCAAGAAGTAGAGTCAGGATGACCATCAGCTTTAAAGACAATCAGGAGGTATAGTTAAGATGACCATCAGCTTTAATACAATCAGGAGGTAGAGTCAAGATGACCATGTGCTGAAAAGACAATCAGAAGGTAGAGTCAGGATGACCATCAGCTGAAAAGACAACCAGGAGGTAGAGTCAGGCTGACCATCAGCTTTAAAGACAATCAGGAGGTATGGTCAAGATGACTATCAGTCAGGATGACTATTGTAAAGACAATAAAAATGTAGAATGCGGATG
The DNA here is from genome assembly GCA_964020975.1 of Hermodice carunculata. Taxonomy (NCBI): domain Eukaryota; kingdom Metazoa; phylum Annelida; class Polychaeta; order Eunicida; family Amphinomidae; genus Hermodice; species Hermodice carunculata. The sequence goes on from OZ026619.1 coordinate 66,321,706, forward strand.
ACTATCAACTAAAGCAGATAATCATACAAGCTGTACGAGGGTAATTGGTTTTGACGGCCCATTTATTTTAATACAATGCTAACGGCATGTTGTTTAACCAGAGTACAGGTGCCTGAAATGGCTCAGCTGTGAATGCAGCGACACTCTACGGGGAAAAGTAGAAATTATCAATAAGTCCGTCCTGTGAAAATTGCTGTATGATACAAAGCAAACGTATCTTTCATTGCTGCAAATAAAACAATTCATGGTTGTAAACGTTGGACTCTCGAATAATCATTTGGTACATGGATTGTGTTGATACATGGAGGATTTGCCAGACACTGATAATGTATTCATCTTTGAGGCTGTTCAGACATGCTTATCAGAATCTAGACGTTTTATTTATTAATTTAGTATATGATCTAATTATTAGTCTCCATTATTTGACATCAATTGCATATTCGTGTACAAGCCTTGAATTTAGTCTTCTGTTCTCGTCCAGTGTGTATTGTATATATTTCTGTGCGTCCTCTTATGTACTGGAGAGCCTCCAGATTAGTCTTTGTGTACTATTAGGCAATCCAGAGAAAATAAATATGTTTATGATAGAGGTGACCTGATCGGAAGCACGTGGATAAACAGAGAAGACCCATATCCAAAATTTGTCGGCCATTTCTCACTGTAAATGATTTTATTACTACCCAATTTTAGTTTCTTCAGCACCGATTTTAAATGAGTAAAATATAAACAAATTTAGGTTAAAATAAAAAGCTCCTTGCTGTAGGAAATAACCAGGGACTATATCTTCAATAAAGGCCCACTTATTCATACTGAACTTAAATTCTGACCTGTAAGATTTTTGTGATTTTTAATACTCCGCTTGTATTGATCACCTACAAAATGTAAAGATAGCATCATCGGAAAACTGGCTGATTTTAACCTCTTACCACCGAAATTGAGACCTTTAACTTGGGACCTTCTTTATCGATAACCTCTTACTGCATGCATCTCTTTTTGTTTGTTTGTGTGTGTGTGGGGGGGGGGGGGCGGGGGGGATTAACAAAGGTGATACAAAAATTGCAAAATGACTGTTTTTGACAAAATTAATAAAGTAGGTGGACTCTTCATTTTTGACACACATTTAAAACAGAACTCTTCCTTTTTTTTGAAAATCCATGATACGTTTCTGCTCTAAAATTTTCTTCAGAGTAAATCAGTTTTTAATTGATCAAAATCAGATTAGTTTTAGAGAATTATCCACATCAACTGGCTTTAGAGCAAATACGTATTATCTGTAATGAAGATTCAAAGGCTAACATGGTCCACTGACTACCACGTTAGCTTAAAAGTACATTGTATTTTGTCAGTTTCTTCAGATTGTATTGGGACCAAAGCTACAAAATTTGGACAACTGATCGACAGTGTATATGTCTACCGAAACGTCACAAAATCTAAAAATGAGCAAAAGTATCCATTTTTTTTAGCGTTACCCATGCATAGGGATTGCACCACACACGGTTTTGTTGATGTCCCAAATGTTTCAATTATAATATATGTTCAAAATTGTCTATATATATGTATATATGTACACACACACACACACACACACATATATATATATATATATATAGATAGATAGATAGATAGATAGATAGATAGATAGATAGATAGATAGATAGATAGATAAATGGATAGATGGATGGATGGATGGACGGACGGATGGATGGATAGATACCTACATATATACATACATAGACAGACAGACAGACAGAGTCATTCGTCTTTACATTCATGTGTGTATGTTTATAAACTTTGTTTACCACTGGTAACCAAGATAGCGTTAACAACTCTACTTGTAAAATAAGCAAAATAATAAGATTAGACGCTATAGAAATCAATCGCATCATTAAGTAGTCATTTCCAACAAATTACTACAGAAAAGATATGTGCAATTTCAGAGATGTGTCAAGGATGACAAATAACGTGACCGGTACTCGAAGTGTCAAAGTAGGGGTAAAAGAAATTGCAGCGTATCGTACCGTATTTTTTTTTCAATAAAGCACAGGAAATCACGCACAGAGGGAAAAGGACAGATAATAAGGAAGAAATACAGGAAGCTTTAAGTGAGAATTGGGAAGAAATCAATAACCCACAGTGGTGTCACAGAACTGTACTAGTGTGTCAAGCAAAGAACACACAGGATCAATGGTATCCAGGGATCAGGATCAGAAGCATAGAAGTTAAAATGGCAGTTGAGCAGGATGCGGTTACGCAAAGCGCTAGGACCAGATGATATCTTGACAGAATTCATAAAGAGAGGGCCAGAAGAAATTGAAGATAGTTAACAGTTGCTTTTCAATAGGGGATACTGAGAAAAGACAAGTACCAAAGGAATGGAATAGACTTAGGATTTTATATATTCCAAAGAAGGGCCCAGGAGGCCAATTGGACCAGTGTCGGGCATCGCGATTTCATCAAATGTGGGCAAAATATTCAGTAGAATAATGTACCAGAGACTAAGTAGAATAGTTGAAAGGCTTGGTCCTCTGGGGGAAATTTAGAATGGATTCACACCAGGTAGAAGGGTATGTGCAGGAACGTTTACACTGGGGTAGTCAAGGAACAGACAAAATGGGTCAAAGACACAGATAAGTTAGCAGAGAGATATGAATTAAAAAGGATATGATGAGGTAGATGATTGGAAAGTATATATGGTAAGACTGTTACAGAGGGTTGGAAAGAGGACTGGAAAAGAGGAATCAGAGGGGAAAATACATAAAAAGCATACAGGGCATTAGAAAAGTCAAAGAAAAGTGTGCGTTGGGATGGAGGGAAGGGATCCAAGCTTCTTTTTCAACGTGGGGCAGGAGCAATCAATCTAAAAAAGAGAAAACAGAAGTGGACAACAGCTAGTAATGGAAGGTGTAAGATGTGTAAAAAAGAGGCAGATGAGACGAAGGATCATTGGCTGTTGTGGTGCGATGCGTATAGAGAGATAAGGGAATTTTTTTTTTCAAAAAGTGGCACAGGGAAGATTCCAATTACAAGGGTTTAGCAGAGGTTCGGTGTTTAGAGGAAGAGGGACGTGCAGCATGGGTTTTAGGTTTGAAAGGTAGCTTTCTTGGAGACAGGAAATGTACTAAAGTGTCCTAGACTGCCTGGTAGAATGATGGGAGAAAAGAAATGAAATAATAGAGTTACTAGAATTCCAGAGTACAGGTAGGAAACGGCATGGTGGTAACCCTTATAAGTGTTCCTATGGGAGCCCCCATGGGAAATGCCTGAGTTTTAGAGGCGGGGATAGGGTGTGTGAGGGAAGGTCTTTTGTTTTTGTTTTCGTTTTTGTTTTTTTAAGAAAAGAAGTGCAAGCGATGAGTGTAGGGGGATATACCCAGGACCAGATAGGGGGCTCACCACAGCTGCGAGAGAGTGGGTGGTGGACCCTTTGCCTCGGCTCTGGTCCTGGAAAACATGGCAGCACAAGCTGATAAGGATTACCATGGTTTCCTCCACCTCATCTACTAAGACTATTTCTCTCTCTCTCTCTCTCTCTCTCGCTCCGGGCCACCTGTGTCACAGGACCGCGCCAGACAAGCGGAGAGCCACATTATTATTATTATTATTATTATTATTATTATTATTATTATTATTATTATTATTATTATTATTATTATTATTATTATCATTATTATTATTATCATTATTATTATTATCATTATTATTATTATCATTATTATCATTATCATTATTATCATTATTATTATTATCATTATTATTATTATTATTATTATTATTATTATTATTATTATTATTATTATTATTATTACTGTACCGCCGCATCGCGGATCGTTAGCCCATTTCCATGGATGTTTCGATAAATCGATCCACCCCTAGTATATACCGTATTCATCCTAATAGCGGCACATGCCCCGGCACATGCCCTAATAGAAGTACGCCCCCACCCCACTTTCAATCCAAGTGGTATAGATTCAAAATCAAGACTTCTCCTGTAATTTAGCAAAGATGATACTTCCAAATGAAAAATTAAATGTCACTGCAGTATATTAATGTTTATTTAATACCTAAATGAACTGTACAACCTTCAAAACCTTCAATCAAGAAAAGTACTTATTCCATAGTCCCGTGAAAACACTGCAAGATCTGCTAAATCTTTGCATTGGCACGGCGTGCTACTATTAGGATGAATACGGTATATGTATGTATGTATGTATGTATGTATGTATGTATGAATGTATGTGTGTGTGTGTATGTATTGTATTGTATTGTATTGTATTGTATTGTATTGTATTGTATTGCATTGTATTTGTGATTTTTTTTCTTTTGCCCAGAACCACTTCCTAGTAGTCATCACCCTATTCCACAGTCCAAAGTCTTTATTCTCCATAAGCTAACCTGTCACTGTCTAACCTATATATACATATATGGAAGTACTCTTGTCCATATTGCACACGTTCCTGTGTAGAATTTTGACATACCGGGTAGGCTATATTAGCCCAAATAAATTAAAGGGTCTTCAGTGGGTAACTACTCAGAACATGTTTCGGAGCCTGCACCCGTACATGTCTCTCTGAGTAGGGGCTCCTTGCCTAAGCTAAATATTCAGCAGAGACAACCTACATAATAATGAATAAATATGAACATGGCAAATGATGAATAAGCTAAATAAGTAAAGTTTTGCTTATAGATGCAGAGCTTCAATATGAATGCAGAATACCTATGAAGCCAAACATAATTACTAAATAGTATAGAACAAGTTCAGTTAAAAATAAGTGACTTACGCCTGAACTAGTATGTATCCTTTCTAACTGGATAGGACACATTAGTCCAACCACTTGCCAGTGTATAACTGAGGCAGAAACGAACTGGGGTTATATATTCAATCCCAGTTATTATAAAATTAAGTTGCAACCAGACACCTTGGTGTATTAACCTGGGGAATTCCTAACAAGTACTGTAACAATGGACAATCTGTTACAGAAATGTAAAACAAACACCGTGATGAAACCTACTCCTCACTATGAAAGTCTCCATGCTGTATGTATGTATGTGTGTATATATGTTTTATTATTATTATTATTATTATTATTATTATTATTATTATTATTATTATTATTATTATTATTATTATTATTATTATTATTATTATTATTATTATTATTATCATTATTATTACAATTATTATTATTATTATTATTATTATTATTATTATTATTATTATTATTATTATTATTATTATTATTATTATTATTATTATTATTATTATTATTATTATTATTATTTTAAATATCTGGTGCTGTTACTTTGTATTTGAATATTTACATAGACTTGTTTCTGTATGTGTTCATGGACTGTCAACTTAATATACTCAGGTGCCGATGGATCACCAACTTGTACTTTTGGAAACCCATCGTATAACAGTGAATTAATCAGATTGATGTATTGAATTGCTGTTACTTTATATCTGTATGTTTTTTATTGCTTTTGTTCCGGCAAGTATTCATAGACTGCCAACACAATTCACTCAGTGTCTTATCTGGTATTAGTTTATATTTGTATGTTTTCATAGACTTTTTCTGTAGTACATAATTCATAGATACCTATTGTAAACCCAATGTAGCCTAATAATGAATGACGAATGAGTCTACATAGACTCTTTTTCAGTCAATACAATTTTACTACTACTACTACTACTACTACTACTACTACTACTACTACTACTACTACTACTAATGTATGTATGTATGTATGTATGTTTGCTGGATGGATGGATGGATGGATGGATGGATGGATGGATGGATGGATGGATGGATGGATGGATTGGTGGATATCATATATGTATGCATACTATAGGCATATTATTATGCCTGATATAAGAAATGGCTATGATGCGATATCATATGACATTGTAAAGTATCTTCTCTGCCACGAATTTAAATAACTTCAGAGTCAGGTCTTTACCTTTCCTTTCAGTCAAAACGATTAAATGGAGGAGGAGGAGGAGGAGGAGGAGGAGGAGGAGGAGGAGGAGGAGGAGGAGGAGGAGGAAGGAACCCAGTAACTTTGAAGTCGCGTCTTTCAGATCGGCTCTTGGACCATCTAGTTTGACTTTTCACGTTTACTGTTTTCCTGGCTGAATGATACATCATGTTTACACAGTGGGTGTGGCATCCTGCACCTATCAAACCATGCAGGAACAAACTAGATCTATTCCTCTATGGATAATTTGAAATGAAGCGGCCAACAGAGGACGCTGTTTGCCAAATGGGTAGGCCCTCTTGCGGCAAAGAGTGTGATCAGCAGCAGGAAGAGACGGAGAGGAAATTCCTCATCTTTTCTCGCCATTTGTGGCTGGGTAATGATCATTATATGAAGATGTTGGAATTATGACACAATTCAATTATGTGAAGAGCATTATGGCAGTGTGGACAGGTGAAATGAGCCATAGAAATTGAAAAATACTATCTTTATCGTTTGCACTTGGTGGGTCTCAGTGTTTTCCTGCCCATCTTCCGGTGACGTCACGGACTTGGGTGCGAAGGAATCGGGGAAATGGCCCCAAGAGCGGTCGAGATCTGCATATCGGCTGTACGATGGGCGCCGGTCATTTTTATTACAGCGGTCATAGTGTGGTCTTACTACGCCTACGTGGTACAGATGTGCATATGTGAGTATAGGAGAGCCTTCTGAGGGACTACCGGTTTCATAATGTCCTCTCGTGATGCATGTGAATTCTTGTGATTGTGACTCGTCAACATCCATGACCATGCCCAGTCCCACTTTTTAACTTGAGAAGAAAATGACAAGAACAGAATTTAATCCTATTATTAAAGGAATATGAACATGTTGCACCTGTTATACATACACGCATTTCATCATATGAGAGCGATGTTATCATCACTTACCATTTGCGAATGGGAACTTTTATTTGGGTCAAACGCAGGTGTTCTTTGTTTACATCACATCGGTTACAAAGTCAGGGCTTAGACGCCCAAAGTTAGATGCCACCTGGACTAGTGCCCTACCAGTACACATTCAGTATTCACAACCTGGTGAACTTGTGTGATTATTTGCCCATACCATGCATATTATTTGAAATGTATTTGACAACATTAAAACCTCCAGTTCTTGACGAATCCTTCAGTTTTTAACCTTTAAGTTTTACAAATTATCTCAACCTGATGAACTTGTGTGATTATTTGCCCATGCTATGCCATCCCATGCATATTATTTGAAATGTATTTGACAGCAGTAAGACCTCCAGTTCTTGACTAATCCTTCAGTTATTAACCTTTTACAAGTAATCACATTGAAACTGTCTGCAATGGAAAAAGTTTACATGCCTTTAATGTAATGACCCATTTCGCAGATCTAGCCTTGGATGTGCATGTCATTTGGAAATGCCTTCCGTAGTGCAGGATTCTTTGATGTCAGGAGGAGCAAGCTGTGGAGTTCCTTGTCTCAAATGCAGTGTTACTGGCTTTTGGGAATGGATTATGGCACAGCTGAGAGCTTTGCCTGCAAAGCAGACCAAGTTTTGTGTTACTACACTCGGTCTACCCGTCTTAAACAGGATTTTATTTTAAGTAAGGGAAGCACAAGTATACTGTGACATTCCCCCCCCCCCCCCCAGACTGAGACACCAATCAGGAAGCTCATCATTATCGCCCACACCAGTAGCAGCCTCTGGTCCCTAGTGTACTGAAGCCTGTTACCATAGTCATCCAATCAGAAACTGAGTCATTTTTCCAATGCTAAAACAGTGACCTTGTCAAAGGACAGACCCCAGTGGAGTAGACACAATACGCAGCTTGGGTCTTGCTTTGGAGGCAACTGAGAGATTACCCACATGAAAGAAATACATTAAAAGATGCTAAATAAGGTCTTCAAAGGTTAGGTTTTGCCCAGTTAAGCTTGAAAGAACAAAAGTCAGTGATCCAACTTTTTCGCATTTTGCACTGAATAGATGGGGATTGTGGCCTGTGACCGCACAGTGTCTGCACCACCAGTACCCCCTTCCCTTCTTGCTGCAGTCACTGGCAAAGCCATAAATAGCAGCAATCACATAGTGTATTGTCTGCTGGTTTCAACACATCCGAAAGTTTTGTATCATGTCTCAGGAGTATGTAAGTTTGCCATAAGTTTTTGACCACAAGAAAATGCTACAAAGGGTGAAACAATACAGCTGTTGGATATGTTTCAGATGCAGGTACAAATCTCATACAAGGTTATTTACTGGTACAATGTTGTAATATTTTCATAACATTCATGCACTGTTATTCTACCATGCAAGGATTGAAACAGTATAGGAAGGGGCAAACTTCCCAATTTTTAGCAGGGGTAGTCAGTTGGTGCCTTCACAGACAGACCTTTCAGTTAGGGCATGTTCCCTCAAAAATGATCCTTGGATGATTATGGATTATTTATCCAAAGCATAAAAAGTATGGCCTTCGAAAAATGGTGTAAAATGGCCTCTTTCACCATCAAAAGAATTTTGAGATACATACCAATAGGTGCTATTCCCCTTTAACAAAAGGGGATCAATTCCTGCTTCCCCAACCCAACCCAGAAAGTGTATTTTTAACTGGGTACTTCGTGCAAAATTTTAGGTCATTGGTAAAGAATTTTGGTGTCAAAAGAGGATGTTCAAAGTGGCAAACTCTGGTCGCAACCCATACAAATACTTTGATGTTTGTTTTGAAGAGAAACATTAGCTACATCTGTTGTGTCACTGTTTACAGTGTAGAAAAAGCACCTCCAGCAAAATAAAAGTATTGTCGTCTATGGATCTATGAACCAAAAATTTATTCAAAGGACTCGGAGGCCCATAGAATTTTGAATCAGATGGTCATGCAAGTTTTGCCAAGTGAGATTTAATACAATTTAAAGATGGTCATGTACATGTATGCATGTTTGAATGGAAACAGTAGCAACTTACCAACGCTTATGTTTGCTCATCATGTCAAAACACACAGGTGAAAAAACCTGCAGGGTTTGAACATCTTGAATGTATGGATATACATGTGATTATGAAGATCAGGAAACAGTTTCGTTCATGGGTTGTTTTTCTTCTGTTGCAGTCACAGTCCCCTTTATTCCAGAAAAAGGTAAGAATGACTTTTGCCATGCTGCAAACCTTATGTAAATCATCTGTGCAGCTGAAATACCACTGATGCATGTCAAATAAAAGATGGTTGTAGCGCTTGTCAGTTAAAACAAGGGGAGGGGGAAGCAACAGGCTGCAAGGCTGTTGTTTATTGTAAGTCTCCATGAATGAGGACCAGTTCTATGCTTGTTTCCCCATCCCTTTCCAATGCCCTGGGGGGATACACATGTACAGCTATCTCTTTTAACAGCTGCACACAACACTGCGAAAAAAACAAAAACCTACACTTTATTTTCCTCCCACACTATACAAACACATTCGTATGACTGGACAATCACTTGATTTCAGTAAAATAAGATCAATAGTGCATTTCTCTTACATCCGCAGGAGACTAGAGCACTGATGTATCAACATGTGCAAGATGCACATGTACACACACTGCATCAATTATTTAGATAAGTGTGTGAGCCCTATTGTGAGTAACAACAAATACCCACTTGTGACATTTGCTGGACTCCACTATATCACGTCACTGTTTCATGTCATGCAATAGCATGTAGCTACCCATGCTACTTTCACACACACACACACACACACACATATATATATATATATATATATATATGTAAACGCTGCTAGCAGCTGTTAAAATTATTTCAGTGCGTGATGAGATCTACCTAGGAAACCTGTCGCACTTCTCACCTGCTAGTGCTGATATATCCTTGTTTTGTTTTAACTTTATTCCATGATTGAAGGCTTGTGTGCATGTCTGAAGGGGTAAACTTGAAATTTATATTGGCATGAATTTATATGTAAAATGGAAAAGTCCTAAGTTACATCAACTGAAATGAATTGCTGGTCAAGAGCTAACTGGACACCATTAATGATGTGCCTATCAGTGTGCTTTTTTAGCTCAGCTGACTTGTCAGTCAGCAGAGCTTATCTTATCGTCGTCCGTCAACAATTTACATTTTCGACTTCTTCTCTGAAACCTTCAGCCAGATCCACTTCAAACTTAATGGGGGTGTGCCTTGGGTAGGTGTCTTCCAAGTTTGTTCAATTGGTCACGGTCCATTGATTTTTGGATTTTTAATGAATTTGTTTGTTCTTTTTTGGGCAAATCTTAAAAAATCTTCTTCTCCGAAACCGCTCACCCAATTACTTTGATATCACACAGAAACATTTCCTGGGACACCTAGTTCTTAATTGTTCACCAGGCGGCGCTGTAATTTATTTCTATTTTTTTATGAATTTTTGTGTGTTCTAGCTATTTTTGACTTCTTCTCCAGAACGGTCAATCAGATTAAGCTGAAACATGGTGGATATGTTCCTTGTAGAAGGGTCAAACAAAGTTGTTCACTATGTGGGAATGCTGCAGATTCCTGATTTTTAACGATTTTTTCAATTCGGGTACTTATCGGTCAATGCAGCTTTCCTATTGATTACTATGAAAGTCAATGAGCATTCTAATGCTAATTCACATTTTGGACTTCTTCTCCAAAACCGTCATGCAGGTTAACTTCAAACTTGGTGGGGATGTACCTTGGGTGGGTGTCTACCAGGTTTGTTCAAATGGTCATGCTCCAGTGATTTTTGGATTTTTAATGAATTTTTTGTTCTTTTTTTGGACAAATCTTAAAAAATCTTTTTCTCCAAAAGCGCTTACTTAATTGCTCTGATATCACACGGGAAGACACGTAGAGACTCTGTGTTCTTAATTTGTCGACCAGGTGGCGCTGTAATTTTTTACTAATTTTTTATGAATTTTTGTGTGTTCTAGCTATTTTTGACTTCTTCTCCAGAACCGTTACTCAGATTAAGCTGAAACATGGTGGATATGTTCCTTGTAGAAGGGTCAAACAAAGTTGTTCACTATGTGGGAATGCTGCAGATTCCTGATTTTTAACGATTTTTTCAATTCGGGTACTTATCGGTCAATGCAGCTTTCCTATTGATTACTATGAAAGTCAATGAGCATTCTAATGCTAATTCACATTTTGGACTTCTTCTCCAAAAGCGTCATCCAGATTAACTTCAAACTTGGTGGGGATGTACCTTGGGTGGGTGTCTACCAGGTTTGTTCCAATGGTCATGTTCCAATGAATTTTGGGTTTTTTTTATGATTTTTTTTTCAAAAATCTTTACAAAAGTTTTAACATGGGAATTTCTTGTAATGGTTATAACTTAAATAATTTTGGCCAGATTGACTTCAAATTTAGTGGGGATGTGCCTTGGGTGAATCTCTAGTAAGTTTGTTTAAATGGTCACGCTCTATTGATTTTTGGAATTTTTATGAATTTTTTTTGTTTTTTTGGGCAAACCTTAAAAACTCTTCACCTCTGAAACTGCTCACCCAATTGTTTTGATATCGTTCATAGACACTTCCAGGGACACATAGTTCCCAATTTGTTCACCAGGTGGCACTGCAATTTTTTCTATATATATTTTTTTTTTTTATGAATTTTTTATATGGTTTTGTTATTTTTCACTTGTTCTCAGAACCGTCACGCAGATTAAAGTGAAATGTGATGGATATGTTCTTGTGGAAGGGTCAACCAAAGTTGTTTACTAGGTGGCACTGCTTTAGATTCCTGATTTTTAAGTATTTTCAACTCGGGTACTTATCAATCAATGCAGCTTTCCTATTGATTACTATGTAAGTCAATGGGCATTCTAGTGCTAATTCACAGGACAGCTGACACAAAATTTACTGTTTACTTGATAACTTGAGATTTGTTTTGAGTTAGTACTGTGATGCTGCACATGTTAATGTTTTTGTATGAAGGTCATGCTCAGAGAGTACATGAATGACTTTGACCTTGTCTCTGGGGTCACGTTGCAACATACATGAATTTCACTCTTCTTTTTAACTTGAGAACTACTTGAACCTTGATGTTGCACATGTTAGTGTTCTTTTATAATGGTCAGACTTACTCAGAACATGGGTGACCTTGATCCTTTCCCAAGTTCATAGATCTGCAAGTGTGATGAATGTCAAGATCAGCTGAGCATGGGCTGTTCACACAGCCCTCTTGTTTCATAGCACACAAGGTGCAAAAATTCCTATCATCCTATTGTCCAGGACAAGTGACTTTCGAACTTCACTTGTCCTATTGACAAGTAATTTTAATTACCAAAATTCACCAATAACTTAAATTTCAAATTTTTTAGGCAAAACAGACATGTAAACTCACTGTATGACAATGATTTCCGTTAAAACATGCTCTTTCAAACCAAAACTAAGGTACTTTCATCAGTAATATTAATTAGGGAGGACAAATGAAAATTTTGTGTCATTTGTCCGCCTTTTGAATGTCCTTTCAATATTACTGGTAGTGCCTATGAACACAAAGTACATCAATATTTGGCAAAAATACCTGCAAGCTGTTTTAAATTTATACCATCTAAGCACTTTTTATCCCCTCCGCCCTTCAAAGAAGGCAGGGCATATAGTCATGTTTCCCGTTAAGTTTATGCTTCTTTTAGCTTGGTTTTGGTACTTTGGTTCCATGGTAAGACAGTGGAGGACTGTTTTGGGTGAAGCTAATACAGTAGTCCCTCCTTTGAGAGACCGCCCCTAGTGCCACCCAAAAGGCGGTCACATAAAGCAGGTGGTCTCTCAAAGGAGGTATAAATAACATGAAAAGTACTACAGAAAGACTTGACAACTGTGGTCTCTCAAAGGAGGTGGTCTCCCAAAGGAGTGGTCTTTCAAAGGAGGGACTTCTGTACTTGCATTAAAATGTGCTAGTGAGCCTAAAATTTATTCTATATAAATCATTATTACACAAAAGTGGTATGGTGGGGACAGCAGTATGAGTCAACTGTAGTTGCCAAATTTGTTGTATTTTCCAGTGATGGATATTGATCCTGAAAAAAAATAATCATTTTTTTTAAAGTATACACACTAGACACATGCAAGTAGCACAGGAAACTGAGTCATCAGGTCAAATAGTCAATATTGATAGTTAGCCACACACATAACAATCTAAAGGTACCATATATTATATAAAACATTTCTCACGTCAGTGTTATCCCGAGATGTAAAAGCAGCTGCAGTGCCCAGTAAACTTCAGTCTCTGATGAGCATAGTAAAAGGCAAAACCATTCAGACTCCTAATTGAATGAACTCTTATTCTGGAGTCACACATATTGATTCTTTATCATGCAAGTGTACCTACCTACCTACCTACCTACCTACCTACCTACCTACCTTCATACATCATACATACATACATAAATGCAACCATGTGTGTACTTGGGTAAAGAAACATTAACTGTTGAAGTGACCAACCCAATTGTTCATTCTCACATTTTAGGCTGCATCATCGATGAGCATGTGAGTCACTTTTGAGAAGGATCTGTAAAATACTGAGTCATTGCTGCCAACCAGAAGTGGTCCCAATTTCCAATCACAGAAGCATTTTATTTCCCATACCATACATTGTAACATCACAGAATGTCCTATCTGATCCCTGGACATCAGAGATGCACTGGTGATTGACTCATTCCATACCAGTCCCTGCTTTTTCCGTATATTTACCTACATTTAAGAGGACAATTGCATATTTAAATTCTTCATTAAAAGTGCTTTCATTCAAGTACCAACATGCTTACAGTCTTAAGTCAGTGGTTCTGGCACTGCCTGGCAAGTCATGAACCACTGACCAAGGCCTGTGATCATAGTATGGAATGAGTTAATACTGATTTGCTGCAGCCTGCTGTCAACCAGAAGTGGCCACAATGCCCAGCGACAGAGGTGGTTACAGTATATTTTACACCCAACAAACAATAGTACAATATGTATGCCTTTGTACACATAGGGATCCTTCCTAACCCCAAAACAACCTTGTCATTTGTCCAGAAAAAAACTACAAGCAATATAGGTTCCAAGGGTAGTGCTATTCATTAGCCAAATAGCCAGTGGCTAGTAAATGTGATTTGACTAACAGAATTTTACGTGTCGATATGGCACTTGCACATAACTAGCTCCCTTGAATCATTCTTTTTAAGAATGGGGATTTGGTCCAGTGGATATGTGCATTTCCCTTTTCAACTAGGCAACTGGTGCCAAAGATTGCACGTTTGAGTGTCGTTGCTCCAAACATAAAATATAATTTACTCACTTTTTCAACCAAAAACATGATATTGCATGTAGTGATTAAGATTTATTTAGCATAATTTCAAAATGTGAATGTTGCTCATGATTTTGGCTAATATATATATTAAGATGAGGGTAATGTTACTGTAGCCAAACTGGCTACATTTGTTAAAGTCTCAACAATAGCCCAGGTTTGTTTTGGAGTTAGAAAGAACCTCCAAAATAAACCTTTGGACATGAGTATCAAAATTTGTCAAATAAGTGGAAAAATACTGGTACAAGATGTGGTACAATTTTAGTGCCATCAGTACTCTTGGTTCTTGAGCAAAGATTAATCTTGGATTGAAGTGAAAAAAAAGAGCTAATATTGATCTTGCAATTGATTGTCAAGTTCCTGTCGAGTCCTGAGATATATCAGGAACTTCAAATCTTCCTTCCCTGAGATAAAGTCAGCAGCTTCCCTTGGCCAGGTGATAACAGCTGCTCAATATAAACCTAACGAAATTTAGTTTTCCGATTTTGACCAACAGGATCTCGCAATAAGATTAAACAGTATTTCGCGGGAAGTGGGACACCACTATCAGCGGGTCATCAACAACCATATTAAAGTGTATAGACGTGAAGAAAGTGGGGAAGTTTGAAAAAGGGATTTTGATCAAGTTAAAGCTGTACTATGCCTGAAATATGCCAGTGTACAATTGCCGGGTACCAGGCTGTATCGCTGCTACACGCAAATTGTCGAATGTTGACAAATATCCATGGATGTGTGGGGTCATTTTCCACAGTTTCATCGTTAAGCTTCCACTGTGGTCACGACAGCATGTCCATAGCATGTCCCACTTGGTAACAGCAGACCAGCGTAACAGTAAATTTAGTCATGCACGCCATCGTCACGATAAGGTGACAAAAGGGAGAATTAAAATTTTGTTAGGCTCTTATTCCCAGCCTGTGACAGGGAGACCTGTTGAAGTAAGGCATACGTCGGAAGTCAACAGCATGCTGGTTGTGGTACATGTAGGTCCTATGCCTTAAGTCAAGAGGCTGTTGGTTGTAATGGGGCAAATGCCTGAAGTCAACAGCATATTAGTTGTGATAGGTCATATGCCTTAAGTCAACAGCATGGTGATTATAGTAAGTCATGTGCCTTAAGACCCTGCGGCCACAGGTTCAGTTTCCCGGTGGGGAATGAGCTTGGCTTGGATGTTGGATACCTGAATGCCTTGAACCATGTAAAATGAACTGGGGCAGTGAAGCATTGAGGACTGCAATTCACACCATGACCACACACTATAAGGGGAGAAGTGTCTACAGCAGAGACTTTTTCTTGTGTCTCACTCTTTAAAGAAAAAAATGTATAAATACTTCATGATTATTTCGTAGGTTACTTTTATATTATTTCATCCTTCTAGATACACATTTCACCAAGGGAAAGAAAGAAGGAATATATCATCACATGCACATTGTGTGACCAATTTGGCAGTGCAGTATTTTTTTTTTTTTTGCTGTGAAGTGTGTTTGTAGAGGGATACCAGACTATAAAAGTAACCAATAAAATGCCAACCCCATCCTTTGTATTTGTGTTTTTTTGTCCAGAACTACTTCCTACTAGTCATTACCCTATTCCGCAGTCCGAACTCTTTATTGTCCATATTGTGTACATGTATGTTCCTCTGTTAGAATTTTGACATAGGTTGTATTAGCACAAATAAATTAAAGGGTCTTCAGCAGGTTACTACTCAGAACATGTTCTGAAGCCTATGTCTGCACGTCTTTCTGAGTAGTGGCTCCTTGTCTAAGCTAAATATTCAGCAAAGACAACCCACATAATAATGAATAAATATGAATGTAGCGAATGCTGGATTAGCTAAATACCTGAAGTTTTGCTTATAAATGCAGAGCTTCATTATGAATGAAGAATACCTGTCAAAGCAAACATAATTACTAAATATGTATAGTACAAGTTCAGATAAGAGCAATTTGACTTACCCCTGAACCCTTTTGAAAGAATCCTGACTTTGTTTGTACACAAAAAAAAAAAAAACAACCAACCAAAATCAAAAACAAAAGAAGACAGAGACAAGAAAAAGTCTATGTTGTAGACACTTCTCCCCACTTATAGTGTGTGGTCATGGTGTGAATTGCAGTCCTCAATGCTTCATCGCACCAGTTGATTTTACACTACACTGCCAGGGACATGGTTCTGGGCATTCAGGTATCCAACATCCAGGCCAACCTCATTCTCCACTGGGAAACTGAGCCTGTGGCCGGACGGTCTTTGGTTGTGGTAGGTCATATGCTTCAAGTCTACAACATGTTGAGGCTGGTAAGTCGCATCTCAAATATCCTGTGATTGATGGGAAACTTGAATTATCAGGAAAACATTGATAAAGGCTGTGTCGGTAAATTTGACATGGACACTTTGGACAGTTTGAAGTAAAGGGGTGAAATCAACAGTTCCACCCAGCTGAGTTCCACAAGCTGTACTTTCCTGTGTAAGTTTTGTGGCTATTTCGTTATGTGTTGTGTCTCGTGTTGCAGTGGTGTACCTGCTGGTGTATCACCCGATACTGTTCATGTTTGCCTGGGCTTACTGGAAATGCATATTTACAGAACCAATGTATCCGCCAAAAGAGGTGAGTAGCACTCTTTGTTTTTATCTTTTGTGTCATTATGTATGTTTAGGTAGTGTTCATGGGCATCATACCTTCTTCATGGCATATTTAATTAACCTGGACCACCTTGTAATTTTATAAAAACTAATCTGGAGGCTCTCCACGTACTGTTCATTTTTGTGGGATTATCATTATCATCCACATTGCTTGTTTAGACCTGGGTCTTGTTCCTGCTCTTTGAGGCCACTTTGCTCAGCTTAAAGGTGACAAGAATCATATACATGTAAATGAAACTGCTCTCTGACTTCATTTACTGATATAAAAGCCTCAACCTGTTTTGATCAGAAAGATTTTCCCAGAAAAACACATGGCCGTGGTAAACACGGAAGTAAAATGTTGCATGATGGAAGAGGCCTGCCATGTTATTATTTTGTTACCCACAGTCATGTAATAAGGGCACTACAGTGTTTCAGAAGGGGTGAAATGGTCTTTATATAAATATGGGTGTATGGGACTCCACTATTTCACCTCTAAAGTGACCGATACTTGTAGCTCATAAAATACAGCAATGGTCAAACCCATGGAACATATTGCAACATAAGTGCAAGCAAAGCAGAATTTTGAGAAAAGTGACAATGAAACATGACAAGGCATGTGAAGAATGTTAAAAAGAACACACCAGCTGAATAAGCTAGTTTCGGGGGGGGGGGGGGGGGGGGCCCGACTTGAAGAGAAACTTCATCCACTTTAATCTGTCACCCCCAGTGATGACTGACAGTGACACATTACCGTCAAGGGGGGGGGGGCCGACTTGAAGAGAAACTTCATCCACTTTAATCTGTCACCCCCAGTGATGACTGACAGTGACACATTACCGTCATTGTGGTCAGTATCTGTAGGTCATACACATTTGACCTGGAATGTGTGCAGGTACATATACTCGGGTAAGCTATCCAGCTAGAAAGTGTACATACTGGTTAAGGGGTGAGTCAAATTCTTCTTCTGGGAACTTGTACTATACAAGTTTAGTAATTATGTTTGGTTTGACAGGTATTCTGTATTCATGGTGAAGCTCTGCATTGAAAACGTCACTTGTTTAGCTGATTCATCATTTGTCACCTTCATATTCATTGATTAATGTGTGGGTTGTCTTTCCTGAATATTTAGCCTAGACAGGGAGCCGCTACTCAGAGAGACATGTGTGGGTGCAGGCTCGGAAACATGTTCTGCATAGTTACCCGCTGAAGACCCTTTAATTTATTTGGGCTTATACAGCCTATGTCAAAATTCACAGAAGAAGGTGTGCAATATGGACAATAGTACTTCCATAGATTAGACAGTAACAGGCTACAGGGCTAGAATTTGACTGTTTTTACCAACATGCCCACCGGGCATGTTGGAGAAGAACTCAATATGCCCAACTCATGCACCACATGCCCAACTTTATCGGCCAGGTTCAACTGAAGTGTTTCTTTCAACTCCTGCACTTTCTTCGTCATGCGTTACCCCATGAATGAGACAAACACATATTTTGAATGTTACATGCTTTATTACATGTATAATATACAGATGTTTTTCTAATGTTAAATGTACTGTCGTGAGCGACCACCTGCAGAAAGCGACCACTGACCGGGAAAAATTGGCAAAACACACCACAAACGACTGCTTTTGAGGAGACTCTCAAGTGTCAAACAGTGACAAACCCTGATGTTTTCCCATTATATACGACGAAAATGTAACTGTCATTCATTCAAGTATCATAATTCCCCTGTGTTTCAAACTTTAATAATCGGGATTGATTTGAAGTGCATCGCAACAGTTGGTCACCCTTATAAGTGTTCACGTCGAGTTCGAAGGAGAGTGACCTTGACCCCATTTCAAGGTCACCAGGGTCATTTATCTCTTAACTTCTTGCGCGCGATATCTTAAGAACCGGATATGATAGGATGATGAAATTTTCACAGTTGATCACTCTTGTTAGGGTCTACATCGAGTTCGAAGGTGTGTGACCTTGACGTAATTCCAAGGTCACCAGCGGCAATTCAATTTTCTTTGAATTTGTTGTATGCAATATCTGAAGAAACAAGTGAGCTAGGATCACTTAACTTTTACAGTTGATCAACCTTGTAAGGTTCTATGTCATGCTTGAAGGACCTTGACCGTGACCTAATTTCAAGGTCACCAGAGGCAGTTCATCCATCCCACATTTCTTGCGTGCTATATCTCAAGAACCAGTAAAGCTAGGATCATGAATTTTTTACAGTAGGTCACCCTTATTAGTAGTCACATCGAGTTCAAAGGAAAGTGACCTTGACCCCATTCAAGGTCACCCAGGGTCACTTCTCTGTGAATTCAAATATACAGTTATCTTTGTTTTAAAATTATGTGGGCGGGAGATATGGACAGCGTCAGCGTCAACTTGTTATCAACTAGGATGCTTCTGATCTATGGACTAGTATGGTAAGGATAAGTGATGGAACTGCTCAACTTAATAGTAAGAGTGAGATCTTTTCGCCTCTCATGTGGCGATTCTGAGCAGATTTAACGTACTCAGCAGACTTGTAAAACTCTTGGGGTGAGACTGCACAGGTTTGTCTTTGAACCTTTACTGATTAAACACCGACCATGATTGGTATGAAGTTTCTTTTTAATAAAGTTGTTGAACACAAATAAGAATAATGTGACAAAAATATATTTTATTTCCATGCACGTGGGTGTAAAGGAAAGTCTGGTAGCTGGACCAACACTAGCGTGTACCACACCGGCCTTTGGAAAGTCCCAAAGATACGCAAGCTAATCTCATGTCCATGTGTTTTTAACATGCCCGGTCGGGAATCTTTGTCTTTATCTCAACATGCCCGGCACAATCTCAGGGTGTCTCATGACATTGGACACCCGCTAGATTCGAGCCCTGGGTTAGCTTATATGGAGAGTAAAGAATGCGGGCTGTTGAATAAATTAGGGCAATGACTACCAGGAAGTGGCTCTGGACAAAAATACACATATACAATATACATTCATATGAAATGTGTGTTTTGTGGTGGCATGAACTGTTTTGTTGGTACATGCTAACATGTTGACTGAAAGTGTCAGCAAATACCCAAGGGAAAAAAAACAAAAAAATTATTTCCTAGAAGATCATATGTCTTGTAAAGGTATACATGTACCAATGAGTCATGGTTTGGCATTGGTTGTGCGGAGCTGTGTTTGAGGGTTAAAGGTCATAGAATGATCTGTTGTCAAAACAGTTGTATAATCAGGGACCACTCATGAATGGTAAAGTATGCATCATGTGTGTGCACTGCTTACACCAGGATAAAATGCTGTGTCATTTAGCTCTGATTGGTTAAATACATGTATGTGTGTATAACAACAGACTTTTGTCAGTATACAAGCATGACTTAACCTCACCTGGCAGGGTTTTCCCTGTGTAATGTGGGAAAGTCTCCATGTATAGTGTGTTTACTATTACTAAATGTGTGCAGAAATTGGGCTTGCAGATTTTCAGAAATAGAATCACCATAGAAGTTAAACCTTAGTTGTGAGTACATGTATACTGAACCCCAATGAAAAGTATCCACATAAAAAAATTAACAAATTAATTTTGTAAGTTACTAAGTACTGTGTGTGCATATATGCATGGTTTGGAGCCTACATCAGGGTCATTCAGGACAACTTTTTAACTTTTGCTGGGTTGTTACATAATGCATGTGACTTTTGTGCACCGAATATGGCTTCTGACCACCACTCCTATTGGATGGCTAAAATGACCTGATGTTTTCAGTGGCTTTAAAAAGGGATGTTCAGCCAAGAAAAAAGCCAGTGGTCTCAGGTGTGTTGAGGCGATCATGCCGCGTCTGAGCCAAGGTCAAAGACACCATGCTTTGGGGCTTGCAGAGGGTGGAGTCCCAATCACTCAAATCGCACAAAGAATGGGGTGTACTCGGCGCACCATCCAACGACTAATTGAACGGCAACAAGAAACTGGATCCGTAGATGATCGGCCTAGGCCTGGCCGAGAAAGAGTGACAACACCTGGCCAAGACCGTCACATCCGGCTGATGCACCTGCGAGACCGTTTCCGTACAGCAGCCCAAACAGCCCGTGAGACTCAAGGGGTGAATCACCGTCCTGTCAGTAGTTCTACTGTGGAGAGGCGACTGAGGAGCAGTGGCCTAACAGCCAGAAGACCTTACAGGGGTAACCTGCTGACCCAACCCAGAAGAGAAAGACGACTGCAGTGGTGTAGAGCACACTCCAGGTAGACTCGCCAGCAGTGGAATACCGTCCTTTTTACTGACGAGTCCCGTTTTTGTGTCAGCAGAGCAGATGGCAGAGAACGTGTGTGGCGCCGGACTGGGGAGAGATATGCAGATGCCTGTGTCCGTCAGGCAGATCGATGGGGTGGACCCTCTGTCATGGTGTGGGCAGGCATCAGCAACCGCTACCGGACACCCCTAGTGGTCATTCAAGGGATCCTCAATGCTAGGCGGTACATTGATGAGGTGCTGGAGCCGCACATGGTCCCATTTATGGAGCAGCATCAAGATCTGGCGATCTTTCAGCAGGACAATGCACGTGCACACTCTGCAAGATTAACAATGAACTTTCTCAATGAGAACAACATCAATGTCATGGAATGGCCAGCGTTCTCACCCGATCTGAGCCCTATTGAACATTTGTGGGATCAGTTAGGCCAAGGTATTCAACGGAGGACACCTAGGCCTACTACCCGAAACCAGCTGATCCAAGCTCTGCAGGAAGAATGGAATAATGTTCCCCAACACAGAATTCAAACCCTGGTCAGCAGTATGCGCCGCAGATGTATAGCATGTGTTGATGCTCGAGGTGGCCACATCCCATATTGAACAGAAAAATTTGTGTGACTTTCAATTAGGGCAGTTAATGACATTTTTTGCCTGTAAGTGACGTTAATGTCGGTAGAGCGTGACATTATTTTTACGCCAGAAAAGTGAATGCTTTGTTAAGTTCTAAGCACGTCTAGGTATGAAATATTTCAAGTATAAACAATAAAATACTTCAAAATTGGCATGTGGATACTTTTCATTGGGGTTCAGTATATTTCCTGACATGAGGTGATAGGCATGTAACATGTTGAGCTTCGACCAGAGTCGGTATTTTACTCTATACTCCATTTGTCAACATTATCAAATATTTGATGGTGGCTATATGGGGTGACTTGCCATGATTAGACTTTCTAAATCTTTTTCTTGCTTTTCATGTCCCGCTCCCAAGCTTTTAAAATGTTCAGTATTTTAGAGACTGTGTGCATACTGCATATTATAGTGCATAGAACAACACCCCCCTCCCAAAAAGGAGAAAGAGAAGGGTTGTTATTATGGGTGTAAGTGAACCATACTGCTCTGGCTCTCTTGCTCCCTGGCAGCTTGAACTCTGACACTGCTGACGCGGAGAAACTTAAAACTGTGCATGGGTATAACACCAATAGTGAAGTTTACTATATCATTGGAAAAAAAAGTGACAGGTTGAAAGTTATGCAAATTAGGGGCAATTAAAATTGTGTGCTGCACTGTATAATATCCTGACTATTATGATGCCTGGATGGAATTATGTACTGAGATTAGTCTGAGGTCAATATCAAGGTCAGAGGTCACTGTGCAGGTCAGATCAATACCAAGATCAGAGGTTGATGTCCAGGTCAAAGGTCAATATCCAGATCATAGGTCACTATCGAGGTCAGGTCAATGCCAGTCAGAGGTTAGTGTCAAGGTCAGAAGTCAATTTCAAGGTCTGAGGTTAAGGACAGCTAAGATACCAAAAATTAATCCCACTTTAATTGATCCTAGGTCAAAGTGTATTTGCATTAGGATAACAAACCATATGTGTGTACTCGCCATACTCCAAAAAATTTATGTATGTCCCATGTTTTGGTGTCTGTGATGTTAGCTGTTGACTAAATAAATTGAAAGTTGACCGCAAACCATCCACCCCATAAGTGTCCATATAAGTCGCTAATTATTTGTGATTGAATCAAATTATACTTGCATCTCAATCCTGTCATATTGGCAACAAAAAAAAGATCCTGTGATTTTTATATGTTTTGTGTATTCTTTCTGTTATCCATCCTCAAAGTTTGACATTTCAATTTCCCCTTTGATTTCCAGGATGTTCATTTTCTTCATTTCATAGAAAAAGAACGAAGCAAACTTCTGAAAATTGCAAAATTGTTTTTGCAGTTCAGACATCACAGAATCAAAGGCTGTTAACCAAACTAAATTTTGTCCAGTTGTTTTCTTGGAATAACCATTCCTTGGTGTGGTTCACGTCCCGTTATTCTTTTTGAGAAAATGAGCTTCAAAGGCCTTTGATGTTGATCATTTGCCTCTAAAACAATACCTTTTGCTCAAGTTGAGCTGATATTTGTACAAAACTTTGAGTCTTTGAAGTACGCAAAACATCATTCAGCGATCTGTCAAATGGTGACAGCGATAATCTGGTTTCACAGCGTGACGTCAGGGGGCGGCCCTTCAGCCCCCGTGACCTGAAACCTGGCAACGAAAGTTGTGTTGATTTGCTTCGGTGGGGCGGCCTATGGCTGCTCACGGATGGGTGGTGGGTTTGGTCCTCCACCCCTACCTCTTCATCCCGTTTTTTGGGATAGTGTTTTACTGTGTGTACTCCTGTCTGCATACTTTATTTAGTTAGCTTTTCAGACTTGTTTGTATGTTTTATTTAGTTAGCTAATATCATTATTTTGTAATTATTTTTCGCAATGAGTTTCATTTCTCTTTCCTTCACAAGTTTTGTATCGCAAACCTATTTCGTATGTTTTCTCTTTTGTTCAGATTTATGCTTATTTTGATGTACTTATTTATACTTTTTTTCCTCATACTTGGGTGTTCGATAAAATATCATTATGTACATGGGTATTGTTGATTAAAGTGCAAGTTTTTTCATGCCTATGTTCGGTGCAGGCCCACTGGGGTATTCCATCGCTGCACGGCCATTGATGGGACATGTCTGATGATTCCCACTGCTCCTCAACATTCAAAGTTTCCCTTCATTTGAGCGCAAAACAAGCAAGATAACTATAAAATGAACCAATAAGGCTGTCATATGTTTGCATGTTCGCATTATTAAGTCAGAGGGCAATAAGAAAGTTACAGGCTGGGGGTGGCAGTTCTAAATTTTTTCATATGGGTAACCATGATGTAATTCCAGAGATCCCATGATTATTTTGGTGATGAAGTGTTTTGGGTGATGACAAGAAGAACTGTTTAAGCCAGGACTATCATACAAATCTAATCAGGGTCAAAGGTCATGGTAAAATTCATGAATTTCATGTTATGATGATGAAAGCTTTAAAAAGATTGAGTCAGGACTTTGATATATTACAGATAATGATTGGCTTCTAAAATGACCAAAATCAGACTGGACATGAGTGACCTGCTTCTCAAGGTCAGAGGGCCACAATACAAAAGTTAATATTTGGGTGATGACTTGAGAAGTATTTGAGCAAAGCATATTGCATATAGTGAGGGCCCTAGACATAAGGGCTACATGTAGGTTGAAACTGTGCATAGGTGACATCGACATAATCCCCAGATTGCATGGTTACACACATAAATTTGTGAATTTTATGCTTCACTTGATAACTCAAACTATTTGATGGCAGAGTTTGATTTTGCACATGATGATAGTCCTCTATAAAGGCTTAGTTAAGACACCTTCTGTAGATTATTGGGTGACTTATCCTTGCATACAAGGTCACTTGAGCATGGGACTGCCACAGTCCTCTTGCTTTCTCAGTTGCTCAATTACATCTAATATCCCATGATTTTATGATTTATTGCAGTTTTCTCTTTCAAGTGCTGACATAGACAGGTTTGAGAGAGAAGAAAGTGAAGAAAACCAGAGAGAAATATTGGCCAGAATTGGCAGAAACTTGCCCATACAGTGTCGTACAATGTCGGGAGGTAAGGGACACATTATGCTCATTTTGGAGGTTTATTTTTGGATGAAATACTTTTCAGTGTTAAAACCAAATTGTGTTCAAAGTTCAAGGTTTGTATGATTTTTCATTTTTGTCAAAAGATTTTTGACTTCGACTAAACTTTTTCAAGCATCAATGAAGTAATCAATACTTGAAGTGAAATAGGAAGGTAAAGTGTACGGAACACGTGTGCGCTATACCTGTGTATGAGCAGGTGGTTCACAGTGCTGTGGCCTTGGCGAGAGAAAATGTGAAAACAAACAGGAAAACAAGAAATGTCATGAATCTTGGCTTGTTGGTTCCCATGGTTACATGATTTGATTTTAGTAGGTAGTAACAATGGATATGGCATGAATATTAACTGATCATGACTTGACATTTCAAAGTCAACTTGGACCTTGGCCTCCCAACCAAGGTACATAAGAGAACCCACTGCAGGCCTGTCATGTTTTCACATTTAACATTTATCTTTGTACCTGCAGTTTAATAGCCATCCCACATTTTACTGCCATCAGCACAATTGCATATATAGCAGCAGCCCCCCCCCCCCCCCCCCCATTGCTTTGTGATCAAATCAAGAATGTAGGTCACATGAAGAGACAGACTGACTTCACAAGGCATCCAAAACAGTTTCCAGGGAACACCTTGATGTGCAAATCCACATGTATATATTTTTTTGTTAAATAGAAAATTGTTTTGTGCTTAAACTGCAGTTTGTCAGATGTTGAGAGCCTTATCCTGCATTTACTCTTCATTTCTACAAATGCAGCTGCTTTTCTGTGTTTATCCAAAATCATGGGTTTAATACCATACTGGTAATTTGAGCAAAGTAGTTGTGTCATACTCTGAAAGTTTTGCTTTCACTGTCGCTAAAACCAGAGGTGGATATCTGTTCTGGACCCATAATAATTATACTTTTATGTATTCATGGTATTTGGTTGTTAAAGGTAAATGTGTTTCCAAGTGTCTGTCTCCACTTGCAGCCTTCCGTTACTGTGAAAAGTGCAAGGCTATAAAAGCAGATCGGGCCCATCATTGTTCTGTGTGTGGAAAGTAAGTATTTGGAGCATTTTCACTGTGAACTTGCCTAATCATTGTGGGGGGGTTTTGTTTTTTTTTTGTTTTTTTGTTTTTGTTTTTTAATGTTTTTTTGATGGTGGTAGTCATGTCAAATGTTTAATAAAAAAAGCATTCAAAAGTATTTTGTTGTGGATGCTTCCTTATAAACTTCAATTAAATTAAATATTTCTGAATTGCTGCCTTTTGAATACTACTTGAATCATGTTAACGGACAAGGAGTGAGAACACATGACGGTCATTTAATGTAACCCCCGCTGCAGCTATAAAGACTTTACCATTTCCCCTTGAACTCATACTGAAGGAAGCTGTTGACCTGAGTCTTTTCATCTTGATAGTTTTCACAATTCTTACTCAAATTGTGTGTCATAACCATTGAAATGAGTCAAAAATATTTAAGCATAAGACATTTGTCCACCAGCCAGTTTGGCTGGTTTAAGGGGGAAAGGGTTAATATTTAAGGGGAGGCAGGGTTAATGTTTGAGGTGCCAGTTAACACAGGTATCAAGATACTGGCCACATCTATTCATCTTTGCTGATCATGTGTAAGTGTCAATAATAGGAGTTTATGTAACCATATTAGTAGGCCATTCATCAGGCACCTGATTAAGTGATCTGTCATGTCTGCTTGTAACTTGTTTATAAAATTCACAACTGGCCAAGAAAGTTTCCTTAACCTAGTTCTCATATTAATGACATGCATGCAGTATCAGTAAAAATAATTGTTTCACTATGTGTAAGTGCTTTTGTTAAAGAAAAGATTCATTAACAGAATGGAATTCTCACAGTGTCACATTTTTGTTGTCTTGAAAGCATGGTGATTGTTGCAGCCAATATCTAGACATGCGTTTGAGCATTTTTAAGCTTGTATATTAAGTATGTGTGAAGGCAATATTGAGGCATATTGCCCTGCTCAAATTTTCTGTTTCTGTAAACTTGCTCTAACTGATTTTGATATTTATTTCCCTGACAGGTGTATACTTAAAATGGATCATCATTGTCCGTGGTGAGTAGTATATGAAGTACACAGAAAAGTATTGAACAAGGGTGTCTCAGGATTGTGAGGATGGGGGAGAATTCTTTTGTTTCCTGTCAAGTGGGGTGTTGTATTATACTTGTAAGATTGTTTGTTCCTGTGTTTAACATAACTTTTTGCCATCATTGAGTGTGTATCACAAACATACATGTATGGATCTTTTTCTATTTTGGCATAACAGTAAATCATGATGTGGGGATGGAGTGATGTGAAGTGATTACATTGGTGGGCCATAGCGATGTCCCAGAAGCCTCAGGGCTTTGTATAATGAGCATGGTGATTGTCACTGTAGACATGCCATGGTGTGAAGGGAATGACTTTTATGGACATGATGTATGTGTGTGTAAGTCTTTGGAAGTTAAATGTGATAAGCTGCTCTGGTGGTTCAAACAAGGCTGCACCATCAACATGCTTTGGTTGTCGGGGACACTATTGCCTGCAGCTAAGCAGGCTTTGTATAGAAAGTGAATATTGTACCTGTGAATCTGGTATTTTAGAGAGCAGATAATGTGTAAGTAATAAGTAATTGTCTCATCAGGCTTATTCATTACTAGACTTTGATTTCTGTGTAATTAGCTGAAAATGGATGTTTATTACATTCAATTGGCTTGTAAGAAGGCCGTCAGACAAGTACAAGAGACTTGCACAGTCTAAGGTCAGTAGTGTTTCCAGCATAGTGGTTCCTGCAGCTAGAACAGACCTTAAGCCTGATTTGCAAGACAACGATAAACCATGGACCAAAAGCCTGGGCAGAGTTTATATGGAATTTGCAAAAGTAAACCACTCTGAACAGACCAGACTTCCTATGTTTCAAAGTTGGAAACAACATTTCCATTTGTGCTTCTGATATTTTTTGCCTCATCAATTTTCTGGGATAGAAAACCATATAGGCTTTGTTAGTTCTTTATCCTATGAAGACTACTTGTACTACAGCACATACCAGAATTTGGCCTAATTTCTCCGATGTAACCTGGGGCAGTAGCGACCTTATATGATACTATCCCCCCCCTTCTGTTATTTTACACATATTGCCTTGTGTTGCAGGGTAAACAATTGTGTCTCTTTCTCAAACTACAAGTTCTTCATCCAGTTCCTGGGCTATGCCTTGGTCTATTGTTTATATGTTGCCCTTACATCACTACAATATTTCATCAAGTTTTGGACGGTAAGTTATGGTGTCAGTTTACAGATTGAAGTACAAGTGTCTGTTGCCTGTTAATAATTTACAGTAGACAGGAGGGGTTCTTATGAACAACTGAGTTGCCAGCTACTTTTAACATTAGGAATGATCTGCTTTTGGGGGTCATTCAACGTATTTTATCATTTTCAAAAGTGTACTTAATTTGGTCCTGACTATCATAAATGTACTTTCAATTTTATGATTTTTAGCCAGATGTTATTAATCAGTTGTGCATTTAACTCCAAAAACTAATATCGTATTATCCCTTTTTCGCATCCCTGTCCCTTTAAGTGCCCACTTACTTTTATGGCTCAAAATATAATGAAATGATGTTATGTTTTGCCCATTTTGTCATACATTTTATGTTGTTTTCAGATAGAAAAGGCCAAGCGTAGGTGTGATGTTGAGGCTCACTTAATATAAATTTCTTAAGCGCCCGTGTCTTGCCCTCCATAATTTGTGTGGTCTTGTTAAACTATGCTCCAAGTGTGTTGCTGTATCAAGAGATTGATAATGCGTAAGTGTAGCATTCAGTCCATAATCTTTACATTGTGTATGTGTACTGATGCTATGCATTTTTTCTAGAATACAAACTACTTGATGTGAGAGCAGCATATGGAAGTGTCATTTGTCCATATTATATGCTTCTTTTCCAGGGGGCTGCCGGAGCTGGGATGGGCAAGTTCCACATCCTGTTCCTGTTCTTTGCAGCTGTGATGTTTGCCATCAGTGTTGTCTCACTGTTTGGCTACCACTTGTATCTGGTCTCTGTCAATAGGTCCACTCTTGGTAAGTTACTCCACACTGCTTTCTGTCCTGTGAGGTAGAATACCTGGACTGTGGTTTCTGCTATGATATATTTAATCATTCTTATGTTACCATACATAAATATTAGGGAACTTTGATGTGTTAATACAGCTTCAGGTGCGGACCTACTGATTATCTTTGACTGTGTACATTTGATTATTGATACCATGTTCCTCTGGAATCATTCTCATTCAAAGTTTTTTTTCTGATATTTGAACACTAATATTCTAAAGTATATGTATAAATTAAGAAAAACCAGTGTTGTAGGCAAAAAAAAAATCCAGTCTAAAAACACCACAGAAAGAAATATTAGACCTTACTGTCTGAAAATGCCAGTTTGTGTAACTGTTACAATAAAATTATTGTGACACATCCATTTCAGAGTCCTTCAGAGCACCAATATTTCGCACAGGGCCAGACAAGGATGGCTTTAGTCTAGGTCGTCAGTGTAACTTTATTGAAGTTTTTGGAGAGAAAAAATCCCATTGGTTTTTGCCAATTTTCACAAGGTAAGTTTTCAGTCTTGAGATACAGCAATTTAGGCTTTAGGTGAAACCATATCATTAATACATTGGAATATAAATTTGCTGTTGTACATTGAAATATTATTTTTATGTACCTCTAGCCTCAAATTCTGCATTTATAAGGAATGAAGATTTAAAATTAGTTCAGATAAAAGTAGCACAACTACAGTGGTACCTGCTCTTTAAGACCACCCCTCTTGCCAGTAAAAAGTGGTCTTATACTGCAGATGGTCTTCAAATAAAGGTATTTCACAAATACAGTGTAGGGTCTTCAAAGAGTGGTCTTAAAAAGACCTGCAGTGCTATATTAGAGGTGGTCTTTAGACTAGGTACCACTGTATTAGTGATGAGAACATCTTCCTGCAACAGGAGTTTTTTATTTATCTATTTTTTTTTTTTTTTTGGTCAAAAATGTGAAGTCTGGAGATGTTCTGGATTTCATTTGAAAAGCTTTATTTATGTGCCAAGATTTAGGGTGGATGGGGATGGGGAAGGCTGATGTCCTCATTTTTGCAATTTGCTGCTAAGCATCCCTGATTATTTTGTGCCTGCTGATCTTGAATATTAAAAAGATACATTTACATCTATACAAAAACAGTTTTGGTCATGGTCTGAGTAGATGTTGGTTTTTTTAGGGTGTTTGCTGATACTTTCAAAACCACCACATGGATGGAAAAAAAGGGTATACAGTGGTACCTGCTGTATGCCACCACTGCTGTGAGCAGCCACATTGCTTTTTGTGGTCACAAGGCTCAGACATAGGAGTCAATTTCTTTGTAAAATTTACCTGTGGTAACAGGTTACCTGCTGTATGTGGCCACTTTTTTTGGCAGAAGGGTGACCACATGCAGCAGGTACCAGTGTACTGAAACAGTGAAGTAATATGACCATTCTAATGAAAAGAACAGCCACACTAGCATAACCTGTAAGAGTGGAAAAGTAGAGTAGTCCAATATGTTAATGATTCACTTGGAACAGACAAGCCTCAATTGCTTGACCAATCTGTGCTTCAGAGGTAAAATCTTCACACGTATGTTCATGTGCTTTATTATGGTACTTGAATCATACTGAACAAAATTGAAAGTTAAAACGCTTTGAGGTACATGTAAATCGGAGTTGAATTAAGACCGCTTAAGAAGACCTGGAAACTGTCTAGTATTCTGGCTTAACCCTTTCAGTGCCAAATTTTGGACAGAAACAACAGCTTTTCTCTGTGCGCATTGAGCACAATGTGCCCAATGTGTGCCGAGGAAAGCTGTTGACCTGGGGTATTCTATCTGGAACTATGGGCATGCTGGTACTTGATTGAAAAGTCTTTATGAGGAATACAAATTTGGGATCCTAATGATAATTCAGAATAGTTTCACTTAAAGTAGATCGACTTAGGATGTGATTGGCACTGGAAGAGTTAATTTGAAGAAAACAGCTTGGGGTATTATCTGATGAAGCACAAACCCATGTATTTGATGACAATGTGAATTTTTTCTCTTAATGGTTACAAATTGAGGAATACTTCACTCAATTGCTGGAAAGGGATACAGAAACATAGTGTATTTGAGACTTGTAACCTCTTACCAGCCCCTTCCCAGTCTGCAAAGCATTTATGCCTTGTTGCCCTGAAATAGATGGGAGGGTGCTATGATGAAAGATATCTGAACAGCTTCATTTGTTGATGTATTGCTTTTTGTACACACCTGCAAAATACATAGTATTGCATATCACCCATCAGTGCACACTTCCACATGAACATTGGCGCTTGGACGTCCAGCCTGGCCTGTATAACTACAGTTATTGCTGGTTTATTGATTTCGTCAGGGATTTTTTTTTTTTTTCTTTTTTCCAGCTCTGCTGACCTAAGGTCCCAGAGCTTATGCAACCGCCATGTCTATCTTGTCTGTCTGTAAACTTTTGCTCGTTAACGCGACATCCCCCACAGTTTTCAAATTAGCCCAATATGACTTTAAGGACTTAAAGGTTGTATGAAAATCATATATTGTTGGTGCCACCTATATTATTATGCAATATAGGGGTCAAAACGTGAAAATCTGTTGAACGCTCTATCATCTTTATTTGTGTGGATCTTAGACTTTGACCTC
This sequence comes from Hermodice carunculata, assembly GCA_964020975.1. NCBI lineage: Eukaryota > Metazoa > Annelida > Polychaeta > Eunicida > Amphinomidae > Hermodice > Hermodice carunculata. Next base: position 66,353,217 of record OZ026619.1, read on the forward strand.
CCCCACAATCCCACCAGCAACTGGTTCCCTTTGTGGGATCACACAACAGTTGAGCTATGTTTGACCACTTGCTCTTGATGTCTGAATGGATTAAACCTATGTTCAGTTCTTTCTGAATGGTTTATTTTTATCTGGATAAGACTGACAGAATATCCATGTTGTCCTACACTCTCAAGTTTCTCAGCATCTCAGCATGAGCTGCCATATAAAAAGTGACACTAACATTGCATTGCTCTGCAGCTATTGCTGGCATTAAATAAATAATTCAATGATTGTTCTGGTCCTGTTTTGTCAAAGTGCCGACACTGTATCATTGTAGTTCATCCCATGAACAACATTTTATTTTATGTATCATTTTATGTAATGTATCATTTATTTTAATGTAAATGTGGACCTGTGTCTGAAGTAAAACTATCGAATTGTATTTCGTGGGTGGGGTAGAGGGAGGGGTATGGGCAGGGAATAGAGACAATACCTTTTTCTTGGATAACAAAACAAGCACAAGGCTGAATGTACAAATGAAAATTGATGCAACAAAAGTGAGTAATGACATGAAAGGTTGCAAGAAAAGTGTCACAATTCTATATTCTTACTTTTGCTGAATGTCAGTCTGTGAACAGCTGAAATCATTGGTTGCATGTATATCTCCTGGAATTCAGTGGTCACCGGTTACCAAATACCAATCTAGACATGGATCGTTGCCATTGTAATTTTATGAAAAAAGATATATCATAAAAGTAACAAATACATAATTCATTTAATCAAGCGTGGTAAAAACAGTTATTGCACTATACAGGTAAATGGAAGAGTTCGTACAAATAGGTTGAAGGGGATGTTTAAAAGTATGCCTTCTGATATATACATGGTGCTTGACAAGTGGGATGATGAGAGGGTCTTGTCCTGAATCCAGTACAACACAATTTTTGGGCTAGCTCTGCTTGCCGCTCCTTGTAGAGATCCATATGGAATATAAAATTCACAGACAGCAAGCAGCTTGAGAACAAAATAAAACCTGTGGTTTAAGATCCCTGCTATGACGCCACTTTTTGGTCGTGTTAACTTGTCGTGTACTGAGCGCGTGCAGTGGTCCCTGGCTTCAGGAACCACCTGTTAAAGATACTGTGTTTAGTACTTGTCATAGTATTTATAACTGTGATGAGAGATCCGCCTAAGACCGGTAATCCCTGGGGGGTGGGGGGAGGTGGTCCATGACAGTTGTCAGCGTTTCACAGATGATCAATAATTTTTATAGTGCCAAATGATAAACTATGGCAGAGGAGTGTGAACATAAGTATAAGCTTTTAAGTTTTATTTTATTTCAATCATGAGTTGTTGCAATTTCACATCTGTGTGGTGTTTGGTTCAATACATATTTTGCAAAATGCCATATAAGGATGAAATTTATTCAATTTGGATCATACAAGTTTATTGTGAAGAAACAAGCAACATTTGTACTATGTACTTTAATTTGCTCAGGGGTTTAATTAGTCCCCCGCCCACTTGGTGGGGGACTATAGGTTTGCACCTCGTCCGTCCGTCCGTCCGTCCGAAGCTTCTCCGGGCCATATTTCCAACACCATAACACCCACAGCTACCAAATTTAATGTGTTTGTACTTCCTAGGATAGAGGTGTATGGTGTGCCAAAAGTAGGTCACTAGGTCAAATATCTGGGTCACAGAATACATATGTATGAAAAATCTTGTCCGGGCCATAACTTTTTTGTCCTTTTACTTAGAGTCATGAAATATTACACAAATGTGAAGCTTAGTCTAAGAAAGTGTCATAAAGCAAAACTAGGTCACTAGGTCAAATATTTGGGTCACCACGATATGTAAATATACAGAAACAAATTTTGTCCGGCACATATCTTCCCTATATTAATGCTACCTCTTCAATTTTTTTATGGTGGGTAGACCTTAGGTAGTAGCTGTGCATAGGCATTGTTTTGTGTGGCTAATTACTTGCATTAATTAATTATTTAACAAAGTTCGTTAAGCAAGACAAATTTTGTCCGGGCCATATCTTCTAAACTATTAATGCTAGCCCTTTGAATTTTTTGTGGTGGATAGACCATAGGTAGTAGGTGTGCATAGGCATTGTTTTGTGTGGCTAATTACTTGCATTAATTAATTTTTTAACAAATATCGTTTAGCAAGACAAATTTTGTCCGGGCCATATCTTCTAAACTATTAATGCCAGCCCTTTGAATTTTTTGTGGTGTGTAGACCTTAGGTAGTAGGTGTGCATACGCATTGTTTTCTGTGGCTAATTACTTCCATTAATTAATTAATTAACGAAGTTTATTAAGCAAGCTCAAGATACAATACAAATTTTGTCCGGGCCATATCTTCTAAATTATTGATGTCAGCCCTTTGATTTTTTTTATGGTGGGTAGACCTTAGAGGGGATATGGTAATGGGCACCGTCTGTGTGTCCGTCCGTCCGTCAAATATTTGGGTCACAGTAATACATAAATGTACAGTATTTTCATGTCCTTACTGTAATTCTTAAAAAATTTTGACTTCTTGTTATAAAAGTTTACTGATAATGTATTGTGACCTAAAAGTGTGTCACGACGCAAAACTAGGTCACTAGGTCAAATATCTAGGTCACAGTGTAAACTCCATGTAAAACCTTGTCCATGCCATATTTCCCTTACTATAATACCTACAGCTACCAAATTTATTATTTTAATACTACCTGGGGAGTTGTTGTGTCACATGGCAAAAGTAGTTCACTAGGTCAAATATCTAGGTCACTGTGAAATCCATTCAAAATCTTGTCTGGGCCATAACTTTTTTGTCCTTTTACTTAGATTAATGAAATTTTACACAAATGTGAAGCTTAATCTAAGAATGTGCCATACTTTTAATTTTTTTTTTCATCTAGGTCACACCCCTATATAGTAGTCCATTCAACCTCGTGGGCGACGAGCGGGGGACTATGTATTGCTCTGCAATACTCATTAACTTGTTTTAATTGAAAAGGGTAGGATTCTCTGGCAAAATGTGAGCTTGTCAGTCAGCTGAACTTAAAGGATGGTCCGTTGTCCCTCCACAATTCACATTTTCGACTTCTCTAAAACCATCAGCCAGATTCATGTCAAACTTGGTCAGGATGTACCTGGGGTTCGTCTCTACCAAGTTTGTACAAATGAACATCGTCCAGTGATTTTTCATGAATACTTTTGCTCATTTTTGACAAAATCTTCAAAATCTTTTCCGAAGCTACTTGGCCAATTGCTTTGAAATTGCATAGGGTCACTTTTCGGTACCCCTTGACCTTAATTTTATTGTTCACCTGATAACCTGAGAACCTTATGAGCTATGACCTTGATGTTCATGGTGGTGGTCCTCTGTTAAGGCCAGACTTGCACAGTACATGGATGACCTTGACCTCATTTTCAAGATCGCCGTGCCACTAGTGATGAATTTCTAAAGTCAGCTGAGCACAGGCTGTTCACACAGCCCTCTTGTTGCCAATTACCCCCACAATTTTCAAGCTGAGGAGCAGAACTGGAATCCAAAAATTTGGTGCCTCAGCTGTAGTTAAAAATTTTGAACCAGATTTTCCTGAAATTTTTAGCTCTGCTGACTTGTCAGTAAGCAGAGCTTATAGAATCCATGTCTGTCCATTTGTCCCTCCTTAGACGTTTTACATTTTCATCATCTTCTCAAAAACTGCTGCATGGAATGTTTTGATTTTGCACATGGATGTACCCCAGGTGGACCTCTACCAATTTGCGAAAGAGATGATGATGCAATAATTTTTTTTATATTTTTTATGAATTTTTAAAATTTATGTTTTGAAAAAAAAAAAGAATTCGTCATCTCAAGAACTACTGGGCCAGTTGCTTTGGTATTGCACATAGGGTCACCTGGGGTCACCTTGTTCTTATTTTGGCCACTAGGTGTCGCTGTGATTTCTTTCCTGTGTTTTTTTTATGAATTTTTGTGTGTTAAGGCTATTTTCAACTTCTCCAGAACGACTAAACACAGAATTTCTCAAAATTTTACCAAAATATAGTTGGCCTTTAGACAATAATAGTTAGTGGAAATAATATGGATATGTTAATTTTTGACAAGGTTACAGGATATCAAACTTTGGGACTTAGTGAGTGCTGCCACGGTATATGTATGGCAATACAGTGCAGATATTGCACTATTGTATTAAAATTTATCAACTTCTTCTCATAAACAGCTTCATGGAATGTTTTGATTTTGCACATGACTGTTGCCCAGCTGGACCTCTACCAAGTTTGCAGAGGAGATGATGATGCAATAGATTTTCAATTTTTGGTGAATTTTTAAATTTATTTTTTGAAAAACTTTAAAAATTTTTGTCTCAAGAACTACCCGGCCAGATACTTTGATATTGCAAATAGGGTCACCTAGTTCTTATTTTGGCCATCAGGTGGCCCTTCAATTTTTTCGAATTTTTTAATGAATTTTTGTATATTAAGGCTATTTTCAACTTCTCTAGAACGGCTAGACGCAATTGCTTAAAATTTTATCACAATATAGTCGGACTCTAGAAAAATGAAAGTTTGCAAAAATAATGTGGATATGTTAGTTTTTGACAAAGTTATTGGATATCAAACTGTACAAACATAAGTGACTACCACTGTATAAATATGTATGGCAATACATTGTATGTATTGCACTGTTGTATTTTCAATTTCGACTTCTTCTCAAATACCGATGCTTGAGTGTTACCACTGGACATGTGTGTAGCTATACAGACTACAGTGCATGTATTGCAATAATATAAAAGCAGATTCCAGTCAGCAGAGCACAGGATCATCATGATCCTCTTGTTCAATGTTATAATTGGTAATCACTTTGGCCGCTTAAAACTTTCAATGTAATTGGGCCTTGAATTCCGGACTTCAATACATCATCAAAGTGATCCGTGATAACAGATGTGTTTATGGTTGGGAAATTCATGTGGGTGGTTAGTCCTGTCCACAGAGATCTGCCCTTATTGCTGATTCATTGTGTCCTGGCTCTGGAGTCATATGCCTCATTTTTGCTAGCATAACTTGCATAACAAAGTGTGATACTGGCATGTATTTGACATGTATGAAATGCAGTGTAACCTGAAGGTAGCACACTTTGCTATGCAGACCTGTTTTGGAACAGTAGCCAAGGAAAATCTCAGCAAGAGGGTAGACTTCACAGGCTTGTAGATGGCATGGGGACTGACCTGGCACCCATTACCTATCCCTACCTACTGTTTTGGCTGTATGCTGCTTACTGGGTTTTAAACATCACACTAAGTACAATCCATTGCTTCTTTTGCCATTCCTGGGTGCTTCCTAGCTAAAGCTTTCTTTTACATTTCAGTGCATGATTTCTAAATGAAAGAACTACTAGGTTTTATGTTTACATGATTTTATTACCATTTAATAAGTGGCAGACTGGATGCAGCATTTGTAGGGCTGTGTGAGGCGGTGGGCAGGCAACAAAACTTGCTGGCCACCAGTATGTATGTAGATTCAACAGGGGTATGACAAATTGACATGCTCCGCTCACAAAAATATACGGGTGTACAAAAGCTGGTGACAATGTGTATGACAGTTCTAGCCCCAGTGTCTATTGTGCTTTTGCATTTTCTAATTTCATGATGTATAATTCACATGTTGGTTTAAGCTCATCTTGTTTACATCACCAGTGAAGAGGCAAACCCATTTCAACTTTTACTGTTATTTTGTTAAACATGTCAAAGGAGCATTGAGTATCAGTGCTGCATATTTTTATTTGTTGTTGGAAAGTTAAAATGCACATAATGCCACTTTTCAATCAGAACAACTTTCATCAAACACCTGTTGTTTTGTATAAAGATTGAATAACTGAAAGCTAATTTGACATTTTAGTGAATGTTCTTGTATTTAATTATGTGTGTGATAAAGAGTGTGCTTGTTTACAGCAATTACAAGTTCATATTCCAGTGCATGTACACATGTTTTCCAGTAGTGGTGATCATGAAAACATTGACAGATGATTATACAAAGGTGAAAAGATGTCAACATTTTGTTAAATCATGACAGTGGTATAACCTGCCATGATAAATAGGACATGGTTCAAGGCTCAGTCAACATATAGAAATGTTCTTAAAAAAGGCTAAAAGCAGTTTATAAGCTGTTTCTGATTGTGAAGGATGTTTAGTATCTATGGGGGTATTTGTTTACCTATACGTGATCTATAATATGGGTATGGACATAGGTTACATTAGGGACAATGGTGGTTCTGACACATGGACTATGACACAGTTCATGATGTGCCTCACAGAGATAAAACCTATAATACAGGCCATGATGTGCCTCGTAGAGGCATGGCCTATTATACAGCTCATGATGTGCCTCACAGAGACATGGTGTAAAATACAGTCCATGTTGTGCCTCATAGAGACATGGCCTATAATACAGTCCATGATGTGCCTCAAAGGGGCATGGCCTATAATACAGCTCATGATGTGCCCCAAAACCTGGCCTGTAGTAGAGGCCCTGATGTGCTCCACAGAGACATGGTTCATAATAGAGACCATGATGTGCCTAATATGGACCTGGGCTATAGTAGAGTGCTTCCCAGAGAAATGAACTGTTGTACAGTCCATAATATGCCACACAGAGATCTAGTATATAGTAGAAGCCATGGTGTACCTCACAGGGACAGCTTATTGTACAGCCCTTGATGTGCCTCACAGAGACATGGACTATAGTAGAGGCCACAACCCAGATATGCCTCACATAGATATGGCCTATAGTAGAGGCCATGATGTGCCTCACATAGACATGGCCTATAGTAGAGGCCATGATGTGCCGCACAGAGACATGGCTTATAGCAGAGGCCACAATCCAGATGTGCCTCACATAGACATGACCTATAGTAGAGGCCACAATGTACCTCACATAGACATGGCGGATAGTAGAGGCCAGGATGTGCCTCACATAGACATGGCTTATAGTAGAGGCCACGATGTGCCACACAGAGACATGGCCTAAAGTAGAGGCCACGATGTGCTGCACAGCGACATTGCCTACAATAGAGGCTGTGATGTACCTCACAGAGACATGGCCTGAACTTGGTCTAGGCCATGATGTGCCTCTAAGATACATGGCCTATAGTACAATCCCAGTGTACAGTCCATAATATGCCACACAGAGATCTAGTTTATAGTAGAAGCCATGGTGTACCTCACAGGGACAGCTTATTGTACAGCCCTTGATGTGCCTCACAGAGACATGGACTATAGTAGAGGCCACAACCCAGATATGCCTCACATAGATATGGCCTATAGTAGAGGCCATGATGTGCCTCACATAGACATGGCCTATAGTAGAGGCCATGATGTGCCGCACAGAGACATGGCTTATAGCAGAGGCCACAATCCAGATGTGCCTCACATAGACATGACCTATAGTAGAGGCCACAATGTACCTCACATAGACATGGCGGATAGTAGAGGCCACGATGTGCCACACAGAGACATGGCCTATAGTAGAGGCCACGATGTGCTGCACAGCGACATGGCCTATAATAGAGGTTGTGATGTACCTCACAGAGACATGGCCTGAACTTGGTCTAGGCCATGATGTGCCTCTAAGATACATGGCCTATAGTACAATCCCAATGATACGCATGTATATCAGAAGCATGGTCTATAGATATAATACAGACCTATATGTATCTTCCAAGAGACATTGCTTATACTACAGGCCACAATTTACCTCAGAAACATGTACATGTAGTACAGGCCATGATGTGCGTCTCAGTAACATGGCCTATGGTACAGGCCATTTAGGTAACTCAGAAACGTGGATCATAATTCAGACCATGATGTATCTCAGAGACATGGCCTTGTCAGGTGTAAACCATGACAGACATCTCAAAAACATGGTTCACATAACATATATACCATGCATAACCTGCATCTCCTATTAAGGAGATATGGTATATCCTATAGGCTGTATGTACATTTAGAATCTATGGTATATTCTACAGGCTGTATGTACATGTAGGAGATATAGTGTTTCCTACAGGCTGTATGTACATTTAGGATCTATGGTATATCCTACAGCCTGTATGAACATGTAGGATCTATGGTATATCCTACAGGCTGTATGTACATGTAGGAGATATAGTGTTTCCTACAGGCTGTATGTACACTTAGGATCTATGGTATATCCTACAGCCTGTATGAACATGTAGGATCTATGGTATATCCTACAGGCTCTATGTACATGCAGGAGATATGATCTATCCTACAGGCTTTGAACATTTTGGAAAGAGTAGCTCAAGTCATTATATACATCAAGGAGACATGGTTTGCTGTTCAGGTCATGGTGTTCATTGGTCAAATATTTTGTACACATGTACTTGTAGTACAAACCATTATACAGGTATATGTACATGTGGTGAGCGGGTTAAGTTTTGCATTTTCAAATGACTACTTTCTTGTGCTACTTTCATGACATGATTTAATCACCAAAAAAACTTTCTATGCACATGCAAGTCTTGTATATTTTGTAAATTACATTAATCATTGAGTAAAGAAGTGTAGAAATACACACATTTCACTGTCATTCCATATCAAAACTTGTTCCATTTCCAAGATTTATTCAAGATAGTAGCCCATGCCAAGTAAGAGATATGCCAGTAACTGGGATTCAGAGACAGTGGAGTATGAAGACATGTAAGAGTTGTTCCACGTGGTAAAGCAGGAGTGTATTGTTGCTGATTGATGGTTGACAACAGAGCCAGGTCACCACCACTGGAGATGTCATGTGACTTGTCTTAGTTACAATTAGCATACATGTGTTGTATAGGTTGATGACCTTGACCTTATTGATTTGGCTTGCAGCTGTGGTGATGGGGTATCATACCCCACCCGCGTGGCCCCTCCTGCCAACAACTATCACTCCATGGAGAACACCCCAAGGTCAGCATTTATTCAATAATTTAATTATGTAACCATGGTAACATGGCTTATCTGGTGATTTGGTTAAAATTATAAAACTACTAAATTTCATGTTCAATGCAGAAGTTTGAGTTGGGGGCACAATAATTTTTCTGGTATACTGAGCGTGTAAAGTTGGTTAACTACAGGCAACAGGAAACTTCTTTGATACACAGGTTGCCACATAACTGAAAATTGTAAAAGGTGAAAGATTACCTGATAATGGTGCCCTCTCTATATAGACTATACAAAAGGATAAAAGATACCAGATTTTGGTGCCCTTTCAACACAAACATCTTGCATTGGAAATTCACTGGTGATCTTGACTAATATTTCTGTTAAAACGGAATTTTCCAGAACTTAAAAATAATGCCTTACATTTCTAATGCTGTTTAGCCTGCTGTGCTGACCTTCTCTGTGCTTCCTACCTTGCTGCTTGCTTGTCAGTTCTGTCAGTCTCATGTCTTCTCACTTCCTGTACCTGTGGATAGGCACTGGGGGGCACACAAGTGGGCGGGACGAGTAGGGGGGACTGTTGGGGTGAGGGCGGGGGAATCATTTCAAAGAGCTTGGTACTGTTTCAAAAAAAATTGTACAGAATTGCTGATACTTGAGTGGGCCTGCACCCAGAGTAAGCAACCCACACGCACCCCACATTGTCTATACAGTATGAGGTCCAAGGACTGCTGCCAAGTACAGCAAGCATGCAGATACATCTTCCACTTGATTGATGTCTTCCATCCCACTCTTTCCCTGGAAAGTAACCAGTGATCACAAAAAGGTCCAACCTCCGTATAGTTCCAAAAAGCAGACTGAAAATAAATTTGCTTTCCCCCAAGATAAAACCATATATTACTAGGTGTAACACACACACACACACACAAGGCAAAGATACATTCTTTTGGTGGCTGCTAAGAAAGATCTAATGACATGTGACATGCAATGCACACAGATTCAATGATCCACCCCTGGTGAAACACCTGTTCACTTTGTTGAAGTTGTACATGTTCACGCAGCAACACAAGGTTGTATGGCTGGAGGGTCATGATTGTATGTGTAGACATGCAAGGGCCGTGTGTAGTGTGTCTGTTGGTACATTGACCCTGGGTGCGTCTTGTCTTTGCCCCGCAGTATGGGAGATGGGGTGACTTACCCTGTACGCACAGTGGATGAGGACTATGATAGCCTCCTGGGACAAAGGCAAAGATGGATGGAGGAGGGAGACAATGATGCCCCTTCAGGTAAGGTTACCATGGAAACCAGTTCAGATAACCATGGTGGTAAGCCAAGCAGTTGTTTGAGATGTTAAAAGATATGAAAAGTTGGCCCCATACACTAATGCCAGCTGCTATTAATACAGCCTTGTGTCTGTAAACCCCATCATGCATATACTCCCATCTGTTGGGTCCATGCACGCTTTACCTATTTACACCTGTAGACACATGTAACCTGACATGTATATTATAGTATGGCATGGATATACTTGAGCCTGCCTCCTATTCTGCTTTTGTCCACAGAATGCAGTGCCTGTGTCTAAGTGACTTGTCATTTGGTTAACTTACAGGTTTTCGTTTGTGCATGGTCAAATCCCTGCAGGGCCCTCACTAGTAAGCTCAACTGATAACAAAACCAGCAGGTTAATATTGCTTTCAGAAGTGGGTTGTGACATTTTTACCCTCGGCACAAAAATGCCAGAGGGTATTGTCTTCCCCTGCATCGTCCATCTGTCCATCTTGTTGACGTTACCGCGATATCTCGAAAAATATTCACAGAAGCTGTAGTAAATTTTCATCAGAGATGCACCTTATAATGTACCAGGTTCCTATTAAAAACCATCATCCTGTTATTATTTTTAAACTTTATATGGTACTATTAAAGTATTTACTTCAAGGCTGTCTGAGTGGCACACAAGGGGACCATGTTATTATAATATCTCAAAAAATATTGACCATAGATTTACCAAAATTTTGTCACAGAAGAACCTTATGATGGACCAGGTTTCTATCGAAAACCAGCTTCCTCTGATTATTTTAAAACTTTGAATGTATTCATTTGAAGGCCGTCTTAGTGGTGTCAACCCTGATGACATTACCATCTTATCTCAAAAAATACTGACTGCAGCTTTACCAAATTTTTGTCAGAGATGCATCTTATGATGGACCAGGTTCCAATTTAAGACCAGCTTCCTCTTTGTATTTATAAATTTTTTATGAAACTTTAATGTAAATTATTTAGTTCAAGGCCGTCTGAGTGGGGCACAAGGGGACGCTGTTACAATATTATCTCAACAAGGATCCATTGCAGCTTCAACAAATTTTTCATCAGAGGTGCACATTATAATCAACCACTTTCCTATCAAAAAACCAGCTTCCTCTTATTAATTTTAAACTTATCATGAAACTTTGGACATATTTATTTGAATGCTGTCAGAGCGGTGCACGAAGTGGACAACGTTACCATAATGTCTCAAGAAAAATTCATCACAGCTTCATCAAATTTTGGTGCAGTTACACTGTATTATGGCACCTGGGAAGTCTCAAAAAAAAAAAAAAGAAAAGAAAAGAAAAATTACAGAATTCAGGGGAAAAGATTGTTGGCGCCGAGGGTAATCTGTTCTCTGAACTCTATTTTTGATATTGTGTTGAACTGAGGGAAGTCCATTTTATATTAAATACTACCCAGCAAATCCAAGTTTTTAAACTAAAATGTGCCACTGTTTGGTGGTAAGTGCTGATCTAGTCTTGTTGACATATTCACAAAATACATGCACTTGTCAATTTTTGCCCAGATTACAAGTAGAAATATCAATTACTAAATGTTGCCAAAGTGAGAGTCTTGGTGTTAGAGTGCGCATTTTAACTGATTGGATTTGTTGAATAGAAACCAAATGTTGCATAATATGGTAATAACTGGATGGTATGCAGGTTTAAGCTTTGTTGAGTATGTGCAGTTTTTGTGAGAAACGTCCATGCTTTGCTTGAAGCTTGTACAAAATCACCATGGAAGTAGCAGGATGGAAGGCTCTGTGTACATGTACAGTATGTGTGTCCATATATACCCACACAGTAACAGACACATGTACATATACAGTGCATGTGTATATGTGTGCCAGTGTTCTGTGTACGCTCTTGTGTTACAGTATCTTGTATTTTGAAAACTTTGTGGCTGCTCATATATTATTTCATCCACAAGTATCCCCAAACAAATCAGAATTGAAATCATTGTGTTAATGATTGGTTAACTTGTAATGCAATGCTATCTAAAAAAAGTGATTTTGGCTGCAGTACATTTTCAGGTATGTAATTATCAGGCTGTAGATTCAAGCTAGGCTTGGGAAGATTTAGTCCTGTACTATGAAGAAAAAAATTAGCAATGATCAAAATCTGTATTGAAATGGAGCAAAATGTTATGTCTGCATGACGGTGATGGCATGCTTTAAGGCTGTACAAGTCTATCCTGAGCACATCAAAGGGCAACCAGGTTGTAGACAACAGCGTTACTCTATTTCTTTGTGTTAACTTACACCAAGTAATCTTGAGAAGAGTTGTTTTCTTAGGTGGGAGCCGTTTGGTCACTGTAACACATCCGGGGTACAATACAGTGTGCAATGAAAAGGTAGTGTTCAGCTAAATTCTGATCATTTGCCTGATTAGTGTAACTGCTTCCCAGTTTTATGAAAATCCTGGAAGGAATTGAATAAGTGAATACAGTTCTTGTTCTAAGTTTTAAAGGGATGTCACCAGCATGCACAAATGTGTCCAATTCTTATCATGTTGCTTTTTCTTTGTCAACAGTTTTATGTGGAACAACAATTGTGAAAAAAAATTATTTTATGATGATTTTTGTGTGAGGGGAAATGAAAAAAGTGTAAAATTTTGTATGAGCATTTCATTGCAATAATTTGTAAACATTCTTCCACAGTTCTGTAATAACGAGTGATACTGAAACTTAGGATAATTATCTTCTAGGTAAGTGTGGGCCTTGTTGTTTTCAGTGCTTGTTTGGGGGTTGAGGAGCGAGATCATGTTATGCATGTATATTGTGCTGTGAAGTGGGGACAGACCAAGTCATGGTTGGTTTGCTGTTGTCAATTAAGCTTCATGTAGGCTGTCAAGCTTCATAGTAGTGGACCAAGCTAATACATGTATGTAGGGAATAAACAAATGCTGTGGACATAACTTGTACTGATCATACAAAGTGATTCAGTGGCTCCTGGCTTGAGGGGACTACCTGTTTTGAAAGGGCACCTTGTTGGGGTACTTTGCTTAGTACCCCCAATGAGAAGCCACCTGTCTGGAGAGACCACAATTTGGTCACTGGTACCGGTTGTGTTCAAGATCGACTTCACTGTAATGACAACAGGTATGCATGAAATGGGGTATTGCCACAATACTTGAACTGTAAATGGAAAACATTTACCCCTTCCAGCTAAAAAAAAAAAAAAAAAAACAATAAAATTTGAATCTGGTGCTTATCTACTCAAGCTTAAAACCTGCAGCAAAAGACATAAATCAAGGATATGTTATATTAGCACAGCTTGTTCACAATTTTCAATAATCACAGCTTGACAAATGAAGTTAATACCGCGGTGGGCTTCCTAGATATCTGGCTATAAAGGAAGGTTGGCTGTCCCAAGGATATGAAATACAGACCCAAGAAGAGATGAATGACTATAGAAAAAGATGGGTCTTAGTGGCGGGATCTTCGAGAGATGAGATTTTTATTTGTAGATACAGGAGTCTGAGAGAGGGATTTCTGTCAAAAATAGAGGTCATTTGGGCAACATATACATGCACATGTATAAAAATATACATGGGGTGGGCCCCCTCCTTTTCCTGGGGTTAATGCATCATGACAAGATGCAAATTTTTAGAGTTGAATGGAGATTCAGTAGTGACATTTTGTTCCTCAAACTTAAGGGAGAGGATAAGAATTGGAATGAATCCTTTACCTGGACAACTACCACCAATGAGTATGATCAACATGCTGGAAATAATTGGGAAGGTCTAGACTTATAGATTTAGAATTAATTTTTTAATTTCTGGCATCACGACTTTGAATAACATGCTGTTTAAAGCACAGCAGAGAATTTGAGTGGAAGTGTTTTTTACAACTGTTTGTGACCTTGCAGATATGACCACTGTGGGCAGCTTAAGGTACCAAGGGACAAAAAGAAAAAAAAAAGACCCGAAAAGTGCTAATCACAGTCATAGTTGTTTTCTCATTACTGTTAAACATATAATGGTTAAAAGATTCAAATTCCTCATGAAGATACCTTTCATTCAAACGCCAGCAAGCCTAGTCTGAAGCAAAAAGTAGTCTTAGTCAACAGTTTTCATGGGACACGCGTACAAAGTGCCCTGAGGAAAGCTGTTGACTCAGTTTAAATCAGCGCTGTAAGAGTTTTAACAGCTGAGTAAGGTATGGTGCCACTAGGTAGGAAGTCTCATGGTGCAAGTAGTCTCAAGAGCAGGTGCCCTTGTAAGCTGCTAGTGTGTGTATTGTGAGTACTTCCTGTCCTGCTACTTCTGTGTACATAATTGACAGCATAGCACTGTGGTAGCGAGTGACAGTTGCGGACAGAATGGGGATGTGTGCTGTAGCCTGTTCTGCTTTATGACCTGTAACACGTGCATCATCAGTTTCAGCTTACAACTGCTCAAGTATTGGCAGTTTGGTTATTTTGTCTTTAATGAACCCCAAAAATTGCAAGACATACAAATGTGCATGTATTTATATAATGATTGCTAATTTCTTTTCGGTAGCTCAATTGAACAAATGTCACAAAGTAGACCTCACTAAGGGGGACTGTTTCACATCTTACGATTTTTTTATTCCATCACAAGTACCAGACGACTATTGAGGAGAAAAAGCATAGTGTTGCCAGTGCATGCTTTAGAATCGTGTAAATAGGATGCAGTGGGTGCATGAAGGCTCCAGTGTTACTGCAGTATACTGCTCTGCACCAACGATTGCCAGTTTGTTGTGTGATTTCATTATGTGATTGAATTGTTGTCACAGTGATTTATCCTGTGGACCATACACATTGAAATATGTGTATAGACAGTAAATCAGCTGTAAATCCATAGGTGCCATGCACTGCACAGCAAAGAATTCATCTTAAGACAGACTACCATGGTAAAAGACTGTCTGTGTTGGCCTCAGCAGCATAGAAATCATAACTACAGCCAGAATGTCTCACAGGCTCCAGTTTAACCACATCTTGCCTTTCTAAAAGTATTTTTGTTACATCTCCTGCTTTCAATAATACTACCAGCCTTTTTGGTCTTTAGTTGGTAAATTGAATATGCAACATACAGCACCTTGACTTTACAACAATTGTCATGCATGTGGGACAGTATTGTGAATTGTTATACGAAAACTTCTCTATGTGCCAGTAGTTTGTAAGTGATTTTCTGCTCCTGTGTATTTTCAGCCTATGATAACAAACTGATCAACGAGGATAGAAGTGGCCACACGTGAGACCCTACATATCGCCTGTATATCTGATGCCAGCAGCAAAGATGGCTCTTGACAGGAGAGAGTGGTCCACCCATGGGACACTGTGAGAGCAATCACCAGCAACCATGTTGGAGCACTGTCACAGCATACAATTAAGATGTTTCATCATGCGATCAAGTTTGTCACAGATGGTGATGCCATGTGGCTACTTAACTAACCTGTCGTTACATTCTGTCATGAAGTGGCATCATGCATTCAAGCATCCTACACAAAATGATACCCGTCTTTTTGAGATTACTGTTCTGACATTTTTAGAAGGACTAATATGCTCTGAATCAGCCACTTGTGCCAAGAGTGTTGGCTGGTTTGATTGAATTAATAGATCTTCAGATAGACCATTTTATCTTCATATGCCATATTTCATAATGATCACTAGTACCAGGAAGAAATGACCACTGTCAGAGAGTGAAAAGTGGAGCTCTGGGGTTTTAGTTGTGATTCAGGAGGTTGAACCAAAAATAAGGAAGACAGGGCTCAGTTTGTGAAAATAGGTGTTTTTTTGTTTTTTTGGTTTTTTTTTTGTTAAATATGTATGTTGAAAAAGAACTTAAAGCTTGCAGTTATGACTGGGTGGTAGCTGTGTTGTGGCTAGGGATGCCCATGGCCCAAGCAGTCTGGCAGAAAGCAGGGTACTGAGGCTGAATGAAATAGAATCGATAGACTCTCACCCCCACCCCACCCCACCCCTCCTGTTTTAGTTGATAATGTATTCAATTCGAGATTTCTGTGTGAACTATATATTTGCATACATAAATAACATTAACAGATAACATGAAATGTGCCAGGTTGGAACACATATATTCTCAACACCCGTACACCATGTACATACACACTAGGTTTCTATAAAACCAAAGTGAGAATCTATGGATTAATTTGATGCAGCCTATATACATTGAAATGCCTATGTGTACATTGTGCATTTGTAATATATTCATGTATTACTGCTGTGGCTCTTGTATAGACTAGTTTTTCTACATCCATGTACAGAAATATTAATATACTGTGCTAAATATTATGTGGTCTCTTGGCAATGTTATTTGTACACTTTGCAAAGTGTATTTTAATACCTCCAGAACACACCAAAAGTTCTTGGAATATCATATATAGAGACAGTTTCATTCTCAGTGTCTCCAGAAATATTACATCAGATGGTAATAAAGTGGTTCAACTTGCTGTTCACTGGATGAATTGTAAAGTGTGTGTATACAATGCTTGTTATTGGCTTAGCTTACGTTGAGTGTCGACTCATCACTGAGATGGTGGGCACAACAGAGAGTCTGCATTCCTTTGGTCAGATTGGTGAAGATACGGGGTATGCTTAGAAGGATTACAGTAAGTGGTGCCACCTACTGGCTTTAGTATCTTTGGCTTATCCTTTTGGTTTAGAGGTGTGAACATAACACACTGATGGTGGTACCATCTGGTGAGAAGACCCAGTCATTGACTGATTAAAATTGATGATTTGTGAGAAATTAAAAAAAAAATTTGGAAGTACTGGTATTGATCTTGGAAGTAAAGTTGTACATTTCTGTGAGAATTTTACATAAAAGTAGGAAAGAAAAAAATTGGTGGATTGTCAAAGTTTGGAAGCATTACCCATTTATCAGTCAAAAGAATTGTGCTTATGGGGAAGTGTTAATGAAGCAGGTGTAGGGTAGGCCTGGCCCGTAGCCAGTTGTAATTGAGCTGCTGAGCAGCAAACCATGTTAAGTACATGTCACAGTACCAACTAAATTTTGTATAATTCAGTGGACGTTGACCATTCATATGTCCAAATGGCAGATGCTGTTGAAGTTTTTATTGTTTGGGACACTATAATTGTACATTGTATATTGGAGGTCATTTCAAAGATAAACATATCAAAAGAGCTTCATTTATTGAAAAGGGAATGTTATGTTAATATGTTTAGCTGAGAAACCTGCACATTATTAGTACACTGGTTGGTTGGAGAAGGACTGTTGCATAGAGAGACTGGAAGCATTTGTCAAGTGTATTGTTTGTGTGTCATGGTGGTATGTTACCTTTGGACATGTCATCTTTACTACATTGCTAAAGCAGCAAACTTCACCTTTGTCTGATTCTTTTATTTTCTTACCTTTTTAAAAGTGCTGTGAAGTATAGGACATTACATGTATCTGGCACAAACTGTCTGACCCAGTGAAAAACATCAACCAAAACAGCATCACTTATCAGGCATGCAATTTGATCAACTCAGTTTGCACGACACGGAGTTGCTTTGTTTTGTAACCTTTGTTTATAAAATAACCTGTCATCCCTTGAAAAATCATGTACACCAGTGTAAACCTACTGGTGTGACTTTGTTTGCCAATTTAAAATTGAAATTAATCATTTTGCATAAGGCACTGCCGATTGCATAAACTTGGGTGCACCATGCTAATGATGCACAACTTTGAAAGGGTAGCTCCGCACTTAAAATGAATATCCCATATTCAAGATTTAAACTCCTGGTACTCGTTGCTGTAGCTGTAATGTCAAAAACTGGATCAAATGTTATGCTGCAGTGAACAGTTACCCTTGTACACACATTGGTGGATCGTTACTTCGAGACTTCTATTACTAGTCTTCATAACCACAAGATGGTGGTGTATCGTTATGTCGGTACTTCTGTTACTAGTCTTCTTAAGGACAAGATGGAATATCAATGCAGACTCGTTTTACTGGTCTCCATGACTACAATATCTTATCTTGAGCTTTTTGACAACTTAAAGGCAAAGCAGATGGCCAAAAAATAGATTGGTAAAAGTGGACCAGTTTTCAAGAAAGGGCTGTAAAAGCAGCAATCTTTAAGCCGCTGACATCACTCCTGAAAGCTTGTGACTTCATGACGATTTCCGGTCAATCACATTAAGCTTCAGTGAGCCTCTTTGAAGTCCTTACTCTCGCCTTTCTTGTTTGTGTCGTTGATAAACTTAAAATAATTATCTCAGTAAGGAAACCGCAGTGGCTCAATGGTAGGTGCATGTCAATCAAGGAAATAATAGGGATGGCTTTGCGTTTAGAATTTCAGACATGTAAAGCTAATTCACCAACAGATGGCAGTAAGTAATCAGTAATGCCTTTAAACAGACAGCCTTTAACTTGTTTTGGATGTTGTGTAAATAAGAGGAATGCTTGTCTTCCCAGTTTTATATTCTCGCTGTGTCCATAATCCCATCTTTTTTTTTTTTTCTCCAATTCAAGTGGTGAAAGATAATTGTATTAAGTTGTCCTATCGCCTGTTGTTTCAAGAGGTGTAACATTTGAAGTTTTAAGAAAGGAAGCAAACTCTTGTATGCTTTATTGTGTTGTATGTGGCCAAGTATATGCAACGATCTACTGTGCTTGTATATTTTGTTTGCCAGAGAGCCCTGTTGGGCTGCAATGATTTGGTATGACTGTATATTTTGCTTGCAGAAGAGGTCCGATGGGCTGCATAATGACTCGTGAGCAAGCCCAGAAAGGTGTGCATGTGTTTTCACCACTCTTATTTCTTGACACAAGCTGGAATGTGTTGTAAGTGGTCCATGCTGTGGACTTGTTTGCCCATGTGCACAATGTAGTAACAGTGTCATTGTTTAACTGTGCAGTGAACTTTTAATTCATGTGGTCCTTGTACCAGTCCGGAGACTGTGCTACTCACACCAATATCATGTACTGTAAAAGTGGTAAAGACTCAAAAAATAAACTGTACTACTACTCATGCTAGTATAATGTACTCTAAAAGTGGTACAGACTCCATAAAGAAGACCAGCTCTTCTGCCACCCAAAGCTGGCATCACATCACAGAAAGTCTTGAAAAGTGAAAATGTAGTCACAAAAGTCTGGTGTCTCGAGTAAATGAAGTTAAATTTCAGGTACATGTACTATTAGGGTACAAAAGTCAGTGGCAGGTAAATCTTGTGACTACCCTTTGCCTTGTAGCAAACACATCATGATGTGTATAACTTACAGTGGAATTTACTCTTGGATATGGTCTCTGTGCCATTGTTCTAAAGTCACAGGTTTGATTGTGTACATATCCTGTTGTTAAATTTTATGATCTTCCCTCCTGTGTCTCTAATGGACCAAAATTCTGAATGTGGTATCTATGCCAGTGCAGATTTAACTGTACATATATACACCTGTATTCTTTTGTTAATATTTTGTGATTTCTGTCCTTTGTTGATGACTACGACACATTTTCTGTTATCCCAGTCAAGTCTAGGACCAGTGAAGGGTAAATTATTGTATGGATGTATATATTTTGTGATTCCACAGCATCAACTTTTGCTTCATATTTTACATTTTATGTAGAAATCTTATTTATGCATCTTGGAATAAGGAGTAATTTCTCCGTGTGTCTGAACTGTGTTTGTAAAGGAAGTATGCCTGTTATACTTTCTGTTCATTCAATGGATTGGTTCCAAACTAATTGTAATACTGCTTAATTCATAGTTCTTGGTTTGTTGTTACTAAAGACTGCAGATGCAGAGCCAGCCTGTCTGATTGTGTTCTGTAGTTCCTTGCCATGACATGACCGACTTGTTGATACATGTTTGTTAAGCTGATCGGCTTAACTCTTTTGACCATGAATCACAAGTGGGTTATAATACATCTATTAAAATTGTGTAAATCATTATAAGGGCCCCGCATCGTAGATGTGGGAGCCCTATAGTAAATGACCGGTCCGTCTGTCTTTTATTTCTGGACAATAGCTTTACATGTTATTATTCAATTGCTTTCAAAGGTGGTCAAAGTATGCATCTAGGTCAAACCTTGGCTGGGATTGTTTATGGGTGACCTTGACCTCAAGATCAAGGTCACAGGGGCTTACAAATAAAATGGAGTTTTATGCAATATCCCCAGAATAATTCAATCCAAGTTCATCAAACTTGGTCACAATATGTATTTATATACTTGTTAAGTCTTAGTTACACAATGCTTTTTGTGATCTTGAGGTGAAAGGTCAGCATCACGGGAGCATAGCAATGTAAATCTGTTTCTGTACAATAGCTGCAGAAGCATTTGATAGAAGTTCATTATATTTAGACATTTTATATGTCTAGAGGAAAGTTCACTTTTGACTTGGCACAAGTGATCTTGAGGTCAAAGGTCAAGGTCACAGGGCTGTTTGAAAAATGTGTATCATTCAGTATATAGGATTTGAAATAAATTCATCACACTTGATTAAAGCATAGATTGAGGTAAGACTTTAGTGACGAACGCTTATGTGTGACCTCAAGGTCATGAGGGCACTGCAAAGAAAATTGGTTTCTGTGCAATATCTGCTTAAGTGTAGGAGAGAAATTCATACTTTGACCACTAATGTATCCAGGTAAGATTTCAAGGATGACCTTGAAGTCAAAGGTCAAGGTCATTGCACCATTTGGTCAAATGTGTTCCATGCAGTATGCAGAAGGATTTTTCAGAACTTCATCAAACTTAAAAGAAAAAAAAACATGGATCAAGGTAACACTGCACATTGCTTTTGAATGACAATGTCAAAGGTCAAGGTCACATGGCACAGCGAAAAAAAAAAAAAGATGGTTTGCTTTCTGTGCAGTATCACAGAAGTATTTTGTAAAGTTCATTCAACTTGAGTAAACAGGAACCAAAATGGATCCAAGCAGGACTTCGAATGGCATTGCTCGAACATGAAAATGATGTTAACCAGCAGTGCTGAAGAATGACCTACTTGCATAGCGTATGTACCTAGGTAGCTTAGGAATTCACTTGCGATTGCAATTGAGTGTCTTTGACCTCCAGGAAAAGTCCTATGACTTAAAAAAAATACGATGCCTGCCGGGCCCATGATGACCTGGTCATTGTTCTAGTTTGTCTATTATTCAAGCACACAGGACTCTACAGGTTGCAGTTGAATTCTGATTATCAGGTTTTCATAATTACACATTTTGCAAAAAAATTGACGGTGTCCAGCAGTTGTATTAAAATTATTTATCTTGAGGGAATTGAAGAGCTTTTTTCTGTCTGATGACTTTCGGTGTCAGATGGAAAATGAATGAACACTGTGTGATCAAAAATTAAATGAAAGACATAATCATGACCAGTTTTGTGGTCAAAAGTCGATTCAGCAGGCCACAAGGTGATTTCCCCTTTTCCTAATCTTAGGCCTTTGTCACCAATAACCAGGCTGATGTAAAGAATATAAAAAAAGTAAGATCAAATGAAAAGCAAAAGGAGAGATGTATTTCAGTGTGAGTACAGTACTGTCACATTTGTAGATTCAAAAATATATTAGTCAAAGTAATAGGTAAAAGGGAGACCTCTTTCACATTTTCAGATTTGAAAATAATGAAAATGAAATATGTATTTCAATGCAAATGCTGTCAAACAATTATAATATACCATGACACTGACGTAAGCATGATGGCAAGTTCAGGCTTACTTTTGTCGATAGTTGTTTCCAATTCTGGTCAGCAGGTCAATTTGAGCTGAGGATGTTCAGGGGACATTTATGTGTGAAATGTGTGTGCCGGGTATGTACACAGGAAGAATCACAGGGGAAACAGTTCAATATTTGTATGTGCAATTGTCAAATAGCACCTGCAGATCCAGGTGTTCTGGGAGATGCTGCTCAGATCCAGCACATGGGTAAATAACAGTGTTAAAGTTTCCTGTGAAATTTTCAGAATTTGAAAGGAAAGAACCAGGTTGTGAAACAACTTTACTTCAGTTTATCACATAGAGATCTCTCTCTTACCCCATGACGAGGTCTTTCACCTATTTTTCTAATTCATTGTGTGCAGTGCAGATACATTGAACATTGTCAGACTGTGGTATCCTGCTGGTATTCCACATACAACTTGCCTGTTTGGGAGTTTGTTCCTGTTTTATGTGTTGTAGTGTACACATATACGTGTAAGTGCTCAAAAGCCTCCGCCCCCTCCCCCCCCCACCCATGTGTATATAAATGTACAGAGGAGTGGCATGATGTGACAGTTTATATGTATAGGGTATTCAGATTTGCTGAGAAATCTGGTGCATTTCAGAAACTAATCAGCAGCAAATTTGTATGCTACAGTTTCCACAATGTACAGCCTTCTTTCCTTATGTTGACAACCTGAAGAACAATAAACAGTTATTCAGAGTGACACTGGTGTTGTATAGATACTAGACTAAGTTCAACACATACATGAAATTTTCCTGCATTGCATGTGTGATAAGCTGTTTATGAAGTACCCACAGGGGACACATACTGTTTTTGCACCCCTTTCTTCTGCTGCTAGTTCCTCAACACATCAATGTGAACACGATAACTCCAGAAGTTTTTGAGCTACAGCTTCATATTGCACAGGATTCTAGTTCTCTAAGGGTTTGGTCAAGTTTGAAGATGGGTGACGTTGACCCCATTCACATGGTCAGGGAGCCACGTTAGTGAATTTAGTTCTGCATGATAACTTGAGAAGTTTTTTCAACTAGGGCTTTTATATTGTAAAGGGATGATAGTTCTCTATAAGGACTTGGTCAAGTGTGAAGATGGGTTCCAAGGTCACAGAGCCACATTAGTGAATTCGCCAATACATTGACCAGAATGAGAGAACTACCAGAAGTTTGGCAGGCAAGGCTTTCATATTGCACACTCGGGACCCTAAGGTCAACAACTGGAAAGGGCTCATGGGAGACACATTGTTTTCTCTGGGAAAATCAGGTGTTTTTTTTCAGCAAGTCTATTAAATCAATCAGATAGTGGCCAACAGGAGTATAGAATGGTGTCCACTGTCCCTGGTTGTTGCCAAGCACCAAGGTCCTCTGTTGACCTTTTGGTGGCAGGCAGTGGCACTTCCACTTTGTGCTGCTGAAATGGTGCAGACATCTTGAGGAGGGGGAGGATATTTACTAGGGACTGATTTAAGGATTGTGGCCTCAACATATGGCTGGAAGAAGGAAGATGAGTTTAATGAATTATAAACATAAAT
Source organism: Hermodice carunculata (assembly GCA_964020975.1). Taxonomy (NCBI): domain Eukaryota; kingdom Metazoa; phylum Annelida; class Polychaeta; order Eunicida; family Amphinomidae; genus Hermodice; species Hermodice carunculata. Next base: position 66,376,614 of record OZ026619.1, read on the forward strand.
ATGAGGTAGGGCCAGCTATCCCCATAGTTTCAGTGGAGACAACAAAGCCAGTGCACACGTACTACAGTGGTCCCTGTCTTGAGAGGCCACCCCTAGGGCAGGTGAAAATGTGGTCTTTCATTAGAGGTATAACATGGAAAAGATAGCACAGTGTTCTGAGAGTGGTCTCTCATTGGAGGGGTCTCTCAAGACAGGTACCACTGTACTAATAATAGATTCTGCAAGACTGAAACTCCCAAAGGAGAGTCTGTACAGTTCAGTCATGTGGATCAGAAACAAGGGGAGTATGTTAAAAGATTATATTACATAAAATACTTGTATGCCAGAAGATCCCACAATGGACAGAAAGTCACAGAGATCATTTGCTTTGGAGGCTTATATGCGGACTAGGCACACTTTCAAGTTTAGTATATAATTTGGCCAAAGATCATTGACAAGACGCTTTATTCCAAGGCTGTATCTTCCCTTGCGAAAGAATGAATGTTACCAGGGTAACATTTCTCCAGCATTCTAATTGGAAAGTTTCAGTGCACTCCCTCATTTTGATTTGGCTTAATGTCCCTCTTAATACACTGTTTGCTTGAGGACTAAAATGCAGTAGTGTATGAAGGCAATTTTATTACTATATTTAGGATACTACATAATATATGTTGAGAGAAATGTAGTATAATCCACATCATTATGATGACCTTCCTTTAGTCTACATTTAAAATAAGGGGATAAGACTAAGAGTTGCTTCATGTACACATACGGTGAAACTTCGTTTCATCAAATAAGGGGATCAGAGTTGCTTCATGTACACATACAGTGAAACTTCATTTCATCAAATTTCACCGAAAATGAAATAGTAGTTTCCTAGTGATTGAAAAAATTGTAACTTGTGTGTCTGTCTGTTGTTATAAGTGTCAATAGTGTGGTATTTCAGCAAATATATAGGTCCCTTACAAACTTCTGTGTCAGATTATTATAGGTTTGATGCACAAAAACACCAGTAACAAATTTATTTATTTGCATTCAAGGTACATGAACAGTTACATGTGGTGCATACATTATCAACTTGACTCAACAAGTGTTTACAAACATCTTGACATAGTTAACATACACCAAGTGAAACCTCCATATGCTTGGCCATGGGACAATCACAGTGTCTGAAAGTGCATAACATTAAAGCAGGTAAAATGCACAAAAAATTTAGCTCTACAAATGTTCATGGAAGTTGTACTGTTCAATAATTCACAAAACCCTGAGTTCCGTTCATCCAAACCCTGGGTTTTGTAATAAAACCCACAGTTTTGCTAACAAAACCATAGGTTTTATCACAAAAGCCTGGGTTTTATAAGCAAAATCCAGGATTTTGTTACAAAACCCTGGGCAAAACTAGGGGTTTTATGAACAAAACTCAGGGTTTAGGTCCTAAATCATGGGTTTTGAGCATGAAATCCACAGTTTCAGAGCAAAACTCTGAGTTCTGATCACAAAACCCTCGGTTTTTTGTTATATTTTAAACAAAACCCTCTGTTTTGCCAGAAAACATTGGGCTTTGTAACACTTTGACATAATAGAGCAAAACCCATGGTTTTGCTGTCCACAAAACCCTAGGTTTTATTTTGAAACAACAGATCAAAAACCCTGGGTTTTGTGACTCCACAAATCCCCGGATTTTGAAAAAGTGTAATGTCCACGGTTTTGTAACCAACCAATCACGACAGCTGTTACTTGGTAGGCCCAGGCTACTCAGCTTGAAAATAGCACCAAAACTACAAGTGGTTCAGTTTGCGTGATCATTAACATCATTATAAGTTATACCATGCATAGTCTAAAATTAAGTTCTATATGACACAACCAGGATATGTGTATTAGTTGAAGAACAAGAGGGTGTGCATTCATGAAAATAATCCAAAAGGCAGGAAGGGCCATGTGGACAATTTACTGAATGCGAAGCCTCCAGTTCTTTAATTTGTTTAAAACTTTCATCGGTTGCAAATAACTAATTTATCGCACAGTAAATGATGAAGTCCTGGAAATTTTGATGATCTGAATAGCGTTTTCAGCCCGATCTTTCAATCATAATTGTCTAAAAATTTATTGTTTGTGGTCATATTGTCCTTGACTTGAATGACCTAGATGTGAAGGTGTAAACAAAGCCACGTGGTCTGACCACTATGAAATATAAGACAGAAACTTAATAGCATTGCAACATGCATGGCGTGTTGGACTGGGGAGCAAGAGGTCGCTGGATCAGTTCTACCCAAACACTTCTTTTATTTTTAATTGGGTAGCAATTTCGGACTGGAAATTTTTCAATATTGAAGTTGTCTGTTCTAAGAACAAGACTGTGACGTCAGAAAATGTTTAAATTGCCTTTAGTTATGTGGTGTTTATATATCAACCAGTGTATTGTCCTGCTCCTAAACTGACCTAGCCGTGTGGGTGCACTGAATGAAGCCCAGAGAATTCAACAGTTCTTGATAAGATGCCAAGCAATCTTGCGCGATTTGCAGTGCATGTCAACAAAAAAACATGTAAATTACAACTCAGTATTCGGAAATGGTAATTTGTATGGGGGAAAAATATTATTGTTCCCTGAAACAAATATTATGGTCTGCTTTGACCAAAAAAAAAACAGCCACAGGGGCATGCCATCACAGATGGGATTTTCATCCTTGCAGAGCTCTCAGGGAAGAGCTTAAAAAATTATCTTTCACAAGATGCAATAATTGTGAATGGTGGGATAAAGGTGGAATAAGAATACAGTGAAAAATTTAGACTGAGCCATGTTGAGATAATTATCACCACAATGTCAAGTGTCAGTCAATTTCGTAATTAACGGTCACATCACTGCAGCTGCACAACGTACGGTAGGTTCTACAGTTACTCAGCAGATCAGAGGCCTTATGCTGCTATCCCTTCAGGCTGGGCACACAGTTCCAAAAAACCAGTCTTAATTCATTAAATTTCTTAAAAACACGTATATGGTATACATCCCACATTTTGTCTTGTACCGAAAACAGGAGTTCAAAGTGCACACAGTGATAAAATATTAGACGACGTTGAAGTCCCAAATCGATGACTGTTCTGAGAGATCCCCCGTTTTGGCAGGATCTTTGTTTACAGCATGAAAGCGGTGTTGTGAGTGGTTGGTATATCCATATAAACCATTTTAGCAATAAATTACAAAACCATGGGTTTCGTGACATCCAAAATCTCAGGGTTTTGCCAGATATTCAAAACCATGGGATTTCTGACGTCACAAAAACAAGGGTTTTGTGAATTATTGAACAAAGCAACTGCAATACCCAAAGTTATCAAAACAAAACTCCGGGTTTTGCAAGTTATCAAGAAGACTAAACCATTTCACAGAACACCTTTTGTGATGCCACAAAACCGTGGCTTTTGCAAATTATTGAACAAAACAACTGCAAAACCCAGGGTTATCATGACAAAACTCGGGCTTTTGAAACAAAAGTGTGAATTTTGTTAAAAGATTGGATAAGAAAGCAAAACCCTCGGTTTTGTTACAAAACCCAGAGTTTTGTCTACAAATCCATGGGTTTTAACACAAAACTTCAAAAAAATCCAAGGTTTGGTCTACAAAACCCAGGGTTTTCTTTATATTATTGAACAAAATTTAAAAATTGTGATATCTGTTTTGTTATCTTGGGTAGTTTACAAAACCATGGGATTTGCAAGCAAAACTCAGGGTATTGTTAGAAAACTCATGGTTTTACATACAATACCCTAGATTTTGTTTGTGGTACAAAGCCCTGGGGTTTGTTTACAAATCCCAGGATTTTGTGAATTATTGAACAGTACAACTTCCCATAAATGTTTGCACAACTCATAATTGGACATTCAACAAGAGCAAGCTGATTTTGTACAAAAATAAATAAATAAACAAATAAATAAATAAATATATGCCTCCCTGTGCATGATGTTCATACGTATCTTATACAACACCACGCCTGCTGCGTAAACTTTTCCCCTTCAAATCATCCAAAAACCACCTGGAGGTCAAATACAAACAGGAGCAACAGTACCATATATCTTCTTTGTCACGCGGAACCAAAAAATAAAAACAATTATCGCAACCCAATCTCTCTGCACTCCAAAGCGGCTCCAGTCCCTGTCTATGTCTAAATCTATATATTAATTTCCATATTGTCACATTCAATTCAAAAATTTTGAAAATTCTAAGCTTCAAGTGTCCTCTACTTCAATGTTTTTGACTAATTTCAACAGCAATGAAAAACAATTTGAATGAGAATTGTAGATGAGACCTAACAAAATAACAGGACCCAGGTCAACAGCTTTCCATGGTGTGAGTTGCACACTTGGTGCCCCAGCACCCAACCCACAGCAAGGCTGGATGTTGATTCACTCTTAATAGGAGGAATTCATAAGTCACTGCGGACCAGTTCTTGCTGCATTTGTCGCCAGGCAACAGAACTATGCCTCCACCATGATGAGGGCATTTTCATGAACTTTGTCACTGAAAGATCTGAAAATTAGACTTTTTTTGCTAAACAAATGCAAAATTCTGAATATTTTAAGCAGCTATTTATGTTTTGAAGCACATGCATGACTTTTATTAGGCTTTTTCTTTCTCAGATTGCAATTTTTTATTACAAAACATATTTTCCCCTACAAAATACATGAATTTGCCCTCCTCCCTGTCAAGTTCCTTGTTGTAGGATAGAGGGCAGCACATGACCACAGTTACTTATGAATACCTCCTATTGAAGGAGAAAGGGTTAACGACAGAAAGGGCACTTCTCTGTGAGCCTTGCTGCTACATGCATACAGTGTATCACCCATCTGCAATCCCAAGTGAGGTCTTGCATGAACACATACTTTCACTGACTCCTCAACATCAAGGACAGACACTGATTTCCCTTGTCTGCTTAACAGACAAAATTCCATGCATTCTCCACTCCACGTCTGTCCATCACTCAATGGATGGTGTTCAGGTTTGTAAAGCAATGTGAAAGGTTGTCAGTCACTGATCGGCCTTCCTCAGTTGCCATGGTTACCGTCAACAGAAAATGAAGGAATAAGAATGGCCATTGGTAATGGTAATAAGGGTCAACTGTATTATTTGCATCACTCGAAGCTACAATCTTCTCATTTTTATTACCCTGGCTATAAATAAAATATTGCATAAACCAGTCATGGTTACTCATCTACATATACATGATATGGGCAGACATAATAAAAAGCTGAACATTTGGATACCTTTCTAAGTATGTTGGTACGGATCCTCATTCCTGGTTTAAGCATTGTCTGACAAGGTATGCAGTGGAACCTGTCTCAGACCACCCCTTAGGATGACGAAATTATGGTCTCTTCCAGGACGGGTGGTCTCCCAAGACAGGGACTAATGCACTCCACCTGCCCTTGCAGCAGCTGCAGTATGTCTTGCCAGACAATGTCAAAAACAGCAACTTCAGACTAGGATTATTGGGCCTTGAATTGAAACACTGACTAGTAAACCTTTCAGTGGCAGATGGTACATTTTCTGCAGCAGTTGGCGGCTTTCAACGGCAATGCTGCTCTCTGCCGCTGTCTGCCAACAACGATAAGTAGGGTCCTTTTGGGATCAGTGGCACATGGCGGCAGGCAGCATGACTCGGCATCAGGCCCTTTTTGATTACATTTCTGCACCTCTGTGCTGCCATCTTCCTGCATGTCTTTAAATGCTGCCTACTACTGCATGTAAAATAACCAAGAGGCCCTTGGGCCTAATGCTCTGCTGGCACTATGGCTACACCTAAATCTTCATTTCAAAGTTGCAAGTTCTCAAGTGACTTTTGGACATATAAAGCTTATGTGATTTTAGTGTCTCATTTGTCCACCAGATGGCACTTCGCTCATGTAATCATAGCTTATTTGTGCAATTCCTGTGACTATTGTGGTTGCATGTGCCAAGACAACAATCAGTAAGCACTTAACTTTATGTCCTCGGTGACCTTGGGACAGAAGATGAAGGTCACTTAGATTATGTAATACAAGAGGCCCATGGTCCTTGTGCTGTGCTGACATTGTCATTGATGTCCACGTTACACTCTGTCATTATAAAATCACCTCTTTCAACTTTACAGGCATGGTGACCTCACAAAAAGGTCAAGGTCACTGATATTGCATAACATCCTAGCATTGGACATGGTCCATATATCCTATCAATTTGGAAAGTCTAATCTAATCATTTTTCTATTATATAGAATTTTACATCTTAAGACACATTTTGGCTCGTAATTTCTGTCAAATTACACGTGGTGCCACTGGTATTATTAGCAACTTAGATTTGACCTCCCGGACAATCACACCAAATCTGGTGAAGATCTGCCACAAATTAAAGACGCTACAGTGTTTGCAATATTTTCACATTCTGATGCTGATATTACATATAATTGTAGGTGGCATCACCAATATCAAAAAGGACCTAGATTCCCATACACCCTATAGGCGCTATCCTGGACACAAGATTTTCACATTTTGACCTGTATATTATATAATACTGTAGGTGGCACCACCAACATTGATGTCAATGAAGATTTTCATACACTTTATAACTTCGAAACGTTATATGGGCCTAGCTCAAATATTGTGGGGTGCAGAGCATTCACGAGACGACCCCTATATTCAATCTGGCCATTTGACCTTCACCTTTAACTGGGATTATAAAATTGTTACTGTTCAGAATGTGTGCCCCACATCCAGCTTTCCATACATGGTCTCTTTGTTCAAATAGGGTTATAACTTTTCGAGCAATTGAAAAAAAAAAAAAAAAAAAACTGGATAAGCCCCAAACTTCATAAATTCTGGTTCACAAAAAGTGGGTCACTAAGTACAGTTTTATGTACAGATTACAATGTAATCAAGTGGAACTTTGATATATGGGAGGCTCAATTCTCTTTGCTATTAATGTCCAAGCTACACCCTGTCATAACAAAATCAAATCTTTCAACTTAACAAGCATGGTGACCACACTAAAATAAATCAAGGTCACTGATATAACATAAAATTATCACAGTGGACATGGTCTATATATCCCATCAATTTGGCAAGTCTAATCTGCTTACTTTCCCAAATATGAAATTTTATATCTTAAAACACATTTTGGCTCATAATTTGCATCAAATTATAGGTGGTACCACTAGTATCATTATCAACCTAGATTTTGACCTCCTGCACAATCCCACCAAATTTGGTGAAGATCTGCCAAAAATTTACAGATGCTAGAGTGTTCACAAGAATTTCACATTTTGACCCCTATACTACATAATGTTGGCGGCACCACCAATAGCGAAAGGGACCTAGATTTTCATCCACCCTGAAAGTCCTGAAAGTTATATTGGGCTAACTTGAAAACTGTGGAAAGTATCAAGCTCACAACCCAAAGGTTATGGACAGATGAAATGAGGGACGGATGGACAGAGTGACAGACACATGGACATACGCAATCATATAAGCTCTGCCACCTTAGCAGAGCTAAAAATTGGGTGGAACCTAAAACCGAGCAAGTAATTAAAGAGTACTACATCAAATGTTTCCATGTATATACCAGCTCTCTCAAAATACTAAAGGACTTTTCACTCTTTTTTTCAATACCTGTACATGCACCTCAAAAGAAAAAGAAAAGTTAGAAAATTGTCAATTGCTTAAAAATAAAAAAGCATGTGCTTCTTTTACAAAGAATAATTATGTCCTTGTGCAAATTCCATTGCTCCACACAGCTTATTGTTAACAGATCAGTGATGGTAATGTACTACGTGTGTTTACAGTGTACTCTTGATGCGAAGTGACAAGTATGCTATAAAACACTTATGTTCCCAAATGATGGACACAACAACTCTTTCTGGGCTGAGAAACTATGTTGTTGTTTTTTTTTAAACATGGAACCAAAGTTGAATTATAGGAACACCATTAAAATAATCCATAACAGTTCATCAGCAGAATATTTGTGTACACTTGAATACATACATTTATAATTCCATAGTACTTGGGAAAACCATGGTACATTTCAGTCCAATGAGATGCAATAAGCACTTCATCATGCATGTCCAAAGTGATCAGGACATCAAATGCAGTTGAAGCAAAATGGCCTGTTACATGGATTACTCTCACTGCAGGAATAATGAGACACATTCAATGATGTAGACTGAGGTAAATGTGGAACATCATGCTTCTCCCTGTTTCTACATGGGGAACTGTCTGTAAAAAGCTTTTTCCTGCTGCAAGGGTCCACGTTTTTGGCTGAAGGACCTCCTTCCATGTATGCGGCGCGGTGCTCCCTACATGGAACACCAGTCCTCCTGCTATGCCCTCCAGAGTCTGTTCCATGTGGGAAGGTAACATCCTCCTCTGATAAAGATGTGTCACTGCTACGCGCACTCGTTTCACATGCATATTTGTCTCTGTGTCTTGAGACTTTCCTTCCAGATCTACTGTTACTTTTGCAAACTTTTCCATGCAAGTGGACTCTTTTCAGCTGACCTAGCCGTTTGTTTTCTGTACTTGACAAATTTCCACACAGGTTGTTTTCACCACTCAGGGAACTGTCCCTTTTGTCAGTGATCTTCCTTTTAAGTACATGTTTCAAAGTGGCCTTGCTGCTACCATGTCTCTTCCAGCTGCTGTGGTCATATGAACTCATACCTCTGTCAGGCCTGAATGTTTTAATAAGAGGGCTGTTTAGCACACAAAATGTACGATCAGATTCATCACTGCTACTGTTCACATAAGCTACCACATCATCTCTCGTGAGAGACTCCTTTTTACAAGGTTCATTTTCAGAATACATTTTCTCAGATAATTTCATGTTGGAAGTCTCCCTTTCAGGGCAGTCCTTCTCAGAAGTTTCAATTTCAGAAAACTGTTTCTTAGATATCTTCATCCCGGAAGTTTCCCTCTCAGGGAAGTCCTTTTCAGAAGTTTCATTTTCTGAAGGCTGTTGTTCCTCAGACAACTCCTTCTCAGAAGTTTCAATTTCAGAATACTGTGTCTTAGATATCTTCATCTCAAAAGTCTCCCTCTCAGGGAAGTCCTTTTCAGAAGTTTCATTTTCTGAAGGCTCTTGTTCCTCAGACAACTCCTTCTCAGAAGTTTCATCTTCAGAAGACTGTTGTTCCTCAGACAACTCCTTCTCAGAAGTTTCATCTTCAGAAGACTGTTGTTCCTCAGACAACTCCTTGTCAGAAGTTTCACTCCCAGAGGACTGTTTGTCAGGAACAATAACTGAGAGCCCATCAAGTGCAAAGGATGGCAGGCTCCCAACATGCTTAGTTGGAGTACTAGTCTTTTGCACAAAACTGCTGCCAGCTCTTGAACTATGTCCAGTAGTGCTTTGTAGTTCCTGACTTCGTGTTTCATCTCTGTCCGAAACACTATTTGCACCCAATGCATTTTTCCTCCAGGACTTACCTCGTGTTTTTGAGGGACCCAAGGGAGAATGTGCCATAGGCATCTTGAACAGAACCACAGAACATTTACTGAGTGCTTTGTGTTTCTCCTTTTGGCAGCCTACATTCACTTCTGTTGGACACGGCCCTTCATCATCACCATCAAAATCACTATCATGCACACAAGTTTCTGCCCCACTGCAAGTTTCATCTGTTGCTGCAGACTGATGTCTTGCATGCAATTCTACACGTTCTAAACACCTCATTTCTTTGCATTCTGGCTGCAGTTGTTCTGCCCTGTCCACATGAGATGTACCAGTTTCTGTTCTGTGATGATACACTTGCACATCATGTTTGTTAACACATTCTTGTTGCACAGAATACAAGGGTGAGTTTGGCTTCATTTGAGACATAAATTCAGATGGAGAGTTTGTGGTGTAAGCTTTGAGAATGCGTGGAGTGTGAACATCAACTTCTCTAATTTGGTCTGTTGTGCCACCCAAGAACAAATTATCATGTTTCACTGGTGATGGAGGACTATGAAAGATAGGCTTGACATGCACAACTTTGCTATTTTTATCATTTTTGAAATTGGATTCCTCTGGATCTTGGTGAATGGTGATTCGCCTTAGTCTTATATCGGTGGATGGACCAAAAAAGGGTTTTTGATTCAGTTCAATGCTTTTGTGAGGCTGATTTGGATGCACAGACAAGGCTTTATCTAAGGATTGGAATTTCAGTGGGTCTTCTCCTACAAGTTCAGTTTTCATTTGACACTCTGTGAACTTATGTTCTTGTTCCTTGTGATTTGACATAGATGTTTCCACATCAGCATATGACACTTCCTTGGTAGTGGGCAAACTATATGTCCCTGAACTATGCCCATGATCACCAAGGTCTAAGAGCATTCTGCTGTTACCACATGAACCTGGTGTAAGAGAAACAAGTTTTGTAGATGAAGGGATCCAGTCTGGCTCTGAACTTACCTCTGTTTTATTACAGGTTGCGTTGGCGCCTGTTTCTGCTCCATTCAAAGTCACTGGAATTATCTTACGTGGCTTTTTATTACATGTTGTGTTGGAGTTTGTTTCTGCTCCATTCAAAGTCACCGGAATTATTCTACGTGGCTTTTTAAGTTCACTGACATTCCCAAGATTTTTATCGAAATGACCATTGACACCTTTAAAAATGTGCTCAGTGCATAATCTATCAGTCTTTACTGACTTAATGTTGTTCTGTTGAAGATATTGTCTTTGCACATCACTGGTAGTTGACTGATGAGTGTTGTCTGCCTTAACAACATCTCTCTGGCCCGGCTGACCTGCCTTCCCGGGTACCAGTTGACTTTGCCTTGACTGAATGCACGTGGTTCCCTGTCTGATGTTGCCTGTTCTTGCAGACCAGTTCCTCCAACTTTCCTGTATTTCATGCTGTTCCAGACACAATGGCATTGGAGACTTAAAGATTTCCACAATCTGACTGGTAGTCAAATGGTACAGACTTTGGCCATTCAGCCTTCTTGCTGGTACAGACACACTGGGACTGCGTGGACTTCCCCTGCTGCCTGGAGTCTTCGTCATTGGACTACTGGTGGAATTCATTAAATGTCTGTCTGGTGCTGGGGATGTTGAGCAACCCCCTGCAATGTTTGTTGCTTGTGAATTTGTAAAGCAGACTCTGTTTGATGCTGGTGATTTTGAATAACTTCCTACAATGTCTGTTGCTCGTGAATTTGTGAGAGTGACTCTGTTTGATGCTGGTGATTTTGAATGACTCCCTGCAATGTCAGCTGCTTGTGAATTTGTGAGAGTGACTCTGTTTGATGCTGGTGATTTTGAATGACTCCCTGCAATGTCAGCTGCTTGTGAATTTGTGAGACTGACTCTGTTTGATGCTGGAGATTTGGAATGACTCCATGCAATGTCAGCTGCTTGTGAATTTGTGAGACTGACTCTGTTTGATGCCGGAGATTTTGAATAACTCCCTCCAATGTCTGTTGCTCGTGAATTTGTAGGACAGACTCTGTTTGATGCTGGTGATTTTGAATAACTCCCTACAATGTCTGTTGCTTGTGAATTTGTAGGACAGACTCTGTTTGATGCTGGTGATTTTGAATGACTCCCTGCAAAGTCTGTTGCTTGTGAATTTGTGAGCCTGACTCTGTTTGATGCTGGTGATTTTGAATAACTCCCTACAATGTCTGTTGCTTGTGAATTTGTAGGACAGACTCTGTTTGATGCTGGTGATTTTGAATGACTCCCTGCAATGTCTGTTGCTTGTGAATTTGTGAGCCTGATTCTGGTTGATGCTGGTGATTTTGAATAACTCCCTGCAATGTCTGTAGCTTGTGAATTTGTAAGAGTTATTCTCTGACAACCCCCCATTAGTTTACCTCTTCCATCAACATGATCAATATTCCCAGGCTCTGATGCCAATGTGCCATACCCTTTTGGTTGTGTCAAGAACTTTGGGCTTGGTACTTCTCTCTCTTTGATCATGCCAACATGATGCTTTGGGGTGTGCCCACCTGTACCTTGACTGACCAGGAAGGTCTCACTCATGTTGGTATTTTGGACCTCCTGTTTCACATCAGGATGATTTGGTTGTGCTACCCTTAGATTTCCTGATTCTTCCATCCCAGCTGTTTTCAATACAATACGTTTTGTCTTGCCTTCTGGTCCAGCCTCTGGCAAAAACAGCCGTCCATTGGAAGAAGGGCCATTGTCACTGCCATTGCTGCCACCTGGTGGCTGCAAGTGGCCACACTGACTTACAGTTTCACTGATGGTTTCAATTTTGATAGTACTGTGACAACTAGACCCGGCACCAGACGTATAAATGCAGCTGCTGTCTTTGGAAATGCATACAGTTTCTTTCCTTCTGAACACGTCTGACTGATCATCAGTCCACACAATTTGAGAGCTGTGGTCACGCTCACTGTCCTGTTCATCAGTACAAAGGACTTTTATCTGTTGCTGTAATGAGAGTGTCCTCCGTTGTTCACGTCTTTTTGTGGCTGATTTATTTTCAGGGGAAATTGCAGAAAAACCACTAGAATCTGACTGCCAGCCGCCGTCTTCATCTTCTGATACAGTAGGCATCTGTCCTGACAAAGAGGACCCATCCTCGGAATCTGATTCAGAAGATGATAAAATGGTCTCCGCATCACTCGACTCATCGAAGCTTGATTCCTCCTCTCTATCTGCAAGCATTCACAAACCAACATACTGAATGGGTCTGCATCAATGTTCATGCACTTTTTCCTTTTAAACAATGTGTATCTTCTTATTCCACATATTACCTACGAAATGGTTTTATGCTGATAATCTGTTGGCATTAAAACCTGCTCTAGTGGGCACAGTCCTCTGCAACCATTCCCTATATTTTCCATGTAAGTTCACCTATCCCCTTTGGACAACTACATACATATCTTCTCAGAGAAAACATTTTGCTGGTCTGAAAGGTGCCACTTTTCCAGGTTTTACTATACATGTACATATATGATTGATGTACCTACTCTCAATATGTTCCTGTTGTGGATAGGGTGGGCCAAAACAGTGTTATTATCACTTACTAATCTATCTTTATACGTGATGAGTTGCCGGTTTCTTAGCTGTGCAATTTGGTGCAAAAATGTCCTGATGTCTATAGCTCTGTTCCCCAGCATCTCAGCTACGGGGGTAAATGCATATTTATGGGTTCCTTATGCTAAGCAAAAGCACACTTTTCAGAGAATGCAAATGTTTTGTATTTTAACAATCACAGAGATACTAGCTTTTTAGACTTTTCATAAACTGATTTCATGTTTATTTATACAAAATTAGATATAACAGTGGTGCCTGCATCACTGAGGGGACTACCGTATACTAATATGGGGCAGTTTAGGGCAGCAAATATATATCAGCTGTGACGCTGGGTAAACTGACCTTGGATATGGGTACAAAGTCAACTGTACACAGTAGCAAATTGATGAACATAAAATCCAGCATCCAGAAGCAAAAAAAGTAGCTGTATGACCTTGAGAATTGGGTCAAGGTCACTCATGTTTGAACTTAACCATGGCCCTATAGAGGACTATAGTCATGTACAATCTAAAACACATAAATGAAAATGTTAATAAATAAATTATTGTGTGGACACTGAATTTCACAAAAGTCGCTGTGTGACATTGGAAGTTAAGTCAAGGTCACTCATGTTCAAACCTCACCTTGGCCTGATGAAAAACTATGATGATGTGCAACATGAAATCCCTATAGCTTCAAAACTTCACAAGTTATCTGAACCAAATTCACTAATGTGGTTCTGTGACCTTGGGAAATGGGTCAAGGTCACCCATCTTCGAACTTGACCTAGCCCTTACAGGGGACTATAATCTTGTCAAATATAAAAGCCTGAGCTCAAAAGCTTCTCAAGTTATCATGTGGAAATGACACCAAATTAACTAATATGGCTCTGTGACCTTGGAAATTGGGTCAAGGTCATTTATCTTTAAGTTTCACCTAGCTCTTACAAATGACAATAAGACTGTACAATACGAAAGCCCTAGCTCAAAAACTTTATTAGTTAAAAAGTTTTAAAAAGTTATTATACAGACACCAAATTCACTAATGTACGCCATGGAAGTGGCATGGTTTTAACGTCCAGAAACTGCATAAAACGGCAAAATTGTCACCCAATACAACCACATTTCCCTGTTGTACTCACAATTCCACTGGGCATGCACTGCCAGATTAGACTGCACTTGATGTCTCATGGCTCATTTGATGCTTCTGTCAGGGTAAATGTGGTTGTATCGGGTGACAATTTTGCCATTTTACGCAGTTTTCGGACGTCATAACCACATGACTTCTGTGGCATATGCTGAAGAAAAGCTGTTTGTGAGTTTCCGACCGTATCTAAACATGTTTAGTGTGAGGTAGAAGGATAAAATGTTGTTCGTCTTATAGATTTGGTTATAAGGAACACAGACACATGGTTTTACCACAGCCATGAGGATATATTAACTTTATTCAAGCAAATGCGAAGGTACTGTTGAATGTTGACACGTTACTTTCATTGCATTTTTACATCCCCCTTTCTAGAATAAGTATAATTTTGTTTGCTTGTTTTGTTTTTTTTTGGAGGGGGGGGGGGGGTTGACACACTGATGTCAATTGAAAATTAAACAAGACCTTCTTTAACTTACCTTCCCTACATCACCACTTATAAAATGCTAGATGCACAGGTCAATCGAGACCAGTGTGGATTAAAGCTTTTTTCGTTTTAAATCTTACCTTAACTAGTTTTTTTCCAGTCGCCAAGGCTATTTTAAAAATCTCATCAAAGAGTACATCCCTCTAACATGTCTAAATACTCACCCACGATGAATGTAGCATTGTCAACTCTTTGGCTCTGACTCTGGCTCGAGTAATAAAAGTCACTCTACAATTGCAAGGAACACAAAAGCTGATTAGCTCACACAGTAACGACTTTTTACATTTCTGTACCTGTTAGGTAATTAACTGCTTCACTTTATTGACACTTTGCCTGCATCAAGTCATACTTTTATGCCCACAACCAAAGTTCATATTGACAGTCTTAAATATTATTATTTTTTTCTTTGCATATTCAATGCTTCAACAGGTCCGTAACTGAAGTTAAATTCACTATGAAAATATATTCTGAGTATCAAAGTTGGCCAAATGATAATTAGAGACTACACAGTCGAGTTAATATGAGCTCCTACATACCTGTTGGCTGTTTTTGTTTTCTTCACCAGCATACTGTGCATCTAATAGGCGTGACCAGTCTGGAAAAGAACGAAGTATTGTATGTCATACCTGACCATCAAACATATTTCGCTAATAAAATGCAATGATTTAGGGTTGGGATGGAGAGCTGATGTACCTGGAGAGCATATCTTTATTAACATGAAGTTGAACACTTGAGCGAGTAAAACCACCAGTCCTGGAATGTGTCAATATTGTTGAGAACTATTACAATCATCACCTGATCATAGAACCTATGTTCAATGGTGTCAATATTGTTATATCCATTGCATTTATCAGACTCATAAATTAATTTTCATGAAACAGAGCCTTTTATTAGTTGTGATTATTCTGCATATAATATTAAATTGAGAGTTTTGCAGTTTAGTTTCCATGCAACAGTTAAAAGGGAGCTGAAATATTTCATTCCATTTTTCATCAGAGATTTCAAATTTGGTATTCCATTTATGTACTGCTGTTGGAATTACACTGCGCTTGTTTTAAAATTCCCAGTAAAAATTCTTACTCATTATAAATTTCATTGGACCATCATTCTAACTTCAATATATATTTTGTACTGGGCTGTTTTCACATGGCTTATATCTTGGTCTTTTATCTTTTGTTTCCAGGTAGGCGGAAATGCATCAATGAGGCCATAGTACAGAAGAACATTAATGTTCACATTATACCTTTGCTGAAAGTGATCAAAAGACAGCAGTTCTCCTTGTTTATAAATTAAGTATAGCACAAACATTACACCTTTTTCATACAAATCTTGGTAGAAAACTGATTTGCAATTCTCCTTACTAAAGTCATTACTGGCTGAAGTCATTTTCAAGTTTCTCAACTGTCGAGTTTAAGTCAGCGGAAATGACCCAGTGACCTTGTGAATGAGCTCAAGGTCACCCATATACTGTGTAAGTCTCACCCTCTTGGCAAGAAGTGTTCCTATGCAATTTCAAAGCAATTGGCA
Source organism: Hermodice carunculata (assembly GCA_964020975.1). Taxonomy (NCBI): domain Eukaryota; kingdom Metazoa; phylum Annelida; class Polychaeta; order Eunicida; family Amphinomidae; genus Hermodice; species Hermodice carunculata. Next base: position 66,392,732 of record OZ026619.1, read on the forward strand.
CAGCAGTTTCAGAGATTTTGTTTCAGATTTGGTAAAAAAAAATTGAATAAAACAAGAAGACTGTGACAGTCCTAGAACTTCAGAATGATGTCAAAGTAACCTTCATTTAAGACCATCATTGCTGTTGCTAACATGAACACATCCCCTTATGTATAATTTTTTTCCTGAATTATGATAATTTGTTAAAAATTAGAAAATGACAGCACCACCATGCAGTGAACAAATTTGGTGGACATAAACTCCATGTACATACCCAACATGTCTCAAGAGGATCCAACTTCTGGTTTGGGAGAACAAGTCAAGAAAAACAGAAAACATAAAAAAGCCTTTAAAAAAAAAGTAAAAAATAATCACAGTGCTGCCTGTTGAACTAGTAAGGTCTAGGGGTCCTCAGAAATATCCCTATGCAAATTCAAAGCAACTGGATATGCGATTTCAGAAGTGTTTTTTGATGATTTTGCCCAAAAAATGAACAAAAAAATACATAAAAATCCCCAAAATCATTGGTGCATGATCATTAGAATGAAATTGGTAGACACCCACCCCAGCTACATCCCCACCAAGTTTGAAGTGAATCTGACCGATCCTCTGGGAGAAGTGAAAATGTCACTTACCATTGCAATCCCTTTGACCTGCATTGTAATCAATGGGAATGTATGCATTTACTGATAAGTATCCAAACTGAAAAATTTGTAAAAAATCAGAAGTGGAATATCTTCACCCAGTTGACAACTTTGTTTGACCATTCCACAAGCTAAATTTCAACAAAGTTTCAGAAGAATCTAGGAGTTGGTTTTGGAGAAGTCAAAAAACAGTTTTAACACACAAAAAATCAAATCCTTCCAAGGGTAGCGTGCAAGGCTTGGTCCCACAATTGGAATCTGATCCTGGTTGCCCCTGGGCAGCCCCAGAGCAATTGCTTGGTAGACCTACTGGAATTAAGCGTCAAGCCTCCGCTACAATTGCTGGCATGGCCAAAGCTGCCGACGGACGTGTTCCACAAAAACCCTCAAGTGCTCAACTTCCATGCTTGGCAGTTATCTCACAGCACATCCGCGACAGAGGCTTGTTGGAATCAGTTTCAGATAGAATCGCCAGAGGAGGGCTTTGATCTTCTCTGTTCACTGCGCTTGGTGCATAGTGTTTTCCAACTGGTGCACCAGTAGGGAATTCACCTTGGTCTACGCTTTTGCTGACATCGCTGACTTCTGGTTGTATCTGTGGGAAGTCTTAGGCAGAGCTCGAGAACAGTGGAGGGTTTCTGATCAGCAATCTCCTCAACCCTTGCCAATGCCTTGGACGTTTTAATCGGGAGGGATCCTTATCTCTCAGCACTCATTGTGTCCTTCTACACCGACAGACTGTTGATGCGACAGGCCTTCCTTGGTGGGACCTACTGCTAGTTCCTGTCATGTTGAAGCGGGGTCCCTCAAATACTGGACATGGAAATTTGTTTTCTATTAACACTGGTTTCTGGGACAAGACGAAGTGAGATCCATGCTCTGACTTATGACCGACTCCAATGCCTCACTTGGGCTTCCTTGCAAAGAACCAAGTGGCTTGAGATCTGGCTGCAACTTTCAAGGGTTTTACCCTCCATGCCTTGGATGCTGCTCTTCCTTTCCAGGAGAGAGCCCTGTGCCCAGTGAGAGCTCTCTACTGGTGCCTTTCTGGCACAGACGGACTCAAGAGGATGGAGGTTTGCCCTCCTTCTACCACTGAGTACCCCGTGTAAGGAGCAAGTTAACAGAAACACAATTTTATCGTGGATTAAACAGATGATCCTTAAGGCCTACGAGATCATCTCACTGGAAAGGCCTGCTGCCTTGCAGCTTGTCTCAGCAAGAGCTCACAAAGTGTGAACCTTCAATACCTCATGGCACGATAGTGCAAGAACAGGGCATTATGCCTTTGCTGGGGTCACAGGCTCCTTTGCTTAAGTTCCACAACTCGTTTGTTAGGCCTTCCAGATCTCATCAGAGCAGCCACCGTGTTCCAGGTTATAACAGTCTTGTTGGTTTAGATCAGATGCAGGCCTATAGGTCAGTGCATTTCTTAGTGGGCCTTGTAGGGCTTCATGCCTAGTTGACCTAATCTCAAACAGTACCAGGCAGTTTGTCCTAATGTCCCAGCATGTTGCTGGTTTGACATGGGAGTTCACTGCCCTAAGGAACCACATACCAGCCCCCCCCCCCCCCCCCCCCCCGGCACCCACCACGTTCGTGACTAGGTCCTGTTGAAGATCTGTAGGTGTGATGGAGCTGACATTAGTAGCGTCTACCCCCAAGGCGGACAGCTGTCATGTCAATGGGTGAGCAGCAGGGGGTTCAGTGCAGTTCCATGCAGGTCGGTAAAGAGGGTTACCCGTTTTTGCTGTTGGCTGCCTCAATGCCACGCAGCTCTGAGGTTTTTCCTTCAGACTCTGTGCAACCTCTCTCAATCTCCCTGTGCAATCTCAAGGCAATTGGCTGAGTGGTTTCAGAAAAGATTTTTTAAGATTTTGCCCAAAAATGAACAAAAAATTCATGAAAAAAATCTAAAAACCAATGAAGTACACGTATGACCATTCAGACAGCCTTGGTAGAGTCCCACCCAAGGTACATCTCTACCAAGTTTGAAGTAAATCTGGTTGACGGTTTGGGAGAAGTCAAAAATATGAATTTCCATTGCAATCTCCACTGACTCACTGGTAATCAACTGGAACGCATGTATTAACTGACAAGTAACCAAATAAAATATTTGTTATAAATCTGGGATTCAGAGTATCGCTACCTGCTGAACACCTTTATGTAACCCTCTCACAAGCTACATTCCCACAAAGTTTCAAAACAGTCTAAGTTACAGTTTTGAAGAAGTTGGGAAAAATTGCCTGAAGACACAAAATCACCCCCCCCCCCTTGGAAAAAAATCACAGTGCCACCTGTTGAACACTTTAGGTCTGGGGGTAAGATGGTTTTGGAGACGCCAAAAAATTTGAATTAGCATTGCAAATCCCATTGACTTACATTGCAATCGATTGAAATGCATGCATCAAGCGACAAGTACTTTTGAACAACTTTGACAGGGTATAAATTAACTATTTCCGAGATAAAATCTAAGAATAAAAGGCAGCAAGATTCTCACCCTGCTTCTGGGAACTGATTGGCTCACAGGTCATGCAAATGAAAATTTTCCAAGTCTCGGCATGTGACCAAGCATGCACACTGCACACTTTTAACAAACAAGCATGGTGGAGTCAATCATTCAATCAAACCGCAGTCACTTTTATATTTTCATGTCGCATAAGTACTGAATTTTAGTGACATATTGACAGCAGATATTTTGAAAACATTCAGAATGTTCCTGGTTAACCGCTGAAAGAAATATAGAGTGGAAACTGCATGCAATCAATGTCAAAATGGGAAACTTGTGCACTGGTATGCATTGTCAATCAATCTCGACGATGGTCTGTACTGAACAAAATCTGTGTGCGTTGTTATTTTTGCAAAGACAGTGCAACATTTACATAATTTTGGCACTACTGCTCAATAGTTATAGTGGACACCATTTAATATGTTGTACATCTCCAGAATAACATGCCATGTTGCCATACTTTGGCAATTACGCACACTGAAAGTTAATCTTTAGCATGTGCAACATTGGGTGGATAAACTCGCCTGTATCAGGATAGAAGCAAGTATCTTTGGGTGGGTTTTCTTGCCCATCACACAGGAAGGGTTAACACTTGAACTAATGATTAATGTTCACTCTTGTAGAAGAGTGAAGAGGGAACATCACCAATAAAATGAAGTTATCAAAAACCCTAAATAACTTCAATATTGAATGTGCTTTTTTCACAAAAATACCTAGATGCTTGAATAAGATTCATCTCTGATTCCCTTATCATATCTATACATAGCAACAAGTGTTTTATGAATTGATGGAAAGCCCACTGAAGAGGACTGAGTATGGTTGACGATCAATGTTATTGTTTTGGCCTATTTAACCATTATAAATGGAAAATTCCATTTGAATCTCAGCAATTCCATCTTGATCAAAAAATCCATTTCAGATTAGGCATTACAGGATTTCTGCCCGTTTTCTGCCATTGCAGAAAATGACAGGCCCTATTCCCCCCTCCCCCCCCCCCCCCCCCGAACATGTTGAATTTGAAGTGCAGAGAACACTGCTACAGAACTCATCTGTTTAACAGATTCTCCATTTCATTTTTCCAGGAATGCACTTCATTACATGCGCATGTGCAACCATAGCAACCTTCTGGTACAGGCCATGCAGTAACAGCGCCAGCACCAGTTTAACTTGTGCTGATAGACCTAAGATTTGTGCCCTACTATCGTTTTAGCATTCTCCCTCCAATCCTACCCCCACCGTAGCGTGTTCAAATTATTTGCGTCACAGCAATAATGAGATAAACCACTCAGTCATAAATATTAAGGTTAACTACCGTGTTTCTTGAATGTAAAAATAAGAACTGAAAGTACTTTCAACTGTATTCGTCATTTGATTTCAACTTGATGATGAGCATTTTTGCATGACGTGGCTAATGCAGCATCATTTAAAATGCCTGTCCTCAAGCTGCAATCACCTACCGACGAATACAACTGAAAGGACTTGCAATTCCTAAATATTTACATTTGGATGTTCATTTTTCTATGAATGCAGTCGATTAGGCCTACGTGTCCATGTGCAATCACAGCAACCTTCCAGTAGTACAGCGCAGTAATGACATCACAATTAGCAATTTTATGTGTATTTGGCTGAATACACAACCCGATACACAAAATTCTTGTGGGACAGAGGTGTGTATTCCATTAAAATCCTAGGTTAAAGTAACATTCAATACATTGACTAGCTTTGCAGCAAAATTTCATCAAATTTACAGGAGTATTTTACCAATATACAACCATTTGCCAAAACAAATTTGCTGTTTCTAGGCAGAGTGGCTTTAAAGACTTTACTTTGGTGCAAATTACAATGGAAACTATTGGACATACACATACCTGGCCCGCCTGCCTAAAGAAACCCTCTACTGAGAACCCACATGAAGCAGTTGATCTTGACCTTACCTATTAGTTTACTTTCTGTTGGTAGGCCTAAAACCTGTGCCCTACTGACACTCCCCCCCCCCCCCCATCTTGTTCAAATCATTTGAATCACAAGAATAATGAGATAAAGCATAAAGACATAGATAATAAGGTAGCTATAGCCTACTGTGTTTCTTGAGTGTAAATACAGTAAAACCTCCATATGTGGGCACCTCTCCAAAATGGGCACCTCCTTACAGTGGGCACTTTTCTTCAGTCCTGTTTCATTCATCCTATTGACTACATTATAAAGCCACCTCTCTAAAGCGGCACCTCCCAAATCTGGGCATCGGGCACCCCAAACATATACCAAAATCTTTTAAAGTGGGCACTATCATTATATTTAATAAATATTTTACTTTGTAAAAGAGTTATTTTTTGCATCAGAACTTGCCACCTTTAACTTTTAATTCTTCAAGTGTCATTTTTTGATCTTTTCTCATCTATTTCATGTGGAATTACGATAAATGTATATAAAAATTTACATGTAGATGTGTATGCATACATGTGCCCTGCCTTATCTTTGTTGGTCATCCGCACAACCTAAAAAGGCCGACCCTCTGTAAAGTGGGCACCTCCCTAAAGTGGGCATTTTGCTCCGGTCCCAAGGGTGCCCACTTTACAAAGGTTTTACTGTATAAGAATTGAACATCACTGCAATTGTATTTGTCGTTTGATTTCAACTTGATGACGGGCATCTTTACATGATGTCGCTAATGCTTTGTCATTTAAAATGCCCATCATCAAGTCTCGATCACCCAGTGATGACTACAATTGAAAGACGTTCAACTCCTAAATGACCAACTCAACCACAGAGCAACGGCAGTGCATTGATTACGTAACATCTACAATCAACACTTTTTCCAGTGGTGCAGCTGTAAGACAGTGACAGCTATACTTCATGCCCTTTGTGTGTTTGGAGTGTGTACTGACAGAGGGGGCTGCATCAGCATGTGACAGAAGACTGTATGCATCAATGCCTAAGCCTGCCACTGGGAAAGGCACTACATTGGGTAGTAGAAGGCCAGCTTCACAGGCAACTACAGAATACCTCCTCATCCCCCCCACCCAAAAAAAGAAGAAATTTAGCACTGTTTACTTTTGATGTACAGTGCTCCCTCTTTATAACGCTGGTTTTGAGGTCCACAGGGTATAACATGTTATAGCAAAACCGCCTTATAACAGAAGGACTTTTAACATAGAAGCAATGGGGAAACTGTTTCGGTGGGAGCCATGGTACACACCGTGTTATCTCAGAAACTGCCTTGTAATGAGGGGTGTTATAAAGAGGAGCACTGTATGTATGTAAATGTGTCTCTTGATGCAGTTGTTGCAAAGAAAAAAAAAACAACACTTACCTCTCTTTGTCATATCAGCTAATTTACAAGAACCTATCGTCCTTTTCTGGAACTGGTGACTGCTAAGCTCCCCTGTGTCACACAGACCATAACAAAACACGGTAAGCAACATACCAAAGGTCAGATTTATCAATCAGAAGAATGCTTACTTAAATGGCATGTTCTATTCCAACATGTCAAGTAAGAAAGAAGGAATCTAACTGGTTAATAGCAGTGAGACATTCAATGTGTCTCCATGAGCACCCTTACTGACAGTCTACATTTTGTCATACATACATGCACGTGGCATGCACACACACACACATACATGAATTTATTTTACTCATGGAGGGGAAAAACAATTGTTTTGGCATAACAACTGTCAGTTAAAAGTATAAAGAGATTGGTTTTCTGAAATTTGATGTAAAGTGGCAAACTTCAGAGGTGCAATGTACATGGCAAATTTTGATAAACATTATGCCCTCTGCCCACAGCAATCATGCACCATGCACTGGGGCAATAACTGACTGAATGCTTTCCAGAATACATTGTTTTCATGTATGGTCTTGGACAAATATAATCAAAATATGATTCACATATGTTCTATGCTGTACTCTGAAAAGAAGCATAAGCAGCAATAACTTATAAATTACAGTAAATTCATTTCATTTCCCTGTGTTCTTATTTTCGCTTACTTGGCTGATGCTTCAAAACTGTCAGACAATAAGACTCCAGTGAAATATATTTTTAACATGGCATTGATAGGAATTATAACAAACATAGTGAATTTAAAGTTTCGGTGAAAGGTCCAAAATGCAAAAACCGTGAAAATTAATGCCCGTGAAAATAAATGTATACGCAGTGCAAGTTGATATTTTTACTATAAGTGCATCCTGGTATCACGTGAATATATGTTAGAAATCAAATTAACACAAGGCAAATTTTTTCATGTATATCAGAAATCAAACTGACACAAAGCACACATGTTGCCAAACTGAATTATTGGATGCAACATGAAAACACCTGAAAGAACTCCAATATACATGTGCTGAAAAAATTTTGGGACTAAAAGCAAGGTTTTATAGCTTTCCCCTGAAAATACGAAAAGAGAAGAGGTGTGCCCAAAACAGCAAACATTGTCAAATTAAAGGCTAAGCTTCCTATTCAATATACAGGAGACCAATTTTAAAGCTTTGATTTTGAACTTAAAGCCATAAAATTTTAGCAATGCAGAGTTTGGGAGAAAACTTTGATGTTTGATGAAAATGTATCAGAACTTCATTAAGCCCTGCTTAAGTCAGCCTTTTTTTCATTTATGTCAAGACATCCAGATCAATGCCGTATATTTTGAAATAATACATTCACTACACTTTCATTTCATATAATTTTCCCCCAACCCCCAAAATTAAGAATAAAAAATTAAATAAAGAAGATATAAGATTTAAAAATACATATCTAATACTGGAGATTTATATTCTGTTTTTACAGTACAGTATCTGTGTGGATAATGTTGTACAGTTACACATTGTGCACCAGTGTACATGTATATGGACAATGTATTTTGGAAAACCTGAGCAAGGAATCCACTACACATCACCATGTTATTGTAAAAAAAAAGGTCAGACAGTTTGTGTTTTGTTGTCTGGCATTTAAAATCATGACCAAGGTGAAGATGCATGTCGATGAAATGCTCTATAAATCTATAATTTTATGTCTTGTGCCACATGTCTTTCCAAATACCAGGCATGTTTTACGTGTACCTACATCATAACTCACACTCTGGTTTATTCCTGAGTTACTGGACCTCATTTTGCCCCAGCCTTTCACCAAAGGCTAATTTTCTTCAGTTTGGCTTCAGAAATTTGTCAACACATACAGCTAATTAGTTTCTGAATCAAATTATTTCAGGCCTTTGAAGCCTGTTACAAAACATTTACGTTCTTTTTAATTTCTAATTAGGCTGAATATTTTTAACTCTAAATCAGACCCTGATTTAGATGTGACCTTACACTAAACATGCTAAACACTAACCATAAAGATAACGCACACTGCCATGGTTCACAAAATTTATACCTAACACCACCTGCCACCTGCTTCCCCTCCCCCTCTTCAATTTTGCCCAAACTGACCAAACTTACCATGATCCTCAATGATGGTCATAGTTTGCAGATCAAGGACGTCACTGTTTTCAAATGGTTTATCATACTGAAAATAAAACAATATACACATTAATGACTGCCACTTCTGAAACTCTAGATATGGGGATGGGCTGATACACTTGTACAGCGCTGCCCCTCTTGTAAGGCTCCTCTGAAGAGTTTGCTGCCCCCTTTACAAAGGCCACTTCTCTGTAAAGCAGTGATGGCTTTTTTCATTATATTTACCCCCTCTTATAGGGCCACAATTCTGGTGCATTTTGGGTGGCCTTATGGGAGGGCCAAAACATTTGTACAACAACTCTACAGGATGGGCTGGTACACTGCACAGAATCGGCTGATACAGTGGTACCTGCTCTAAAGACCACCTCTCGTAAAAGACCACACTAGATGTTAAGACTGCCCTTTCAAGACACTGGCCTTTAATTTCTTTGCTAGCTTACCTGCAGTGAAAGACCACCTCTCATATGTGACCCTTTTGTCTGGCATTATGGGTGCTCTTAAATAGCAGGTACCACTATACATTTGTAACACAACACTACAGGATGGGCTGATACATTTGTAACACAACACTACAGGATGGGCTGATATATTTGTAACACAACACTACAGGATGGGCTGATACATTTGTAACACAACACTGCAGGATGGGCTGATACATTTGTAACACAACACTACAGGACGGGCTTGTACATTTGTACCACAACTCTACAGGACAGGCTGATACATTTGTACAACTCTGCAGGATGGGCTGATATATTTGTACCACAAATCTACAGGATGGGCTGATACATTTGTGCAACTCTACAGGACAGGCTGATACCACACCGACAGGATAGACTAATACATTTGTACATTCTACAAGATCATGGGCTGATACATTTGTACCACAACTTTACAAACTGGATTGATACATCTGTATAACTATATACAGAATGTGCTGATACACAAAAGAAGGTCACCAAACCGTTTTATGTGCACAATGTACTCAAGTGCAATTTTGATTTGGAGTCTGAATTCTCTTTGACACTGATGTCCAAGCTGCACTCTGCCATTGCAAAAGTACTTCTTTCAACTTTACAAGCCTGGTAACCTAAGAAAAATAGGTTAAGGTCACTGATATTATATAATATATTAGCATTGGACATGATCTATATTTCAATAAATTTGGAATGTCTAATTCAATTATATTATTATATATCTTTCATGTGCAACATTTTAACTGATATTTTTAATCAAAGCATATAGTGTCATAAGCAACTGAGATTTTGACCTACTTCACAATAAAATTAAATTTTATGAAGATCCATAAAAAATTATAGATGCTAGATTGGTCACAAGATTTTCACATTTTGACTCGTATATTACACAACACTGTGGGTGGCGCACCAATATCAAGGTTAATGTAGATTTCCATACACTTTAAAGGTCCTAAAAGTAATATGGGCATAGCTAAAAACCGTGGGGTGCAGAGTGTTCACAAGATTTTCACATTGTGACCCCAATATTCCAAGTGGCCATAATATGATCTTCACTCTCAAGTCCAATTAAAAATTTGTCAATCACTATTCATTAGTCTCTGATGAGTCCAGTGAAGGACGAAACGCGTCAGGCTTGTTTGGCACACGGTGTATCTGTTCTTATCAACACTTGCCTGGTCTTCTCATAGGGTCAAATTATGCTGAATAATTCCACATGTTCAGCATAGAGTACCATGAATATACAGGGGGAGTAGATCATATATTGACCCTCCCCCCCCCAAAAAAAAATCTTTTAAAATATAATACAATTATAATGAAATCAGGTTTGCTTTTTTTTTTTTGAAAAGATGAATGGATGGTGACTGTTTAATGTTGGAAATATGGTTCCAAATGTGAGGCCCACAGTATTTAATAGCAAATTGACCAAGATTTGTCTGGGATCTGGTTATGAAAAAATTTGTGGATTGAAGAATTTAGTAAGAGTGAAGTAATTATGCATATAAATTTCTTTTGTATTTTCACAAGTTTATCTAATTTTTTAAACATAACTTGCTGCCCATGTTATATTGCAGTACAAAAAAATAAGGATAAGCTGAAGTATTATATAGTTTAGTTTCAAGTATTCTTGCAAAGTTTATATCTAATTTTCTAGAAAATTCCATTAATTTTGCTTACTTTATTTGATAAACTTGATTCAAGTTGTTTCTAGTTTGGCTTATCATCAATCCAAATTCCCAAAAATTTACAACATATGATTTGTTTTTAAATAGCTATCCTTAACTTTAATTTTTAGATTATCTGGGATGTCAGCAAGATTTTTGTACCAAAAGTCACAAATGGTTTTGTCTAAGTTAACAGAAAATTTGAGTGGAGCCAGTTAAGAACTTTTACTAATGATGAATTAATGTGTTGGAATGTGTATTCTATATCATGACCTGTAAAAAGCAAGCTAATATCATCAGCAAAAAGAAGAGTGAAGCATTCTCACACAAAGGGAAGACTATAATAACAAGGGTCTATAAGAGGTTTGGTGTTTAGAGGAAGAGGAACACGTAGCATGGGTTTTTAGGTTTGAAGGGTGGCTTTTGGTAGGCAGGAAAAGTACTAAAAGTGTACAGGACTACCTGGTATGGTGTCCTGAGAAAAGAAATGCACATGAAATGTGAATGGACGGACGCAAAAAGCGATTTCTATATGCCCCTCCTCCATTAGGCTGGGGGCATAATTAGAATTCGGAGTGACTATTTTCACCGTACGGTGAGAATAGTGTTTTGTCTATTTTCACCGTACGGTGAGAATAGTGTTTTGTCTATTTTCACCGTACGGTGATGATAGAGTTTGGTCTATATTTATCGTATGGTGAGAATAGGGGCTGGTCTATTTCTAACGTACAGCGATGAAAAAAAGTCAACCAGCGAAGAATATTTTTGAAAAGCATTGTGTCATGATATTGCACACAAAGAGAATTGGAACAAACATTTGCTTAAATAATAAAAAGGGCTAACATCCCAGTTTGAGCATGGTTTATGAGATTTGTTGAGGTGTTATTTCAGCTTTTATTATCTAATAGTTTTTAAAGAGCCAACACAGTATTTTTTATGTGAAAAGGCAAAAATCTAGGTAACAAGACAAGGTAGAAACTTCCCGTTTCCTATTGACTATACTATAAAGCTAGCTATCTCCCTAAGTAAGCATTTCTCCAATCTTAATTTGCCTCAGTTCTATGTGACAAGCCATAACCATAAATTTGCGAAGGGCTCTTAATTTTAATTTCCAGGTGGTGAAAATAGAGCCGCCTCTATCCTCACCGTGAAAATATACCAAGCTATACCATCATCCCCATGCGGTGAAAATAGACCAAACCCTATCGTCACCGTACGGTGAAAATAGACAAACATCTATCCTCACCGTACGGTGAAAATAGACAAAACTCCTTCTAAACGCTATTCTCACCGCACAGTGAAAATAGACCAAAGGCTATTCTCACCGTATGGTGAAAATAGACAAAAATCTATCCTCACCGTACGATGAAAATAGACAAAACTCCTTGCAAACGCTATTCTCACCGTACAGTGAAAATAGCATCGTCCATTAGAATTTCAGAGTGCAGGGAGGAAAGGGAATCTGAATGGTGGTAGCCCTCAAAAGGGCTCCCATGGAAAATGCCTGAGCCTTAGAGGTGAGGATAGGGTGTGTGAGGGAAAAGTTTGGGGTTTTTTATGTTTTTTTTTTTTTTTTTTTTGTTTGGTTTTGTTTGTTTGTCTGGTTTTTTTTTTTGCTTTTTTTTTCTCCTTGGAGGGGGGGGGGGGCGACTACAAGCGATGAGTGTAGGGGCCCACCACCACTGTATGGATGGGGGTGGTGGACCCTTTGCCTCGGCTCTGGTCCTGGAAAACATGCCAGCATAAGCTGATTAGGACAACCATGGTTTCCTCCGCCTCATCTACTATTTATTTTCTTCTACTTTCTAGGGCTAGGCCACCTTCACATAGGACCGCGGCACAATTCATTGAAATTGCAACCACTGTCCACTGAGCCTCCACCCGAGGGCGTAATCGCCTTTGACCCTCCAATTCTCGATTGATCAGTAAAGGCTGAGAACCCAACATAATGATTTTGACTGAACTTTAGCTAAACTTTCAAAATCAGTTACTCTCAAAACAAGCGCATCGAAAAAGGGAGTTCTTTTTTTGGAATCCAGTCCGAATTTTCAGCAAAAAAACGTGTACACCTTTCCTACTCAGTGCAGGGTTTCGTTGCTGAAAACATGGACCGTATTCCAAAGAACGGCCCGGAAAAGTTTTAAAACCAACCATACCTTTTCAATGATTGCCTCAAGATTAGTTTTGAATCTATTCAAACCTGTGTTGACCTCTTCAGAAAACCATGATTCAAACGGAGCCGCCATTTTTGCCCCAACCTTGAACTTTACCCATCATGCCATTCTCTGACCTTGGATTATCATCATTTGGTCGGATTTTACCGACATCATGTAACCCCAAATTATGTCCAAATATATGAATTAAAAATATGACAAGAGATTAATTAGAATTCTTTATATTTTTTTGATCAGATAATTCTTATTTAATAATAAAAAATACTTATATAAAATGTCGCACATGCTAATGATCGCTCCCACTCGCGGTAACTAGCAGACTGCTTCTGCCAACATGGCTTCTTTGCGGACGCGAATGTTGTTCAGTTCCACGGGTAAGTTCAAATTTCATCTCGCATTCATAAAATTGGGTTACAAAATCAACATAAATAAAAATTTTAAAGTACTTTATCTGGGTTTCCGCCGTCTTGTTTGACAAGTTTCACCTTTTTTTTTCGATACTCTTTTACTTTTTGTTTGGATCTGTTTCTATCAAGTTTTAATTGTATACATGATGATGATGTCATTGATTATAGCTTACGTAATTTCAAAACATTTGTATGCACTATTGGCCATTGCTGCTGCTTTACGAACATGTTTAGGAAGACTCAACTTATCATAAGTTGTACTCTTCGGTCAGTGCAATCAGTTGTGCTGGATAGTATAGTGCATGTACCTATAATGCAAATCTTAATTGCACATAAACTAAGATTACACAACAATATCGTGCATACTACATATCACATATAACATATAACAAAGCTAAAAAATAACAATGTAATTGAATATATAACATATCTGAGTTAGGGTCATATCAGGCAATTTCGATGGATAATTGTACACTATTTATGTTGTGCGCAATCTACCTATCTGCGCTCTCTATGGATCATGCTGCGCATTCTATGGATCTATGGTTTGCACACACACATCAATAGATCACTGTGTGCATTCTTTGGATTTGTTTGTGACATGTGGTATGACACACACCATGTTCATATTTTCGCTGCGCTTTCCATGGACTGCAGTGACTGTTACCTGTTGAGTGGTGTGTCACGTGTCAGCAGCTTTTCTGTGGCCATTTTAATAAGGGGACAGTAATGAAATAAGGGAATAAATAGGGACATGAGGGTATACTGTGCATTTTCGATTACTAGGATGCTTCTGTATAAAATAAAGACGTGGTTCTTGGGGTAAAAGCCAGGGAGTGAAACACGCAGCATGTACTAAGCGGTCATGGACATAGACCTGCCAGAAGTGTAGACTCGTGCAGAGACTTCTGTTTATATTTCTTTTTTAAAAATGTAACCACAGTGGCCAAAATGTGACTAAAAATTGGACCAGTCTCTGGAGTATTTTGGACAATTTATTGATAATATAGCTGTACTATGCATGTGGCCAGCTTTGCACTGTGACTTATATAACAAAATACAGTTTCCCCATTGGAATAACGTGCTGCGCCATCCATGGATTGTTAAGCTATCCTTCAATGTGTGCGTGTACCATAGATCCATAGAATGTGCTGCATGATCTTTGGATCGCGCAAATCGGTAAAATGTGCACAACATTAATACAGCAGGTTACTTATGCAATGCAAATGATGAATTTACATAACTATGACATGCCTAAGAACATATTTATCCCCACTGCCCCCAGACATTAGAAATATAAATTTGTCTTCATGTACGAGATTGATGTAGTTGTATCTGTGGAGTTTAAGCTTTAATTCATTTCTGGGTGTTATGTATCTGCCACAATCAAGCATGAGGTGAATTTTATCTTCAACATCCGCATTTTTACAGTGTGGACAACTCCTGTTTTCTATTTATGTCCCACTGTGCCTACCAGTTTCTATTTTTAAGTCATGGGCACTTATTCATGATTTTGAAAACTGTTTGCATTTATCTAGGGGCATATTGATTTTTAAATATTCTTCCCTTTCAAAGCTGTGTTTAAATTTACAGGATGTCCTGAGTTTGTTGTGTTCTCTATAACTACCTTGTGTGTATTTTAGCCAATCTGTATGTGATGAGTTTCTGTGTTGTGGTTCAGCCAGGTATCGAACCCGGGACCTCTCGCACTTTGAGCCAGCATTTTGCCATTACGCTAAAAGTTGGCCATTGAGCATGAGAGCTCAACACCGCCTGGCCCTAACTATACTCCTTCCCCTTTTCTCCCAAGGACTAAGGAATGCCCAGTGATAGCACCAAACTGACCCCACAGGTTGCCTCCCTGATCTCCAGCCAAGAAGAGCACAACCCCACCAGCCATTGTCCCTCCAACTCCCAGTCAGCCTAGCCCAACGACGAACCACCCTCAGCCACCACAACCTGTTGGGGTGTGTCGGTGTTCACTGTGACACCAATGTTGTGGTTCAGTCGGTTATTGAACCCAGCACCTCTCACATCGCGAGCCAGCGTGTTGCCATTATGCCAAAAGTCCAAACATTGACCACAAGGGCTCAACACAGCCTGTCTCTCACTACATCTGATATGAAATTTGGCGCAACGATGTCTAGCTCCATTCCCCAGCATCTCAGTTATGAGGGTGAACTGAATACATATTTTGGTTCCTTATATTACGCAAAAAGCACACGTTTCAGAGAACGCACACAATTTATATTTTAATAATCGCAGAGACCCTAGCTTTTTCATGAACCTGTTTCATATTTACTTATACAAAAAAATGTTTGCCTCGCTGACCCACTCCAAACTTTACCTGTGGGGAGTTTTTGGTTGCTACATTTACATCCAGGATAGGAACTTTGTTTTTACAAGCTCGTCACCAGAATTGATGTGACATGCCTTGCACAGACTACCTGTGTTCGGCAAGAAAAGACAACTTTGTTTAGGTTTTACCATGGAAGTACAGCTTAGAACTTGGAAGTCTGATTTATGACAATAATTTTATATGTGGTTAATGACGTATTGTGCTGCATTTTACAAGCTGCTTGGCTTAGCCTATTGAGAACTGGTACATTGTGTGAACATTGCCCTCATTACTGTTGCTATACGCAGGGTTATAACTGCCAACTTGAGGTACCTTTCATTTGTCCTTGTTGAACCCAAGTGGCCATTCATCTGACCACTCTAACAAATTATCAAGGTCTCTTTGCAAACAGTTATGATCAATTAGAAACAAGATATAGTTTTGTTTAACTAAACAACCAACACAGCCCAGTTGTGTGAAATAAAGAGGTTTCTTGATCTGCAAAGAGATTCAGGATCACACAACATTAGACTGGTCTTATATTGCTTGTTCAGGAAGCAGACAACATCTAGAATCCTGTCACAGTTTCTATGAAGTATACGTGAAACATAAGGCTGATGATTTTCCATTTTTGCCCTAACGTCATTCGGATGTTTTCCATTTTTTTTTTCCGAAGAGCCTGGTCGGTCGTCAGAGCTACCACGCTTGGGCTTCGCGGCAGCTATCTTTCCCATTGAAACTCAAGTTCACATGAGAGTCTCGAGTTGCGAGATTAATGGCGGCGCCTTGGTAAAAGCGTATTTGTAGAACGGAAATGGTTAAGAGCTTTAATTCTAGTGTTTTAAAAGAGGAAATGTGCAGATTTGTCTACATTTCGTGTTGCTTTAATTGATTTGTTTCTTTTACTAGGGAATTTTTACCGATTTCCGTTGAATTCCATGGGAAAATTACTTTTCCGTTTTTTCTTACTCATTCCGCGATTCCGCTGGATTTTCCGTGAAAACGGAAAATCATCAGCCCTAGAAACAAATAAAACTCCAGAGAAAATACATGTGTTTAATATGGGACACCTCCGGCGGCCTTGCAGGAGGTCTCTCATTTTTAACACACATGGCGTCCCTTACTTTCATGGTTAAAATTCCTTCAAAATAGTTACAACATGGGGGCAATAATATTAATTACAGTGGTATGTATGTGAAACATCGACTTAGTCTCTGTCTCTACTGGCTGCAGAGCAATAATCACTCAACACATGGCTTCTTTCATGTTTGTAAATTGATCCAATTCTGTGCACATCTTGTAGTAGTGGACTTTGTCCACTATTATTTATCAGGTCAAGCTGTAAAGATATATTGCGGCTGAAATCCATTAAAGTATATACAAGGCACATGTAAGTGCATGATGACCAAAGAAAAAGGAAAAATAATCTCAGTAAAATATAATTTTTGGAGGTAGAGTTAGATGCCTTTCATCAGCACTTGCTCCTGACAAGCTAGTGTAATTAAAGCTTGCATAATGTACATATATGCAGCATGGTAACAAGACCTTGTTATCTCATATTATGCACGTTTGCCTGTATTATGTTGAAAATGACCAACATATGGACTAAGTTGTCAGGCAGGACCATATTGGGGTAGTAATTATGTCTCCCCGTGTAACGGGGGGACATATTGTTTTGCGTCCGCTTCCTCCGCTTCTTTTTTTTTTTGCTCAACACATTGTTGTGTGCGTTGCGGACGCGACATCTCAAGAAAGATTTGACTTGGGAAGTTTAAATTTTTTGTGAATATGTTCCTATATAAAACCTTGCTTGGGAATGCAGATGGGTGACCTTGACCTTGTTTCAAGGTCACATGGGCATGTCATGTAAAATTGACGCGGATGCAATAACTCCGCAAGGATTTGACATAAGAGGTTGATATTTTGCATGATTATGTACCATAATATGAACTAGTCTGGGATTGTAGATGGGCAGGGTTCGCACAGAGCTTGAAAAGGCTTGAAAAGTATGGAATTTGAATGCCCTCTGTTCCAGGCCTTGAAAAGTATGGAATTTCATAAAGAAGTCTTGAAAAGTATGGAAAATCGATTTTCCGCTTTAAAAGAAACGAAACAGAATGAAAAAATCTATTGGTGTGACTTTATTTTAATGTTTGTTGCAATACCTACGATCGTGGTTCGTTTCTATTGCTAAATATAGCATCTATGGGGTTTTCTGCATTGCACAGCATCATGGGAGGCACCTTTTTACAACTCTCTCAATGCAACGGGATTCTTTGCAAGATTTGAAAAACAAGCATGCGTCATTTAGATTACGAGTGATAGTCCATCATGAATTCAGGGCTCGACAATTCGCATGTCCGAAAGCCCGGGCTTGTCAGAGTTGGGCTCGGGCTGGTGGAAATAAAAAAGTGCTATCCCTGCGGGCTAGTTGGAATTTTTTACTATAGTCTGTCAACCCTGAGTTACGGAAGGGAATTTTTCGAATATTTCGTAAACAGCGGGCAAAATGACCATGTATTTGATACATAACCAAATCTGAGCAGTTTACCTAACTCTTCAACGAAATTTGTTTGCAGTGTGGTTTGTACTTATTTCTGTAACCAGCAATTTTAGCGTTTTTGCGGTCTTCTCACGGACGGTGCCGGCAGTTTAAAAGGATCTGTTAATCACTTGTGCGCACGCGCACTTATCATTTCTCGGACGATATGGATTGCGCTAACTTTTGCTTGCGACCGCATAAATGCCCCAAAATGCGGCTAAAAAGAAATACAAAGTGCATATAGCTACCACATATGCCTCAAAAGTAGGGTATATTGATGAAAAAAGGTTATGCATTAGATATGTCGGCAAGTAATAATCCATTGTTGTAATATTCACAAAATCCGTTTCCGTACAGCAAGTCTCCGTCCGTACACTTTGACGTCACGGACGGAGAGTTGAGTGGTTTTGTATATACTAGCAACAATTTTGGACATATTTGGAAGTTTTTGGGCAGAAATTGAATTAAAGCAGGATAGATTTTGATTTATGAATAGTTAGAGACACTACTGGGAAGTTTATAGGTATTATTTCGAACTTGTAGAGGAGAATTTGGGACTTTGAACGAGAATCGGGTTGAATAGACAGGAAGTCGCCATTTTGAATTTTGAACTGTCAGTGTAAACAAATTGAACAAGAGCATGTCAGGTCGTGGGGAGCCGCGTAGGTTGCAACGTGAGAGGAGGAGTGCTTGGCGGGCAAGGGTTGTTGGGGAGGCAAGGCAGGGTGTAGGGGCTGGGAGGGAGGAGGCAGCTGGGGGTAGAGGGGGGGATAGTGGGGAGGGAGAGAGTTGGGATAGGTACATACAATGCCAGGGGTGTTGTATGTGGGAGGATTTTTGCGCAGCAGGGTTAGAGTGTAGTCTGGAGGAGGCAAGGGAGGATAGCTTTGTATTTAGGTGTGGGAAGTGTAGGAAGGTTGAGACCTTAGAGGCTCAGCTGTCAGCCCTGAAAGTAGAACTAGAGGAGGCCAGGGATAGGATCAGGGCTGAGGGGGACAGGAGAGGGCAGGAGGGTTTAGAGAGGGTGGAGGGACAGGTTAGTAGGGAGATGGGGGGACAGGGGCAGAGTGTAGGGGAGGGTGGTCAGATTGAGGTAGGGGGAGGTAGGGAGGAGGTAGAACAGGCAGTAGGGGGTGCAGGGGAGGGGGGTCAGGTAGAGGGAGGTGGAGGTAGTGGGGAGGTAGAACAGGTAGCAGGGAGTAGCAGGGAGGGAGAGGGGGACCAGATGGGAGGGAGTAGACAGGGGGAGAGAGGGCGTCAGGGTAGACAGGCAGTGGTGGTGGGGAGCAGTATAGTGCGCAAGGTAGATAGTACTTTCTGCAGGGAGGACAGGGCAAACAGGGTTAGGGTCTGTCTACCGGGGGCGAAGATTAGGGATGTGGAGGAGCGGCTAGAGGGGATAGTTAAGTCTAGTGGGGAGTGCCCGTTGGTCATTGTCCAGGTGGGGACAAATGACTTGGCGGATAGGGAGGAGGGGGGAGGAGGGGAGAGGGTGGGAACAGAGACAGTTTTAGGGAGGTACAGGGGCTTATTGGATAGGCTTGGAGGGCTAGAGTGTGAGCCTTTAGTGATGGGGATCCTGCCGAGGTATAGGATGGGTGGATGGGAGGCAAGTAGGATCAGTGCGATCAATAGGCAGTTAGACTCCATGTGTAGGCAGAGGGGTTTTGCCTTTAGGAACTTGTGGGAGGACTTCGTGGGTAGGAGGGAGATGTTCGCCTGGGACGGGCTGCACCCAAGCCAGCTAGGAGGGGATAGGTTAGGACAGGTTTATAGTAAGTGGGTGCAGCAGCAGGGAAACTAGATAGCCCAGCACCGGACCAGGAAGTCCCAGGCTCAGGTCAGGATAGGAGAAGGTGGGGAAGAAAGAGGAGAAGAGATGAGGGCAAGGTCAGGGTAGGATATGTGAATTGTAGAGGAGTCAGAGGAAAGCTAGTCGATATCATTGATGTGGCAGTCAAGGAGGAGATGTCTATCATAGCATTGTCAGAGACGCATGTTAGAAAAGGGGAGCAGGACCAGTTAGAAATCCCAGATGGATTTGTATTCACAGGAGAAGGAAGAGAAATGGGGCAAAGGAAGGGAGGTGGGGTGGGTTTTCTGGTGAAGAAGGATGTCAAGTGGCATAGTATTAACGTAGGGGATGACGATGAGAGTGAAGTCAGACATGAGGCACAGTGGATTGGAGTAGAGTCTGTTCAGAATAAGATAGCTGTTGGAGTAGTGTATGCAGGAAGAGAGGGCCTTCCGGAGGAATGGAATGACCAGATTTTGGAGCGGTTACGGGTGACTGTTAATGCAGTTCAGGAGCAAGGGTACCAGGTGTTACTTGTAGGTGATTTCAATGGTCACATAGGAGATGGGTTAGACGGAATTGATGGTGGAGATGCAAATATGAATAGAAATGGAAGAAAGTTGCTACAATTTTCTAGAGAAATGGGGTTGCGTATTTTGAATAGGGATTTTGAGTGTAAAGGGAAGTGGACCTGGAGTGTTGGAGATAGGAAGTCAATCATCGATTATGCCCTGGTGGATGATAGGTTGTTCAGAATGGTGGAAAAGGTTAGCATTGACGAGGATGGCCGTATGGAAATAGGGAGTGATCATAACTGGGTGACTGTTGATTTGAGGTGTAGGAAACAGGTGAGAAAAAGCGGTGGGTCAAAGTGGGTATGGTGCATCAACAGGGACACAAACTGGTATGCATACAAGGAAAAACTATCAGATGTATTGGATGGATGGAAGGAAGCATGGGTTGATACAGAGTCTAGTGATGTGCAAGGCATGTCTGATGATTTAAGGAGAAAGATTTTTGATGTTGCTAAGGAGACGATAGGTAGGAAAAGAGTTCCAAGTGACAGGAAAGGGTATAGCATAGATTCAGAGTTAAAGGGGGCTATTGGAGATAGAAGGGTAAAGAACAGAGCATGGAGACTGGCTAGAAAAAGGAGGGAGGAGAGGGAGATTGTGTTGGCTCGAGAGGAGTACATGGAGGCAAGAAAGAAAGTGAATGACATGAAGGCTGAGAGGAGGGCAAAGCGAAATGAGGAAATGACGAGGAAGGTTATGTCAAGTGGGGCAGAGTCGTCAGCGGTTTTTTGGAAGCAGGTCAATAGGAGAAAGAAAGTTCCAATAAATAGGTTGTCTCATAGGGGGAGAGTAGTTGAAGGGGAAAAGGACCTAAGGGATGCATTGCAGGGACATTGGAGGGAAGTGAATGATCCACAGTGGGGTGTGGGGGAACCACCAATGGTGAGGTCGGAAGCTAGGGAGGACAAGTGGGACCAGGAACTCTGTAAGAGGGTCCAGAGGGTGGAGGTTGAGCGAGCAGTGGATCATATGAAGGCTGGGAAAGCTCCTGGACCAGATGGGGTGTTGAATGAGTTTATTAAGAAAGGACCAGTGAAATTGTGGGAAAGTATGTGTTGGTTGTTTAACAAGGTTATAGAGAACAGGGAAGCACCAAGAGAATGGAGGGAACTGAAGATAGCATATATTCCGAAAAAAGGGTCAGTCGAGCATTTGGATAAATGCCGAGGCATAGCAATAGCATCAAATATTGGTAAAATCTTTACACGCGTCATGTACAGGAGATTAGGAAGAATAGTTGAAAGAGAAGATATGTTAGGGGAGATTCAGAATGGGTTCAGGCCAGGTAGGAGAGTAGTGGATCATATCTTTACTTTGTCCCAGATTTTAGAGATTGCAAGGAAAAAGAAACGGAAGGTGTACATGGCTTTCTTGGATATCCGGAAAGCTTACGATAGGGTGTGGCGAGATGCTCTGTGGGCAAAGATGGAAGGGTTAGGCTTTGGAGGTAGGTTTTTGGAAGTTTTGAGAGCACTATATGTGGATGTCAAATGTACCCTGAGTTTGGGAGAAGTTGAGGTGGGTGGAGAGGAGTTGAGTATTGGGCTGAAGCAAGGATGTGTATTGTCCCCGATACTGTTTTCACTGTATCTACGAGATTTGGGAGATAAGTTGATAGAGAGTGGAAAAGGTGTTAAGGTGGGAGATGAGAAGTTGGCAGGTCTATTTTTTGCAGACGATATTGTACTGATGGCAAACTCAAAGGATGAACTGCAGAATTTGCTCAAGATAGCAGGGGAATATGGGGAGAAGTGGAGGCTGGAGTTCAGTGAAGAAAAGAGTAAGGTCATGGCTCTAGGTCAGAAACATAGACAGGGAGAGAAGTGGATGTTAGGAAGGTTCGAGATACCAGAAGGACACGAGAAAGTCATTAGAATAGGGGAAGTGGATGATTATGAGTATTTGGGAGTGAGCATTAAGGCTACCGGCCAGGGCATGTTCCGATACCATGTCGATAAAATTAAGCAGAAAGTCAATAGAGCAAAGGGTATGATAAAGCTGACAGCAATGAATAGTTTTAATAAGGCATTTACAGGGAGAGTTCTTTGGGAGAGGGTAGCAGTCCCAGGAATGTTGTATGGTCTGGATGTTATTTCAATAAGTGAGAAGGACTTGGAATGGTTGGAAAAGGCACAGAGAGAGATGGGAAAGTGGATACTAGGTGCTCCCCCATGTGTGGCAACAGAAGCAGTACTAGGGGAACTTGGATGGATAAGTGTCAGGGATAGAATAGCAAAGTCGAAGTTGAACTATTGGGGCTATTTGCAGGAGGTAGGAGAAGACAGATGGTGCAGAAAGGTGTATCTTGAGGCAGTTAGGGAGAAGACAAAGTGGATGACAAAAATAAATAAGTTGGCAGAGAAGTATGATCTGAAGGGGCCAGATGAGATTGAGATGTGGTGGAAAACGTACGTGGGAAAGTTGATTACTGAGAAGCATGTTGTTGAATGGAAGAGAGGGGTGGAGGAAAAGAGCACACTCATTGCATACAGAGGGCTTGATAAACCAGTAAGAGGAAAGTGTTGGGATTGTAGCAAGGGCTCCAAGTTGTTGTTTCAAGGAAGAGCAGGAGTGATTAATCTTGAGAAACGGACACAGAAGTGGACCAGTGGGACCGATGGGAAGTGCAAGATATGTAGGGAGGATGAGGATGAGACAATAGATCATTTTCTTGTGTGGTGTTCAGAGTATCAGGGATTGAGAGATAGTCTGTTTGAAGGGTGGAAAGAGAAGGATGAATTATGTAGAAGTCTAGAACAAGTTCAGAGCATGGCAGAGGGTGATAGGGTAGCTTGGATGTTGGGGTTGAAAGGAGAGATGCCAGGAAGTGGAGTAGGGATTGAGCTAGTTAAGGGCTTTCTGGTGAAGTGCTGGGAAAGGAGAAATAACGTGTTAGGTTTGAGGGAGTCTGAAGCCAGAGTAGGAAACTGAGAGAGGGGAAGGGAGAAGGTAGCCCTTATAAGGGCTCCCACGGCTCTGTCTATGGCAACATAGACAGGGACTGTGGGCATGCCGAGCGCAAGATGCGATTGTGGGATAGGTGTTGATTTCTTGGCCTCCTTTTCAGGACCACGGCAGACAAGTGGCGCGCCAAAGACAATTATTACAAGGTTGATAGACTATAGTAGTACTAGTAGTAAAATCCGTCAAAAAATAATATTTTGCAGGGCAAATTCATGTGCAAATTACATCAAATGCTATTTATCGGTGGGTTCAAACAGTGTTAGAAAAAAAATACGTGCCGTGAGATGGCTTCCCGGGCAAAAACAGCACACAACTGCCAGTAGTGACAGTCAAGTGACAGCGTGGACACCGGATTGGATCTGCGGTGAACTGACGCAGTCTCACGGACTGATTTGGAACACATTCGGCAATTACCGCTATCCCATACCTTTGCGTATTTGACTGTGACTCCAAATAATTGTTGCAATAAACACCGGAATCTTTATTTTCGTTTGCTGCAATAAAAACAAAGCTTCCCGTTTGTGTGTTCCCTCCGTAAATTCACACATGTTCACTGGGCGGAAGCCATAATGAAAACACCATGAAAACACCGTAGCACGAGCCGTGATTGGCTCATTTTTGCATGTGACTCAATTGACCAATCGGGTGATGTGTTGTGCGTCAGCTCACATGGCCAAAGCAGCTGTTTGTGTACAGTTGCAGGAAAGATGTTGACGGTGCGCACGCTCGATTTCTGATTTGAAATATTAAAATTTTCGTTTGAATTTGATTTAAGAACACCGTTTATTGCGAGGAATTTGCCAATACTGTATACGCAAATTTACTACGATGTACCGATAGCATTCATGGTAGGTACGCAAACGATATGCATCCCATCAGGGCATCACGCCATCAGAGGCAGAGAGAAAGGATCCTGAACTGAAGCCAATGCAACTATTCAATCGTTATTTAAGTTTTTACGGACTCTTATAGTCCCAGAAATTACAATGTATTTTCATCGTTAGTCACCCCATGCAAATAGCTTACTTTCAATTTGTATTTTTGATATTTTGCCAGTTTCACTGTCGAACAGTTGCAGCTAGAATCATTAAATTTGACATTTTTTTGCGATTTTGCAAGCGACAATAAGCGGCAAATACATTTTTAGGGTAAATGGTTTGTCTAGGCCTTAGCATTGTTAGAAAAAAACGATGTTTATAGAACTTTTATCAGGACAAGTGGATTTTGAAATCTACTTGCCCAGCGAACAAGTGATTTTTTAAAAAAATGTCGATCCCTGAATTATGGATAAATGACCGTAAATGTTTGCCGCATGCATAAATTGTGCACCAAGCCGCAACAACAATGGGAGGCAGTTCATATAATGAACTTGGCTTGGAAACCCGAAATAAAAGGACTGGGTTTTGCCTGCAAAACAGGACAAATACAGCGTAAGATGCAAGGTGTGTCCAAGTAATGTGCACTTGAAAAATATGGGGGAAGCAGCGCTTGCTAGTATCAATAAAAAAGTTGTGGTTTTTTTTTCTTCAAT
The DNA here is from genome assembly GCA_964020975.1 of Hermodice carunculata. NCBI lineage: Eukaryota > Metazoa > Annelida > Polychaeta > Eunicida > Amphinomidae > Hermodice > Hermodice carunculata. The sequence continues at coordinate 66,417,778 of OZ026619.1, forward strand.
ATATAAATTGTATACATTGGTCCCCCTCTTGTAAGCCACCCCCAAAGAGATTCCACTCCCTCTGCAAAGGCCACTTTGCTGTGCAGCAAGTATGGCATTTTCATAATATTTTCGCCCTGAAGAGAGACCACCTGTCATAATAAAGAAACATTTGGGGTGGCCTTATAAGAGGGGAACCACTCTGTGTGTGTGTGTGTGTGTATATATATATATATATATATACCCATAAAACCACGGATAATTGAGTTTGGAATTTTGGAAAAAATGGTTTGGAAAGTACTTGAAAAAGTATGGAATTTTGACTTTGCTATGCTGTATGAACCCTGGATGGGTGACCTTGACCTATTTTCAAGGTCACATGGCCACTTTTAAAAAATCCGTGCTGATGCACTCGAAAAAGATTTGACTTAAAGGGGTTGACATTTTGTGCGATAATGTTTCTATGTAAGACTTTTGAAAGACCTTGCTTGTAACTGCAGATGTATGATGACCTATTTTTTAAGGTCACGTGGGCATTTTGTCTAAAATCAATGTGGGCGTGGTAACTCAAGAAAGATTTGACTTGGGACGTTGAAATTTATGTGAAGATGTTCCTATATATGATCTTGCTGGGGGATTTCAGATGGGTGACCTTGACATATATATTCAAGGTCACGTGGGCATTTCATCAAAAATCAACATTTTGAAATGTCCATTAAGAGTGTACCTTTACCATATCTGTAGATCATTGGAATCGGCATGCCTATTTATAAAAAAAAGGGTGACAATAGTAAGGGCGCTCGGGGAGACATTTGATTTCCGTTGGAAAATTGGCCTGTTCTAGTTTCTGAGTGGATGCTAAATCCACATTTGGGAAGCTGTGGTGCTACTTTCTTTATCTAGGTTGGTCACATGCTACTTCTACAGCTACAAACTCCCTCAGTTCTTGTCATCTTCGCCTGTGTAATTTTTAGTGGAATTGTCCACATAACCATTCTAAATGTGTTATTTAATCAAGAGGATGCAATTATTAACTAGAGGGTAACTGTCATTGCATCAGTGAGCTTGTATTTTATGGTCCCAGACTGTTGTTCCCCTATTCCAAAGATGATGTCATGTTATTATGACTTGTTTTGTTTGCATGAGCTAATTTATTTAATTGTAATGAATAAAATTGCCCTGGCAAAGATAGGTCTGTGTTTACTTTTGCTTCTCCGGCTCGGGTAATATGGTTGTAAACTCAGCATGTTGAGGTCATCTAGTGATCAGGACTGATGACTCCTGCAGTATGATACATGTAGATCTATTAAACTGAGAATGAAGTGGGCTTAATTCTTGCTAACTGCCATTTTGATACACTTCTTCCAGTTTGTCCATGGACATGATTGAGTCACCAAACAAAAAAGATAAATGATTGTATCATTCCACAGATTGGAAGGATTTAAATGCTGGTAGTTTCATTTGTTTGGTAGCTTTTAATTGGCAGCACTGAACAACTCACATAATGAGGTGTGATCTGCTACAAATTTAAGAGTAAAATGATAAATGCCATCCAGACATGGGGAAAAAAGATCAATGTAAATTGCTTGTAATAAACTGTTCTTTGAGATCACTGAAGTGGTTCTCCAGTCTTGTTCTGAAATGTTAATGTTTGGTGCATTAACTAAATTCTGTAACTGGTACATGTATGTAAAATGTTCCACTGATCTATTGTATTTGTGTCTTCTTGCCCAGAACCACTTCCTAGTAGTCAATATCCTATTCCGCAGTTCGAACTCTTTACTCTCCATAAGCTAACCTGTCCCTGTCTAACCTGTATACATATGGAATTACTATTGTCTATATTGCACACGTTCCTCTGTAAAATTTTGACATAGGTTTATCAGCCCAAATAAATTAAAGGGTCTTCAGCGGGTAACTACTCAACATGTTTCGGAGCCTTTTACCCGTACATGTCTCTCTGAGTAGCGGCTCCTTGTCTAAGCTAAATATTCAGCAAAGACAACCCACATAATAAAGAATAAATGAGAACGTGGCAAATGATGAATTAGCTAAATACGTGAAGTTTTGCTTATATATGCAGAGCTTCGTTATGAAAGAAGAACCCCTGTCAAACAAACCATAATTACTAAATTTGTATAGTACAGGTTCAGATAAGAACAATTTGACTTACCCCTGAACCAATATGTACCCTTTCTGGCTGGACAGTTTATCCTAGTTAAACCACCCGCCAGTGTATAACTGAAGTGGAAACAAGCTGGGGCCTTATATTCAGTCCCAGTGATAGTAAAATAAACTCCATCACTGAGAATTATATCCTGCAGCAGTTCAGTTTGTTTTTGCCAATAACTTTGAGAGGTGCAAATTGTGATGTTCTGGCTTTGAATTCATTGTGAGAGGTGGAAGACATGAAGTGGTTTCATACTGTCTTGTTTGCACATTTGGAGGTATTTTTATTCTTCATGTCTTCTTGTTATCATCTATCAACTTATGTCTGTAATTTCAGCTGTCTCACCTTGTCGTCATATGGCCAATGCCTCAGCTTAGGTACCCTGCTTGTCGGCTTCATGTGCATGGTCTCATTGCAGCCTGATCACAGCAGGACAAAGACCTTCTGGTCTATTTATTTAAAACTTCACACAAAAAATCACATTTATGTTTAGACAAAAAATGACAATTGAAGTATAAATGCACTTAACAAAACCATTCTTAAAGTGCCACCAGCTCATGATCATATCACAGAGCTAACCATGACATGGAACAGTTGGAAGTGTAATTAAAAGCTAAGGAAAGCTTAAAGTAACTATTATTTGATTTCATTGTATTCAGTTGTGTTTAAACTAATATTTATATGTGTTTAATGCAACTTAATATAATGAAATAAAATAATAGCTACATTGTACTTAAATCTTTTGATAGGTTTATACTTCCAACTTGTTTATGTCATATTGAGCACTGTGATGATAAGTAAAACTCTCTTCATTCATCGATACATGTATATGAATGTCATGGTGTCATGGTACTTTCATCATGTACTATAACATCCATGCTAGTAATTTTCAGTCTGCTGATTATGTCTCCCTGTGTACCCATGGGGGGGGGGGGGGGGATATGTTGTCTTTGCATCCATTTGTTCCACTTCTTTTTCTTGTTCTTTAACACATGAAAACAAACATGGTAACTCCAGAAGTTTTTTGAGGTAGTTCCTTCATATTGCACAGGATTATAGCCCTTTATAATGCTCAGTCAAGTTTGAAGATGGGTGACCATGACCCCATTCCATAGGTCACAGAGCCACATTAGTGAATTTGGTTTCTACATAATAAGTTGAGGAGGTTTTGAGCTAGGGCTTTTGTATTGCATAGGATATTTTTGTATAAGGGCTTAAAGTATATGTAGCCATGCTATGCTTTGGTAACCCAAGACTACTATCCCCTGTAGGGATAAAGTGAAAAATATTCATATAGACCTAAGCAAAGTATACATTTCTGGAAAAGCCATGGTCAACACATCCTAAATAAAATGAAATTATGATCCTTTGTTTGTATTTGTTGTGTAAGTGTCCTCATCTTAGATCTGAAATTGTGATGTGACATTGGTATACAAATGTGGGAATAACTTGTTACTGCCTCAATGAAATTGTAATGTTTTCACAGAATTACGCCAAACATAAGTGGCCAAAAATGCATCCCATAGATTTTCTTTTGGGATGTTTGTTTTTGGAATTATGAAAGGCTAAATTTCACAAACCCAAAATGTACAAAAGCAGCAACTTTGAAGCAAACTAACTGCAAAACAAACCAAGATAAAACCACAAAAGAAGATTTGCTTCAAAGCAAATCTGTGTGCCCTCAAAAGTTGTAAATATTAAATGCTATAACTTTTGTCCTTTGGTTCTTCTTCCATTAAGCTTATGGCTGGATGAAAATTTCAAAGGTCAAAATGACCATGACCTTTGATCTTTAGAGGTCACATGTAAATTACAAAAATGTACAGTGTTACAATACCTACAATTTAAGCCAACATGAACCAAACCAGATGAAAATTGACCAAGTTATGGCTGGATAAAACTTTCAAAGGGCTGAATGATCTTGACCTTTGACCTCTAGAGGTTACATGTTAATAACAAAAATGTGCAGTGTTGCAATACCTACCATTTGAGTCCAACATGAATAGAATTGGATGGAAATTGGCTGAGTGATGACTGGATGAAAATTTCAAAGGTCCAAATGACCTTGACCTTCGAACTTAAAAGGTCACATGTAAATTACAAAAGTGTGCAGTGTTAAAATAATTACAATTTGAGCCTAACATGATCAAATTGACTAATTTCTGGCTAGATAGAATTTGAGATGTCCAAATGATTGACTTTGGAACTTTAGAGGTCACAGTTAAATTACTTACAAACATATTAATTGAAGTCGGATTGCTTACCTGTACCAATAATAGTTTTGACGATATTCAAGATTTAAATTTTCAAATGGCCATAATTGGCATAATTTTCAAAAACTGTTGAACCTATTTACAAAAGCTTAAGACTTAATGTATGAAAGTATCGTCATGCCAAGTTTTGAGTTTTTATGTCTAATACTTTTCAAATGAAATGTCAGACAAATTTGCCTCCAAAGAAGAAAGAAAGAAAGAAAGAGAGAGAGAAAGAAAGAAAGAAAGAAAGAAAGAAAGAAAGAAAGAAAGAAAGAAAGAAAGAAAGAAAGAAAGAAAGACGTGTCTGTGTTGGCATATACAGATATGATTAGTGCAGAAGAATGAGAGTTAGGAAATGGAAATATATTTTGATTATAAAATGTCAAGAAACAGTTGCATTGACCTTATTTGTGGGTCACTGCCATTACAGTGATCCCCCTCTTCTATGACCTCCCCAAATGCACCAGAAATGTAGCCTTATTAGAGGAGTGGCCTGTCTTGAGGGGGTAAATATAATGAAAATGACATCACTGCTGCACAGAGAAGTGGCCTTTCTAGAGGAGGTGGCCTGTCTTCAGAGGGGCCTCATAAGAGGGGGACCACTGTATCAGCATGAGGAATTTTTAAGAGTGAAAACTCAGGGACAAATCTAGTCTTAAAAAAATTGTAGCCAAGATTGGAAATATTAGCATAATCAACAACAATTTTGTAATGGCCCTTTGATAATTCATTCAAAAATATTCAAGCCATTTATACATTTCACTAGCCAAATTCAACAAACATTAGCATTTGGCTAATTGGGTGATGGTCAGAGGGATCCCTGCCAACTGGTAAGGGTCCGTGGGGAGATATTCGATTTTATGTTGGAAAATCAGCTGTTCCGGTTGTAAAAGTGAGATCTGAATCAAATATGATATCAACTTGGCTGTATCAATTACATGTTCATGTTTCAGGTAAATCTCATCCCCCCCTCCCCCCTTAAAAAAGAAAGAAAGCAAGTTGCAGCAATAATGACAGAAAGTCTCAACTCATTAAATGTGTGATGTGATATAATATTACAGTGCATTATGCACTTTACTGGCTTTCAAAGATTCAATGTTGTTGTGCACATTTGTCAGATTTCCTATTTGTTTTGCTGTAACACGATTCACTTCCTGAGCAAAGTGCAAGTTAACTACATGTGTGCCCCATATACTGACATAAATAGGACATACATACATGTACTTTTTCCCTGCTTTATCATACAAATGCTCTGAATACAGCTCAAACAATAAAGTTTTACCAAGTATGTACACAAACTGACAAACGAAAACAGTAAAACCTGTCTGAGTGAACATTTATAATGATTATCAGTACTTTAACTTTATATTTAACAGGCATCATTAATATGACTAACATTTCTAGTAAAGGTATTCCTGTAAATTGCTTTAATTTTACTGTTTTCTTATTTTCCCCAATTTTGCTGATGGCACAACTCCATGAAATAGTTTTTTTTAACATTGTATCAATAGGAATTATGTTAAAAAAATAGTAATAAAACTACAGTGAAATGTCAAAAATACAAAAACCTTGAAATTCTAAATATGCAAAATAAAGCAATTTGCATAGTGAAAATACAGTAAGGAGTGGACTGTGACAGGATTGTACATCATACAGTAGATTGCTCATACAGAAACCTGAGGGTGCCTTTGGTGGTGTGAAGAATGAGCGTTCCGTTGTTTATTTTGGAGCAGGGATGGTGAACATGCAATACATGTTACATATGTTGAGGGTCCACAAAACAGTCACACTTGCATGAGTATCAATGAGCATCATTTGCATAACTGAAATAACCGGCTGGCATTACAAATTGAAGCGTGAAATGGCACTTTTGACTTATCGGCATACCTGTTATGTCTTCTGCATTGGGGGGGGGGGGGGGGGGGCTTTTTTTTCCCCTTAAATTTTTACTTTTTGGGTGAAATTTTGCCTATTTTGGACAATCTTCCCATGAATTTAGTGTTGCAAAATGTGACATTTTCCAACGGGAGCGAAAAAAAAAAAAGAAGACAAAAAAATCCCTCTTTCTTGTCAGAGGATGTTGACTGGTATGTATCATACACATAGACTTTGAACAGAATAGATATGAAAAGGTCATCAAAGTAATGCTTGTCTTTGTTGTGTACTTGACTGTCTGGGGTGTGGCCATACATGTATATTGGTTACCTTGGTTTAAATTAGGTTCCCCATGTTCTCCAATGGAGAACTGGCTGTTGGTTCATGTTTGCAAAAACAGAGCAGTTGAGGGCTGATCACAATGAATTGAACTGTCCTGGCAGCATTCAAAATATTTTAAGGCTTTTTTTCCTTGCCCAAAACAAGTGAAACTATAATAGGGAGAATGACTATAACAGGGCAAGTGGCTGCTGTGGCCAATGAAATAACGTCCGACTAGTTTTGTTGCGACCTGCAATTCATCAGGAACTCTTGGGAACAGTGTGAGTAGCCTGTTTATATACCATGGGGTAACAGATCCGTTGCTACATATGCACGTGTATTGTGGTAGCGTAGATGTGGATTCTTCATGGATGAGAGGGTTGGTTACCCGTGGTGGGATTTGATTCAAAAGATTTTTGAAGCTGCTGGGTTTTCATCGGTTGAAACTTGATCCCACTGAGGTCTGTGGGTTCAAACTTTGATTTTGGCTTGAATGATCACTGCAATAATATTACAGTTTTGAGTACCTGAATAGGGGCTTGGAAATATGTGAAGACACATTTCCAGGAATGGATTCCAGTGTTTTCATATGAGTGGCAATTAGAGTGTACTGATACAGTGAAACCTCATTATAATGACACTCAGATATTAGACATATTAATTACAATGACACAAGTTTTGAATGGCAAAAGTTCATTTTCTTTGTTGTCGGATTCATTTATCTGACATATATATCTAGTTATCTGGCACATTTCTCAGGGAACAGGTAGTGCCATTATAACAAGTTTTTACTGTATAATGGGAAGGGGAGCTCTGACAACAAAAAATTTAGCATAAGACTGAGTGATTGAACTCACCCCCCCCCCCCCCCAACATATATATACATAATAGGGAGAAGTTGAATTGCTGCTGCACATACATGTATGTATGAACCCGGTCTTTGTAACCGTACATCTTTGTGTGGAGTCAACTCATTATACTGATTCAACTACTGACTTAAACATTAAATGCTTTTATAGGTCTGTATGTGCATGTGGTCATTGGACATGACATGGGGCTCAGCATAAAGATTGTGTCGTACAAATCGAGCTCCTTTGGGGTGAATTTTGAAACAGTTACCCGAGTTCTATTTTTGTCACATTATACATACAATTATGGGAGCCTGATGGTTGGACAAGTCCTTTGACAGTGATATGGACTGACCAAGGAAAATCAATGTTGCATTGAATTCCAAAGGTGTCATGTATAATGAAGGATGTCCTCATCAAATGAGTGGTCTATAGTATAATTGTAGAGTCCAAAATCCACAAAGTTTCCAGAGTTCATTCTTCAAGGCCTTGGGCCAGTATGGATTTTGAGTCATAAAGGCCAATGTTCAGACAATTAATTTATATATGCCTCTGACAAAGTCAGAAACAGTGCACAGGTTCCAAGTGGAAAAATAATAGGTGCCTGTCATTTCTAGCCTGTTCATTTGCCAGCCTTAAATATACTGCCATTGAAATATATTGTACTGTATCATTTTGAAGCAGACAAGTGTAGTGTGCATGCCGTTGTGTAACTGTAATGCTCCTACAGTGGTGCCTGCCATAAGACACACACACACACACACACATACATGTACTGCAAGCCAAAAGTGGTCTTATAAATCATCTGGCCATAAAATGCAGCTACATTTGTTGCAAACCTGACTCTGGTACCATGAAAAGGTCTTAAGAAGATAGGTGGTCTCTCTTGAGAGGTGGTTTTTAAAGGAGGTACATGTACCAATGCATTTTAAAATTACACTTGAAACATGGCAGACTTGCTGACCCATGAGGGTTTGGTGTAAAATGTACACTTTTGCTCTCAATCTTATACCTTTGAGATTTTCAGGCAAATTCTCAATTTCTTCAAATTTGTGTGTGCATGTATTAGCTTACCTGCTGGCAGACACCTGTACAAATGGAATATAACTTTTCTTGTTACCCAGGGAAAAAAAAGAAAAGACAGTGAGAATGAAAAGAAAATCTGCACATAAGATATTTATGAAGTATTAATTACATGTACTTCTACTGGTGGAGTTAAACCCTTAATCCAGCCAGAACTGGTTGGTGGCAGTGTGTCATCCACTTCAACATTTTTACAATGTACTCAAATTCACCATTTATGGGAAGACGCTTTGAGAAAAAAAAAATGGATGGGACCTATCAGAATAACCTGAGTCTGACACATGTACACGTCCTCTAGGTGTATGTGTTGTCTTTGCTGCGTGAGGGTCATGCACATAACTATTCCATGGGAAGCTGTTAACTCAGTCTCAATCTTTGGAAAAAAAGGGTTAAGTTGTAAGTTCTCATTCTCACTTGTATTCCATTATAATTTATAAACTGGGCATATACATGTAGGCTTGTCACTAGGACACTCGGACAAAATTACGGGTGTCCCACCCAGATGGGCTAGGAAGACACAGACACCCTATACTATGTGCAATCCGCACATACTTTTGCCTTGTGTCAGGTGAATTATTGAGTCTGAGCAAACTCCAAGTTTACTCATGACATTCTGTCTAACTCCTTGTTAGCAACGTCTAGTGTTGACACTGTAATAATGCTGACATAAGAAACAAACATGACATCTTTAACAGTACATGTACATGCAGCACTGCAGCCCTTGAAAATGTCATTTCCTGGTGAGCCTCACAAAAAGGTGAAGCTGGTGGAACTAAGTTTATGAGTGTGAAGTCAGGTAATTCCCTTGCTTCGTTCTACAATTTATTAATAAATTGTAAATCAATCAGAATCTCAGAACCACCAGGTTACCATGAGTGTTTTCTCTTAGTGATGTTGCCACAGTGACATCAACATCAAGTGTTCTGTTCATTCATTGTCAGACAACCACTCATGATACAAATGGTACAGGGGCACAATCATGTTATAATTGCCTTTACACTATTACAGTAAGGGCCTATATTCAGTATTTACATGCAGTCCTTAGTTACAGAAATGGTATTTTCACATTTTATGTTTCCTTGTTTTACTGAATGCAGATATATAGCATGCCATCTGATGTTACAAAATTATTGAAGTAAAAATGGTTAATTTTTACTTCAATAATTTTGTAACATCAGATGGCATGCTATATACAATACAGGTTAGACAGGGACAGGTTAGCTTATGGAGAGTAAAGAGTTCGAACTGCGGAATAGGATATTGACTACTAGGAAGTGGTTCTGGGCAAAAAGACACAAATACAAATCTCCTATACACTGTTACAGCAAGTGCCTTATAATCCAATATACATGTATGATCCTTAGTTATAGATATAATATTTTCACATTTCATGTTGCCTTGTTTTACTTAATGCACATAAATTTTTACTTCAAAAATTTTGTTATATTAGATCGTACATGTATGCTCCGGGCCAGAATTTCCCAAAATTTTGCGAGAATCTAGTTGGATTTTTGTCAATTAGTTTTCTTTTTAAAGAAAGACCAGGCCCAAATGTTTGGCAAAATCGACAACAAATAATGTAGGTAAAATGTTGACTTTTTTAGTTTTTATTTCTTAAAATCTGTGAATTCACATCTTACAAAAAAAAAAAAAAAAGAGAGCGAGAGAGAGAGAGAGAAAATCTAGCATTTATTCAAAATAAAAGCTTATGTGTTCTGGTTATTTTCGGGGGTTGTTGGTTTTTTTTTTTATTTTGTTTTTTGTTTTGTGTTTTTTTTTTTCCAATGAAATAAAAATGTTTTTTATGAGTTTTATATTTGCATGATTTTGAAATATAGGGGAAATAAGCACAAGCTAAATCAGGTCACAGGAAACATTTGTGTACAATATTATCTTTAGAACATGTGAAAATAGTGCAAGGCAAATATATTTTAACTTTTTTACTACCAAGCACAAGTAAAGTCAATCTACTTAAGTCAGACTGGTCTTAATTATCATAAGGATCCCAGATTCCTATTCCTTGTAGAAAGACGTATTGTTTAAGTACCAGTATGCCTATAGTTCCAGAGAGAATGTCCTAGGTTAACAATTTTTCTTTGCACATATCTGGCACAATGCGCCCAATCATTATGTGCATTGAGAATAGCTGTTGACTCAGTCCAAAATTTGGCACTGAAAGAGTTAAGGGTAGGCATTATCTGGACACCACGCACATCATGCATGTAACTTGTGTCCAGATATGCCTGCCCTCACTCTACATTGCCAGAGTAAAGCTTACTATTTTCAGATAAATGTTCGCAAAATTACTGTGACCACAGTACATTTCATCAGTGATATTTAATTTGCATGTCATGAATACAATAGGTAAAGGTTGCCAGGATTCATGCAGCAGCCATACATGCGGCGTGGCTTGCACAGAGATTTGCGCAGTCTTATCTTGTCTTACGTAAAGAAAGTGACTTTATGTTGTGTTACTATACAGGGAGGCAGCTTGTCAGAGTGTGTCAGAGATGGTACTCGGACCAGGTGCCCAGGATAACTACACATTACACTGTTGTACCCAGAGAGACAGACCCAAGGTGGAAGGGTAAGTATGCGCCTCACTTCAGCATGTAGGTTTTTCATGTCTTTATGTCCAAGCCTCCCCAGGAGGGAGGCATAATGTTAAACAGTTTCCAGAATCTGTTGTCTTTTAAACACATATGTTTGTCTGGTCTTTCTTTCTTTTCTTATCATGATCCAAAAAGTACTTGGACTTTTTTCTCTTCGAATTAGGCATTAAAGTACCTTGGAGTTAAAATGTTAAGATAAACTTATTGTATTTCTGTGGTACTATGGCTCAGTTATCAGTTGCCATGATATATTTACTGATCACCAGACATCATGCAACAAATATCCTCCATTCATGTATGGTACCACAATATCTCAAAAATTCCTGGACAAATTTTGCTCAAATTGGGCACAAAGGACCTCTTAAGGTCAAGATGAACTGAGTAGCTTACTGGCAGACTCTGACCAGTACCAACCAGGTCGGAATATATTGGATTCTGGGATTTTGACATGGGTACATGTAGGTTTAGGTACAGCAGAGGTCAATGTGTAAGTTAATGGGGCACTATTAAATATTTTATTTGGTTACTTTATTACTTTAAGCTATCTACTATGTTTAACCCTTAAACGGTCAGACCGGTCGTTAACGACCGGTAATCACGTGATTTTATGCTGGGCTCACACTAGCTTAGCCTTATTTGTGTAAATAACTCATAAATCATCACCAAACTGTACATAGACAGCTGTTGTGTTTCCCCCAAGAAGCACATCGATCTATTTATGTATACCACGCCCTCTAGCATCTCTGCTTGTTATTAAGGGGATTCTCTGGTGATTCCCTTGAGGTGCGTGACGTCACAAAGAGGGCAGCATCCAGCACCAGTTCAGCTGCAGGTGTCCATCAATTATATGCAAGTGCTGAGGCTATTAACCGTAGTCAGGAGTGGGCAGGGAGGGATTATGTAGAGGAGGGGGACAGTGTAGTCGATGTTGGGTGTGAAGATGTAAGTATCTGTTTATAATGAGGCTGGAGCCCGCGGAATTCAAGCATATCAACGGACCATGTGGTTCTGCGGTGGCTCCCATAGCCAGTCAGAGTCATTCAACTCCTTGCAGCCGATATCACTCCCTCAATCACTGAGTCATGCAATGCCTGCTCTTGCCAAGTATCCCCTAACATGTTTCCCTGTCAAACCTGTGTTTAGCAAGAAACTTTATGAACAAGACCTTTTGCCTTGGCTCAGTTATGGAACCTTGCATTCAAACCTAAACTGTTTCTCTGCATCCACTCAATTTACATGGGGGTGGGGGTGGGGGGGTAGGAGGAGCATGGTTGCAGATACATGATAAATATTGTTGTAAGTCTCAAAGACTGTGATAGGCAGCCAATAGAGAGGGCCTACTTTGCCTTTTGCACTGAAAATGATGACTCTATAATTGCATGTACATGTACACTGTATACATGCATGGTGTCATCCACATTTGCAAAGTACAAATCAGTATAAGGCCTGGCACATATGATTGTGGATCCGATCAAGCTTTGTTTCCATGACAACATATTAAAATGGGGGAAAACTAAAAATTTTCCATAAAAATACTGCAGTGTTGTTTTATTTCAGTCATTTTCTTACATAATATTGAACCTGGAACATAATCTATGAATAGTTATGGTGACTAATTTTGTTATGCAAAGTAACTGCCTGTTACCAGTTCTGCAGACTTAAGTGCAGTTTTTCCGGTTTTTAGTCAAGTACAAGCAATATTTTAACAGTTGCTATGGAAACAGGTCATGTGATCTATGCTTTATTTTCAAAGTTTACTGAAAGTTTATTTCTCTAGTTATCCAAATACCGTGCATATGTGGAGAAAAGGGTGCTTCACATAAAATGAGGAGATACTTTGTTCTCTTATTTAGCAGATTTTAAATGATTTTTTACCATTTATTAGCGGTTAAAGAGGTTGCCATGGCAACCAGTCACATGACTATTAACAATTTATTGCACATAATGAAACTTGGCGTTTCAGGTATCACAATGATATGTACTTTTGGTATTCTACAAAGAGAACTGTTCCTACTGCACTGTGTTCAATGAAAATTGTTACTTATATTTTCACTGGTACAAAAAATAGCCTGACCCTTTAAGGGTTAATGACTGGCATGGATCACGGAACATTAAAATGCTCCAGACATATTTGGCCATAACATTTTAAAAATTCCATGACAGATCTTGCTCAAATTTTGCACAAAAGTACCTTGAAAGGCTTAAAGATGTGCTGCTTAAATTTCAGGGGTCACTGTTACCTATTTATTATTTTTCTGACATATTTACGGATGACACAAGCAATTATGTCTTGCCCATAATTTGGGTAATTATACTTCAGAACAGAAGTCTGTTTACTTATTATACATGTAACTTCAGAAAATTTTCTATCAGTCTAGAGGCATCTTGAGCAACCCTCTCCCCCCCCCCCCCCCTCACAAAAAAAAAAAACTGACGACTTTTTGGAAAGACAGTACTTACTGACTAGCACTTAAACACCAAATACCTATCCCATTGTCATCTGTGTTGGCATGATAAATATCTAATCAATTCTTGTATAGACTTTCCTTAAATTTGGTGCAACATGTACCTAATTCATGTAAGTCACTGGATGAGTTTTGAAGACATACCTACATGTACACTAGTAGCATGACCTGATTCACTTAAAAGCACACATCAGGTCATTGGCATCTTGTTATTTTTGCCACAATGATATATTCCAAGAGTAAGGACACAGTTTGTATAACTAGGGCTTGATATATATCCAGTATCATGAGTATTTCATTGCAAAAATCAATACAAAGTTACCATAGTTGTGATGCAATAATTCATCTGCAGTGAGAAACATTGGAACACAAAATTTCTAACCTGAAAATAAGACAAAATGAGAAAACTATTATTACTAGACACTTGTTATCATTTTCATGTTGACAACCGGTGCTGAAATGTTTGTTAAGTACTGTCATCATTTTGTTCAAGGATTGCAGCATAACATCAATATAATGAAAACGCATGAGTGGTTTTGAAAGGTCCCAAGAGCCTGCTCACTGTAAAAGTATTCCAGGGAATCCCCACCACAATTAGCTGGCAAGGAACATGACTGGCAGAGTTTCCAGGGTCGTCAATTGTGGGATTGATCATATCCGTCACTGTCCCATTAAATGTGTATACATGATATGCCATGTGGGCATCAAGAAACATGTGGGATGAGAAGAAAATGTGACAAATTCCTGTACAATTTACTGGAACTAGGAACTAAGTTTTATCATCATAGTTTCATAAAAACTGTTGTATGTAACAATTTAAACACAGAATAAGAGAGGAGTGAAAAGTCGTGGCGGAAAGTAAGAAAAATATGCAGGCTGCGAGTGGGATGAATCCACAGTTTAGTGAACATGTGGCTTGCTTGTTGATGACTGGTGACTGCCACATCCCAATAAGGTACAATGTAAGATGTGGCATGCATGTTATTGGAACAAGCAACTAAATTGTTGTTGTAGCTTGATTAAAATGTTTAAATGGAACAAATCTGTAACACAGAAGAAAAGAGGAGTGAAAATTCACAATGGTAAGAAAAATATGCTAACAGTTAGATGGGGATTAACTGCCCTGGGCCCTGCATTGTTATTTGGACAGACAGCGTTTTACTTGTATCGTTTTCATGTACAGCCTGTGCTTTGAAACATGACAGCATATATTTTTTAATAGAAAAAGCAGTTTGGCTTCTCAAATTATGTTAACTTTTCCTCTACTGTTCATTGGTCTCATTACTAAATTACACATGTACATGTACATGTTTATCCCCCTCTCCCCCACTAGCACATATCAGCGCTCCCCCTCCCCTCCCCTCCCCCTATTTACATTTCCAGCTTACCTTTTCTCTAAGTGTTTGCCTTTTGAATAAAATGTTGATTCTTTACTTCCCAGGTAATAATGCTGCTGCTTTCTTGTGACCTGACCTTTCCTTGACCATAAAGCTTTGTTAATTCTGTGAAATATTTACCCCTTCCTTACTCTGATTCATTATTCTCTTCATTATTTTACCCCTTTGCCTTTAAAGTATTAAGGGAAATACACATTTTCACAACTTTCTCTTTCTGTCCTACCTAGTTAACCATCTGCTCCTCTCCTATATAGCTTCCTTATCCAGGTGAAATATTTATCACTCTCTTTTTTCATCAAAGTTTCCATGGAGCATGTGACCACTTGAAAATGGAACAATTAGCCACTAAAATTTGAGAAAAGTACATGTAGCACTGCTTTTGATTTGGAATTAAAAATCTGTGACAGTCTTGAGTACTGACTCAAATGTCACCATTTTGGACATGTCAGCATTTAGGACAGCATAATTTTTGCTTTTGATTTGGAATTAAAAATATGTGACAGTCTTGACCATTGACTCAAATGTCACTATTGAGGACATGTCAGCATTTAGGACAGCATGTCCTTTATGAAAAAAAATAGTACTACTTTTGTCAAAATGTAGTAACTTTGTCCTCCACTTTTCCATGGTCTCATTGCCAATGTCAAAATATATAACCCCCTCACCCCACCCCCTGTAGCGCATATCAGGTTTACACCCTCCCCCACCCCAACATACTTTCCTATAGTGTATCCCTTTTCTAAGTGTTTGACTTGTCTGTCAAATGTTGGAAATAAAAATGCTGTCTTTAAAGTTGACTCAAGTATTTGCTTCCATAACCAAATCAGTTCCTTACAGTCACAAAAATTAATTTTACTGATTCATTGTTGCTGATAACACTTGAAAGGGCTCAACTTGGATATTTTGGGGGGAAGTTCTGTCACTGCTAAGATAAGTTCCTCACTATGTGATTTTTTTTTTTTTTTTTTTGCTTAATCCAGCATGTTTTCTACACCATGATACACAATAGTTGAAGGAACAGGGGGATAACTTTGGCAGTAACAGCCATCTTTCTTATTAGCATATAAAATATAAATACTTATATTTGCTTGATAAATGGGATCATTTAACACCATTGATATATGCATCATTTAAGCATCTACAAACACATTTTCCCACTTAAAAAATGGTCGGAGACAGGGCCTTAAATGCCATCAAATATTATAGCCTAGATTTCAAAATTGCCTGCAGACCCTACTGCAACACTTCACACCTTCAGCACTTGCAAACCCAGTGCTCTGCAAAAAGAAGCAAAATGCACCTTAATTTTAATTTTCCATATGGCAGTAATTGTTCCATGTTTTTGCCTGTTAAATCAAACCCTACAAAACTATAGCACAGATGCCACTCATTAGACCAAAATTGGGCTGACTAATGAGATTACAATACAATATAAAGTTTTGGACCAGAGAGAGACTTGACAGTGAACATGTGCCTTCACACTTCTTCCTATTCTCATATATGAATGTTTATATGATGAAGAAGATTCAGTGAAATTAGTAAGCAGGAACGTATGGAATATATGTTGATTTATGTGTGCCATATGTATATATTTGTGTATCGTGTGCCATATATACATTTATGTATTTGTATATCAGAAACAGGAAGTCCAAAAGATGTTCTTTAGACTTTGTATCATGTAGTGACTATCAATATTTGGTGCTTTTGTGCTAATGGGATGCTTGACTCTGTGTGACCTAATGATGTAATATTTATACATTAATCCCACCCCGTCTGTGACTTATCAGTTCTCAAAATAAGAACTGAAAGAAAAATTTGTGTGATCATAGAGAAATCTCCAATCCTAATCATGTATATACACTCAACGTGTTGAGACGTGAAGTTGTTATTTTTTATATGTTCTTGCATTTCTTTTTCTAATGGTTACAGATATTGATTTTGAGCGTTATGGAGACGAAGTAGATGTAGTGATAGTTGGTGGTGGCCCGGCCGGGCTCTCAGCTGCCTGCAGGCTGAAGCAGCTGGCAAATGAACAGAACAAGGAACTGCGTGTTTGTCTTGTGGAAAAAGCTCCTGAAATAGGCAAGTACAGCACCATTGAGTTTCATTACATGTATCACATCTGCACTCCATCAAGCTGCACAGTTTTTTGGATATGAAGGAAGATTTGTATCTTTTAGTTTACAGTCACAATTAATCTGTCGGCAGGATGACCGTAAAAATGCTTTTTCATAACAATGTATTTGTTGTAAGAACAAAGATTTTGGCACAGAAATATTGCAGGTGAATTTTCAAACGTTTGCTTTAAGTGACAGCTTTCATTGTACATTGTGTACAAGGTACATATATTTTTATTTTGTTGCCAGACTACATGGCAGAATATTTGAAGAACAAGACCTGTCAGTGTTTGCTATCAGTGCTGCCATCTGGTGTTCGCCTATACAATGCAAGTAAATCAGGGCAGCATATTTTAAAACAAGGAGAGTTACCTGTGTTCAATCAATGCTTGCACCTTAACTTTGTGTTAAATTGAAAACTCAGACAAGAAAGCAAGATTAAGATGAGAGGTTGTCAAATACACTTATTTCATATTTGGAGTTATATCAATAGTTGAACCTTGCAATGTAGAGCAAGTGGATATGAAAGCAGATACACAGCTTATTTATAAATACATGTAGAGTATTTTGAGCTGTTGTTCACAGTTTTAATTTCATCCAATATTAAAGTAGCTCAAAGCAGAAATCAAGTTCAGATCACTGTGAGATTGTTGAATGAAGTCTATTAGGCATACAGGTGTCAGGTGATGATTTGTGGTGTAAGCTCTTCTTTCTTTTGATTTTAGGAGGCCATACTCTCTCAGGAGCATGCGTTGAACCACATGCCCTAGATGAACTCTTCCCAGACTGGAAGGAAAGAGGGGTAAGTAAGAAAAGCTGAATACATGTATTTATTAGAGGTCAAGTTTGGAGCTAGGATGTGCTTTTTCAGTAAATGCTCCATGAATATGTAAATGTATTTACATGTATATTGCTACCCTCAATATGAACTAAACTACATGTACATCTTTTCAAGTTGCATACAGCTCCATGTGCAAATGACAAAAAGTTAAAGCAAAAACATTTCAAGCAATTGTTTTTGTAGCTGGTTACAAATTAATGGATGGATCATTTCTGTGAGATATTTTTACATTTGTTTTTCAACACATAGCCATCATTTAGGAGTCATTGTTGGTATCATGAAATACTGTGATTTAATGGATTAGATTGTTCAGTTAAGACATGGTATTCATTCCATACACACAAGCGCTCTCCCATTCTGAATGAATCAGAATGACCAGCCTTCATTAGTACATGTATCAACATACCTGGTTCAAAGTAAGTGCATTACATGTACCAGCACTCCTGATTCAAGGTCAGTACATGTACCAGCATGCCTGATCCAAGTTTAGAACATGTACCTGCCTACCTGGTCCAAGGTCAGTACATGTACAGTGATAACTTATTGTCATGATACCATCTGTTCCCTTAGAAATGCGTCAGATAACTGAATATGTCAGATAAGTGAATCAAACAACAAAGAAAACAAACTTTTGCCATTCAAAACTTGTGTCATTATAATGAATATGTTTGGATATCTAAGTGTCATTATAATAAGGTTTCACTGTACCAACATGCCTGATCCAAGGTCTGTACATGAACAAGCAAACCTGGTCCAAGGTTAGTACCTGTACCAACATACCTGGTCCAAGGTCAGTACATGTACCAGCATACCTGGTCCAAGGTCAGTACATGTACCAACATACCTGGTCCAAGGTCAGTACATGTACCAGCATACCTGGTCCAAGGTCCGTACATGTACCAACATACTTGGTCCAAGGTCAGTACATGTACCAGCATACCTAGTCCAAGGTCAGTACATGTACCAGCATACCTGGTCCAAGGTCCGTACATGTACCAACATACTTGGTCCAAGGTCAGTACATGTACCAGCATACCTAGTCCAAGGTCAGTACATGTACCAGCATACCTGGTCCAAGATCAGTACATGTACCAGCATACCTGGTCCAAGATCAGTACATGTACCAGCATACCTGGTCCAAGGTCAGTACATGTACCAGCATACCTGGTCCAAGATCAGTACATGTACCAGCATACCTGGTCCAAGGTCAGTACATGTACCAGCATACCTGGTCCAAGGTCAGTACATGTACCAGCATACCTGGTCCAAAGTCAGTACATGTACCAGCATACCTGGTCCAAGGTCAGTACATGAACCAGCATACCTGGTCCAAAGTCAGTACATGTACCAGCATACCTGGTCCAAGGTCAGTACATGTACCAGCATACCTGGTCCAAGGTCAGTACATGAACCAGCATACCTGGTCCAAAGTCAGTACATGTACCAGCATACCTAGTCCAAGGTCAGTACATGAACCAGCATACCGGGTCCAAAGTCAGTACATGTACCAGCATACCTGTTCCAAAGTCAGTACATGTACCAGCATACCTGGTCCAAGGTCAGTACATGTACCAGCATACCTAGTCCAAAACTATTAGTTTGTGCAATATTTGGAAGTCAATCTATCCAGCCATCATGTGGGATTCAAAGAAAGTACTTACCAAAACTTTGCTTATGTAGTATTAAATCAGTATGGAAAGTCATAGAAAATGTCATGTTTTATGTGATGACAGATGTCAGTAGATGTATGTCTTGTTCTCTAACTACTTTGCAGGCTCCACTACATACCCCAGTGACAGAAGACCATTTCTCAATCCTTACAGAAAAAGCACGCATTCCAGTGCCAATAAACTTGCTGCCAAGTAATGTATCTTATGTTTTAAGTGTTTTTCCCTTTTTTCTTCCTCTTCTTCTTTTTTTTTTTTAAAAAAAAAATCAGAAATGAAAATTGCAATTTTTCACATATGATGAACTGTCATTGACAGGTCTTTCCAGTGGTGACAGGCCTGCTGGCCCTTGAGTCATGTCATGTTTAGTAAAGCGGAGCCATGACATAATAAATAATGATGCAGTGTTGTGAGCAGAGAAAGGGCTCCGATGCACAGCTTTGAGACAAATTATATCAGTTCAATGCAATTTCTTTTCAAAAAAAGTGTCTGTTGTATTAGCTAATCAGTGTCATGTTACTCTGACTGTTCTTGTGATCTGAGCCATCTTTTCTGGCCTTATGGTGCTGCCCCCTGGGGGACTTCAGAAACACAAATCCTTGAAAATTTCAATACATGTACCGTTCAATAATACCAAAGGGCAGAATAAACCAGTCCAATCCAATGCACAACAGGAGCATAACGAGATCTTAGTTCTCCCTTTTGTCACCTTATCATGACAATCGCGTGCATGACTGAATTCACAGTTACGCTGGTCTGCCGTTACCAAGTGAGACACACTATATGGATACGCTATCATGACCACCGGGGAGGCTTAACTGTAAAACTATGGAATGTAACCCCACATATCCGTGGATATTTGATAAAGACTCGAAAATTTGCATATATCAGCTCTACAGCCTGGTACTTTGCAATTGTACACAGGCATGTTTCAGGCACAGTACAGCTTGAACTTGATCAAAATCACCCTTTCAAACTTCCCCACTTTCTTCACGTCTAAACACTTTAATTTGGGTGTCGATGACCTACTGATAGTGGTGTCCCACTTCACACGAAATACCATTTAATCTCGTTGGTCCTGTTGGTCCTGTTGGTCAAAATTGGAAAACTAAATTTCGTTAGGTTGGTATTAGTATGAATACTTCTGTCACATGACAAAACGAAATTTGTAGTGATATTTGTTTACTTAATTATGGCAGTTGTCCGTCATGTACAGCACCCTCTTGTCAGTACAGTGGTACCTGCTGCATGTGACCACTGCCCTAAGAGACCACTTGCTGTTTGTGGTCACATTTCTGGGTTTGCAGGCATCAATTTCTTTGTAAATTTACCTTTGATGAAAGACCACCTGTTGTATGAGACTGCTTTTCTTGGCCAAAGAGGTGGTCACATACAGCAGGTACTACTGTAACTGTGGTGGGAGCTAGTGTTAAAAATAAAGTAGCAAAAATATGTAGTGTAATAAAAGTAGATATGAGTAATACAGTAAAATCTTTATTCCTTGGTACAGAATTCCCAATGGCCAACCATGGTAACTATGTGGTCAGACTTGGCAATCTGGTGCGATGGCTGGGAGAACAAGCTGAGGAACTGGGGGTTGAAATCTACCCAGGATATGCTGCCAGTGAGGTGAGATATTGACTCTACATGATTGTACACTCTGCATATATATGGCTTTAATTGGATATGCCGCCAGTGAAGTGAGATATTGATTCCACATAATTGAATATTCTACATATATATATATATGGATTTGACCTTTAAGCCATTTCTTTTTTTTTTTTTTGGAAAATTGAAAGAAATTCAGCTTGGCAGAATTAGCACAAACATGAATTTGTGGAAATTGGTTGTGAGGATTATTGGATTGACAGCAAAATCTTCCAGTGTCAGCCTTGTAAATTGTAAACATTTATGGAGCCTTAGATGCATGGCACAAAATATGCAAAATAAATTTTCAATCTATGTAATGATATAGAATTCTGCAATTTTTCAGTAAGTGGCATGGAGTAGGAGTGTTTTTTAAAAATATTTTGCAGAGGTAGAGCCTCCAAGTCTACCTCTAAAGCAGGAATCTCACGCTTTTTCTTACTTTTTTTGACAGAGTCTCCCACTCTCCTTTTTGTAAAATTAAAAGTAGCATTATTCCATCAGTGGAAAATATCTGAGATTTTATCATTTGTGTAATGCATAGCAATGTTTTTGCCATGCCTGTCTACTTACTGATTTACAACAATCATTGTAATTTGTACTCTGGCAGGCAATTTGCTCATATAATAAAGTTGATGACCATAAGTACACATATATATGGCTTACTTTTGTTAGCTGTTAGAGTAGTTGAGTGATTATTTTCATTGACCTAAAATGTTTCTGATGGTTGCTAAAATGGTTCAACATGCTGGAAATGAAGGTGCAAATTTCAATCTTTTTCTTGGGGCGCATGCCCCCATGCCTCCCCCCAAAATTTGCTTCGCACTGACACGCTCATTGCCCCACTTTTCAGTATCTGCAGGAGGGAGATCTTCAACTTTTAGCATAGGCTAGCTTGCCAGCTCTGCAGATGCTTTTACATGTTAGACATTTAAATAAACTGAAAACGAAGAACAGAAATCTAATGAACTGACATACTGGCACTTGGAAAAATTATGAGCAAGATGACTGTCTGATGTGAGTTTTCTCTTTTTGATAGGGGTATGGTAGAATTGATATATACAAATTGAAGCCCATTGCTAGACTGAGTCATAGGTCTGATGATTACATTTTAGAATAAAGTTGATGGAATGACAATATCTATTTTCAGGTATACATGTAAATTATTCCAGTCGCAGCCACATGTATTGCAGCTTGAAATGTTTGCTTCTGCATTATGAAGACATAAATTCAGTGTGAGAATGAATGGTAAATAGTGTCTCACTTAGAATGACACAGTAAGAATGTGAATTGTATTTAAAAATGGGACACACAGAAAAGGGGAAAGTGAGCAGTGAGTACAAGTGGAATGTTTGTTGACAGGTGCTGTACCACGAGGACGGCAGTGTTAAGGGCATTGCTACCAATGATGTGGGCATTCATAGAGATGGATCACCCAAGGTAGGCAACTGTGATATGGAGGAGGGGTATGTTCCACGGGTATGGTAGCTTCATTTTATTTCTTTTTGTGGCCAAATCTTTAAAAAAAAAGAAAAGAAAGAAAAAGAAAAAGAAAAAATATGTGCAAAACCACCAGGCTGACTGGTTCCAAATTGCATAGGGACACTTCTGAGGAACCCAGACCTGAGATTGTTCAACAGGGTATGGTGCATTTTTTTTTCTATTTTTTTGTTACCGCTTTTTGTATGTTTTTGTTATTTGTTACTTCTAAAAAACCCTCATTCGGATTGTGCTGAAACTTAGTGGAAGTAGAGCTTATAGAAGGGTTAAACAAAGTTTTCATCAGGTGGTCATACTCTTAATTGCTCATTTTTAACAAATTTTCAATTTTGGTAGTTGTAGGTTAATGCCTACATTCTTGTTAATAACTATGTGAGTGAATGGGGACTGCAATGGTAATTCACATTTTCTACTGCTTCTCCAAAGCCATCACCCAGATTCACTTCAGACTTGGTGGTGGGATGTATTTTATCAAGTGGTCACACTCCAGTGATTTTCAGATTTTTTACAGATTTTGTTGTTCATTTCTTGGTAATGTCTTCACAAACTTGTACCCCTAAACCTCCAGACCAATTGCTTTAAAATTGTATAGGAACACTTCTGGTGACCTTTAGACCTTAATTTGTTCAACATGTGGTACTATATTTGTGTGTGTGTTTTTAAAGAATTTCCAGGTGTTTTCAATTTTCTTGACTTTTTCTCTCGAACTGTAAGTTGGATCCTCAACAAACTTATTGAAAAGATACATGCACTTGACCTCCGGTTATTTGCTCTACTTGGTGGTTCTGTCAGTTCCTGATTTTTAACAAAATATCAAAATTAGGAAAAATTGCTGTTAGCAGTGGTGATGATAGTCTTAAACAAACTTGACATTGATATTCTGAAGTTCACATGACTGCTTTAGTCTTTGCATGTAAGATCAGCTGAGCACAGGACTGGCACAGTCCTCTTGTTTTTGTTCATTACTAAATGCAGGAAAACCTGGGTGCACAAGTTATATATATATATTCAATGTATATGTAAGAAGATAAAGTACAAGTACAAAATGAATGATTCTGTGAGAGAATTTTCAAATTACAGATGGCTCATGGATCTTCTTTCAGTAAGACATACTTGTCTGTAGGCTGAGTGTTCTCTGAGTATGCCTCATTACCAGGACAGATAGACAGCCAAAATAACTAAGTCAGCAGCACTAATATCCATCGTATGCTGAATGGTTAGTCCCCATTAACATGTTAACTGTACCAGTTCAGTTAATGCAAAGTAATTTTTTCTTTTTGCAGGAAACATTTGAGAGAGGAATGGAACTCCACGCTAAGGTTACTATTTTTGGGGAGGGCTGCCATGGTCACCTTGCAAAGCAACTCTACAACAAATTCAATCTGCGAGAAAACTGTCAGCCACAAACATATGGAATAGGCCTAAAGGAATTATGGGAAATTGACCCAGCCAATCACAAGCCAGGTTTTGTGGAGCACTGTGTCGGTTGGCCACTCGTGAGTAAACAGATATACTTGATAAAGATATATACCCTGTGCCTTTCACATTAGAATATGCTGAAAAATATACAATTGTAAAGAAGCTGGGAGTCCTCTTCACCCAATTTCAATGTTATTTTTGTTTTTTTCTGTTAGAGAAGGACTTCATATGATTGGCCACTGTCATGTATCATCACAAGTCAATCAACTTACTGCATAATCATGATCAGTTAATGGGAAACTTGTTCTTAGCTGTCCAGTTACTCTTCGCAACTGTTTGACTCAAAATTTGTATATGTACATTAAGACAGAACATATATAAATATGTATGAAGGGACACTTTTATTGAAATAATGCGGCTACCAGTCACTATAAGTTTATTTTAAAGTTTGGATGGTTTTATTTTCAGAACAAAGATGTCTATGGAGGTTCCTTCATGTATCATTTGGGAGAAGGAGATGCCCCACTAGTATCTGTAGGATATGTGGTAGGTTTTTATTTTTTATTTTTTTGTTATGACCACTCAATGTCATATGAGCAGCATTCAAGATAGGACTGACCCCCTTGTACAAGACCATTGACTTTACTTGGGAACAACTTATTTTGACTCTGGACTTGTCCAAATATATATTTGTAAATCAATGTTAAACCATCAAATTACGTATGTGTTTCAACATGTTGAGCATCAGAAATATTTTCTTATCCCTAACTCTAATGAGGTGTGGTTCATGTACTGTACTGTACTTCTTTATACCTGTCTTTGGAGTTTAATAGTGGGGTTGTTGTTCATTTTTTTTTCTCTGTCCTGTTGTTGCAGCTACCAAAAGTATAAAACAAAAGGGTAAACTTTTGTTCAAACATTGTACAGTGCTGATACTGGGCACCTCTGTGCATACAAACATCTGTGGAGTTGTGACCTTGGACCTGAAACTACCAAAACCACTAAATCAACCCCTTTTCAGATTTTCTACCAACAGTTGCTTTGTTACTGCTGACAGGTTGGCTTAGACTATGAGAACCCATACATCAGTCCGTACAGAGAGTTCCAGAGATGGAAGCATCACCCACACATAGAGAAGATCCTGAGGGGAGGCAAGAGGATAGGCTATGGCGCCAGGGCTCTCAATGAGGGTGGCATCCAGGTAAACTACTCAGCATATCCACTTCAACTTCATTCTGGGACACTCCATGGGTGTCTTCTGTGTTGCATGTGCATTGTACATATGTTATTCCTTTCAAAATTAAGCTAACATGCATAAAGGAAATAATGGAGTATTTTATACAACAAATACAAAGCTGTGTCGTTAGCTTTGCTGTCCAGCTAGCGAATTTGTTGTGCAGTGTTTACACTGTATATCAAGTAATAAATTTACCAGCCAAAGGGACACAGATCCATGTACCAAAATCTCCAACCACTGTCCAAGATTGTATTTCCTACACTTTTATAGTTTCATACTCTATTGACCCAAAGCATCCAGAGTGAAAAGCGATGTTGTCAATGTGTCAGCATAGTTGTTTACTGTGAAACACTGTGTAGCTCATCATGTCTGAATTGCAGAGTCAAACTTTAACGGTATTTATCCCTCGAACCTTGGTTCTTTTCCCTGTGAAAAATACATCATAAATAACACTAGTAATGAAAATGAGGCTTCTGCCGAGCATGTGCAAGAAACAGTATGGCTGAAACAAAGCATCTGAGAAACTACGATAGTTCTGGTTCAAAAAGCTGACAAAAGTGTAATTTGCCATGAAGAATCTTTTCCTGTGGAACCTTGGAATGTTTGAAAATTCAAAGTTTGTACAAAGATTTTGGAATTTAGCCAGTACGGTTTCTCCCAAGACAGGATTCATCAGACACTGAAGTTTGATGGGTGCTATGAAGTCTCATATACCACAGAGTTACAATGGCCATAGTAAGTGACACTGTAACATTCAGCCGTAGTTTCAGATTTGTAAATACCAAGCCTGACATGTCAATGTACAAGCATCGTGGATTGCATGACATCTGTCATGTGTTTATAGCATAAAGCAGGAGTAACAAGGGGAGCAATGGTGGGACTCCACCATGGTGCATGTCCATGAGTGTCTTTATACTCCATGGCTGCAGGAGACTCTCGCTGATACATCTGGTGATTGCAAGACTTTAGTACTCTGGAAGAGTGATGCCTATGATCATGAGTAGGAATCGTTCAGTATGGAAAGCCGCAGTGGTCTACTTGCATGTACATGGAGTTATCATTCCATTGATAACAGAACTTGCTTGCATCTGTTGTGGCCACAGACCACAGTTATAAATCCTCTATTTTTCATATGAGCATTTTTTAGTCTAAAAAATCAGCATTTTGGTATTTTAAAATTCCGTGAACGGCATTTAACAGATAAAAATGTCAGAAAAACATTGATGGATTTTTGTCATATAATTCCCAGCTCGATAATTTGTGATAATTGAAATACGAAACAACACCTGGATGTCAGCTTTATACAGGTGTATGAGCTGTGCTCTTGCCAGGGTCACATCATTGTCCTTCCCCACCATAAAGTTCCCACCTGGCCTGGAAGACAGTGCATCTATATGACCACCAATGAAGCAACTCTGACTGTGATGCAGCAAACCTGACTTAGCTAACTTTATTTAAACAGAAGCTACAGCATGCTGAAAACACAGTATTTTCACAGTAACGGACTATCTCCATTGGGATGCGCAACCAGCCAATCACAACTGTGGTCTGTAACCTTGTACTGACTGTATGTTAAGGGAGATACAGCTGATGGAAGTCTGGGGCAGTACCCAATGTTACTCACAAGTTAGCTAAGTCATCAACCTTTAAGTGTTGTTTTCCTTGTTGCAGAGCATACCAAAACTCACTTTTCCGGGAGGATGTCTGATTGGATGCAGTCCAGGCTTTCTGAACGTCCCAAAGGTCAAGGGGTCACACAATGCAATGAAGAGTGGTATGGTGGCTGCAGAGTGTATCTTTGACACCCTGACAGACGAGAACCTCAATTCTCCTACCATAGGTACACCTCTGTCGTGTCTTATTGGTACCACAAGAAACACAGTCTCTGCATTCAAGATATAGGAATCATTAACTTCACAAATTTGAAAGTAATATCTGCTGACTAACAGAGATGAAGTATTTTGCTCTCATAGTGGATCAGTCATTCCCACTGGTGATGATTAAACAAATTATAAAACAGATGTTGTATTTTTTTTGTGTGTGTCAGAATGTTATAGCTACATATAAAGCTGTCTCAGAGACATATCTTGTGCACTGCCTTTATGTGTACGTGGTATGCATGCTGTGGTGGTCTGTCAGCTCATATTTTATAAATAGATGCTCAAGCCTTTATATTTAATTTATCCTTTTATTTCTTTCATTTTCAAATTAAATGTACAAATGTTTCAGCGATATGGTACTGCCATTGTTGTGTTGTGACTTCTGACTGATTATACTAGTGTCAAACGTCCAATTGCTCGTTGTAGGTCTAAACCCAGAGAGCTATGAACAAAAGCTGCGGGACAGCTGGGTGTGGAAGGAGTTGTATGCTGTGCGCAATGTGCGCCCCTCCTTCAACACCAGGTTGGGCTTCTATGGAGGTATGCTCTATACTGGCGTCTTCTACATCATTATGCGGGGGAAGGAGCCCTGGACAATTAAACACAAAGGTAAAGTAATTTTTGGAAGATGATGGGATGAACAGGTAGATACTGTGTCTGTCTGGCAACTGTATAGGCGTGTGTCAATGCAGCTTGGATACGCATCTTCATTGCCGTATCTGTGATGTAAAGAGATCTGTGGAGCATGAAATCTGGGTGCATAATATGCAACAACCTCTCTCTCTCTCTCTCTCTCTCTCTCTCTCTCTCTCTCTCTCTCTCTCTCTCTCTCTCTCTCTCTCTCTCTCTCTCTCTCTCTCTCTCTCTCTCTCTCTCTCTCTCTCTCTCTCTCTCTCTCTCTCTCTCTCTCTCTCTCTCTCTCTCTCTCTCTCTCTCTCTCTCTCTCTCTCTCTCTCTCTCTCTGAGGCACAACTGGTCCTGTTGTTTCAACTTTGTACTTCTTTACAACCAACACTGAAATTGTCATATGTACATGTATTGCAAACTAATTACCAGTGTATGTTCCATCCAGTTGATAACTCTGCAAAAAGAACACTTTTCCCCTAATACATATATGTGTGAATACATGCCTGGCTCACACTTTTTTGTTACCTCATTTAAGGTGCAGACTATGCTAGTTTGAAGCCAGCTAAAGAGTTCAAGCCCATTGACTACCCCAAGCCAGATGGACAGATCAGCTTTGACCTCTTGACCTCTGTAGCCTTGACAGGGACTAATCACGACCATGACCAGCCACCTCACCTAACTCTAATGGATGACAGTGTTCCAGTCAACAACAATCTAGCCACATATGATGGACCTGAAGCACGCTTCTGTCCGGCAGGTGAGTACATGTACTGCAATTTTTAAGCATGGTGGTAGGGCTGTAACTACAATAGCTATAGATCTCTTTGGGAATGGCCATTTTGAAAAAAAAAAAACATATGGGATAAACAGATACATGGGTGAATATTGGGGTGGGGCAGGGTGTTGCTTTACATATGAGTAAATACTTTACCATGAGAAGCCAAAATGACGTGCTAGGGTCTACAGATCCCATTGTTATGTTATTTTTGTTTTGTTTTTTAGCTAGAAAAAAGGTAGCAATATACTTTGAGTGCCATACATGTACTTTATGGTCTGATTTGCATGTAATGCATGGAGAGTGCATACAAATCATAGTGTAAGATCTTGTTGCTTGCAAGAATAGTGATGATATATTGTGGATGCATCTGAGCAGATAAGTTAGGAACTGAAATGTCAAATGCCATGTAAGCAAACAGAAATAAAAATTCAACTGTCTCATTGTATGATTTTGTTTGGTGTATTGCACAAGAACACTTATGTCCCAATATGAGTTTTCGGAACTGTTCATGAACATGAACAGAATTTTTACAATATTTAATGAAAGTTTGCAAATGTAATTTATTTATGATGTGTAGTCATGATTTTATACTTATGGCTAGGCTAGGCTTACAGAAAGTAAAGAACATTTAGATTCTATGTTTTCATGCATATATAGATGGAAGATCTTCCTTAATATTACTTTTCATGTATCCAGCTTAATATCAAATTTGATTGAGGCATAGCCATTGTGGTGGTTATCCAAATTGTGCATGAAAAGTGCAACTGGGAGGTGCTGCCATCTGTGTGGCATTTTGAAACTAAGTTGTGAGACCGACATAATTGTGGCTGTTTTCTGATGTGTTTCTGTAGGTGTGTACGAGTATGTGGACAATGAAAATGGTGAAGGCAAACGCCTCCAGATCAACGCACAAAACTGTATCCACTGCAAAACCTGCGATATCAAGGACCCTAGCCAGAATATCAACTGGGTGTGTCCCCAGGGAGGGGAGGGACCTGCCTACAATGGCATGTAGCCAAAACTGAGCTGCTGTGACTGAACTTGATCTTTTATCACCAGTTTTTGTTCCTAAGTTTGTGGATTGGCCAATTATTGTAAGGTCAGCTGTGTACAGAATGCTTGGAGCAAACAGTATGTTGAAGCCATGTGATGTAAAACAGAAAGATGGCAATTGACAGAGGCTCCAAGTAGCATAACATAAAAAAACAGGAATTTTTTTTTTCAATTTGGCAACAAAAAAAAAGTGGGAGTGCTGTTGATAAAATAAAGAGGGCACTGACTACAAAGGTGAAGAGTGGAAAGTCCAGGTGATTTGTGTGATTAAACAGTGGGGGATCTCTCAGAGATCTTCCAGCAAGGTGGGAGACTTAGTGTACCGTACAAAACATGTTCCAGAGCATCTTAAAGTACAGTGGTACCTGCCGTATGTGACCATTGCTGTAAAAGACCAATGGCTGTTTGTGGCCACATTTCTGGGGCTGCAGGAGTCAATTTCTTTGTAAATTTGCCTTTGATGAAAGACCACATGTTGTATGAGACCACTTTTTCTTGGCCAAAGGGGTGGTCACATACAGCAGGTACTACTGTACAATTATATTGACTGGACATGAAGGCTATAGAATAGCCCCCAAAATGGCAATAAATGAAACATAGATGGTGTTAACTTTTTGACATTCATAATTAGTGGAACATGGAAGCTCTATGATAATTGAGAATAATGTACATAAATATCACAAACTGATCTTAGATATATGTATGATTTGTAATTGTGGTTGTCCCATGCACAAATTTATTGTTAATGCCAATCATATACAAAAGGAAAGGATCTGATGAGAGAAACAGAAATCAATCATTTTGCCAGGAAACCAGAATTTAGGCTATGAAATGTGGTCAAGTCAACATATGAATGACCAACAAATCTGATTTCCCCATATAATTGGTCATAGTGTCTAGTGTAAGAGGGCTGTCCAATAGTCAACATCTGCAATCTGTCTTCCCACATAAGCCTGCCTTCTGGGCAGCTTTGCCTCCCGTGTACATGCATGATGGCTGAAGTGCAGATACAGTGGTACCTGCTGTATGCGGCCACCTCTTCTGCCAAGAAAAAGTGGCCAAATACAGCAGGTGACCTGTCACCACAGGTAAATTTTACAAAGAAATTGACTCCCTTGTCTGAGCCTAGTGACCACAAAAAGCAATGCGCTGATCACCGCAGTGGTTGCATACAGCAGGTACCACTGTATTCTAAGACCTGCTGTTTCCCCAGAATCCTAGATATATGTCTCAGGTCACCAGAGAATTGAAAATTCTGAAAGCAGCATAAATGTTGAGAAATACTATGTGTAGATTTTTCTTAAGTTACTGATATTTATATGTTTACCATGAGATACCTTAATCTGGTGTATTTCTGAAAACTGGGGGGGGGGGGGAGGGAGGAGAGAGAGAGAAAGAGAGAATTGAAATTCAGAATATTTGTTAAGTGTGTAGTTTTTAAATTGTGATTGTAATCAACATCATCCACTGTTAAGTGTGCAATTTTTAAATTGTGATCAACGTCGTCCACTCGACAAATAAATTTTGATGATCACCTGACATGGGCCAGACAGATGTAGATACAGCATTCCGTGTTTCACCCAAATAATATATACGTAGTTTTGTTCATTGAGGAATGGCTTAGAATTACAAATAATATTCAGTAAATTACAAATCCTTTTTATGTTTGCTTCCAAAGACTTTTTGGAAGCGTTGGGTAAACAAAATGTGGACTGGACTTACGTTGAATGTTGATTGTATTATCAGCAAAAATTTGCGGACAGTAAAATACAAAATCTGCGCAGCCATTGTGGTGGGCTGATGAAGGCCTTCCCCGAAAAATGAGGAGGAGGGAGCGAACAACTTTTCTTTGCCAAAGAGAGCAATTAGTTCAGCTATACTGTCTTGATGGATCTCACAAAATATCATTCATGGAGTGGACTTTCAAAAGGTCTTTGTGCCGGTGTTTGGCTAATGCAGCACACGTGGCCCGGTTACGGAGCGGAAAGGGGAAAGTGACAACATCACAGTAATTACTGAAGACATGCAACTCATGTATGGAAACTGTAGGCCAAGACAAGAGTATTATCAATGCACTCAGGGATGGTGTGGTGCAGTACATGGTTTGTGTGAGTGCACATAATACATGTAAATCTGTAAAAAACAGACTTTTGTTCGTTATTTTTTGGTGTACGGTGTGCCTGTAGAAATGGTGTATAATACAGTGTCCTTAACTCTTCTGGTGTGCAGCGTGCCTGTGCAGCTGGTGTGCAATATAATGTCCTTAAGCCTTTAGATGTGTGATGTGCCTGTGAAATTGGTGTGCAATACAGTGTCCTTAACCTTCAAGGTGTGCAATACAAGATTCATAACGTATTAACCGTTAAGGTGTACTATATGCCTGTGGAATTCGTGTGGAATACCATTTCCGCAACCATTTAGGTGATAATTTTTACATATGATCAACAGTTTCTCTCTAGGAGCTTTGCCACAATGTGCTTAAAGTAGGCCAAGGAAAACTGCTGACCCAGAGTAGACCATTTACCTTATGTAGAGACCACCAGAGTAGACCATTTACCTTATGTAGACCGCCAGAGTAGACCATTTACCTTATGTAGACCACCAGAGTAGACCATTTACCGTAGAGACCACCAGAGTAGACCATGTACCTTATGTAGACTACCAGAGTAGACCATTTACCTTATGTAGACCACCAGAGTAGACCATTTACCGTAGAGACCACCAGAGTAGACCATGTACCTTATGTAGACTACCAGAGTAGACCATTTACCTTATGTAGACCACCAGAGTAGACCATTTACTTAATGTTGACCACCACAGTAGACCATTTACTTTGTCTAGACTACCATAGTAGACCATTTACTTTATGTTGACCACCATTGTAGACCAATTACTTTATCTAGACTACAATAGTAGACCATTTACTTTATCTAGACTACCATAGTAGACCATTTACTTTATCTTGACCACCATAGAAGACCATTTACTTTATCTAGAACCACCAAAGTAGACCATTTAGTTGATAAATCTGGACCACCATAGCAGACCATTTACTTTATATAGAACCACCAGAGTAGACCATTTACTTTGTCTAGACCACCACAGTAGACCATTTACTTTATCTAGAACTACCAGAGTAGACCATTTACTTTATCTAGACCACCAGAGTAGGCCATTTATTTACTTTATGTAGAACCACTTTTCTGGACCTCAAAAGGTGTTTAGATAGTGAGGTCTCTGTGATGTAGTTACAGATTAGCATGACCTATTTACTGTCCATATGAGACCGTTAGGGATGTATCTTCAAAATTAAACAATTGATATGTAAATGCATACTCAGACCTCCTTTAGCTGATTGGAATTCGTGGTCGCTGTGACCTATTTACAGCATACAGTGACCTATTACTGTCCCTCGTTGTTACCCTGATATCTTCAAAATGCTTGGATGAATTTTTCTCAAATTTGGTACAGAAATGCATTGCTTGGCATAGAATATGTGATTTTAAGATTTGAGGTCACTGTGATCTATTCACATGTGACTATGACCTTTTAATTGTGCATGCGAGTTTTTTTTTAACCCTGATATCTGCAAAATGCCTGGATGGATATACCCTTTTGTGTGACGTTGAAGAGCAATGTGTTGGTAGTTTAATTGCAGGGTGAACAGGGGCGATGGGGATGCATTCCAGCGATTGCGTGTAATCACAGTGCTCTAGTTCTCTGTTTTGCTTTTTTTTGTGTGTGTGTGTTTTTTTTTTTGTCGTATTTGTATTCAGAATTTAATCTGTATTGATCAATATGCCTCCTTGTAGGAATTGTTTTTTCATATTCATTTTCTGTTTTCATGGGGCCAAGCTAAGATTCTAGTCCAATTCAATCAATAAAATATATCTCGACATCACTATTGGGGAACTTAATTTTTAAAAATGAGCATTCAAAGTTACAAAGTACAGTACACACAGGTGAAGAAATTACATTCTTTGAATCCCCAGGTAGGTCCTTGTTTTGTTTCTAAGTAACTGTTGAAATGATTTTGAAAAAATCTATATCCCCAATACTGATGGGGGGGGGGGGGGGGTTAAGAGTACTTATAATTCTGTGCTGAGCTGACCTAGCAAGGACATTGTTTCCAGCTTAAACAGCAGTTCTACAAAAGCGTGCATGTGTGCATTGGTCTATTGAAAGCATATTTTTTTCAAGTATGTCTTGTATGAATTTTTGCCAAAAGGAAGAAATTATTAAATGTTAGTGTTGTGAAATCATTTTGATTATAGGGGTTCATTGACATTGCCCTTGACATTAAATTTAAATATATGACCATGATGAAAGACAATCTGAGATGACTGAAGGTATGTGTGAAATAAACCAAAGTTGCCATGTGACCTGAAAATTAGGTCAAGGTCACACCAAAGTCCACAGCATGCTGAGATAACAGTCAAGTTCCCATCTAGAAACCAACTTAAGTTGTTCTATGACCTTGCAAAGTTGGTCCACATGTTGGTCATTTGCATGGAACCCAAACCTAGTTCCTATTGAGGATTGTCCTCATGTGCAATATCAAAGCCCAATCTGAAATATTTTCAAGTTGTCATTCAAAATGAAAGGTTATGTTGCCATGTGACCTTACGGATAAGGTCAAGGTCATGCATGCAGGGACCTCTATTTTTTGGAATAAAATTCTTCCTCGGATGGTTTTAGATTCCTGGAAACTGAATTCATTATAGTTTATGTGACCTTGGCAATTACGTCCAGGTCCTCCATGTGCTATGCCAACACATATGTTACAGAGAACTATTATGGTACGCAATGTCAAAGTCCTACATGTACTACAAGAAAATTATTTTTAAAAAATGGCAAAACCGCCATGTGACTGTTGAGAATTAAATCAACGTCACTATATGCATTCCCAACTTAGCCCACTTAAGGAACCATCATTTTGTGGAATAAAGTCCTAGGTTGTGTGATTCTCGAGTCATTGCATTATCTGATAATTTGCCAGATGACAAATTAGGTCATGGTCACTCATGAAAAAAAAATTAAGTAAGGATTGGTAAGTGTCCATACAGTTACTTCATAGCAGTTCTGGAGAGGACCTTGTTTTGTTTTCTGATGTGATTATTGATGTGTCATTCATTAGAATTAATGAAAATGTCATTGCATCTATTATTATAAAATGCTAAGATTAGCAACCCAGCTTTATCTGGGTCCAGCATATTCTGACCTTTCCACATCCTTGCAGTTAATTTGCCATCCCCAGCAGCTGGCCTGGCTTTGCCTGTTTCCATCCATTTCAGTGGCTCTGCTTTTCAGGCCACAAACCTTGCTAGTAATAATAATCCTGTGGCACTCTGCTTATTTGACACAACCCTGTATCATAGCTGATACAGGTGGCTGGAAAAAGAAACCCTTTCCCTCTGACCCTATCCCCACCTGTAAGGCTCATGCATTTCCCATGTCCGGTGCACACACTCATGGGAGCCCTGATAAAGGCTGCCACCTGTCTCTTTCCTTCCCAAAACCTGTTATTCCTTAACTAATTCTGTTTTCTTATGATTCTAACATTCCATTTCTTTTCTCTCAGCACCCTAGCAGGAAGTCCTGTACCATTCTGACCCCTTCTTTCCACTGGGTAAACCATGTTAAGCCTAAAATCCATGCCACACGCTCTTCTTCTCCTAAGTGCTGCACTTCCTCTAAGCCCTTACAGTTATTATCCTTATTCTGCCACTCCCTAAACATTTTTTCCCTCGTCCATTTCTGTCTTCTCTTTTCTAAATTGATAACTGCCCTACTCTGAAACAGAAGTTTGGATCCCTTCCCTCCATCTCAGCATGTACTTTTCTTTGGCGTCTCTAAAACCTTGTATGCATTTAGCATACTTTCTCCCTCACTCCTTTTATCCAGTCTTTGTTCCATCCTGTCACTACCTTCTCTATATATGTTCCAATCCTCAACCTCATCATAACATTTTAATTTATACATTTCTGCTAACTTGTGTATATATTTGACCCATATTGTCTGTTGTGTAACAGTTCCGTATTCCATATTAAAACTATTTATTGCTGTAGCTTTTATCGTTCCCTTTGTATGGTTCACCTTCTGCTTTATCCTTTTGATCTGGTGCCTGAACATACCTTTCCCTGCTGCTTTTATCTTTACCCCAAGATACTCATATTCATTTTCCTCTCCAATTTCAATCAGGTGCTCTTTATCCTCTGGAATTTGGAATTTCCAAAGTCTCCATTTTCTGTTGCCTTCGGTTTCTTTGCTAGTGTCATAACTTGGCTTTTGTCTTGGCTACCCTCTAACCTCCATTTTTCCAAATTCTGATACAATGTTTAACATATCCTGACCTCTTTTTGAGACTCAGCCATGAGCACAATGCCATCTGCAAAAAATAACCAAGCAAATTTCTCATGTCCTAATATCACTCCCTTTTCACAATCCATTAGTTGTCCACCTAAGTTCTTAATATATGGTGCAAACAAAATTGGGAAAGCACACACCATTGCATTTAAGCTTATGTTCAGCTGTGCATTCTATACCACAACATTTCCCAGTGAAAGAGTGCATTCTGCAATCTTGTATAGGGCTTTCAATGTTTCCAGAATATTGCTTCGAAATCCTAACCTGCTAAGTTTTTCCCATGGAGCGTTTCTCCATACCTTATCATATGCTTTTCTCTCATCTAAAAAACCATGAAAACCTTTCTCCGCTTTTGTCTTGCTAATTCCAATACCTGAGTCAGTGTAAATACATGATTGCCTACATGTCTCCCTGGTCTAAAACCATTCTGAATTTCTCACAGAAGCCCAAGTCTTTCAAGTCTTCTTTTCAGTCTTCAGTACATTATTTGACTAAATATTTTACTCAAATTAGATGCAATAGCAATATACCCCCACACTTGTCCAGTTGGTCACCTTGACTTTTTCGGAATATATGATATCCAAAGCCTATTCCAATCCCTAGGTACTTGTTTCTTTTCAGTAATTTTTTCCCCTGTCCCTGTCTTCATAAACTCGCTCAAAATATCATCAATCCTGGAGCTTTTCATGATCTCATCTGTTCTATAGCTGTCTTGACTTAAATGCTACTGATTCTGTGACACAGCTCAGGATACCAATGATCCTGTTTATCCTCGGACTAGCATGCTGGTACTGTTCCCTGGATCCATTTGGAGTCATTAATCTCATCCCATTTCCCCCTGAATATTTTTGTATGTCCTTGCTCTCATCTGTTCTCTTTCCTCTTTATATGATTTCTTTTATTTTTTCTCTTCCTGTTAACCCGTTTCCAAAAGATAATCGACCATTGTCTTCCACTTTCCACAATTTTCTTTGTCATTTGTTCATTTTTACTATCTCTCCTTTCTGCCTTCACATCTGCTACCTTTTTTCTACATTTCATATACTCTCTCTTGGCATCCTCTATTGCTCTCTCTGGATGCTTATTTTAATGGCTAATCTCCATGCTCTATTACTAAACATCTCTTTCTTAATTGTTCCTTTGAGTTCTGGGTCTATATTTTATATCCTGTATTCTCAGCTGGAACTTTCTTTTCCTGAGCCACCTTCAGAATTCTCCTGGTAAGGTCTTCATTCATTTGCTGTACTTCTCCCTCTGTCTCCCACTTATCTTTCCACTCTTGTAATTCAATTCTCAGGCTTTCTTGATAGCCATTCCAATCTGTCCCTCCTGTGTATGTTCCATACCCATTTGGTCTTCCTGTGGTGTTCAATGCATACATCCAGTCTACCCACCTCATCTACTTCACATTTTTGTGTCATTCAAAAAATGTCACTATCCGCTAAGAAAAAATCAATGTCTGCCACCTGAGGCCCATGTCTACTTCCCTTTGCACTACAGGTCCCTGTTCACTATTCTCAGCCCATATTCCCTTATGAAGTTCAATAGCCTGCTTCCATTCCTATTAATTTCTGTGTCTCCTTATATTCAGTCTACTCCTTTTCCTTTGCTCCCATTGAAATCCTCAGCAATCATAGCTTTATACCCTCTGGCTGGATATCACTAGTCAGAATTCTTTTCCCATCATATATTTGGTAATTCTATTCATTCAGTAGACCCTCACGTCCCACACACACTACACCTATTGCCACTCTGTTTCCATTGGACTCCACTCGTATCCACTGCATCTCATTTTTCATCTCACTATCATCTTCTTGTCTGTCCTTCCAGACTTTATGCCACTGTATCCCTTTCTTTATCGAAACTCTACTCCTCCTCCCCTTTTTTGCCCATTTTCTCTTCCTTTACCTATTATATCATACCTGCAGGGCCTGTCACTTGATAGCTCTTCTCTTCTAATATGTGTCTAATAGTGCTATAATATCCATCTTTTCTCTTTCAGCTGGATCTTCTATGTCTGCTATCTTCCCTTTGAATTCTCTACAATTGACATATCCTATTTTCATGTTGTTTTTCTTTTTGTCCCTACTTCTTGTTCTATTACTGCATCCTGTTTGTCTATGATCATCATCGTGTCCCAGAAATGACCTGGCAGTTGCTGAAGTTTCTAGTTTCCTTGCTTCTGCACCCACTCACTGTAGACCTGCATCACCTATCAGCTGATTTGGGTGCAGCTCATCTCCAGCAAACATGTCCCTTCTCCCTGCAAATCCTCCCACATATCTCTAAATGCTATCCCACCCTCCCTACATAACCTCTCTAATCTCCTAGTGACCAGGCTGCAGTCCCCAGCCTGGCCTCATTTCATCACCAGGTGTAGTGCAGATACACAGAGGATGTTTGCCTGTTTCACTCCTGCCTGGCCCACTTGGGTCCAGCTCCAGTTGTGAATGTGCCTGATTCTAAAAGTTGTTGAACAGGTTTTTATGCAGCTGAGGCCTCTGCACTAATAAAGTCAGCAGTGGGTTTACTCAAGGCCTTGATCTGCAAAAATAACCATGGAAAAGTGACACCAACAGAGCCTACTCTTGCTTGAGCTCTGCCTCAGGCCCCAGGGTCACCTTCCCATCCCTTGACTGGGTGGTCTGCAGGACTTTGGCAACACCCATGCCAAAGAAACACAGGAAGAAAAAGAAGTTAGATTTCTTTATATCCTTCTGCAAGGGTACCTTCTTTTTCTTTTACCTACTGCTATTCTAAGTCACACTGTCTAGTGAGATAGCTTTGATGCCAGCTGCTTCTGGAAGCCCCCACCCACCCATGCACATGCACAGAGCCAGCCCAGTGAATCATTTTGTTTTGCAACTGGCTGTCAGCTGGAAGCAGGTTAAGAGGCAAATAGGAAAGCACCATTGGATCTGCCTGCAGAATGGTGTTTGTCCTCTGGTGTGGTCCCATCTAATACAACCATGGTCCAGATGCTGGCAAGGCTGCCCAACCTGCTCCTTAAAGAGGGTTATCAAATTAGGCCTGCATCCAGAAGGTTATTGAAGAGTTGGGTGCCGGTTCATAAGGCTAAAGTGCCACCATTTATGTTGTGCCACAGCTCTGGGTCATTCTGTCAACTGAATCTTCTGTATTGGAGCATCTGGTTCCAGGGGTAGTATTTCCACCATCAGTTAGTTTGACCTTCCACATATACAGCAGAGAATTCATCCTTTTGGCTGCCAAGTTCAGGGAAATACTTCCAATTCTGCACCTGTACTGGAACAATTTATATGTGTCCACTTAAGCCTCTCCCTCCTAAGTTACAATCCCTTTTCCAAATCCCTAACCTGCCATTAGCTATGGACACTAAGAGTATGTCTCCTTCCCACATCCCATCAGACTCTGAGGAGGATGAGGAGACAAGTACTCTAGATACTCAAGGGCTAAGCTGTTGAAGACCCAGACTCCTTGCTTGCACAGCTGGATGCTGCTAGGAAGAAATTGTAACCACTACCGATGTTGAAAGAGGTACAAGATCCAAACAGCAAGGCAGAGAGCCCTGCACACAAGTCTTCAGCTCCAACTGCTGTCCATGGCTGAATTTGTGTCCAAGATACCAACTTCTCAAGAAGCAAGTTGGTTCCCCTAAAAATAAGACCCCAACTATCTGCACATCATGGGGTTAATTAGTTCCCTGGGTCTACCTTTGTCCTAGGTGAGTAGCAAGAGGATCCTATGTCCACACTGGAGACTGGTGTGGTCTGGCCAAGCAGGAAAGTCCCACCAACCCCTTAAGAGAGGATAACTTTCTTCTGTATTGTGCAAGTTACCCAAGGACTTCACAGTTCCAAGGAAAAGCTTGAATTCCTTTGTGTTGGTGGCCAACCCCAACTTTGTCAATATCCTGCATAAGAATGCAAATGCCTTTGTCCCCACAGTAGTGTTGCAAGACATTCTAAAGCATCTGGAAAAGATGCAAGGATGCCAAGTTACTCCTGCTCCTAGTGTTGGGAATAACTAGGGTGAGACTCTTATTTGTAGTGGTAAGCCCCCCCCCCCCCACCACCACCCCAAAAAAGGGGGGGGGGGGCGTAGGAATGGCATAAATGTGTCTGGCTCTGGTCTCAAAGAAAGATTGTGGCTGGAAATTAAAGAGTTGATGACAGATATTTCTATGGTAAACATCATCCTGAGAAACCAGTGTTTGAAGATGAAGATCAGCAGCAATGTTAGAAGAAGGGACAAGCTTCATTTATAAGAAGGATGAATGTTTCTACATCAGCATTGTGCAGTCTAACAGGACGTTTTGTCCATTCACTAATGAGGGCAAGGCATACCAGTTTTGGACAAATCTCTTCTGGTTAGCCTCGGCACTAATTATCTCTACTTGAGTGGTGAGTGTGGTGACACATTGTCACACAGACATGCAGTTCAGCTGCATATTTAGCTGGGCATGTGGTTCATTTGAACGCAGTGTCATCAACAGCTTTGCCAGAACACAGCATCAATTCTGGTGATCTACCTGTATCTAGGCCTACCTGTAAACCTACCAGTCTAGTCTGAAGCACTTACAGGACCTATCTATGAGATATACACTTCTAGATGGTATGGTTCATAGCTTAACTGTCAGAAGACTGGTTTCAGTGGCTCTTTTGGCAGCTAGAGCAGGTCATACTCAGTCCTCCCTGCCAGCATGGACTTGGATACATATGATGGGTATTCTCAAGTCCCTGGACATTCGTATCCCAAAGGACAGGTTACACCATATGGCTATTGGGACCAAGAGTGGGGTTACTCTGCCAACTGATACCAAGTCTATCACTGGATTAGAAGATCCGTTTGTGGTGTTCCATACAATACAATATAATGATCATCCAATCAATTAAAACTTTTGTTATCTTTATGGCTCAGATTACCATTTTTAGGGACACATGCTGAGCAGCATGGGATGTTCATTTGCATTTCCATGTTGTATCAGGATGCTGTGCTCTCCTGTGGAGCCTAGCCAGCATCATTTGACTATAGGTGAAGGCCAGCCATCTCACAACGATAAGCTTAACATAATCATCCCAGAGGAACATGTACTTGCCGTGTCACACTAACATATGCCTTTAGCGTAACTTAACAAAAAAGGGGACCCAGGAAGAAGTGATTCTTTAGTCTAGCAAAGACTATCATGCTCTCTTATCTGAGAACTGCATGATCATCTGAGAAAGTTACATTGTGGGCTCTCTCAACATAAAAGCGAAGCTGCTTGGTCAGTACAGAGTGGCCATTATACTTCGGAATGTTCAAGCAATTTGGCAGCTTTGGGGTGACCTCTGGTTGACCTTTTGACCTGAAAGATAACCAGAAGCTGCCAATCTTTGTTTCTCCATGCCGAATTAAGCTAGCATGGGTAAGAAGTACTTTGTTGCTTGCATGGGACAGTGTGTTATGCAAGCGTTAGCGGATCTCTCCATCCTTAGCTGGAGTCATCCTGACCTCGTTATTGCGTTGCTGCATTGTACTATGTTACTTTTTTCTTTTGGTCAAATAAAACTGCTCTGACTCTGACTCTGTTAGCAAAACAATACCACCCATTCTGTCACCCCAAAGGAAAAAGGCAAGGTTCGGAAAGAAAGAGTACTGCTCATTCTGATGGCCCCTGATGGCCAAAATCTATAAGAGATTTGAACCCAGATCCTGTCAGGGCATAGACAAATGCTATCGAGTAACTGGATACAGGTTTACAAATGTGACAAGCAAGTTCTGTCAGAACGATACCTTACAATGCTGAAGGCAGAGTAATGTATCACTGAAATGGAACTTGTATCCAGTCACATGATGGTGATTCTATTTATCCCAAGTTAAAATGCAGAAGAGGCACAACTTGATGAGAGTGTTTGTGTAATAATACTGACATATTATGATAAGGTGGTCTTGTGCGCAGTGCCAAGGGCTTGGGAATTTAAATCAAGTAAAGGTGACTAGGCATCACAGTTTCAAAATGGAGCTCCACCCTTAGCACTGAACCAGAGAAGAAACTAACCAGAACATTTTAAAGAATAACTTTAATGATATGTGACATCACTGACGAAAAGTGAAAGTAGTGAACAGGAGGGGATGAATGTCATTGACACTATGTCCTGTTGCACAATGGAACAAGGAAACGTGGTCATTGAAGACTCTGTATGGGGCAAGAACATGCAGTTGTACCAGTGATTCAGTCATGTTGACATTCATTGTTATTGGGCCATTAAAACATGTTCCTGCAAACACCCCAGACATTAAGTTATTGGCATGGGACATCATTGTCACAGTCTTTACCTCTGGAAACACAGTGGACGTAGCAGTCAGTGGTGTTTTTGGACATGAGTTGAGGAGCACTCTGAGAAGGCAAGATGACCATATTTTTGGCAGACATCAAAGCAGAATGCACTTCCCAAGGAACACCATTTCAGCTGGCTTGAGGACATCCAAGATTTGTCAAGATGTTGCACATCCTACATTGTTGATTACAAGGGAAAACAGGACATTTGTTGACAGTGGCAATATTATGATAACTGCTGAACTGCATCATGGTGGTTTTCTACACACACGTGTAGATAGTAAAATTAGCAGCTTTTATTAGTTTCAGTTCAGAGTATGGAAAGTTCCATTGTCATTTGCCATATAAGGATAGATGGCCTGGGCCATGTGCCATATAAGGAAAAGCAACAGTGCAAGGATCAGATACAGCTTAAAAGAAATGATAGTTGTATATTGGCTCTGTATTGAGGTCATGGCAGTGCAAACTTGGCATAAAATAGCAGCGAAGTTAACGCCCGTGCACAAACTAAGATCAAACTTCTCTCTTGCCTGCACAGAAACTGTTCTGTCATCCAGAGCATCTAATTTCAAGGATTCTAAGGGGAATGATGTATGCATAGTCACCAGAGGGAATCTTTGTGTTTAATCTTTGTAGTTTTGCAATGTTTGT
Organism: Hermodice carunculata; assembly: GCA_964020975.1. Taxonomy (NCBI): domain Eukaryota; kingdom Metazoa; phylum Annelida; class Polychaeta; order Eunicida; family Amphinomidae; genus Hermodice; species Hermodice carunculata. Next base: position 66,460,864 of record OZ026619.1, read on the forward strand.
TGATACCTCCTAGCCTGTGGGATCTCCACATTGCACTTTTGGGTTTTACTCAGTGTTCTGAGAGTGACGACATGATAAAGTGGATTTAACATTATTACCTTCAAAAGTCTTTCTTTTCTTCATGTTCAGGAGAGGGGAGAAATGGGCATTGGGTTTCTATAGGCCTACCTGGAACAAGAAAGGCATTGAAGTTACCGTATGATATTATATTGGTTTAATGTTGTCACAGATCTAAATGTGACACTTAATAGCCTCCAAATCAAGTCCCCGAGTGCCACTTTACACAAGTGTGAGTCAGACAAACATTTTTGTCTGGAGAAACCATTGTATTGACTATTTGGGCCTTCCAGAATACATAAACATGTTTAAATCAAAATGCCCTGTTAGTGAACTGAAGTTTTACCTGAAGGGCTACTGACACGTCACCGAACTGGTCAGAATCATTTAATCCACTAATCTGTGAGACTTCTTTGAGTTCAAAGAACTGCAATACCATCTCTAGTTGGATCAAGAAAAAAGTCATGATGGCTTATGAAGCAGCTAGCAAAGGTATTGAGCTTCTACAACTTCTAATCTTTGGGGCTCATGAGCTTTGTGTTCTCTCAGCCTCTTGGGTTGCACTTAATAATGTGGGGTTGTCAAATCATGAAGTCACACGATGCCTTTTGTTCTTTTTGCCTCCTAGTCAAGATGAAATCTAGCTTATAGGCTTTTAAATCTGCACCCAGCAGCCAACAGTTTTATCTTTGAAACATCTCCTAAGATCAGCACGTGCCATTTGGTGTTTGGGGTTTGGCCGCAGACAAATTTAGTAGTAACTATTAGATTTGTTTTGTCTCTTGGTTTCAGCTAGGTTGAGTTTTTTTGTCAAGTATTAGCACCCTAGGGTCTTTTTATGGGCTGGGGGGGGGGGGGGGCTACCAGCTACCACCTACCACCATTTTTACCTCAGCTGACTTGTCAGTCAGCTGAGGTTTTGTGAGGGTCTGTCGTCCGTCGTCCGTCCGTCGTCCGTCCGTCGTCCACAATTCACATTTTCGACTTCTTCTCAAAAACCGTCAGCCAGATTCAATTCAAACTTGGTGGGAATGTGCCTTGGGTGGGTCTCTACCAAGTTTGTTCAAATGGTCACGGTCCAGTGATTTTTTTATTTTTAATGAATTTTTTTGTTCTTTTTTGGGTAAATCTTAAAAAATTTTCTTCTCCGAAACCGCTCACCCAATTGCTTTGATATCACACAGAAACACTCCCTGGGACTCCTAGTTCTTAATTTGTTCACCAGGTGGCGCTGCAATTTTTTCCTATTTTTTATGAATTTTTGTGTGTTATAGCTATTTTCGACTTCTTCTCCAGAACCGTCACTCAGATTAAGCTGAAACGTGGTGGATATGTTCCTTGTAGAAGGGTCAAACAAAGTTGTTCCCTATGTGGGAATGCTGCGGATTCCTGATTTTTAACGATTTCTTCAATTCGGGTACTTGTCGGTCAATGCAGCTTTCCTGTTGATTACTATGGAAGTCAATGGGCATTCTAATGCTAATTCACATTTTCTACTACTTCTCCAAAACCGTCATCCAGATTAACTTCAAACTTGGTGGCAATGTACCTTGGGTGGGTTTCTACCAATTTTGTTCAAATGTTCATGCTCCAGTGATTTTTGGATTTTTAATGAATTTTTTTGTTCTTTTTTTTTTGACAAATCTTAAAAAATCTTCTTCTCCGAAACTGGGTACCCAATTGCTGTGATATCGTACATAGACACTCCCGGGGACACCTAGTTCCCAATTTGTTCACCAGGTGGCGCTACAATTTTTTTAGGAATTTTTTATATGGTTTTGCTATTTATCACTTGTCAGAACAGTCCCTCGGATTAAGCTGAGATGTGATGGATATGTTGTCGTGGAAGGGTCAAACAGTTGTTTACTAGGTGGCACTGCTTTGGATTCCTGATTTTTAAGGATTTTCAATTTGGGTACTTATCGTTCAATGCAGCTTTCCTATTGATTACTATGTAAATCAATGGGCATTCTAATGCTAAATCACAGGACAACTGACACGAAATGTACTGTTTACTTGATAACTTGAGATCTGTTTAGAGTTAGCTACACATGTTAATTATTGTGTATGAAGGTCATGCTGAGACAGTACATGAATGACCTTGACCTCGTTTGTGGGGTCACAGTGCAACATACATGAATTTTACTCTTCATTATAACTTGAGAACTACTTGAACTTTGATGTTGCACATGTAAGTGTTCTTCTATAAAGGTCAGACTTACTCAGAACATGGTGTCCTTGATCCTTTCCCAAGTTCATAGAGCTGCAAGTGTGATGAATGTCAAGATCAGCTGAGGCACGGGCTGTTCACACAGCCCTCTTGTTTGAGGTTATACCCATGGTAATCCAGGCATTATATTGTGAAACAGATATGAAATTACAGAGATTCCTTCGTTTTTTAGCTCAGCTGACTCATTAGTCAGGCTGAGCTTTTACGATGCCAAGTTGTTCATCTGTTCACAAATACATTTTCGACTTCTCCAAAACGGTCAGCCATATTCAATTCATACTTGGTGGCAATGTACCTTGGGTGGGTCTCTGGCAAGTTTGCTCAAATAGTCATGCTCCAGTGATTTAAGGATTTTTTATGAATGTTTTTGTTCTTTATGGGGGCAAATCTTAAAAAATCTTCTTCTCCAAAAGTGCTCTCCCAATTACTTTGATATCACATAGGAACATTCTTAGGGACTCTTAGTTTTTAACGTGTTCAACAGGTGGCGTTGCAATTTTTTTATAATTTTTATATGAATGATTTTTTTTATGTCTCCGCTGTTTTTGACTTCTCTAGAACTGTCACTCAGATTAAGCTGAAACTTGCTGGATATGTTCCTTGTGAAAGGGTCAAACAATCCTTTTTTCACAAGGTAATACTGTTGTGTATTCCTGATTTTTAAGGATTTTTTCAATTGGGGTACTTGTCCGTAAATGCACCTTTCCTATTGATTAATATGTAAGTCAGTGGGCATTCTAATGCTAATTCACATTTTCGACTTTTTCTCCAAAACCGTTAAACAGCTTGACTTCAAACTTGGTAGCAATGTACCTTGGGTGGGTTTCTACCAAGTTTGTTTAAGTGGTTACGCACCAGCGATTTTTTGGTTTTTTTTTTATATTTTTTTTTTTTGGGGGGGGGGAGATCTTTATAAAATCCTCTGCTCCTAAACTGCACACCAAATGGCTTTGATATCACACAGGAATACTCCTAGAGGCTCCTAGTTCTTAGTTGTTCACCAGGTGGCGCTACAATTTTTTTCTATTTTTTATGATGTTATGTGTTTTTGCTATTTTCGACTTCTTCTCCAGAACCGTCACTTAGATTAAGCTGAAACTTTGTACATATGATCCTTGTAAAAGGGCCAAACAAAGTTGTTCACTAGGTAGTACTGCTGTGGATTCCTGATTTTTAACGATTTTTTTTAATTGGGTACTTATCGATAAATGCATCTTTCCTATTGATTACTATGTAACTCAATGGGCATTCTTATGCTTATTCACAATTTCTACTTCTCCGAGACCGTCAACAGGATTGATTTCAAACTTGTTAGCCATGTGCTTTGGGTAGGTCTCTACCAAGTTGTTCAAATGGTCACGCGTCAGTGATTTGTATTTTTTTTATGAATTTTTTTTATCTTTATTTGGGCAAATCCTAAAAAATCTTCTCTGAAACCACCCACCCGATTGCTTTAATATCACACAGGAACACTTGCACTTTTGGAGGCTCTGTCGTCCAACGTACTTCGAAATGTCATATGCACTAATAAGCTAAACCTCAGCACAGGTCTGTTCAGTTGGAACCTTGATTTTGTGGCACTAGCTTTGGTCAGCCAAGCATGGGCTGTTCACGCAGCCCTCTAGTTAATAATGCTTACCTGCGGAACAACATAGCCGTCCGCTCATCCCCGCTATGGCCATCTATGGTGCACCCAGTACGGAAAAAGTGGAACTGAAAGCATTTCAGAAATTCAGAGGATATTTTAGATGGTTGCTGTGGCTATCCAGGCCAAGTGCAAGGGGGTGTAATCCCAACTTTGTAAACTGGACACAATAGCTTTGCTTCCTTCTGTAAAAATCGGGTCCTTGCAGTGGTTATCCTGCTATTCCAGAGGTCAATATTACTAGCGAATAGGGGAATTTACTGTGAGCTTGTCAATTTCAGATATAACTTAATATATGGTAGTTTTTAAAGTTGTACCCAACCAAATTGACAATTTTAAGTGACGTTTCTACGTTGCAAATAATCCCCTTTCCGCCTTGCACCACGAAGTTTTCCATGGTGCATCTCTTGTATATCACTTTAAAACTTATAACGGTAGTGAATCCATGCATGGCTTTCTGGTTTAGGATTAAACACTTTATAGGCATAGCTGGTCTATAGGGCATTGAAATTCGACTTCCTGATTTTATGAACATACACTCTTATTAGGAAAATTACGAACAAATCGTAATATCATTACACATGGGGGTAGGTCGTCATAATAAATTTGCACTTGGTACTCTTTAAGCTTGGAATATATTTGTTAACAAAAGAAGCAAAGTTATATTTATTTAAACTGACATGGAATTCAAAAGTGGAAAAAGCAACAGAGTTTTAATCTTAAACAAGATAAACTTTAAATACAATGGTTAGAACAGATGACAGAGTACATGTATACAACATTGTTGACAGTTTGAGCACCTTATACAAAAGAAAGACGTGTTAATCACATTAGATACTTTATTGCTGCCGCCTACGTACAGATAAAATACTTAACTTTTCATGGGAAGAGAAACAATGATAAAGGGTAAGACCGAAAGCACAGATACTTTATTACTGCCGCCTACATCTAGACAAAATGCGGTATTTTTCATGGGAAGAGAAACAAGAATAAAGGGTTGGATACCATGGGTTATGGACTGTCGAACTGAGTCAGAAAAAATTCGAAGCATATTAAGTAAAAGGAAATGGGGCAAATTTGCTATCATGTAATCATTATGGCTGTGTATACGGTTTGATTTTAGTACCAAAGAAGAAGTCAGGACCAATAGTCTTTCGATCTGAAATCAAGATGTACTGACTAATTGTATCCATCAAAAGCCTATTGATCTTTGACGAAAATAAAGATTGGAAAATATTATCCTAATAACAGCTTTTGATTCCAGATACGTTCTTCAAAGGAATTACAGAAACGGAGTCCATACTTATAACAGTAATTTGTCTCGAGAATTTAGATCACTGAAGAAAACAGCGAGCCACGCTTAATGAGATGTCATCGTAGACGGCACTCCATGTTTCAGTACAAGCCTCAGCAGAACCGGGTTGCCTGCTTCCCTTGATACAGTGTGCACAAACAGCTTACCAGCTGTGGACAGCCTTCCTAGATAGAGTCAAAACACACAGCTTACCAGCTGCAGTGTTGACAGCTTATCTAGATACAGTCCGCACACACAGCTTACCAGCTGCAGTGTTGACAGCTTATCTAGATACAGTCCGCACACACAGCTTACCAGCTGCAGTGTTGACAGCTTATCTAGCTACAGTCCGCACACACAGCTTACCAGCTGCAGTGTTGACAGCTTTTCTAGATACAGTCCGCACACACAGCTTACCAGCTGCAGTGTTGACAGCTTTTCTAGATACAGTCCGCACACACAGCTTACCAGCTGCAGTGTTGACAGCTTTTCTACATACAGTCTACACACACAGCTTACCAGCTGGAGTGTTGGCAGCTTTCCTAGATACAGTCTGCACACAAAGCTTACGGGGCAGGGCGTGGGCAGTTTGGTACAATAATAAAATAATTAAGAAAAAAATAAGCCTCAGATTTTAATCTAACAATTCCAGTAAAAACAATAAATAAGATTCAGCATAAGACAGAGCCGGAAAGGGTTAAGAATACGACTACTTCAAAGTTACTCCAACTCTCTCCATATCTCTAGATATGGAGAGAGCTGATGAAGAAGTGACTGAACTACAACAGGATCAATTTAAAAGCAATTTGCGTTTTAAAAGCAGCACTGTCACTTCTTGTCATAACCATCTTACAGCGGCGTGGTTTCAAAGTTCACTGCTCCATAAATAATTTGCAAAATGAAAAACAAACTACAATATAAGTCATGGTGTTATTTTTTTCTTCAGCATTTTGCTATTTAGCCTTCAGGGTGCATATTATCAGTGAACTGTGTGGTTATAAGTGGATGTTTAACTCTCTTAAATCAGTGATATACAATATTGATGCAGAGAGCACAGGACCTAAGAAAACAATTACGGAAGATAAACATATTTATCATGTGTTACGTTTAAATAAAAAAAAAAACAACAACAACTAAATTTCCATTTTAGACAAGCAACTTGAGGGGATAGCCTTGAACACACGAGAGCATGTGGCCCCGTGAAACTTTAATGTCCTTGTTCCAACATGCGCATCTGTTTTCCCTATAAGATATTTGTCCCTTTCCATTACACGGCATAATTTCTGTTCGGGACGTAACTAGAACATTTTATCAATATACACACTCGAGTGAAATTGTGCAGCTGTCAAACAGCTAAAATGTCCAACTGTATGCAACTTCCAGTGGATGGCTTATGTATTTTAGTTCTTGAACATCTTCAAAAAAACTACATGCTGACGTGATTTTTCAACTTGTATAAATATATTTCTGACCATTTGCACATGAAATAAAAAATTATACAAAATTGCCTCATTTTCAGTGAAATCAAAATGCATCCCAAAGACCTACTTTTGTGCTGTTAATGGGTTGTCGTTCAACGTAACTGTTAAAACTTTATAGAATTTGTTTTAAGTGTAAAAGTAGGTTGATAAGCGCACTTCAAATGTTAAAATTGGACATCTTCAAAACCGTGCAGACAGGGCTTGTCATTGTAACTTCTCACTTTATGTTGTTGACCATTGCGCATCTGATGAACAGAAAGCAAAAGTTATAACATTTTTATTTATGAAAATTACATGTATTTTTGACATCAAATCTAGAACATGTTCACAACTATAATACAAAGTGATCCACCATCTAAATATATGTAAATGACCATTGCCAATCCAACATTATTTTAAGCCGTAAATTTTAATGGTCAATAACACAGGAGAAACTGGATTACAATTTCTATCTATAGGCTACGGACAATGACCAAAACGCTAAAACGTTGTAAATAAATTAGATGCTTTCAAATCTAAATGTTTCACGCACATTTGTAGGCACCCAGATGTGTTCCCAAAATAATTCTTTGTCATATAATTACGTCCAATATATTCAATGCCGTTCTTATGTAGCCTTCATTTACTCTGCCGATTCCATTAAAGACAAAGGCCATGCTGTTTATTTTATTTTGACATCGTCAAATGCATCGAGCACAGTTCTGATGCAGTTTTTCATAGTAGGCCTAGCTTGGACGCATCTAGCTTAGTGTTCTCTCTCTCTCTCTCTCTCTCTCTCTCTCTCTCTCTCTCTCTCTCTCTCTCTCTCTCTCTCTCTCTCTCTCTCTCTCTCTCTCTCTCTCTCTCTCTCTCTCTCTCTCTCTCTCTCTCTCTCTCTCTCTCTCTCTCTCTCTCTCTCTCTCTCTCTCTCTCTCTCTCTGCTTAGTAGCTTTTTTTATCTATGTCCTCAAATGTATTGACACACATATTTCAGCAGTAGCTTTAGCTCGCTATTTCCGTAAAGTGTACTGCAATTAAGGTGACATTGCTATCACTTGGCTGTGTCACTCTCAGATGCAGGTGGCCTTTTTATCATTGCCATAAACGCTGATAACAATGTCAAAACAGTTTTTTTGGTCACCAACATTGCAAACATGGCCGGTGCTTTGTCCCAAAAAAAAAAAAAAAGCTGGACACTCTGGTACCTCCATATCCATCGATATCTCCACAAAATGATACAGCCTGAAGGGCCGTCTTTTAAGCAGGAAAGGTATATTTGAAAATTTAAATTTTGAATATCTCCAAAAGGTACAGGTAAACAATCCAACTTCAACTAATATGTTTGTAACGCGGCACAATTTTGCCTCTAAAGGTCAAAGGTCAAGGTCATTTGAACCTTTGAAATTTTCATCTAGCCATAACTCTGTCAATTTTCATCCAATTTTAACCATGTTGGACCCAAATTGTAGATATTGCAACACTGCATATTTTTTGTAATTTACGTGTGGTCAAAAAAGGTCACAGGTCAAGGTCATTTGGACCTTTGAAATTTTCATCTGGCCATAACTTGGTCAATTTTCATCTAATTTTATCATTGTGGACTCAAATTCTAGGTATTTGAGCACTGTACATTTTAATAATTTACATGTGACCTCTAAAGCTCAAAGGTTAATGTCATTTCGCCATTTGACATTTTTTCTGGTCATAATTCGGTGAATTATTATTCGTTTTTTTTATCATGTTGGGCTTAAGTTGTAGATATCCTAACGCTGCGCAATTTTTGTAATTTATATATGACCTCTGAAGGTCAAAGGTCAAGTTCATTTGGGCCTTTGAATATTTCATGTTGCCATAACTTGGTCAATTTTCATCTAATTTTAGTCATGTCATGCTCAAATTGCAGATATTGTTATGGCTAAGGTCATTTGGACTTGGAGAAATTTTCATCTAACCATATTGACAACTTTTGAAGGCACACAGACAGACTTGCTTTGAAGCAAATCTTCTTTGCTAGTTCTTTCTGTCTTTCATTCATTCTTTCTTTCTTTCTCTTTCTTTACAGGCAACTTTGTCCAACATTTCATTTGACGCGATCCCTGTGAACACAATTTTCTATTTTGACTAAGCACACCATAATCGAAACAATGGACTCCCTGAAACTGTAAAACAAGCATTGGTCATGATGGAATCTAAGTCAAAATAATGAAGTTCATGAAAAATGATATTGGTGAAGCCTTAACTCTTCTATTCGATCAAGCCGTTGCTACTGGAGCGTTCCAGACAATTTAAAATAGCTAAGGTCACTCCCCTTTTTAAATAGGGTGATGAAAGTCTCTTCGTTAACTAAAGTCTCATAACCTGTTGCCCAGCTTTCCAAAAATATTTGAAAAAATCATGTGTAATCTGTTATTTGAATATTGCAAAGAACGCCTTCTTTATTACAGCCATCAATATGGATTCTGCGACTCACATTCCACAGAACTTGCTACCATTGAATTGATAGGATATTAAATAGCATGGATAATCATGACATTCCTCTCAGTATATTCATTGACCTTTCCAAAGCGTTTGACACTTTAGACCACAAAATTCTTATTAAGAAACTAAACTATTATGGTGTTACTGGTATGGCATTAAAACTTCTTGAAAAGTATTTAACTAACAGCAAGCAATATGTTGAAATTAATGATGCCAAATCCACAATCTTAAATATTACTTCTGGGGTTCCACAGGGCTCTATTTAGGGCATTTATTATTTATTATTTACATAAATGACCTACCCATGGCCTCCGACGTTTTTAACCCGACTATGTATGCTGACGATACAACTCTAGTTAGCACTTTTCAAGTGTTGCTCAAATTTGACATTACACAAGAATTATCATTCAATGTAAACATTGAACTATGTAAAATTACGAATTGGTTAAAATTAAATGAATTATCCCTTATTGAAAAGAAAACAAAATTCATGATGTTTCATAACCCGCAAAAAAGTAATAATTCCTGAAATAGAAATCAACAACACGATAATTGAAAATGTAAATGACTTTAATTTCTTAGACATTCAAATTGACAAGCACTTAAATTGGGAGAGTCATATTGATTAATTCTCATATAAGATATCTAAATCCATTGGCATCTTGAACAAATTAAAGGAGTTCTTACCACAGAATGTTCTACTAACAATATATAAATCATTCGTACTTCCTCACCTTAATTATGGTTGCCTCCTCTGGGGTCATTATAGTGCCAGAATCGTATTACTTCAAAAAATGTATGAGGATGGTAAATCACGGTAAGTCTAATGCACACACAGAGCCAATTCTCAAAACTTTGAATTTATTAAAGATTAGTGATCTCTTTCTCCACCAACAACTGAAATTCTATTTCAAGTTTATCAATTATGAACTACCTTAATATTTCAAAACCTTTAAAATAAGACCAACTTTGGACATTCATAATCACAACACAAGAAACAGAAACCGCATATTTATGGAATGAAGAAATCTTGTAGGGACAGGAAATTGTCTAAGACATGAAATCATACACACTCTAAATATAACCGCAGATCTCATTCTGAATAAAGTTCATACACACAGTAAACATGGTTTTGCCATGTATGTGAAAAATATTTTGGTGATTTATATAACGATACCTGTTCTTTCCATAACTGTTTGCGGTGCTCCTCGGCTGTCAGCTCCTTGGCCATGCTCCACATGGGTAATTGTCAGTACTTTAATTTTATTTTTGCTTATTGGGTAAACCACTTTCAATCCACTCCATGTTTTAAACATATTTATAAGTATACTGTATTTTATCTGTTGGTGGCCTTCATGATAGCGGCTGCTGTTGGCCTTAATGAGGGTCTCCAGGCTATTACTGCTTATATCATTGCACCTTACGATTATTTTAATCAAATAAAAGAGTTATGAGTCTGAGTCTCAAAACTTTTGTACGTAGAAACTCCAAACTTGACATGATTATACTTCCAAACATGAAGTCTTGAGTTTCTGTAAAGCGGTTTAACGCGTTTGAAAATTATGCAAATTAGGGCCATTGAAAATTTAAATCCTGAATATCTCCAAAACTATTATAGGTACAGGTAGCCAATCCAATCTCAATTTATACGTTTGTAACACTGCGCATTTTTGTTATGCACTTGTGGGCTCTAAGGGTCAAAGGTCTAGGTCATTTGGACCTTTGAAATTACCATCCAGCCATAACTTGGTCAATTTTCATCCAATTTTAATCATGTTGGACTCAACTTGTCGATATAGCAACAATGCATATTTTTGTAATTTACATATAACCTCTAAAGGTCAAAGGTCAATGTCATTTCGACTTTTTAAAGTTTCATCTGCCCATAACTTCGTGAATTTTCATCTAATTTGGTCCGTGTTGGGCTTGAATTGTAGATATTGTAACACCGTACATTTTTTGTAATATATGACCTCTAAAGGCCAAAGATCAAGGTCACTTGGGCCTTTGAAATTTTTATCTAAAATAACTTGTCAATTTTCATTTAATTTCAGTCATGCCAGGCTCAAATTGTACATATTGCAACACTGCACATTTGTGTAATTTACATGTAGCCTTTTGAGGTCAAAGGTCAAGGTCATTTGGACCTTTGAATTTTTTGTCTAGCCATATTTACAACCTTTGAAGACACACAGCCAGATTTGCTTTGAAACACATTTTCTTTTCTAGTTGGCCTTTGACTTTCTTGTCTTTTTGCTGTGAGAGGTTATCCAGGAAAGGCCATATCATACAGTAAGAATTTTGAAGATACCATGGAATAGAAAGATAGGAATTAGCTTTGGAATATTTCAATAAAACTTTCGTGTGAACTATATTTTGAATTAAACTGCCAAAATAAACATGACGGAATAGTCAAAAGAAGATTAAAAATGCACCAGTAGGGTATCAAGTTGTAGAATAAATAAAATGGACATAAATCAGCGATGCGACAAAATGGGGTTAGTGAGATATAAAATCATGTATTCATGAGCCTTACAATACAAAATTTACTCCGCTCCAAAACCCCAGGCTGGCTCATGAGCAGCTAGCCCACCTGGGTATTTATATAAGCCATGCTAGGTAATGTGGCCACATGCATTCAGTTTTCATCATATAGATAGAAAAAAGTTATTCATATGATGATTTACCAATATGAATATATCATAATTTACGCATATAGTACAGGGTTAATTTGAATGTCTGTGTGCTTGTCACACTGGTTTAAGCAGGTATGCTTTTATGGCCTGACTTAGTTCAGGAGTCTTGTTGGTTTTTTTCGTTTGGAAAGTGTGTCCTTTAGCCATGAAGAAAAGAGAGAGGAGAGAGAGAGAGAGAGAGAGAGAGAGAGAGAGAGAGAGAGAGAGAGAGAGAGAGAGAGAGTATTTAATCATCAATTACTTGAAATAGAATTAATTATTTGTATTAAAATTATTGTGGATCATGGCATTCCCAACGTCAAGACGAAATGTCCCATTTCGATGATGTAATCGTGGTGATGATAACAGTGAAGTGTGAACTTTTTTAACAGTGTATATAGTGCCACAGGAAAGTTATGCAAAACAGGAAAAGTTTGTAGCTGAGCGACTTGGTGGGGAAAGAGTGACGCATCGAATGTCTAGTCAAACGACAAGATTCCGCTCAGGTCAGCATTGTTTATGAGATGGAAATGATTGAGCAAATAAAGTTGTGAAGTCCATTGTTTGTATGCAAAGTTAGGGGAATGTCACTTGGGGATACGTACGCAACAAGTGTCTATAGAATGGAAGAGAAATGACTGGATGTGGCGATGGCTATTTTTTTGTAACGTCTTTGGGGAGCACCAAGCAGGTCTCGTAGAAACCGTTAGTGCGCAAAGTAAGCGTTGAATACAAGTGGCAGGTGCCTGTGGCAGGATCTCGCAGTGTGGAGCACCGTTGGGTGTTCATACAGTAAGTACACGGACACACACACACACACACACACTCACACACACAGGTGATACATGGTCTCCTTTTTGACAAGTGTGGCACACAGTTTGTTGAGTGAGAGTTAGCCAATCACAACTGAATATTGCAGAGTCACATCATGAAATGGGCCATCTATTGCAGTATACGATTTATAATGAAACACAGGTGGCCAGGTTGTGTAAATCCTGGAAAGATAAAGAAAATGAAATCTACGCAGAAACAAGTACAATGAAAAGACAGGTATGCCCAAATTAACATGCAGTTACATATGAATGCACATGGGTCGCGGTGACAATGTTACAAGCAAGACAAACATATGCATATTTTGAGAATATTAAAATCAAAGTCTCCCAATTCGATGCGAAATCTCTCGTTTCATGTATTGACATCGCCAATATGTGAAAATGAAAATGAACTTTATTGACTGTACCGTACATCAACAAATAATACGGCATTTTGCAAAGATACAATACAAACAAACAAACACACACACACACACACACACACACACACACACACACACACACATACAACGTGGTACGTGATATGCCGATTGCCAAACCAACCCAATTATGATGACGCCAAATTTTAACACCAGTGATGCGAATGCATATGTATAAAGGGTATTTCTGCAACAAGTTTCCCCGAATTTGTATACAAGCTTTTATAATTATACCTAGATAAACTATAATTTTAAAGTCTTGTTCTTTCACGATATGTATTAAAGTGTATTTTGGCCTTTTCAATGAAAAGGCTTTTTGTAACAGGCTTTGCCTATGTTGGGGAACTTGGCACCCTTCTAGTATATATACATTTAATAAAACTATTGATTTGTTACAGTCGCGAAAGAAAGTTGACAATGCCAACGATGCATATGGTATACAAATTCGGTTGTACTCCTTGTCGTACCGTCAGAATAAATCAGTTGGCATAGAACTTAAAACGTTAGTTGCTTTACAAAAACAAAAACAAAAAACAAAACAAAAAAAACACACACACAAAAAAACCGCGTGACGAGCTTCAGGCACTTTTGTGACACGCACATTCATTTCTTATGACCGATATTGTGAATCGCGTCCACTTACTTATTTGAAGAACATTTAGAATGCACATGTGTGTAAGACAATGAACGCATCAACGTGAAATGATCTGTCAAACTTGTGTACAGAATTGTACGTTAAACGAATATACTCGCTGCACACGCTTGACTCCTAAATTCACGAAAATAAACACAGGTCAACACCTTACATATATGTAAAAAAAAAATTATATATACATAAGAAAGCAATAATGAAAACAGGCGTGTGTACAAAACACAATAATATCTAGTTAGTTGGTATATATATATATATATACATGTGTGTGTGTGCGTGTGATAAAGCACATGCATCCACATCATACTTGGGTAAATGGAAATACACACTGAGAACACATGTGAATTGAAGAGAACCAATTGTGTTTTGTGACGTGTTCACAAAAGACAACAAGTATTTGGGGGGAGGGCGGATATACGATAGGTCGGCAATGCCATTGAATATATCTGGATAACATATATATAAATATATGATTGGTGTCGAGGTATTGATATGAATATCAATATATCCCTATACCTTTCCGATTATTGCAATTATACACGAAACATATAGTTTCTGAGATGTAAATGGATAAGATTTTTTATGTATGACTACACCATAATGTATGTAATGGTACGTGTCAACAAAGCTTTCATTCATTCATTAAAAGTAAGAATAAAATCCATGTGCAATAAGGCAAGGACACTTAATGCAAGCAAGAGTGCAATACTAGATATAAAAGTTAGATTACATTTTATTTAAAAAAATACGTTTGTAATTTCGATGAAAGTGGGAATTTATAATTGCCAAATACCATTAAGGAATTACACTGTTAAGATCATTATGTCTATAATAAATATAACTGTTACATGTAAACAAAAGCAAAGAAATGTAGACCTATGTTATTCACATTCTAGGAGGCTGTCGAAATCGTGAATTTATAAATATGTATCTCGATAATATTCATCATAATAATTTCACGTGGAATATAAATTATTATATTGCTATAAAACAGTTGTCAACTGAAAAGTCTTGTAACCCATCGAAGTAACGAATTAATCGTGCACTTTGTTTGAAAAACCTCACGTGTCATAATATATATATATATATATATATATATATATATATATATATATATATATATATATATATATATATATAATGTGAACAATGTCAAAATGTTTCGTATCCCATTTAAATAAAGAGAAGTTTGATTCACAAATAACTAGGGGAAGACTGAATCATATATTATATTCTTAGACGGGAATCGTTAAATTATAACAAATTATTTTGAGAAACAAAATAGAAAGATAATGCAGGGTTTTAAGGCCCGGCTCTTCCATGTTAGCAGTAACTGTCAAAGATTAAGACGAAAATAAGCAATGCATATAAGTGCTCAGATACAACCCATGTAATGATACATATATACATTTTAATTTGTTTATTATTGTTATACTTTGTCACTGTTGTGGGTGCGACACATTGACCAGGCATCAACATGAGGCTGACACGTGAACACACATGATACTGCACGTCCCTGCGTCCTCTTGGTACACAAGTCGGTATGTTGGACTTTCGGTGGCAGTGTAGATTTCACTTGGTTTCTGCTTTTGGAACCGTTTCAGTGCAGGTTCTGTCTGGTCACCACCAGGCAAAGTTAGTGTGTGGGTGTCCAGGTCACATGAAGTTTGAGTCATGATTGTCATTTCAGCAGCACGCGTTACAGATATCTTTCCAGGAGGTGTCTTTATTTCAGTGTTTATAATATTAGGTTCTCCAATTCGAGACAATGCTGATGTAAATAGTGCACCTGGAAGTTTCTTTCGTGGTATTTGCCGGCTTAACATGGCGAGCTGAGTTTGGACAATTCTCAACTTATGAAAATTGTGTGCTGCCAGTGCCAAAGCTGCTATGGTAAAAGTGATATTAAAACTTGGTAAGCTGTTTATGACAGGAACTGAGTAGGATTGTCTGACATAATGTAACCTATTAGAAAGTTCAGCTGCTGTGGACACATAGGCGTCCATGTTTTCCTCAGCCAAGTGCTCAGTCTTGTTTAAATCAAGTTGAAGGGTCTTGTCTTTTTCAACAGCCTGGTGCCAATCTTGTCGATATGCATTAGAATTAATGGATGGGAGTTTTAATGGTTTTGAAAGCACAGAGCTGTCACTGATGTTAAAAATGTATTTGTAATCGACAACATATTGAGCATACATATGATTGACTGGGTGTAGAAATGATTTTTTTCTGACATCTGGCATTCATTTATAATTGCAGAATAGAAAGACACAGCTGAACGAACATTACATGCACCACAAGACGTTTTTAAAATACAAAATTTACATGATGCTAATTTAACTCGAGGTTTTAATGCACGTTTTTTTATTAGAAATGGATATCTACTGTTTATTAGAATTCAACCTTGGCCTAAGTCAGAGAAAGTATGTGTTTCTATTTCCTTTGCCTGCATAAGCTGTGTTTGGCATTTCGTTTTAATATTTTCTTGTTCATCATGAAATAAGGCAAATTCACATAAAGCCTTTTTTTTTTTGCCATTCATGGCAAAGACTCTTGGGCATATTTGAACCCGTTTTCCAGCACATATTTCCGATGATGCCTTATCAGTTTCTACATAAAATAGATTACTGTTAGTTATTCCTATATATTCTGAAAAACAGTGACTTTGGTTACTTGTTTTGTGTGATTTGTTACAGTTGGAACTGGAAAACAGTTATAAAGTAAAAATGGACTAAAGTGTCTGCAGTTGCTATAGGAAATTTAACTTTAATATAAAGTCAGTTTCTTGCAGGGTATACCACATTGGAGACAGTGTACAAAATAGCTCACATCAGTCTGTACAATCCGAAACGTTGGATAATTATTCATAAACACAGAGTGCAATTTATTTTAAAATGTTTTTAGTCTATCAGGTGGAACATAATGTATTGGTAAATATCCCTCCAATAAGGTCTGAATAATTTGCACTCTCTCATCAGAAACTCGTAAGAGACCATTTAGCATGTGAACCTGTTGAACACTGTAAGTATGCAGGGCATTTATTGCAAGTTTTGTCTTCTGGATCTCTAAAGCCTTATATCTTATTGTTAATGACATACATTGAATAATTTTCTGCCACTGTCCCAAAAGTTAGAATGGTATTGCTTAATAATTTTTTGTTACGTTCAGGGGCACGTTTTAAGTTTGTGGCTCTATGATTTAAGATATGTTCTTCCGATTGCATATTATCCATGATAACTTAAAGGTATTTCACTTTCCTATTTTGGCCAGATTCTATTTCATCGATTTGTTTTTCTAACAATTCTATATCTGACATGATTGCAGTACCAAAACGTGGTTTTGAGATACTTTCAATAATATTTACAGCCCCCCTCCCCGTTTTGTTCTCCCTTGCCCAGATTATGTATGCAAAGGTA
The DNA here is from genome assembly GCA_964020975.1 of Hermodice carunculata. Classification (NCBI taxonomy): domain Eukaryota; kingdom Metazoa; phylum Annelida; class Polychaeta; order Eunicida; family Amphinomidae; genus Hermodice; species Hermodice carunculata. Next base: position 66,478,020 of record OZ026619.1, read on the forward strand.
TTAATGTTTGTATTTTCTCAGGGTTGTCCACAAGTTCTTTCAAGGTTTCTTTATGGTAGCTATTGTAAGTTTGCGCTGGTGGCTTATATGTAGCACATACTAACTTCATAATATTCTTGGGTAAGACGCGGTCTGACTGGTGCTGAACATTACATACTTTGATTGTTTTGTCAACATGAGCCTGTTTAGGAAAAGGTACGGCAAATGTATGCGACCAAGTGGTAGCAGAATTTTCAATAATTTTATACCTTTCAAACAAAATTCTGTAATTGTTTCTCACCACTATGGGTGGGGAAAGATTCTCCTTTTTTTTGTGTGTGTTTTTTTTTTGTTGTTGTTGTTGCTGTGCCTTGTCATAATTTCCAAACAGAACTGGACTCATGGAGCATATCAGAGTTCATGCAATGATTATCTTCACTGCTGGAAACAAAACAGTGAAAGTTTATCATTTATTTATTATTCACCTAATATTATTTAGCATTGCTCTACATTTTAAAATCCTTATGAGTCCATTCACTATTTGTATCTAATTTTAATTTTGAAAATTTTCCTTGGGTTCTGTTTTAAATATTGCTTATCATATTCGTTTAGGTTTGACTATGGTTCAAGTATTTACATTATCTGGATATCCTTTCCATTTTATTAAGAATTATCCTTTTCCCTTTCTATTCCTAGCTTTAACTATTTTCTCAACTTCATAGCATTTTTCTGTTTTACTTTTCTCATCACTTGCTGTTCCATACTCTGATTCAGACGTCTTTTCATGTTCACCCATTGTATCAGCAGAGCGATCAATTGTTGCTTGAACACCCTGGAATTCTTGGTATTCATCATTCCCATCCTCAGGACTTGCTGCCTGAAAACTGTCCTGCGGAAAATCGTCTTCAGTCAGCATGTTATCTGTCTCACTTGCAGGTATATTTTCAGTAACTAAAATGTCTGGTGGCCTGACATCTCTGTCATATCCTAGTTTGACTCTATCCACTTGAATAGAAGTCAGTACTACATGGACAGGTGAGGGCTTTCCACTGACATTAAAGGGTCCATGCCCTGTATGGAGAAGAATCTTTGACAAGCGCACTTTGGCTGTTGGTATATGAACAAAAGCATAGTCACCAACATTGATGTTTATTTCTGTGCTTGGAGCCTTACAATACAAAATTTACTCCACTCCAGAACCCCAGGCTGGCTGATGAGCAGCCAGCCGACCTGGGTATTTATACCGTTCATGCTAGATAATGTGACCACATGCATTCAGTTTTTCATACTATGAATTTAGGAAGATTATTCATATGACAATTTACCAACATGAATATATCCAAAATTTAAGCATATAGTACAGTGTTAATTTGCATGTTTGTGTGCTTGTCACACTTTTTTCAGCACGTGTGCTTATATGGCCTGACTTAGTTCAGGAGTCATCTGATTTTTTTTGTGTTTGGAAAGTTTGTCCTTTAGCTGTGAAGGAGAGAGAGAGAGAGAGAGAGAGAGAGAGAGAGAGAGAGACAGAGAGAGAGAGAGAGAGGAGAGAGAGAGAGAGACTGAATACATATTGCATAGCTGGTTTAGATAGTTGTAAGAATGAATGTTTTTTATTTTTTTTATATAATCAATTTCTAGTACTTGAAATAGAATCAGTTATTCATATTAAAATTATTGTGGATCATGGCAATTCTGTGTTTGCATATTTGGGGAGTTTCGTTTTCTTCATTTTTTCTATTTAATTTGAGAGACAGTTTCCCCGCTTTTAGAAGTGGCGGGGGGGGGGGGTAGAATTTCGAACAGGATCTTATTTCAAGTTGAAATTTAGACTTTAATAACGTTGACTGTCTAGGAAGCACCCTGTGCATGCTTGTAATAACCCTATGTTCGAAATTAGATCCCGTTCGAAAATTCGACCCCCCTGTATATATATTATTAAAGTCTGTTACCATTTCATCTACATTACTTTTTTAAGATCACATTTTTTATTCAGAATATCATCTTTGTCCTTTAAGCATAATGTGGCAAGTACTTTAAGAAACATTATGTCCCTTGTGCAGCCCCACACAAACCTATCCTATCCGGTAACGATTCCGGTGTTTGTGCAATACAAAACCGACAATAACCCCCACTGTAATAGCATTTGTTTTTGCATCGTGATCGTCTCAATTACGTTTGACATTTTTTTCTTTTTTTCTAATACGAAGAAAATGATCCAGGCAATGTTGCATAAAAAAGTGACACATTTAAGGATATGATGTCTTCTTGGCCGAGTACGACAAAATATCGACGACTGTCGCGTCTGCAGAAGTCAGGCAACAGAAGTGATATATGGCCTTGTTGTATGCAGGTGCCCTGCGTCTTTCCTTTTGGTATCTTTAACTATAACAAAGAAACCCAGCAGTTTAGAATTACTCTTTATTTAGACATACTGCTCCCTCACCCGTTACCTGACAACAAGCATGTTGTGTCAGGTGATGCTTCCGATGCTCTTACGTGACGATTGATCGCCTTTTGGCTTCATCTCAACATGTACAAATGTTTTATTGAGTTACATGGCAATATCACTTGTCTACTTGACTTATGTCCACGTGTTTAGGTCGTGCAACCATCACGAGAGTAAAGGTAACAGAAATCTTCAGGGTGTATCAGTGTAAGACAAAGAGAAGTGAACTTTTTGCAATTCACAGTTATGACAAGTTCCCTCTGATCTTATCCACAAAGGGCACATAGATCATATTGGCGTTCTATCAACCGATACCGCCCAAGAAAGTGGCATTGTACTATGAACATATTTATTTTACCTGGATAACTCCGCAGTTACATTAAACCAATCGAGAGGTTCCCCAGACGTACAATGGACGCACGGACATATTTACAAAACTAACGAGATGAAAGTGTACAAAATCATAAACAGGTGCATAAAAGTAAATGACCTCGACTTAAAAAAAAAGTGAAATAGATTAAGACACCAAGGGCTAGAAAGCAAAACTCCTTGATTCACTAATAAAGGTATGCACTGCTTTACACATATTTTCGTTTAATTTGATATCAAGGTCTGGACTTCCTTCTGACAAAATATTCAGAAAATATTGCCTATCGAGTTTCAAGAGAAGTGATCAACTATCCCCTGGTGGTGTTTCCTCCCGATAGATGGCGCAAATACAAACACACAGAACTTGTCCGATAATTTCTTGACCTGCAAGAGAAGTCTGATGAACGACTCTCGCGTCTTTGTGATATAGATGTGCAGCCCTTTACTGAACTAGCCTTTCAATTGAATCACAATTCAGACATCAAAAAATGAGTTGTAAGTCGAATATAGCATGTTCTTTCTGTCTAATGTCCGACAGAGCAGACAGGACTGATATCCGATATGACTGATATTTACCCGTTCCGTTATAGAAAGCCAGGCCCGTTGCTCATAATTCGATAATTCATTGTGTTCAAATGTCGATAATTTATTCCATTTTATTCTCTTACACAGTAATAATCAGAAATGCAAGATATCAAAACAGCAGACTGTGACGTAATTGGCGAGGAAGAATTTTATCCTTGTTAAACATTCACGTAGTCGAATTTCTTGATGAAAAGAAATTTATACAACACAAGTTTCAGTGTTAAATCAGCACACAATAAACACAAAATAACTTGATACACAATTCAGGTTTGTGATTACCCAAAAATTGCTCCATCATTTTCTTTCTTTCTTTCTTTCTTTCTTTCTTTCTTTCTTTCTTTCTTCCCTGTTTGTTTGCTTATTAGTGTGCCTGTCTCTCTATCCGTTTATCTATCTATCTATCTATCTATCTATCTATCTATCTATCTATCTATCTATCTACCTATCTAACTACAAAGACTATGTATGTCAAATTTGTATATGGGATGCGCATTTACCGCAAAAATCAAATTAAGTTAGAAGTTGAGCATGACATTTCTATCAATTACACTGTTGAAGGTATTCATCACTTTGAAATGTAATCTTTCTAATTAACATAAATTACAGTGTCATAACTTTTGTTCAATGTTTATGAGATGCACAAAAGTCAATAACATATGTGGAAGTTGAAATTAGTCCTCTATCCTAGTTTTGAAGACGAGAGTAAAGTACTGTGGTATGTCAATGAGGTGCATGCAATGTGCCAGAAAGGTGTTGTGATATATCACATAGTTGCCTGTAATTTAACAGTAAGCAAGTGTCACATTCCAATGGATTGTCCATATTGATACCGCTCCACATCAACGTAGAAAATTACGGACAAAGCGTTGCTGGTAATTATTCTCATAAGCTGTCTGTGTATAAATTACGTTTGCAGAAAACAAAAGGCGTTAATTAGCTGTAACCGAAATCATTTGCCAAACTGTTAAATAACTAGAATCATCGAAACATACATGCCAAGCAACAGTTAAAAGGACTGAAAATACTGGTGGGTATACTGACTAGAGAAAGAGATAACAGTCCTGTTATGTTTGTTTATTACATGCAAACATACTAAAATTGGGGGAAGAGATAGCAGGTTTTCGGTTACTGTAGCATAACATATTCATTTGGTGGTCATACATTACTATTTGACATACATACATCTTTGTAATTGTGTCTTTTTGCCCAGAATCACTTCCTAGTAGTCATTATCCTATTCCGCAGTCCGAACTGTTTACTCTCTTTAAGCTAACCTGTCCCTGTCTAACCTATATACACATGGAATTACTATTGTCCATATTGCAAACGTTCCTCAGTAAAATTTTGACATGGGCTGTATCAGCCCAAATAAATTAAAAGGTCTTCAACATGTTTCGGAGCCTATTACCCATACATGTCTCTCTGAGTAGGGGCTCCTTGTCTAAGCTGAATATTCAGCAAAGACAACACACATCATAATAAATAAATATGAACGTGGCAAATGATGAATTAGCTAAATACGTGAAGTTCTGCTTATAGATGCAGAGCTTCATTATGAAAGAAGAATACCTGTCAAACAAACCATAATTACTAAATTTGTATAGCACATGTTGAGAAAAGAACAATTTGACTTACCCCTGAACCAATATGTACCCTTTGTAGCTGGACAGCTTATCATAGTTAAACCACCCGCCAGTGTATAACTAAAGTGGAAACAAACTGGGGCATTATATTCAGTCCAAGTGACTGTAAAATAAACAGTTGCAGCTAGACCACCTGTACAAACCAAGGGAAATCCTAACAAGGACTGCAACAATGGACATCCTGCACCAGAAATGTAAAACAAACTCAATGGTGACACCTACCCCTCAAAAAAATAAGCTCTTTTTCATTGCCAACCCTGAGTCAATGTATCAAAGTAATGTGTCAGGTTTGTGACATTTGAGAAATTACTGTCAATTTTGAGTAAAAGTGCATTTAGGCAAGTCAGAAAAGAATGAAATACATGTAGTTATTTTTTTAACAGTCTCAAATGTTATATTTTTGGGGAAATTATGAAAATCCAGTGCCTGTTGTTGCATGATAGGACCCTAGTAACAATTTTATAGAAATTGGTACAAACTTATTGAAGAAAATTCCTTGGAATCCTGTTTCGGTCATTCATTATGAAAGTTTGTCTACATTCCCCTGGCAAATTCACTTTTACTCAAGTGCCCCCAAATGATGTCTATAAACTGCTGGCAGAAATGTCTCAGGACAAAGCTATTGGACTAGATAATTTTCAGTCCAGACTTTTAAAAATGGCATCTCCAGCCATATCTAATAGCCTTGTCTACATATTCAATCAATCTCTATCACTTGGTCCCTTTCCTGGTGATTGGAAAAAGGCTTGAGTATCAGTTATTCACAAGAAGGGCCCCAAAACGGACCCTGAGAATTACCGACCTATTTCCATTCTACCAGCTATTTCCAAAATTCTAGAACGCATTGTCCATAAATAAGCAAGTACACAATTACCTCTCAGAATATAAACTTTTGGCATCTCAACAGTCAGGTTTTAGACCTAAGCATTCAACACAGACTTCCCTTCACATCTTTATTGAGGTATTTTTCAGTGAGGTTGCTATAAGAAAATATGTTGAATTAGTGGCTGTTGATATCAATAAGGCTTTTGACACTGTAAATCACGATATCCTCCTAGGTTAACCTCATCACTATGGGTTTAAAGACATTCATCATTATTGGTTCAGAAGTTACCTCAGTAATAGACAACAATATGCTTACATCAATGGTAACTTATCCGATCCTAAAACCATAACTACCGGCATCCCTCAAGGGTCAATTCTGGATCCCTTCTGTTTATTTTCTATGTCAATGACATTCGATCATGTTTTAAACACTGAACAATCAATCTTTATGCGGATGATACTCATGTTCATTTCTCAAACTCAAACATCCATACAGTTTCCCATGCTCTCAGTGAAGATTTTACCCTTGTTGCCAATAGGGGTGATCTGGGTTGCTATGATGTCTTGACACACAGCCTTTCATTCCCATGGTGCATATTTGTGACACCTAGCAACCTTTGTCATTTGAGGTGAGGTGTAAAAGTGGGTCAGCAAAGGCCATTACATTACAGTGAATCTAAAAGTCCTGAAAGTTTCACCCTGCATACGAGGAAGAATTTTGTATTTATCATCCAATATACCTGATGTACACATGTAGTCATCCTGCAATTACACCCTGGTGTGATGAAAGGCAAGTTTAAAACTTATTTGACAACATATAGAGAGGTTAAATTTATACCTGCTATATTCCAAAAGGCCAGGATCATGGAAAGTGACCACAAGATGTGGGCAGTCAACCATGAACGGGATGGGCAGCACCACCTTCAGGTGAATTTATAACTAGCCCAGATCTCTCCTGTTGGCCCCCTAGCCAACAACTTGAGCTTGCATATTGTCAAAACAAACTCGATGCTTATCAGCACCAGTACAAAAAAAGCAAAACTGCGAATTCAATTTGTCACGGGATGGCAGTGATGCTACCCAGACTAACTCTTGCAAATATCTAGCAGTTATCATTGACTCTAAAGTGAACTTCAATGAAAACTTTATGTCTTGAACAGAACAAAGCGAGCAATTGACATATTCTTTAGTGCAGCTAAATTTATTTCATCGAATACCCGTATTACTCTGTTCAACACTCTCATCCTGCATAATATATATTGTTGCAGTACCATATGGTGTTATAGCATCCGCAAGCAAGATTCAATTAACCTACGGCATATACAAAATAGAGTTATGAGAATTTTTAGAGGTCGCTCACCAAGTACACATATCACGAACATTCTGGATACTCTCAAATGGATGAGCATTAAACAGAAATTCCACTACAACTATCGCATTTTCCATTTTCCTTCGGAAAATTGCCAATAATCGTACACCTGATTACTTATCACACTGATTCGTAACCACCCCAGCTATGCATTTTTATATTCGCTCAGCGGCCGACGGAAAATTTCACATTGGCTATTCCCACCCGAGATCCCTAAACTATACAGTTCTAAAATTTGGAACTCAATTCCCCAGCATACCCGTGAAATGAGCTATCTCTATGGCTTCAAGAAGAGCATCATGATATCTTTGAGCACATTGACCGTTTTTAACTTTTTGTTGTATTATTGTATCATATTGACATCCTCTCCCCTGTAACTCACTTGCCCATTATCTTTTTCAACAGTACCGCGATTCTCATGCTTCCATTACAGTTTTTTTTAATTACTAGTCTTTATCTTATTCACTTTGATGTATTTCTTACTACTGTTATGAGCCCCATGGCAAAACAGACTATGTATCCGATTATGAGTCGCTAATAAACTTGTCAACTTGTCAAATTTTCGAGACGTTATTGTCATACATCTATTTGTCTGTAAACAAAACGGCACTATTCTCCCTTGCTGACCCATAGTTCAGACTGTGAAGAAAGTACAAGTTTCTGAACCTCTAAATGTTCTCTCTGACCCACACTGTGTGTGTTGAATGGTCCAAATGAAAGACGTTGACAATGGTAAAATTAAGTTTAGACTACAGTTGTTTGAACATTTTTGTGATGTAACCACAGTAGAAATCTCTTTGTTTACGTTCTTGGTTTACAATATGTTCGGTGAATTATGATGCATTCCATTTCCATTTGCAAACACAACATATATTTTGGGAAGCGCAATTTAAATTTGCAGCTCCATTTTTTTGTCGATCTATAAAGCAAGAATTACCACCCATAGTTTTTGAAAATATGAGTGCATATAATAAGTCTCTGGGGATTAGGAAAGTAATATTTCACACCAAAATTAATTAGAACAAGAAGCCTTGACATGCGATAGTTTTTACATGCATTTTGTTTCATACACGAGTCAAATCTTTTTGTTCGATGAGCGTTTCGCAAGTAAATTATCTGTCGGTGACCATGAAGCCATTTTTTCCTCGCTGGTGTGCTTGTTCAGGTTGTTTGTATGATGTTGTAAATGTGTGTATGACGTAATAAAGTAAACAATATTCCTACGCTATCCTTAGGCTCTATGTAGGCCTGCTGTTTATGCTATAAAAATATTGTTGTACTGTGATGAAATTTTGCGAATTTTGTCTAAAATGACTTTGTTATTATTTTCCAAGTACCTTTCTTCTGATGGGTATTTTTCAAAACAAATTAAATTAAATCAAATCAAATCATCTCAGCATCATCACCATCGTCGTCATCATGATCATCATCACTGTTTTTTATGATTTTGCAAATAAGTCTTCTCAAGAATAATTGTACAAACAGAAGCAAAGTGCAATTTTTTCCGTGTAGTTCTGCCCCCCCACCCCCCTAAAAAAGACCCCGCCCACACAATCCAATGTCTCTAAGCTTAGATACCTAATCCAGCCACTATTTATGCCTAAACCTATACCTTTACTAATCAGTACTATCACGTTCGATGCAAAAAAATTGAAAAATGATCCATATGAGGAATACTGACATGTTATTAAATGTTAACTTGTAGTTGTGTTACTTTGAGCCACCTGGAGATAAACCGCACGTTTTATCATCATATATGAACCATTTCACTGAAAGTGAAACTATTTTCCTCTTGATTTCAGAAACATTATCTCTAAAATCTGCATTAAGACATTTGACCATTGTATTTTTTTCAGTGCTTTTTGCGTCACTAGACAGTAACATGAATAGGCAAAATAAGTTGGATTTAATGCCATGTCTTGCAGAGGTGCTCCGTGCAAGCCCTAAAACTATAAATAATAGTGGATGGTGGCTACAGCAAGAATCGTGGTTTACTACGTTTGGCACAGCATTAATCGCTAAGTTCAATAAATGCATGGAAATACAGTTTGAAATTACAGTGCATGCTATTTATTTCTTCCTTCAACTTCCTATTTAAAGAGTTTATGATACAACGAAAAGGAAATAAATCGAGTTATTAAGCATAAATGAAGAAGTGCGCATGGATCCAGTTACTGTCAGGTCCCTTGAATTTATATTTTATATGTAACAGAGCAATTCTGACTTCGCAGTAGTGGTCGGCGGCAGAGAGCGGCAGTTGGCAACAACAAGCAAATGTCAGCCACTGGACGCTGCCAAGTGCAGACGAGACATGCATATTAGTTTCCCGCCAGAATTGCATACCTGACTGCCTAGTCTCGCTTGACGAGATATGGCGAGGTACCGCTTGGTAACAATGTGGACATGCTGGATATTACTGATATTTTGAAAGAAAAAAAATCTTATAAAAGGAAGATGTAAATTTTTTCTTATATATAGCTCGGGAAGTACCAGTTTGGCATTTGTGAACTTAAATTTAAAAAAAAAAAAAAAAAAAAACCCTAATTTTGTGAGAAATGATCATATGACCCTATGTGTGACAGTGATGTGACCCGCACGTCCCCCGTGATCGCCAGGCGTCAAACCGGCGGGAAATTATTATGCTTGCGGCGGCTTTCTGTAGACGGCGCTATCGCGACCGGATGCCGTTGATTACCGCTAGCCGCCGTCAAAACGATGCACATGCCACCTAGATGATTTACTAGTGTTTATTAAGCATCCCTCCCTCCGTGCGCGCGTGTGTGTAGGTGGAGTATTGAATTAACAGTGGAGCTTTCTACAATTGGTTGCCCAAATTTGAATATTTTTCCGACTTTTGGGAGAATTAAAGAATAAAATTAAGAGTCACCTTTGAAGAACTCAAGAAGGAACTTGAATAGTGTTTAAACCCTGCTAAAAGCATTTTGCGTTTTCTGCTGCCTATAGCCAATTGCCAGAGCGCTTTGCTTGAGAAGCACTGAATGTCTGACACCACTTTACCCTTTTAAATATCCTTGCATCCTTATATTATACCTGTATTTTGAAGTTTCGCACTTGGCATTATATGATCTCTCATAGCTCGAACATCCGTAAGATAAAGCCTGGCTTTTTTTTCAGAAAATATGATTTTGTGAGAGTTGCAGCTTGTCCCCCTCGAAGTGGTGCTTGCAATATGATAATAAACAATGCTTAATTTGAGCATTTCACATTTTATTAGTGTGCATGACCTACGAGTCTCAAACCATGACCCACACTGTTTGGAAGCAAGTTTCTCCTCACAACCTTAATATTTTTTTAATCCAACTGTGAAGGTGAGTTCTGTATAAAGCTTGGCAATAAGGTCGTTGTTTTCTTAATGTTCACGTGTCCTTAAATATAGAATGTCAAAGTCACATGCCCAACCCTAAAGAGCATGTTTTTTTGTTTTTTGTTTTTTGTTTTTTTTTCATTTTCACATAATTTTTGAAAACAACATGTCAAAGTAGTCTACCCCGCCAAAATATTATTACACCACAATAAAGCATCCACAGTACTCGACTGAGTACATAATATTTTCACAATTGTCCTCGATGTGCCTTTTACAACCTGCGACTTACTTACTTGCACCGAAACACGTGTTTTATATTAATCTGATGTTAACAAAATTGGTTCCTATAATATGTTTTACAGATTTACTTTTTACCCTATTTGTGGATGATCAAGGTTATATATCAATACAAATGACAATAAACTAGACTATCCAATTGTCGCTCATCCCATTTCTATATCAATAAGTATGTTTCTGTATTATGGTTCAATAAATCAAATTCTTTATTTTCATATTTAAGAATATGTCAAGTCAAGAAATTGATATGAGTGATGGCCAGAAGGCAAAGACTTGTATGGCAATCCAGCCAATGAAATGCAATAGACAACAGATAAGAAACTACTGATAATTTAATACATAAACTAATTCTGTCTCTCCCTACACACACACACACACACACACACACACACACACACACACATACATATATATATATATATATATATATATATATATATATATATATATATATATATATGAAGATTGCTACTGGTGATAAGTTTTCATTTCCTTTTGGAATAGTAAGATGAGGTGGATTTTTTTTTAATTTTTGAAACATGCTATTATAAAGTTAGATTTATTCAAATTCCAGACAAGGCTATTTATGTTGACCCAATCCATCCGAATGCTAGGAAGTCTGATTCTGCATTATGTTTCATCGCATCAGTACTTTTCCCACAAAAGACAATGTTTGAATCATCTGCACATAATCTGGAACTACCAAAGGTAAGGGAATTTTGAAGATCATTGACATAAATCAAAAATAATAATGGACCTAAAATCGACCCATGTGGTACACCACACGCGACTATTTGAAGAATTAGATTTGTTGGTTCCTATTTGTGTAAATTTGTTTCCTGTCAAAGCATTCCCAGGTTGTACCCCTAATAGTATTTTTTTCAACAATATACTGATTCGCTGTATCAAATGCCTTTTTAACATCTAAAAAGATCCCCAAATTTTCCTATTCCCCAACTGTTGCTGTAGAAAACGTGAAGGTTACACATTGCCATCTTTGCGCCCAAATTTGTACGAAAACCATATTGAAATTTATAGAAAAAAAATCGACCTTGTCTTAAAACTTTAATAATCCAATATATGCTAAACGTCATTCAAGATTTTAGAAATATACTGCGAGAATTTAAAAATGGCCGATAATTGCCTATCAATTTCCTTCAAAATATTGCCTCCGCAATTTGCAATTTTATTGAATGATGAGCATCGTAAACATGTGAACTTGAGCACGGGATATGCTTATGCTCTCTGGGGTCGCCTGTGATCGAAGATATTTATTATATTTCCTCAGCGACTGGGCTTTCAACAACAATAAGAACAACTACTGGCATTGAAACTACTACTACTACCACTACCACTACTCCTAATACTACTACTGATTTTTAACAGAACAGTAGTGGGAATAGGATTCTTTCAACGTTCTTCAAAGATTAAATTGAACCATAATACGTCCAGATTCCAATGCGTATGCCTGAACTGCTTAGTAAATAGTTTCTTTTTTCAATGTTCGCCACATCTTCGCTTTCAGGTTAAAAATAAGAAACAAAGTAAATATACACACAATCATGAGGTGTTGCTTGCAGCGTGGAATACTAATTTCAGATTGATACGCAGTGCAAGTGGCGTGCCACAGCTAAATAGTAATAGCTGCAAATAACGGAACAAGCAGACACGAACACCCTGACAAAGCGCCAGGAAGCAAAAGGGCTGTAATACATGTTACTGTATCGAGGCTAAATACATTTTGCATCAAATTGTTACCAATTTAGAATACCCCTAACTGTTATGTTGAAAGAAATGGAAGAGAGTTTTGTAGATGTGAAATAAAACAATACAAGATAACTATTTAATCTCACTGTGGCAGAACTTCCAATTAGTGAAAAATGTGGAAAATACATAAGAAACTGTTAAGCCGTAAGAGGGAAATCATTACAGAAAACAGTTGTCAAGGCATAGCTCAGTTGCAGATTATAAGATCCTTCTCCTCCTCCTCCTCCTCCTCCTCCTCCTCCTCCTCCTCCTCCTCCTCCTCCTCCTCTTGGATTATGTATTTCTACAATTTTTGATTGTATACGTACGTGTTGATTCCACTCGAGAAAATACGACCGTTTGTGTGCTTAATGCATTAAACTCAATACAGTTTGATTTTAAAGTATTCAGAGGGTATGTTCTTTGTAATATATATTTCGCACAGAAAGAGGAAATGCTTGATATCTTCAGTGGTGTATTATTAGCAAGTACAAGCTTTGCGGGAAGCATATTTACCTTGAGAAGATGAGAGTTATGATCTTTAAACTCACAGAGAGAGCTTTTAATGCATCGGAAAGCTTCTGTGGACACCCAGTAATATTTGCGAGTTTGACACATTTATTATCTCTTTTGAATCAAAGGCCACTGATCCGTTATAGAATGGTTAATTAACTTTTCTTACAGGACCCCCCCCCCCCTAAAAAAAAATCCTTAAGCCGAAATTCAGACTGTCATTTTTCTCTCAATAACATTTTGTATTCCATGCCACCATACTCCTACACACACAAAAATCCACAGAATTTATAAGCGGACAGACTCAATTTTAATATATTCATGTCGCCATAGAATCATTGAATTTTTACCCGTCTCTTGATGGGAGTGGCAGTAAACACTCTAACAGCCCAAAACATAAATACCGTTTGGATATGTTGACTGACAAAATTTGGACCTTGAATCAACCTGACTGGGTCTTATAGTTTGGCGGCACTGCACCAGCAGAATATATATATGTATGTATATATATATATATATATATATATATATATATATATATATATATATATATATATATATATATATATATATATATATATATATATATATATATATATAACGGTCCCCTGATTGAATGTTGTGTGACACAGTAACACAGAACATTGTGTTACATCAATGACATGAAGCCATTTTCAACGCTTAACTCTATTTCAGTTTTAAAGGGTACAAATATCACAAAATGGACAAAAGTAGCTGAGCAATCACCTGGAGAGGTTTTATGTTTTGGGCTGTTGCATGCATTGATCACTACCATTCCCATCCATAGGTGAGTAAAAATTTCAATGATTCTATAATGGCATAAACAGACTAAATTAAATCTGTTTGCTTAAAATATCGCAGGTTGGTGGTAGTGGCGTTGGTGGTGTGTGTCTTGAAGTGTAAGGACATGAAATGCTGAATGCCGAATTTGATCAAGCTTGAAGAATATTTTATAGATCTTTTTCCTGGTAACAAACCTCATCAGGCAAACTATACTAGACCTAACAGGTAAATTTGTTTTAATTTTAATTTTCAAGGAAAAACCGTTTTCCCACTATATTCAATATTTCTTATGCCGCACTGATAACAATATGAGGGAGAGGTCTCGCCTGTAGGCGACAATGAAGACTGCATCATGTCAGCGTTCCCATCTGGTTAGGTGTTCAGCGATGATGTCCATGTGGCAGAATAAGCTGCACAGGTGTCGTGAGTAAGGAAGCTACAATGTATTTGGTTGTTTGAGTACTGCGCTTCAGTTTTTCCTTTTAAATTAAAGTATAACAGCTTGCTAAAATAGTTTTGTATGACTGTTCATGTAAAGTTTCATGTGACTGCTAATGAAAAGGCACAATTTAGAGCTTTAAATATGATCAGCGCACCATATAAATCTCGAAATATTGTAATCTTGAATGTGAGTTTAATATGTGTGTTAACGCGATGTAAGTTGGTTATAAGGGAAACGCGGAACCATATGCCCAGCTAAAACGTGCATAAATAAGTCACACTTCACTCTCAAATAGGATAAAAGTATGTAATATCCAGGCATGGAGTGTACAATTAATGCCTCTTCTCCTCATTATGAAATATACGGTTGCGTAACACAGGCAGAAAACCGTTAACCATGTCTGTATTTGAAAACAAACCGGTTAATCGTCACATTGTAATGTATGGGAAAAAAGTCTAGAATTTATCATCACTTTGCACGCGTTTCCTCCCGGCGTTTCCTGCACCGTTTCGTAAAAACAGACTACGATTACCAGAGTTCTCAATATTATTAACTCTTTCAGTGGGAAGTTTGACTGAGAGGAAAGCTTTCATTGGCCAGACCGCGTGGAAGAAAGCTGCTGACGTGAACAATTCTTACAGTCTGTGAAACTGTAGGCATGTTGGTACTTGAATAAAAAAGGCCGTTCACTAAGAATATGAATCTGCTTTCGTTATGTCAATTCGGCGGACATCGACTTTTGTCTAAATTGGCAGTGAAAGAGTTAACGTATTATGAGATAAATTAGTGTACCAGACTACCAAAATTTGAAGTAAGTGTCTATCTCGCATACTTAAGTCAAAACACATCTCGCTGATATAAAGTGCAACAAATGCTAAGACAGTAAGAAGAAGGACCGTGGCCGGCCAATTAACCGGTTGCGCTTGTCCCTGATGCTGGCATTCCCGCGATGTTATCTCTCAAGAGGATAGAGATGAACACAATTAAAAACACAAATTGACTCTTTCTATTGACCAATTCAAGTACACTACTTCAGCTGGTGAATTGAGCAAAGGATGCTCCCTACAAATATGCATCCAGAGTGAGCTGCGAGCAGAAGGGATTAGTTAGCATTATACTTTACCTCCCAAAAAATCCCCTGTGTCGCCTTTATAACTGTTTAATGCTGGAGATCGCAATTCCGGTAGTGTACCATAATATTTTCGGACGCCTCGGTTCCATCTCCACCTGCAAGAAAATTCGCCCTCAGGAATTGTTTTGATTGTAAGATTTATCGTGAATAACCTGCATATATGGGCACATTCATCCATGTTCCATTTAAATAAACGGAACAATAGCATTTGAATCGGTTGAAAATGAATTCATCGGATTTTAATGCCTTTTTCTATTGTACTGCTTCATATATATATATATATATATATATATATATATATATATATATATATATATATATATATATATATATATATATATATATATACATATACATATACATATACGTGTGTGTGTGTGTGTGTGTGTGTGTGTGTGTGTGTGTGTGTGTGTGTGTGTGTGTGTGTGTGTGTTTGAAAGGTCAATCTTACAATCTTACATCTTGAATATTATTTGTGCATTGTGAATTACCACAGTTTCATTATTTGGCCATCTGAACCCTTTTTAATAAGAATATTGTCTGAAAATTGTTTGAATTCTTTTAAAAGATAAAAGGAGACTGTTAAAACGGACAGGTCAAACATATCGGTCCGGCGTGAGTGGATGTGGGCTATCTGGCCGATAGATTGGTATTATATGCTAAGGCCTATGCATATTAGCAGAAGAGCATTCAAAAATAATAATTTCACAAGACTCCGTATTTCTGCAAATCACCAAATTAGATCAGACCGACACGTCAGAGTTAAACTGTACAAATGATACATGCATACTAGAGTCTGGAACAGCCCACCACAATGCATGCACATGAAAGATGGCCGACCATGGATAAATACCTAGTCAAGTGGCTCAAACTCTTTCTTCGTTTCGGACAAAACGTCAAGAGAAGCATATTACCTTGAGGGGGTATCCCGATTTATCTGCCTATACATTGTGAATTATTAGAAAGGTCATGATGAACCAACTCTAAACAATCCATAATGCTTCCATAAATCCACAGCATAAAAGGTACGCATTTTTGTGGTACAAGTAACATAGCTGATACTGAGATCACACTATGTTGCCTTGGGCAGGCAAAATGACACGGAATGGGACGTGGAAATAATTTCGTCCGCGTGCACTGACGTGGAGAGAAGAAGCTCTCGCATGAAAACACATTCTTGATATTTCAAGAAGCAAAAACATGCAGCGATTTTCTTCTTTCGAAGATGATCACGTGGAGGAACTGGCCATATTGTCATCATTTATAATTCAAATTAATAATGAATTAGACAATTGCTTGGATGAAGGTGGAGAATTTTGAAAAATCATGTCATGACACGTGCAATGCACCGGAGTTTGACTGAGTACATGCCACATGACATTGCTAGCCTACTTGAAAAGTGTCTTCCTTAATCATGGCCTTGACCTTTTACCTTGACCCCGATAATTGACCTGAATGGCCTAGACCCCGTTTCGTTTTCTGAAATTAACAATTGAGACAATATGTAATTACCCTAGATCACTCCTTCTTGATGGCTACAGTTGTATTCATGTCGATTGATATACGTATAATGAAATACAATGACTCTTTTCCACTTTCTTCACTTTTGTCTATATTTTGTTGTCATTTTTGTCCAGCTCTCTATTTGAGAGAACCCAATATGGCACCCACGGTACACGGGTGGTACTTGTGCCTCACCAGTCACACAAAGACATACATATGTTGCCCCAGAGTTTCATTGAGCTGGGACGACATTCAATACATATTTAAAATAAAATCCGTAATGGCTTTAAATATACTAGGTAGTGGTTGCTTGACATACATATCCGTTGGTGCTGCAATAGAGGACATTCATATTTAACTGCGATCCTGCTCACTTCCTGTGTTGCCGGAGCAACAGACTGATGCTTCGACCATTATAAGGGCAGATTTGTATTACATACTACATAAACATCCACAAAAAACACCGTTTCAACCAAAAGAGAGCCCATTTGTAATCAATTTAGGCATCCTTAATGTTTCAAATATATGTTAATACATTTTCTTGACATTATTGTGTGTTTGTGTTGTTCATTTTGTTGAGAAAGTACTTTTGACCATGCTAAATACATGGATCTGCCCTGATGCAGGTGGCTCCCTCTTTTGCTCAATAGGTGTTAGAGTAGGACCGCATTTAGATATGAATACATCCTATTGTAAACAACTTTTGACGAGAGGATTTAATATAACTAAACTTCTTATCGAAAATTTATGTGCATACTCATTTTGGTTGTAATTTGCACAAAACTTCTTCTTATATTGTACATCTATTTTTCCATGCAGGTGAAAATAAGCTGTTAAACGGATCATTTTCTGGGGTTACTTTAATTATTTTTTTCTCTACGAATAAAACATCTGTAAGATGTGTTGTCAAACACACTATGTATCTGATCAACAGTGAAAAAGGCACACTTCTATAAGATATCTTGTGAGTTATAAGTAACAGATTCTTTTGATTGTGTTTATGATGTGAAATTGGTCACATGGCATTCTACTTTCCTTAAATTATGCGCAGTCATAAAATATATCAGTAATATAAATGTTTCACATGATTCATGTCAAGTGATTTCAGTCAAACGACACATCAGATCATCCAAGTGTTCCAGATTTTTTATGTGCAGCGGTTTAACCCAGAATAAACACATACCCATTAGGGTGACATCTTGGTTATTGGAGTAAAATTTCATTCTTAAAATTGCAATTTTTACAATGTTACTGTGACCTAGCTGTTCAGTATGACATGCTGCATTGTATGTTCATCAATCCAAACTCCCCCAAATTATCCTACTTTGTGGGCACGGAGCGTAAAAAAATATTTAGAAGATAAAAGCATAACACTGTAAACGTTACAATGTCACACTGACCTGGGCAAGTGGGACATTCTGTACTGTATACTCATCTATTCAAACTCCACAGAAATTTCTTGTTTTATGGACATGATGCTTTCAAATATCTACGTGGAAGGTCAAAGCATCGCACTTTTTAATTCCACCAGACTCCAACAATAGAATAATTTTTGTTTCGATACAGGCCTGATAAGGATCTCCATAAAGTTTTAAACATTTACCTTAGGTTGTATGTTGTAAACATGGTAAACCTTATCAATATTGAAGGCTCTATAGCCTTAAGTGTCTATGCTGGGACATGTTACTTGCAAGTCAGTCCCCTGTCAATGTAATTCCAAAACTGTGGGGAAAAAAGTGTCTATACACTATGAACATTTGTAACTGGTATGGTGGGAGACTGCTGCTACTTTCTAAAGATTAAATTCATCTCAGACAGAAAGTATTGGGTAGGTACAAGGTAAAATCTGAAATAAGTCAGCATATAACACTATGAAATATCGTATCAGAAACACAGTAGTGTTACATCCTAATGATCAAGAACGATTCAATGTATTTGCATGTGAAGAAACCAATACCTTGTTTACTCAGTGTACTCTGTGATTTGGTATAAAATGTTATCCATGTATGGCGAAGAAGAAACAAGGCCCAGCTTAATTTAAAAACAAAAACAAAAACAAAAACAAAAAACAAAAAAAACAAAACAAAACAAAACAAAACAAAAAAACCCTCCAGGGCACAGTATTATCTTTCCATGTGAAATATTGTATCATCAATACATTAGGAGGCTATATTGAGCTTTGTGAGACTAACATCAAAGTCAAGGTTACGATTGAGGCAGACACTTCTCAAGTGATCTAGAAATTTCATGTTGTACCTACTGACCTATGCTGCCGTCCTAGATTACATAGCAGGCTCGATCTTACAACACTACGGCAGGCACAATCTCAATGCGTGATGCCAGGTATGATCGCAATGCATAATGCAAGGCACAGTCTGAATACACGACGCCAGGCACCTTCTGGTTACACCAGGCCAGGCACAATCTTCATACACCACACCAAGCATTCAATACACTATGCCAGGCTAAAAGATTTTTTTTTTTTTTATAATTTATCGTTAAATTTCAGTGGATTTATTTTTCATCGAAAAAGGGAATGTTAAAGGCCATAATAACATGAAGCTGTTTTATGGCAAGGTTTCAGAAATATGACTTAAAACATTTTCAGTCCACAAATTGATGCTGAGGACCCTCAAAAGTGAAGAATCCATGACTTAGATTCTTTAAGTTCTTTATTATTTTAAGTAAACATTTTTGCAATAAAAACTACAGGATCAGAAAAAGGCAAAATTTTCTCCACTTAATATTTCCATAGCCGGATGGTGTTATTCCTGCACTTTGACTGATGTTCACAGTTCGACCGCATTTCCGAAGAAATAGAAAAACCCAACAACAAAAATCTTAACCTTTTACATGCTTTTATAATTTATTTTCATTTTGATGAATGTTTTGCCGTCGTTAGATTTCAAGCATTAAAACATGTTTATGCTTTCGGTCATGAGCACCCCAAGCTTTTAGCACCGGCGCATTTAAAATACCAGATTACTGGATATTTGAATATTAAAAATCATCACCCTAATTCAGATGCAGCTCTAATGCAATGTTTTTCTTCTTCCGAGAAAAGAAGCGAGCACATTCTTTGCCCCAGGTTGTTTCTTTAGGCAGGCTTGTATTATATCTAGACTTACGCACAGTCAGGCATGCCAAAGTTTTATTCTGTTATATGTTTTCATAATTTTCATGAATGTTTTGCCATCGTCAGATTTCAAGCAATAAAACAAGAGGTACATTTTGGTCTTCTGTCCTGATCACGCCAAGCTCTTAGGCATGAGGACATTTCCAATACGTGATTGTCGGGTATCTAGATATTAAAATTGTTACCGTAATTCAGATGTGTCTGTAATACAACGTAATTGCTCTTTCAAAAAAAGAAGCATTCTATCGCCTGGATTGGTTTTTAGGACGGTTTGTATTATATATATATATATATATATATATATATATATATATATATATACTTGCATGCAGACAGATACAAAATGCGTATAATATAGGATCTTCTCTTGTATTTCCTTGTGAAATAAGTGTGTGTGGTTATGGCAGTGATATATGTATTTTTTTAACTAATTACAATCCTAAATTCGTGTTAAGAATGAAAAAGAGGTGACAATGCATGTGTCAAATCCTTTAAGTACTTCAAAGGTGTCAACTTACACAATAGCTTAGAGCTGTAGTCAACTGTAATGCCCCCTATGTTGTGCTACACAGCCAGTAATATTCTTAAATTATGAGCTTTTCATTTTTACCAGTGGAGTCAACTATAACTCGCGGTGTACTTCTTACCCAACACAGCAGTTAACCGTGGAGAAGATCTTTTGCTTGAACTGATGAGTTATTTCTGAGTATGGGCCCAACAAATGCTAAGCAATTTCATGGGGATTTGTGTTTAAAGCTGGTCAATATATAACCGTGATTACGCGGTGAAATCATCAAACGAGACGTCGTACGATGTTACCAAAAGAAAGCTTTGCTTGCAGAAAGTCGATTGTTGTCTGGTGGTGCTGGAGTGCGGTTCTCGAATACCTTACTGAGATCTGGCAGTCAATCGCTGTCGTTACCCAGCGGCTTATATTGTGAAGCAGATTAAAGGAATCACAGACCAAAATTGTTCTGCTAAGTATGGCAGGATTTCGCACGTATTCTTAATGAGAAAATAAGCTTATTTAATTCTTCAATTCTGTGCACCATATGGGGAGCTTCTGGGCGTCAGAAATTGATGGTATTACAGTGATACGCCTACCAGACACAGAATAGTAAACAGCTAGCCATGTGCTGTGTCGACTAAGGTCGGATCACCGGAGTATCTTGGGTCTGATTGGTGGAAGCACTTCACGAACACAGCCGACAAGTCTCTGAGAGCGTCCATCAATCAGGGAGCCAATGGGATAGTTGCAGCAGCACCGCGTGCTTGGCTTGTTCTCGTGTGCTCAGCATCTGCATACAAGTGTTTTTGGTACTGGTGCACTACGCGAGGTGAAATTGCACATCGTTTATTCTTATTTCCAGAGAGTTGGGCTGGAAATTTGTTCTATGCTCGTGGGCATCGAAATGCGATAAAGTATGATTGGCGCTGGGACATGCGGGTCGGGCTTATCAATTGTCCCTTCCCCGTAGTGGAGGATACTTGCGCAGCAAGACCGGAATGGTATGGTGGCTCCGCGGGGTTACAATTGCTTGGTGTCTCTCTTCCATAAACCACGTCGCTTCACGGTCCACAGCGAGCACCACGCCCGTACGCTGTGGTGCTGCCACTCGCCCACCAGGACCACACTTCCACCAAGGATTGGATATATATATATATATTATTATTAATCTGTTAGATTTATTTATTTGGATTTTAGCCTAGTGCAGACCAGTCACAGGATAATGTTGAACATACGCTGGGGTACACTTGTTCTTGTCAGCTTCCAAATATTGGGTTCCGTCCGGGAAGGTAAGCAAAATTCCTTAAAACAGAATTGTGTCAGTTCAAAAGGAAATAGTGATATTTTATTTAAATATTTGCCAAGTTCATTCATAGGCATACGCTGGGGGTACACTTGTTCTTGTCAGCTTCCAAATATTGGGTTCCGTCCGGGAAGGTAAGCAAAATTCCTTAAAAACAGAATTGTGTCAGTTCAAAAAGAAAGTGATATTTGTGATATGATAAAAAATATTAATATACATTTTTTTTAATTTGCCAAGTTCTTTTGGTAGGAAGTCCAGAAAAATCCTGAACATTAAAACAATATTATTTTGAAAGTTTGATTTGAGGTTTTGTGAGACTTACGTGTAAGGATTGTCTTTTTTAGTTTGTTTTTTTAGACAGAGCACGAATATTTCATGCCACAGTAATGGTTGATTGGTCTCTAATTTGTCTAAGATCAGATAATATGGGAGAATTATATATACTGATCTGACTGGCTTACACTGCAGTTGAGTTATGTGACCTCTTCTCAATCTGATTCCTTAATCTGACTTTAATCACAGAATGACATGCAACGGTCTTCCGTCCGACTTTTCTAGTCTAAACATTGGACTAAAAAACGTCCTGTGTTGAACGATGAAAAAAACACCTCTTTCTGTACGAGACTACGGCAGATATTTTCGCAAGGGTGCCAGTGGAAAGCATTCTCTTGCAATTTTCATTATAATTCCAATGCAGGGGCTGCTAAGGATTACTACACTAATGCTCGGACATAATATGATAAATCCCTTTGATCTAATCCGATTTAGCTGCGAACAATGACACGTTTTAATCAGAGACCATGGACAGGTACATTTACACATATTAGAAAATTTGGTAGAATGACCTCAATTTTCAAAACTAAAATTATCTGGCATTTCAAAGAGAGAAAGCACTGGTGCTTTAAAACAGGGGAAAGCCTTGGAAATTATATCAAAACAACATCAAAAGATAATAATAAAGTGGTCGAAGTCATATTTGTCCGCTTTTCCAGCGTGATGATATTTTGCCTTACGACCTTCATCCTGGATACTTACCACACTGAACCATGTAATCCACTCCCTCTGTCTGCCGTATCTGCCAGGGGACTCAAGTGCGCATTGTAAATTGCTTTTAGTTTAGCTGAATACCCACAATCCAATAGCTAGAAGCTCGACCAAGTGAAAATAATCACCCCGTTGAAGACATGAGCAATTTGCAAAGCTCACTTGTATCTCGATATGTGGTGGCCGTATTCATCACAGAGGTATCCCCGCTGGTTACGTCTAACTAGACAGGCGGAAGTATTCAGTATAGGGAGAGGAAGACCACACGAAGTGCTACGTGTTTGGCAAATTAGAAAACACACACACACACACACACACACACACACACACACACACACACACAAACGCTCGAATTGTTTTAAATGTGAGCCATACAAATATATTGCAAGCGTTTTTAAATTGTTCTGTGGACAAACTAACTTTTTTGACAAGTAGTATAAAAAACTTCCACTCGCACCAATGTTATTCAAGTATTTCTCTCACTTTCCTTTTCGTCTTTGTCATCTATAGTGATAATAATAGCTGGAATAGCAGGGTTACTTACTTCTAACAAGCAGGCGATGGTAAGCAAATACGAATGAAACACTCATAAAGGATGTGTGTCTGTATGGTATCATTCCCTACGAAGGTCGATAAACCTGGAAATTGGATTTTAACAAGAAAGGTCTTCTCGGTTTAACACTGTAACGAGCTGGTAAGGAGATTTCATTTGAAAAAAAACCGTCTTACTAACATAATTTATGCACTACTGGTGAACCACAATGTTTCAATAACCCAGATAGAGTTACATAAATTGAATTTTGTATGGTAAGAAACTGAATTAAAATTACAATATCTAGCTGCTACAATGCATATTAACTCATTCAGTGCTGAATTTGAGACTGAGTCAACAGCTTTCCTAAGCGCACTTTGCGGGCAAAGTGCGCTTAGGAAAGCTGTTGACTGACCCCATGATTTCTGAAACTAAATCTAGACTAGGCATGCTGGTACTTGAATGAAATGTCTTTTCATGTAGAATTTCAGTGTCTAAATTATTTTATAGGTATTGAACCTTATTAGGACGACTTTTTTTGTTCATAGCATTCAAACAGTCAAGAATTGAAAACCGATTTTTTCCCTCCTATAATGGTCGCCTGTATCTATTCACAACTTGTTTCTGATGTGAAACAGTTTGCCAGCCCTTTTGAGGTCGTACTTGGAAAAGCCATTTATGGTTGAAAGAGGTAAAAGTTTAAGATTACAAAGGACTTTGGGAAGTACTAAAGGTCGATAAAAATGTCTGACTGCATATCGATTGTCAAAGTAAATTGCTGGCTTTGACTGTACTGTCAACAGATTTGCGTTTTCCCTTTGGATAAGTTAGTAAATTTCATCAAACGTGGCAAATTGTTGACCTGGGCCCACAATATGTACACAGATCTTGTGTAGGGAGGTTGTGGACGTAAACCTTAGTCATACAGCATAAGGTGTCTTGCGACGTGTTCGACATAAAACCGTGAATTCATGGAGCATAGAGTGGGTTGGGGAAGTCGTTGAATTGGACCATAAATTCTTCTAGCATAGTGTTTCGATGACTCAGGGAATACATTGTGGAAGTGTACGTTGTCTAGGGAAGTTGTAGATTCAGAACATATCATGCCGAGAGAAATCGTTAACTCAGAAAATAACCCTTCGATATTTACACAATTCAACACATTGATCAATTCATAACATCCATATGGCCGACTGAACCAAGTATTGGCTGGTTCAATAACAACGCCACTCTTTTCGCGCGAGATGGTGTGCTTACATTCAGAGACTAGGAAGCTGATGAACCGTAAAGATGCAAGTCATATCCTAATTATAGCATCAACGTGTTTCACACAAGCTGCTTAACACAATGTGGATTGAGGTGAATGTTGTCAGCATACGCAAAATTGGTTAACTGAGATCCAAGGTTTATGTAGTTCAAATACATGTATAATAAGTATACCTAATATTGATATGACCTTTCACAAATGCAGACCTCGTGTAGTGTAAATCCACTTTTCTACTTGATATTTCTATGGTATGGTGATGCTATCAAAATGCACTCATTGTTAGGCGGACTTGAACAATGTTTGTTAACACTTTCCAGTTGTTAGCGCCGAAGGCGAGGAACTTCGAACGCCTACTTATTGTTTATTTTTTAAAAATAAGTTTCAAAAACTGTTCTAGATTTAAGTTACCTGGATAATATGACCTCAGACAACAGGAGTCCTGTTCCTATACCGGTGGTTACTTAGGTCAGCGGCTTTGGCATTACCTGACAAGTCTTGCTGGCAGTGCCCTCGTGGCAGCTGTAGCAGAACATGCCAGACCATGTGTGTGTGTGTGTGTGTGTGTGTGTGTGTGTGTGTGTTTGTCTGTGTTTGTGTGTCTGCGTGTCTGCGTGTCTGTGTGATCCAAATACCAGATAAACAAATGGAAAATAATGGATATTGACAGATACTGAATGATTTCGCCAAAGTAACACATGTCCAGTTTGGAAAACTGTCAAAAGTCCTAAACAACTAATTGCATTTCCTGGTAACCTCACTTGCAGCAATTTACTGTTACGTAGTAATTCTATGTCTTTATGAAGTTGCTGTGCCACTACAAATATCCATAATTTCTATCAAAGCATATATGAACTGACATGCAGATGACAATCACATGCAGTAAATTTTACCTACGTGAATGACAGTCAAGATAAAAATACATCACTGTTCATTTACATTTTAAACATGTTTGAAGTACCTGCAAGTGTCTGATAGCACAAGTCAGTGTCCAGTCTTTTCGGAACTGATCAAAGCCAGTGTGTGTATATCTCACAAAACTAAGTTCAGCAAGAGTTTAAAGTGATGATCAAACACCACCTCTGCAAAGTGGAGCAATTCAATGACAATCCTGGTGTGTTTGCTTGGTTTTAAACTTATATTTCAGGGTTTGAACATATATTTATGCAAGAATTAATTGAAGAACATATAATGACATAAACTTTTTATTTTTGTGATACATTTGAATTTATCCTCTCTGTTTCGACCATTAGGCATGCAAAATATGTACGTGACTCCGGTTTCTTTAAAATCTGACTGACTGATTTAACATTACAACAAGGACAATGTGAAGTATCACGGTTATAGTGATGCAGTGCTTTCGGTATTTGTGGGCTACTTGTGGCAGAGAGTCTTTTAAGATCAACTGAGTACTCACCAGCTGACCATACTGGGTGGTCAATGAATCACCAGTCCTAGTGATGGATCTTACCTCAGATCAACCTCTTCTGGATCCTTTCAATTGTTGTGTCTTAGTAGTATGACTTGGATTCTTCATAAGGCTCCTGCTTCATTTTGAAATAGTTTGACCTGCGTTTGGCACATGTTTTACACAGGTTCTTGGCCTAAGCCAATCGTAAATCCTGAATATCTCTAAAAATGTCATTCTAGCTTCCACCTATATGTTAAAGCCATTGCGTCTCCACTGAATATTAAACAAAGGTTATAACAATTTGACTTGCTAATTAGGACCATTTAAAATTTTAAGTCTTGAATATTATCGAAACTACACAAGATATGGATGCCAGTGTAACTTATATGTCGCACATTTTATTAAAGTGAATAAAAGTTGTGTCATGTCAAGCTAATGAAGGTATGAAAGGTTTTAAGTCTTGTTTTCTTCAAAGTCATAATGCATAGTGATGGCATTCGAACTTCTATGCACGTGTGTTGACCATGGCGCATCGAATGAATGTAGAGCAAAAGTAATAGTATTTAAAGTTGGGAATTAAGGGCATATGAAATATTGAAGAAAATTTATATAGATAAGAGCTTGCATTCTACCTTTACTTGAATTTATCTAATTGACAGGTTGCATATCATTATTACTGCACACAGTATTTTAAATTATGCTGATTAGGATCAATTTAAATGTTATAATTTTTCAAACGTGTGATAGGTAAAGATGACATTCTGACTTCCATAATGCACAGCACACACCCACACACACACCCACACACACACAGATCGAGAGGTAAAGAGTGTACGCAGGGCATCATGGACACAACACAAACCAAGTTAATTTGTCAAGTAAATTTTTCTTGCTTATTTATTTATTTATTTATTTATTTATTTATTTATTTATTTACTTATTTATTTGTTTATTTATTTATTTATTTATCTATTTATTTATGTGTTTATTCATTCATTCATTTGTTCATTCATTCATTCATACATTTGGGGGAGGGGCTAGCAGGATTGATCTCCTCACATATGGCATGTACATATATAACAAATCTGATCGTATCATTGTTAAAACATGTGATATTTTGATTTATTCTTCCTTCATCACTATAGTACCCTGATCCTGTGTACACGATATACATTGCTGATGGATTATTGCAAAAACATTGGGCAAGTTCACAACAAAAATATGCAATTAATCTGAGCTTTAAGGTCATTTATTGGAAACCATCGGATGGGTAAACTCTAGTATTTTTTGGATTTATTTACTTTTAATATACAGAACCCTTTGATTTTCATTGTCAGTGTCATTCTGTGGACATAGTACCGAAAAAACAGTTGTTTACCCAGTATTTGGTGGTACATGGGGCTCCAGTGGTAACAAAGCATCAACTGTCGGCCCATCACAATGATATTTTTCATAACACTTATTATTCTTGCAGGACTGGGGTCGACCTGGTCCGAGTGGTGGACATACGATGGCATCTCAGGTAGGTGATATTTATGCTCTTATCATCCTCTCTTGTTCTCTGTATTGTGACATGACAGTGTGATATGTACCTAGTTTTCAGCATTGATAACTGCCTTCAACCTACGGCATTAGTCATATGCGGGAAGTCCATGAATTGCCACATCGATCAGGGTCTGATTTGATTTTAAATTATTTCTGTCAGAACTTAATACTTATCGCATTTTGTCTTCAACTGTCATCGAACAGTTATGTGTCAACGGCGCTGTATCTCTTTCCCAACCACAGAGTCTCCCTTGCATCTGTCAGGTACCTTTTATTCAAAACCGAAAGATTTTCTGGCGTCCAGTATTCACAGCAGACCGAAAAAGTATCAAAGATTTCTTTTGTTGATCGAAAATTACAATTGTTATTTTTGTGAAATGGCCAGTGGGACCGGAATGAATAAATAAATTGGTGCCACTCAGATTGGAACGTTTTATGACAGAGTCTTTCAGTTTTGAAACATTGATGATGGGTTTGTGTTTTTCTCTGAGGCGGTCCTTGAGCCTGTCTTCATAAATGTGATTTCAACCTCGCTGTACGTGTGGGTAAAGGGTGTGATGGATTTGTGTCGTTCTCTTAGTTGGTCCATGAGCCTGTCTTGATTAATATGGTTTCACCCTCGCTGCACGTGTGGGTAAAGGGTGCCTATGTCCTTTTTTGTTGACATTTTGAGTTATAAAAAAACTATTTTTTTTGGTGTGGTTGGAAAGTCGTAAGATGCACATATCTTTTGAAAAGTCACTGAATAACTTATTTTTTCTGCGGTCTTCTTATTACGATGGCACACAAGATCACGAAATATTAGCATCAGATACTTTTTAGACAAGTTGGTGTTCAGGAAACATATCTTATATGGAAAGAACCATGTTACATTCAATAGTATCGTGAAATTGGTATATTTTAAGGGTGCTTAAAAAGCATTGCACTAATATTAACACAGGAAATGTTATGCCCCTGTTGTAAAGCTCACACTTCTACTTTCACGCCGCATCTGACTTATGTATGACTAGTGTCCACACGGAAAATACTTTTCACCAATTTTTTACAACAAGTCACATTGCAAAGTTGTGCAAGTCACTAGTTCCATAACAAAGCTGCTCAAGCAACCAGTTCCATAGTAAGTTGCGCAGGCAAGTCTGCTGTGCCTAAGGCTGTCAGTTCGCACCCTTTTCTACATCCTCTTTGTTGTGTCACCACGTCTCAGACACTTACCCCGCCTGTACATGTCCCCTCTATTTTATATGTCCTGAATATTCTTGATATTGTACTCATCAAATTACATCTTAACTGGAATAGATCGCAGAAGGTTGTTTTTTAGCCAATTATTTATACTGCCCTTGAGAAGAAGTCACGAGATAACCCATCTTTGTACCATCACGCGAGGAAAGTTACAGAAAAACAAACTATCAAATTAAGCGGCCTGTATGTGGACTAGTTCAAATACGTGATGTTCCCAACGTCCAATTTTTGACATAAAAACTTTCTGCTTTAACCACTTGGATTACATTCTTACATTTTAACATTTACTTTCCATACAAAATTTCCAAACTACAAAACAAGTATTTATGCGCATTTAAAAGAACTGGGGACAGTTCCCTACACTGTGATTGGTTTAAAGAATCTAAACACATTATAAAACATATGCTTTTCAAATACTGGAAATAACTCTAGCAGGTGGGGACAATGATAAAACCTGGAATGTATGTTACATTGTATAATGTAAACGTATTTATTTTCAAACCTAGATAGCCCAGTAAGTCAACAGACCTAATCCAGCGAAATCTCCAGAACATACAGACGCACATGATCAACATACAAAACACACTGGGCAATGCAGAAGTTCTATAAGCAGCAATATATACTTGATTTACAACTAATCAATGAAACGTCCGGTCTCTATTATGTACAATTGAACGGCATTAAACATTTCTCTGTTTGCCTCATTTGAAAGATCACAAGTACCTCATAGCTTCATTTCTAAGAGCCTGTCTTTCGTAAGGCTAAGCAATAGCTTCAGATGTACACGAAAGTTAGCACATTTGTGACAGATCTCAAGAGTTTTCTTCTGCAGAATTTGGGGGGGGGGGGCAGAATAGGAGGTAGTGACCAGTATCTTCCATGTCTGAGTTACATGGGCAAACTGCAGAGGCCGACAGTATTAATATTAAATAAATAACAGTTTAGTTTGAAACGCTCCAGGCATAGCTCGGCGTGAGCCATGCCAGCAAAGCGGTTGCCCCAGGGAAAGTATATGGGGATTTCATGACAGGAAAGTGTCATACTTTTTCTTTAAAAGATGACACAGTAGGTGATAGTTTGCCGTCGTCGAGCAGGTCGTTTCATGAACGAAAAGACGTAGGTTAGAAACGATCTGAAATAGCGATCTCTTCTATATTTAATCTGCGGTGATTGGAGGGGATTTCGCATGAGGCGGTCATTCTGTGTGAATAAATAATTTGGAATCAAGTTACGGGGTAAGAGGGACTAAGCTTAATTAGCATCTTAAACAGAAAAACTAACTTGAAAAATTTCTTACGCGTATGTTATGGCTCCCACCCTACTTCTAACAATCTATCCCGTGGTGTATATTTCATAGCACCTGGACAGATCCTGGTAGCTAAATATTGTAACCCCTCCAAGAAATCAGACAGTTCTTGACGTCAGCTGTCAAAATAACACAGCCATATTTTAACATTGGGCGGATCGCGGATAAATATAATCTTCCTAATGTTTTTCCAGAAAGTTTGAATGCTAGTCTTTTTAAAAGAAAGTGGCGTTTGTTTGCTTTTTTAATTATGCGGCTAATATGTAAGTGCCTTGTCAGGTCATGAGTGAGAGCAATTCCTAGATGAGTATGATTTATGGCCTCCAGTAAAACAGTATGGCCAAGATACAAAGTTGGGTGCTCTTCTTTATTGCACTTACATGGAAATAGGACTGCCAGGGATTGCAGAGCACTAAATTTCATGCACTACCCCTGAACTCACGTGAACAAGCGTCCCAGACCAGTATTAAGCGCAACCCCAGAAGCTCCATTGTCATGGATGAGTTCAAGAATACGGTGTCACCTGCAAAATGCTTAATATCACAAGAAATATTTTCAACTATATCATTAATAAAAAATACGAAAAAGAAGAGGACAAGGATAGAGCCTCGGAGCACTCCAGCTTAAATGGGTAGCATAAGGAGCTCTGACCGTGGATAAGGACCCTCTTTTGACGATTATTTAAGTAAATTTCAAACCATTTGATGAGTGGCCGTGTTACACCTGGTTTGCGCATTTTGAAAAGAAGACCGACACGCCACACATGATCGAATGCTTTGGATATATCAAGGAAGACCATCCTGGTCTCCTTAATATGTTTCATACCATCATAGATCTTATCGAGTATGCTTATTCATTGATTTATTGTAGCGCCATTGGATACGAAACCAGAGTTTCGACGAGTTAAAAGATTATTTCCCATAAGGTACTCGTGCAGAATATTGTAAACTAGTCTTTCAAAGACCTTCGAGATATTACATAATAAGAAAATTGGAAAATGGTTACATTTAAGCTGCATATCGGATTTTTTACGGACTGAACATATGTAAGATTTGTTCCATTGCACAGGAAACTCGCCAAAAGAGCAAAAAGTTGAACAATTCAGTTTAGGACTCAGAAATGCCTGTCCAGTATTCTACGCAGTCGTTTAAGGAAGTAAATAATGCAAGGCCAATGTCCCGACTGGTCTTAGGGAGCATGGGAAAGAGTTTCATTTAGACCGCCAAAATGTCCTCGATGGTAGTCCCAAGCAGTTCCTTTGAATGCGCAATCATTGGACAATGTAACAGAAATGGTGCTAACGGTGACATACTGGTCTGAATTAGCCATAGAAGGAAGAACGTGACTATTTAGTATGTATCAGGGAGAGTCGGTTATCAGTAGGTCGAGTAAACTAGTTATTGCGAACAAAAAATGCCAACGGACCTTGTGCCCAAAACACTGTTGGGATGCGCAAAGTCCCAAATTGGGCTCCTGTTGTTAAAGTCTCCATTTATGAAAAGAAATATGGGGTTTGATTCAATAGCTCTGGTAATAGAATC
Organism: Hermodice carunculata; assembly: GCA_964020975.1. NCBI lineage: Eukaryota > Metazoa > Annelida > Polychaeta > Eunicida > Amphinomidae > Hermodice > Hermodice carunculata. The sequence goes on from OZ026619.1 coordinate 66,509,830, forward strand.
AGAAAAATCGTGGAGAAATGCGTCGCGTTTGTTGGCTGACTGACCAATGATATGCGCAGTTGTAGTAAACTGAAGATTACGTTTAATCATTTGTAATTGCAGAACAAATTGTATAAAAATTAGAAGTTAATTTATGGCCGGGGGGGGGGGGGTATTACTCGTAATTGTAAAACTATGCTTCATGCATATTATGCCATATGTAATTGTTCCATTAAACCCGATTGCAACCTATGACAGTAACTGTTGAGTTCACCACTCTTTCTATTGTTACTGTGTCGTATTGTAGTTTTGTGGAGAATGAAAATAGATTCCGGTGTACCGTGTAATATCTTTTCCAAAAATCACCTATTAAAGAATTGAAAAAGTGTGGTCTTAATAGGGGAATAATTATTTAAGAATAAACAAAAACGAGAATACGTTTGTGGTCTTAATGTAGAAATGGTCTCTTTATGGTGTGTGATATGAATTGGAGATTCTACTGCATATCATTTACAGTGCAACGGAGAATTGACGACGGATCAAATTGAAAGGACCTTGCAACTGGCCATGGATCATTGCGCATTCTCGTGCTAAAACGCACCATGGAATGCACGTTTTGATTGTGTATGTTTTAAAGACAATTGCATTTTCAAGTGAGATGCAATGTCGGGCAATGTAAACATGCGGACAGGTTTTCTTCGAAGAAAATCTCTGGTGTTTACCGCAGTTAGCTATATATCTTCTGCATTTGAGACGTAATAAAAATGTCACACTCACCAACATACGCACACGCATATATATACATACGTACATACATACATACTTACATACATACATACATATACAATTGCATGGTCAAGGTAAAAACGGTCACCGCATAATTAACCAATATGATATGAAACATTAGATACCTGTAATCTGGCCGACTTGGTGTGGTTGCTGAGCCTTAATGCCGAAGTTTTTTTCGGTACTTTGATTAAGATATCCGCTCGTCATGTTTTAGGTATTAGTTCATTGGGGTGCAATTCTCAGCGGGTTGTAAAATAAATCTATACCAAGTCGCGTGCAAATATGATAGAATAAAGCCCCGTGGCTGCAAAGCCATGTCCCACGAGAATGAAATTCTAGTCTTTGCTTGACGCCCTTGTTTGACTATAGAGCGAAACAAGAACTGTGGTCACAATAAAGTGGGTGTTTTGTCACGTTGAGGTAGCGCTTGAAGATCAACATCAGTTGCACCTGCATGCCTTACATTGCACAGCTACATTTCTTGTAATGAATTTCTATTCACTCAACCTCCATCTCCTCATGCGCTGTGAAAGGACACCGTCTCGTATGTTACGGGCGCCTTGATTACATGTATGGCAGCCGTGGGCGCATGTAGCAGGGTAATAGGCCTTTTTGTGTAACCCATTACGGTACATTGTGTCAATGACAACATATCCCCGTGCCAGTTTAACGGAAATAAGTCAAATCGTCAGACAGCCACTTTGGTTGGCAGCAATCTTAGTACGAGGAAGTTTTTTCTTAAATTGTTAGCTTAATGGCAGATCACAACAGATCTCAATTAAATGCTCTTCAGACTTAAAATTACCCAGCCTGCTCTGAAAACGCCAGGGTCTAACAAGCGAAGTTTTAAATGCTGATTATGATGGTGAGCGCTAAACTAAAGTTCAGCTCCTTCCACTTAACAGTGCCAGTTAGGACGGTAGTTGGCAATACCAAGAGATGAATATTTAATACATTGGCTCATTTTTAGCACATTTAAAGAAACAAAGTTACCAAATCATATTCAAATGAGTAAATCTTATGCAAATAATACAAATATTGCTGCCCTATGGGGGAGGGGGAAGAGGACCTTAGAGGGGTCTATTACGTGAAAAGTGCCAGGACCCACAGCTCAAAGACAAAAGTTGCTGTTTCTGTGGACAGCGGTACACGTAAAATGTGGACTGGTCAGCTGTTGGCGTATTTTGTATTGTTGTGATTGGCTAGAGCATGAAAACAGGTTACGTGTAGTTCCAACATACTTCTTTCCAGTAAAGCAAACAGAAGCAAGAAAAATTCGAGCCTTTTCTGTGGACCGCGGTACACGTAAAATGTGGACTGGTCAGCTGTTGGCGTATTTTGTATTGTTGTGATTGGCTAGAGCATGAAAACAGGTTACCTGTAGTTCCAACATATTTCTTTCCAGTAAAGCAAACAGAAGCAAGAAAAATTCGAGCCTTTTGCGATAGTTTACACATAAAAATAATTTTATATCCTAATTTTTGAAACCTATCTTGCATGTGTAGTCCTATATGAAATTTGATATCTCCCAAATTACCAGATCTTCTGATTCAAAACCATCGATCTGATGTAGGGCACATACCGTTGCAACTCCAGGTACATATGATTCTTAGGTGGAACACAATATTATCACACAAGATGCTATACCATGTATGGCAGTAAATGGAGCTACAGACATGAGACGTGTGTGTGTGTAATACAACGCATGCAAAGGAGTAAACAAACAGACACGAGGACATGTGTGTATACAATGCACCGCATGCAAACAAATAAACAAATTCCATAACTTTTTAACAGGTTTGAAGTCTCTATTACTACGACCATCTTATGATCAATATGGTATGCTTCAGTTTGTGGGCCAGATTGTTACTAAAACTTATTGTTGGCCATAACTGAAAACCATTTTGAGCTTAGACCAATATGTACCAAAAGTTTCCAGCAGATTACAAGGCAACCAGGAACACAAAATCAGCACATTTGGCACAATGAAACATAGATGTACAAGCATAAGTACATATACATATATGGTGGGTGTATACATTTTATGTATAAAACCTATTTCTGCGTATACTTCTCTGGCTGGTCTGGTGTGTCAATTACTATCTTCAAAATTTAATCATATCATTTCTATCTTGAACGGATTTCGTGAATAATGCGCATGTGTGAAATTATGATTGGCCTTAACTTAGTTAGAACATGACATGAGCATTACAATTAGAGCACAGGAAGTATGAATCCAGCTTGGCTATGCAATTACATGGATCTCAAGAATCAAAAGAATATCAAGAACTAATGGAACCTCAAGAACCTTTGAGGGTGGCATGATAACAAGCGTCCAGAATATTAGTGTGGGTACCCAACCATAAAAGTACAGATCCATATGATTTACATATATTGCACAGAAGACCAAACCTATATTAATCACTCCTCATGGCACAGATGTTGGCGTATATTTCCCTACCTAATTGTGAGATGGAGGAAACCGAAGGACTATGAGAACACCGCCATACATAGTGCAATGTATGAGTGGTAGGAACTCATTCGCACTTACCTCTCGGGTTGAGAGCTGAACCCGAGTTGCAGAGGTGAAAGGCAAGTGTGTTTCACATCTCAGCCAAAAGTGCACCTCTTCATGTGGCCATGACAACCTGGATACTTTAGGGATGGGTCAGGTGCAATATTTTTTGGTTCAACATTATTATATGTATTCTTCTTCATCCCTGTCATCTAGTTCATGGTGCATGCTGGCAAACTCTGGAGCACTGATCTTGTTAGTGGAAGCTTGCAACTAACAAAGATCAATGTAAGCCAATTCCTTCATCAAGGACAGGCATGTTGGACGTTTGCACTTGCATAACAATATCTTGAGAAGGGCCAGGAGCAGGGCATTCGTCCATTCAGGCAACAGCAAAATAAACATCGTTATTTCTTTCTGTGGCCCTGGACCAGCCAGGACCAACTGGAGATGGTACTTGTAGAGTAGTGTGAAGACATCATCTCCAAATACCGGCTTTATAGTTGGCCTGGAGGCCATGTTTGTTAAAGCAATCTGCACAAGGTGGAAGTTGGTGAGATTCCACTTCACCCCTTTTGCCAAGGGCGTTCTATTTCTCAGTTTGTTGACATTCTGTATCTTGCACCGTACACGAGACAAACTTCTCCAGCATCCTTAACATTTCAGTGCTGACCACCCACTGTGCTCCAAGATTTATAAAGGTATTTAGGAATAATTTGCTGCAACACAGTGCTTAAATGTACTAGGTTTTGCACGACCATCAGGTGTAGTGACTATGTTGGAGCAGTGGGTCATATTTATGAACTGCAAGCGATTTTATGTTTTACACTGAAAGTATATACTAGCTTGAATACTGGGCACGTAATAAATACGTCCATGTCCTCTGAAACGACAAGCACAGCTTTCCATCCTGCCCTTGAAGCATGGGCTATATGAGGCAAGAGAGACCTGTGTCAGGCTCTTTTTTAATACAATGAAGCTCCCGTACTTCCTCTGTACTGTGTTCTGTTATGTGGCAACATATTTTCACAAATGTGTTCACCAACATTATATCACATAACAACCATGTACATTCTCATACCCCATGCATTCGTATAGAAGACAAGGTGGCTTTTTTTGGTTGTGGAACCAAGAAAGCAGAAAAGAATTTAGGTCAATGCTGAACTATGTAACTTTCTGTTGAACTCGACACTGGTTTCTGCCATTTTTTGTCTCCTTTAGCATTGTTTATGAAACGTTTAATCATAATAGACAATGTCTTCATCATTGCTACATGAACTTTCTTTTGAAGATCTCAAAAAATAAACCTTATGACATCTATAATTTTTGGGATATCCGCATGGCCTTTGCACAAGGCTGATGGCATCAATAAAGCAGTCGAAGGGATTCTACAAGAGGCACATGTCCTACGTTAGTATGACTTATTTTTGCATCTCTTGAAGAGCACCAACCGTCCTCCATGCTAAACACTATTGGACAGGCCCAAGAGGATAATTTAAAATTTCACTGATTTGTATATGTCTGGCATGAATAAAGAGAATCGTGTGTGCAAACGCAAACAAGTTACAATCCGTTTTCACAAATTGTTTCTCTCCTATATAATTTACATATTTTTGTTCTTGCTCATAAGGTAGACTCGAGTGTCTACTCACTGAAAAGAGTGGAAACTTTTTAACCTGAAGCAAATTCAACTAAGAATCAGATGAGACTACTTTGTAGTTCAAAGGCATAATAGATGAACAATCACCACCAAAGCGATGGATCTAGTTGGTCTCCATCATATCTTCCAGCATTTGTACATTAAGCTCATTCCTTTAACTTCTTGCTTGCTGACTATCATCATGATGGAGGCCGTTGTTGTTGAGATGAACTACTTTTAAGTTGGCAAAGAAATGTTCTCTTGACCCCTGTGATATAAATTCTGCTTTATGACTACAGCTGGCTTCTGGCTGAAGGCGTTAGTTCCAACAGGACCAGGGGTCTGTGTGTCTTTACCGGTTGTTCTTGCGGATTTCAGTTAATGTTTGGTTTTTACCAAGCTGGACAGAACGTTCACCTGCAGGCAAGACCTCATGTGTTCAGGAAGATCGTTGGACAAATTTTCCATTTTGAAAGATACTCTGGCATGTAGCTTGGATAATGGAGGCTGTCGCATGCAAAACATCAAAATACCCTAGCATCAAATGAAGCTCCCAAGAAGCAAAAAACTTTGCAACATGTCCACAAATGATATCCAGAAAGTTGACACTTTTCCAATTCCATTCCCTGAATGATCCATATACGTGTCGAAGACATTAAGAAGAGACATACATAATGGGTGATCTGCTGTTGTCAGAAGTGCGCGTTGTCCGAGATAGCTATCTCATGATTTCAGAGTGATAAGTTACTAAGGCAGTGCATTTCTGAAGCATAATTAGCATCTCCACAAGGATCAAAACTTATTCAGTTTTCTTTGCATACAGAGCTTCATCAATGGCTACTAAAGATCAAGGCAGTTGTAAGGTGTCCATAAGTGATAGGGACTTTGTTACAACTTTGTGGTCAGTGGACATTTACATGGTTGGGGCATTGATTATAGGTTTATGTAAGGAAGTATACAGATTTCTGATGGCTGTTTATCTATTCATTTATTTATTTATTTATTTATTTATTTATTTATTTATTTATTTATTTATTTATTTATTTATTTATTCATTCATTCATTCATTCATTCATTCATTCATTCATTCGTTTCTTATTAACTGATTAATTAATTTATTTATTCATTTATTTATTTATACATACATACATACATACATACATACATACAATAGCACTATTGTCATTTTAGAGCTGGGCTTAACAAAAATACCATTCACTCTATTATATGTTTTTCCAACGAAGGAAGAATTTCTTAAGTCCTATCAATGTTACCCTGTGAAAGGGTTACAGGTACATATGGATGAACATTTTGGTGATAGTACACTTTATAGTAGTGTACCAGCCAACTTCCTTAAGTGTCACACTGTATCGATTTACCCCTGTTGTGATTTTAACACACTATGATCAAGGTGATTCAACATCTGTATCAATGGTACATGGTTTGTTGAAAATTTGACAATACTTGGCTAAAGAGAATGTTTGTGCTTACTGTGTGTTTTGGATTCTGGCCACATTCTGCCTGCACACGTAACAAAAGAAAACTTACACATTGCTTTTTTATATGTTTTATTGTCAACAAAATAGACTGTGTGATTTCAATTTTCCACACTATATGTAAGTGATTATGTTATATATAAGCATTGTATTATGTTTGAATACAAACTTTTACTGTCCTTGCTTATAATATCTTCATTTGATTATCTGGTAATTGATAGAAATTTAACTTAAACCCTTTCCATTTACCAAAATATATTTCTATTTTTTATTCTTCACAGCAATTTTAGATCCAATATGTTGTATATCATACAATTCACATTTGCAAAAATGCATTCGAATTTTTACAGCTTTCGTTACAGAGCTGGATATCGAACTGAAATGGTGTCACGTGCTGCGTGCGGGGATCTTTTTACACCCTTGCATTATAGATAAAGAAGTCAATCATATATACCTCAGTTGACATGAAAACATTTTTTTTTTACCTTTCCTGAAATGTGGCGAAAAGAAACTTGATATTTACATTCGGGTCCGCCTTCATCAAAGCCAATGCTACCTGAGCGGGACAAGTGGTAGGTGATGGCACTAGATACAATCCCCTTTTTAGGTGGTACCGACCAAACGGTCTGCTTAATGGCCTAAATATGGCTATAATGCTTGAAGACATCACGGGCAATTGTTAGAGGCAATCTTTCCCGTTTGTTGCGCAAATCACAGGTCAACGAGAGAACATGAAGTCACGCACATAGAGCGTGGTCTAAAGGGTGAAATGTGCATCAGTAGGTTTCATGCGTACGCCATGTTACTTTTATGGACTACCTACGCTCACGTTTGGATTTTATTTGGACGGCTCATACGTCACAATATGTTATGTTCTGGCCAGTACAGACGGTAACGTCGGATGTCTGGAGACAGTGACATAGGACTCCTTCAGGAAGAACTGGAAGAGGAGACACCTTCTGAGGTTACTCTCACAGTGGTTAAGGTACTCATGGAGAGGCATCAACTACACCACTTAAAAGTTCAGAAAAAAACATTACCCACATTTCTTTATTCCAACCCAACAATGGCAGCAATGTTAAATACAGTAAAAGACAGAGATTCAAGAATATACCAAAACCTCAACAGTCAGCTTTCAATGGCAATGTGAAGAAACAAATTTCACTCCTGACTTGAGACAGGCAGTCACTCATAAAATACAACTGGTTGTTTTAAACCGGTCCTACCAACATCTAAAATATTCTTTATCAGCTACAATGTTGTTTTTTTCCAAAACATATAGGCCAAACCACTTAGAACCCAAAACGTTCACTTGTGCCAGAGATAAAGAGAAACATGTAGGCCTGCCACTTTTTGGTGTGCCTGACTTGTCACATGTATACTTTGTAGTTATTATTATTATTATTATTATTATTATTATTATTATTATTATTATTATTATTATTATTATTATTATTATTATTATTATTATTATTATTATTATTATTATTATTATTATCATTATTATTATTATTATTATTATTATTATTATTATTATTATTATTATTATTATTATTATTATTATTATTATTTTAAAGCAAGGATCTTCTCCTGTAGCTCTGACTTTAGGTGTGAAACCAAGCCAGACGGAGCAGCATACTGGTGACCAAGGTACTTTTGACTCATTTAAGTGTTGCATGTTTCATGAAAATGTTATCAAACCATTTACAGAAGATCATTTTCTGGTGTCGCTCATTACAAGAGCATTCTAGTTTTTGTATTCACGCTGTGCGCATCCCCATCATTCTTAGTGTCCGTTACATTTTTCCAGTCAGTGCAGTATTTTTATACTGACATTTTTGCCTGATATAAAAATACGACACTTGGTTACATTCCGTTGTATTTGAATGTATTATTTTATTTTGGCAAGAATTGGGTGTTTTATAGAGATAATGATAATGATGATGATGATGATGATGATGATGATGATGATGATGATGATGATGATGATGATGATGATAATAATAATAATTCTTGCGCCGTCTGTCTGTCTATCCATCTTACTCACTGTTTAGTGTACGCTCCTCTCCCTTATTATAACTCTGTGGATATTTAAAAAACAACAGGGGTCAGTTTCACCAAGAATATTATTCTTTTCTTGGATTTTAACCGAAAATTCAAATGTTCACTGGTGATCATGCATGGATTTTATGACTACATTGAAGCGAATGTAAAATTGCTTCAGTATTTACTTCTACATAATACAAGGAATAGATAATTGACTCTTTATTTCACTTTTCAGCCCAGGATTAAATCTAAAAATAAAAAAAAATCCAGGTTTAAATTAAAATCAGGACTGGATTAAAATTCTTTGTAGATACGATCACAGATGTACAGACATGCAAGTTCCTACACTTAGCTCGGACAAAAAATATATATATGGTAGCGGTAATGATATCGCTTGCCCGTTTCTTCTGCAGTCAGTATTAAATGGTATTTGAACAGGAAAACATGCGGATATATGACAAGGCCAGATCAGTGGTCATCGAAAGCCAGAAGGTAACGGAAAACCATTGACTTTAAAGGGCAACAATATATTTGGATATCCGAAGAATACAGAGGAAAGTGATACAGGGAGTCGCTTTGCCTCAGTCAGCATTAACTTTAGCTAAAGTTACCTACACCAGGTATAAGGATTTTCCGAACGTCAACCGTATTAGTAATTTTACACCACGTTTTCCTGGGAATTAGCAGACAATCAAGAAGATAGATGCAAATGCAGCTGTAGCGATTTCAATGCTGTCACATTCAACAATATATATGTAGAAGCCAATGATTCTTCCTGTGTAGCTAATATGTATATTGTATATGATGGATGTACACCCAATTACTGTTTTGGTGTCATTTAAACTTTGCTGCTGCTACCAGAGGAATTTATATATATATATATATATATATATATATATATATATATATATATATATATATATATATATATATATATATATATATACGATGACTGTGATCAAGCCACTGTCATCGCAGTTCACCTTGCCTCTTGGCATTTGGCAACTCATCAAAATTTGATGCTGGTGATCTGAAGGGAGCACACAGGATTATCACGATTACCACAGAATATTTTTTTGTCCTTGTTGCTGTTATAAATGATGCTTCAACTTTTTAATTAGTGGATAATAGCAAAAGTACCCGAGTGGAGGATCCCGCTACTCAGAAAGGCAGATTTCATACCTGATCGGATCACTCCGAGCCCGCGCAACGGACGAGGAGAGATCCTACCAAGTATGAATGAGCCTCCCCTTTGGGTGGTGGGATCCTGCACGAAGGTTGTTTTACTTGTACTCAGTAGATACAGCTGCACTGTTTTACAAATTAAAATTACGCAACGAAACATGTATTATTGTGAAATTTTTGCGTTGTATGACCAAAAGCAAGAGTTTCCGCACTATATGCCCTGCGTGTTACCATATACTTGTTCATCATGATTTTGTGGAGGTACAGCGGCACGGTCAGAGCTGCAGATGCTGCTGCTCTGCCAGATGTTGAGCCAATAAAAATATCTTCCCCTTACCTTATACTTTGACCCTAAAGATCTTGCAAACAAGAAAAGAAAGTAGTGTCCAAGCTCTAATAGGAGGATATGGATTTTTACTGGGTGGACATGGGTTTCTACTATCTAGATACGGGGTCTGCATTATTTCTTCTTTATATTTTCATAGTTTAAAGTAAATTCAGGATCCCCCACACTTTGGCAAGTGAACACAATCGTGTGTAGTTAGCAAAACTGTTTTACATCCACTATATTACATAAGTTATATTACACCGAAGACGAACGGCATTATTATGTTCCATTGTCCATTGCATGCTCACCTCCGAGAAATTATGCATAAACTAAGCCTATGCGTTCACAACTTCTCGACCGTAAACAATGAATACAAACGTGAATTGTCGATGGTATCCACTGAGGAACACACTCATTCTGCCCTGAATGCAGAACACATTCACTGAAGTCACCCTAAGAGCACTCTTATTATTATTCTAGCTGATTAGACGACGACAAATTTGTCTGCCACGACACGGACACACGATTATATATCGTATCTCATGATGATGATATTAATAATAATATTATTATCGTTATTATTATTATTATTATTATTATTATTATTATTATTATTATTATTATTATTATTATTATTATTATTATTATTATTATTATTATTATTATTATTATTATTATTATTATCATTATTATTATTATTATTATTATTAAATATTATTATTATTATAATTATTATTATTGTTGCTGCTGTTGTTGTTGCTGTTGTTGTTGTTGTTGTTGTTGTTTTTTCGTAACGACTATACATATTACCAGCATGACAGATTCCCCATACCTGCAGCAAAGTACATGTGCAGCCGCTAGCCACGCTATCTGGCGTACCCCGAGACTTTTCCTCCATTTCAAGTGGAAGTAACAAAAGTGAATGGCGGGTATATGTCTCTGTAATATGTCAGACAGACAAGACATGCACAATGGACGAAAAGCACAAATGTGTACAAATGAACAGAACTATATTCCCTCCAAACATATCTGTTGATTTACGAGTGACTGAACCGCATTGACCCAGGTTAATTGCGGGTCAATCCCTCTCACTACAAAATGGAGAGCAGTTGATGGATGGACAGACAAGCCGTAAGACGAACGACTGGCAGACAGACAGTCTTTGCTTTACGTCGGTTTTACAAACTAACAGAACACACACACAACTGACTCTACTAAGCTCTTGTCGCCAGCGATAGATACATCGAGATATATAATATACATTATATTTTGCAAGCTAATATGATGGACTGGCAAAACAAATGTATTGATGAAATGTTATATTGGATGACTGTGAAATGATCCCTTACGTAGAGAGATAGGTAACCGAAAAGTGTAAATAACATATAATTGTGTATAATACGTGATAGTATATTACAAGTAGTCTTTATTCAAAAAACAATAATATGATATACACTTGCAATTGGGACCATTCCATTTGTATAGCTCTGTGAAGGCACCAAGCTCTATGATTTTTTTTATTTTTATTTTGGTGGTGGTGGGGGGGGGGGACTATGTATAGTTTTGTCCCTGATAACAGGCAAACTTTAGTCCGTGTTTTCCTGGATTGCAGAGGGGAATGTCAAGCTTCAGGGACCCCGAAAATTGTGTGAATATTTCTTAAAGGTAAAAATATCCGTAATGTACTCCGGTTTTAGACCCTGTATGGCTTTGGATATTTCGATGACTACGTATACGTATCTTTGTCCACCTGTTGCAACAGTATAGAGGTTGGGTTTTTTACGGAGGTCGTAGTAGGGCGTCTTATAATCATTGCGTATAGCTCTTAAGGCTCTTTCTTGTATTTGTTAAAGTTTATGGAAATTTCCCTCGCAACAGTCCAACCAAACTAAATAAAAATACTGAAAATGACTGAGGATGAAATGTCTGAAAAGTAGCATCTTGACATGTGTATTTGGTGTTTTTGAGTTTAGCTCGGTACATTGCTATGTTGAATATGTTGAGTGAGAGAAAGTTATCTCTAGTGACAAGTGGCCCATATAGAGTCTGGGCTTCACTGAGCATGCTCAGCTGAGATGTCGACCTGGCTTATTCTAAATATATCTTTTCAAGGTTTATCTTCACATACAAGCCATTGGGAGATCTTCAGAGAACTATGATAATTTGTTGAGCGTACTGTCAAGGTGTTAAAAAGAGAGTGGAAATGTTGACGCAACTTTGATACAATTGAATACATGCGTACATCCCATGTTAAAATGTTATGGCGGATTGGGGCATCATGCTTTGCAAGGTGCATCCAAACAACCAACAGCCGGTTGTCCCTTTAGTGCAGGTCCACCCCTGAATATGACAGGCTATTTTAAAACGCCAAAAGACTAACAATGGAAAGACTTGTGGATACAAATTTTGAAAAGATAGGCATAAAAACCTCAGAATTTTAATGCATGCAACGTGACCTCTCGGTGGTGACATAGAGAAAAAAAGTCTGTTAACATGTTTTATTTCCGACCTTCCGTATGAGACGGGGGGAAAGGAGGGGGGCTGGATGCTTTTCCAGATGGCTTGCTATGTGCTTGTGAGTGCACATTTATAGTTTTTGGCTTTGACTGATGTTTATAAATATATGGGTTTAAAGAGCTCCGGTAGTTTCAAAAGTCGATGCATCGTAATTGTAGATGTATTTGAAATAATTGCAAAGATCGTGCTACCAGAAACATGTACTTTTTTCATGTTACCCCTTTAGTCCTTGCCACGGACAAGTCGGCTGTCACCCTACATTTGAGACTTAGGCTGGATTCTGGTGTGAGTGGCAGTAGGTAGCAAAAGGAGTAACGCTTTGGTTGAGCCTTTCATCTTTGCGAAAAAACTATAAAATTAAGGAAATAGCTTTAAATAGAGCTATTATGAAAATACACTACATGACCCTCATAAAGAGGCCTTGCATTATTTCAGTACACCTGCACTGCATTATATAGCCCTGGACACTGCGTCCCCAAATAGTGACGTCATTGTCTAGCATTAGCTGAAAAGTGCCATTTGTATATCTGTTGACCACCTGGAGATGTGATAACTGACTTCATACAAAAATGTACGTGCATATCTGTGCTCTGACATTCCGGAGCTTCATTTGACCTCTAGTTACAGGTACAAAGTATTTCAAGCTATGTGTCAAATAGAGAAATACTATGATGTTTATTAGAAAAGGACCTATTGTCGCCCATGGGACAACTGCCGGACTTGTCTTTTCCAATGTATGGCATGGCTTGACCTATGATACTAAGACCCACCTTGCATACTGTGACAGGGACCCTCCGTTGAGGGCTGTTATATGAATAAAGTTCCTTATTGTCAGTATTGTCATTGTTATTATTATTATTGGGAGCAGAAAGATGCAATAAAGTTATTACTTGTCACGATCAAAATACAATGTAAATCGGCATTGGTAAGACTATACATTAATTAAATAGGTCCACACGTTCAATCGTAAATGGAAGTGAATGTGTACAAACACAGAGTATTGTTCAAATGCAAACGTTGCTTTGTTTTGCTGCTGGTGCCTTCCCAATGGCGTAGTTCATAGGAAGTCGCTGTATTTTACTGTATAAATTTATTCACAATTTTTCAACACATTGCTATTTACCATGGATAATATTCTCCACCATGATTTGCAGGGAAAAAAAATCTTATTTTCATTTCTTTCCAGAATAAAAGTTTTCTCATTAACATATATGGCACACTATGTAACTTTGAAAGTGACAGACAGGAAAATTGCTAAAAAATAAATACGTCTCACCGTTGAATGGGGCTTCTTTCATATTTGAAAAATCTGTATGCGATCTGTCTCACGTGAGAGATAAATAAGATCAGAGTCATATCTCGCCAGAAATTCATGTATGCGTTCCGAAATAGAACTGATAAAATGTTCAGTAAAATGCTTGCCAGTGTCTGGTGGACAAATAATAATAATAATAATAATAATAATAATAATAATAATAATAATAATAATAATAATAATAATAATAATAATAATAATAATAATAATAATAATAATAATAATAATAATAATAATAATAATAATAACAGCAAGTTAAGCCTTATCACACCAGTTGACCCTGGGAAAACACTATCGAGATGAAGATTTAGATATATCCTCGGACATATGTGAATCAGACGTGATTACTTTGACCAATGTGTCAAGATAGGGGATTGCTGCCATTATCCTCATCTAGTGGTACTATTTTACAGTCTAAAATGCTATAAAATGTCGTGCTGAAACAGGAAACAGTGATCGATCCAGGTAAAAGTGTTATTGGCATTGCAAAAATAAGTATAGTTCACAGGTTGCTGAAATAAAAAGTCGGCTACCATCATATTATTTACAAGAAAGTCATATAAAATTGGTCATAATGTATAAAATCTGTACTTTTATATCAGTATTTTTTTCAGATGTTGCTGACAGGGTAGACAGGTATTCTAGTCTCCAGAAAGTTTATTGAGGACACACGCACCGCCTTCATCTATGAGCACCTGAAAAGCATCCTTGTGTCGAACATAAGCTTCATCACGATAGGGCATATACACAGAGGCAATAGTGGACAGTAGTTTCAGCTTGACCAAATACATGCACACATTCCCAATTAGAACCTGATGAAATAGTGTTCAATAAAATGCCTGCCAGTGTCTGGTGGACAAGTGCATGAACATATTTACAATACGTGTGTACATTCCCAAATAGAACATGATAAAATGCTGTTCAGTTAAATGTTTTGTCAGTGTCTGGTGGACTTTTTGGACTTTTTTCTGGCAAAAGTTATCACTATGATGCAGTGTTTGGCCACTCAATCTTAAATTGGTTTTGCTCTATGACCATGGGTCAAAGAATTGTTCAAACGTATTTGCTTGAAACATGGAGCAGATACCAGTGCTGCTAGTGAATAGTTAAACATGCGTGGAAGATTCGCCTTGCATATCGACGGGCCGCTGATAACAGAATGTGTTGATTTCCATGTAATCGTTGATACGATTTTGTGTGTTCATTTGCACGTCACCTAGACCCGTTCTTAGACTGTCATTTCAATTATACTGGTATGCAGGTAACGGTGGTTATTGTAAAGGGAACTGCGATACTGAGATTCAAATATACCTATCTTTTCACCTTTGATGTTTGATAATAATAACAACGGAGTAGTCATCAGTTGACTCCGGAGATGCCCCCGCCTTGCCAGGCCTTTCCGAGACATTTTTTATCATCCCGGATTTGTACTAAATGCTCTTTTCCCTTGTTCAAACGAAGTTAAAACTGCCTGGTGTAATGAAATTAGATATAAATATATGTACTATTTTTCCTATAAATCATGATAGGGCACGAAAATCAAATGACTGGTGGTCCAGTTGAAGGCGTGTATATGTCAGTATTGTCTGCCAAGTGACTTCGCCTTTCTATTGGTTCCGAGGTTTAGTACAACACAGAGCTGGCAGAGGTCAAAACGAGAATTCCAAAAGACAAGACACTTTATTTACTTTATCGGCTTTGTCTTCCATGCAGGCTGGATAGCACTTAGCCACCAAATGGGGATGGGGTGAGTATGTGACACTCGTATGCTGAAGAAAACGTATTATGGCTTCCTCTCTCCACAAGACCGCTTCGTCTTTTTTTTTGTTCAAACTTTACAATAACCGTTCCGACGGAACCCTTCCTTAGTGCTACCACCAAACTCGCCCAATTTCCTAAGCTGTCTTCTTTTGCAGCTGTCCGTAATTGTTTCATTGACTTTCCTAGCAGGGGTAATGGCATCAGCAACGAACAACGTCGAATCAATGATGAAAGCATGACGGTTGGTATCGCTGGCGTGACTGAACACACATATTTCTTCATACATCATCTCTTTATCAGTCATTCTATATACCCTTAGTCACTATATTCAAGATCGGTACACTAAATTTGAACATGAGACAAAACGGTTCACGTGACCAATTACATACACGTTGGGGTAGGACAGGCAGAAAGGTCTCAAATTGCCCCGAGCAATGCTTTGTGCTCAATACGATATATTTGCTTAATCAATGTGGCAAGGAGGCCGGGTCAATATGGCAAATTCACCTCAATAATTTAGGAAACTTTGTCATAGCTAGACTTGCTTGAAGCAGAAGAACAGAAAAAAGAATCGACGAATACGAACCAGCGTAGCCATGTTTACTGGTGAATGGACAGCTGGCCTGGTTTCGGAGGTCTTTTTTCCACATAACAGCTTTTAAAACACACAAATCTTCTTTTTGTCTTTTTGTTGTCATTGACTAGACCTATCTTGGATTACCAGCCCTTCTAGGTTGGAGGTATGAAAGAGTAAAAGACGATAAGTCAAACCAATATAGATCCCTTGTCACCCCAGTTGTTCAGTTCTGGTCCTAATGCCTTTTATATAAAGACTGCTCAAGGTAAAACTTTTTTGCCATGTCAAATTGATAAGAAATCAATTTTGTTTTAAGCCAAGGACAAAGGGTAGAACAGATCACAGAATCCAGAATAGGTGTCTAACACAAGCCGGCTTATGTGATACATTTCCTGACGAAAAGAGACCACAATGCTCGCTGTGCCTCCAACGTCGACAGTTTTCTGTCTATTTCCAAAAGGTGTACATGTACCGTCTTAGAGGTGAACTGAAACTTCAATATAGGATAAATCTTCATCTTTGAAAGTCTCTGATTTGGTTCCAATAAATTAAACAATGGAACTTTCGTCCGTAGAAGCCAGCACAGGAAAATTAAGGGAAGAGAGCTGTTCCGGGACTTGAGTGTAGCTGGTATTTTACACTTCCTGTCATGCTGTCTCTTCTTGACAAGGCACTTGAGCTCTTTACAACCTTGACCCCTTGCTCTGTGCCTCAGGAATCGTGCTGGGTTTTGTCAGCTGTAATGCTAATTGACAATATCGAACATTTCAATTACAAGATAGAGACGGATCTTGACAAAAGATGAGATCAATCTACGAACATGGCGCAGATTGCCGCTGGTTCGTGACCGGGTGTGATGTCATGATTAGCTTTCTGACTGTACGTGACGTATTCGCAGGTCACGAAGGGTCAAGCTGCCATCAATCAAAATCCACGGATCAGTTTAGCAATGTTTGTGGCTTATAAATGGATTTCAAGAGCAATTAACGTCAACCATACCGGTAGACTTCTGTTTCAGCGTCTTTGAATGGAATTATTGCACCTCAAATAAAGATGTAATTTTGCAAGAAATTTGTCACGTGGCACAGGTTGTTCGAAAAAATAATTGAACAATCCTCAATACATTGTCTATTCGGTTCCGGCCCAAGCCAACCACATGGCCCTGATTTCAATCGAAACTGGCATCCGCCTTTGGCCAGGTAAATGGCTCTTCACTGTGCGTACAGAACGTACCACTGCCTGCTTGGTGAGCTTCAGTGAAAGGAGGTTACAGGCTACTTATTTTGTTCTGGCATCAGAAATGGTCAATAAGCTTATGGCAAGCCATCATTTCCACATCTGTAACAGTATAATGCTCCGCGCCTGTCCAATAACTTAATGCAGACGTATTCCACTAAACGATTTCCCTGGCGGTTCCGAACCTCCTGAACTCTGTCGGGAGATGGTTGCTGCTGTTTGCGATTCCCAGCCAGTTTGGATGGTGCGACGGCTAAAGGTTGCCTTACTGAAACAGAAAAGATTTAAAACGATACGCACATTTAATTTTTCAATGATATCATTTGGAAAACTGATAACAAAATAAGCATTGGCGTTCTCTGTCATGACAGCATAAAGCTATTCAATCACAGAAATTTGCTTTGCTGCATGTGGCTGGAACTCCACAGGATTTCCACGCGATAGGAGTCCTAAATTTGGAGCTGTTTGGTATCAGTTTTTGATACGATGCAAACGTAATGTATTTGGGGGGGGGGGGGCGGCTATAAGTATTTACCTAATATCCATTAAGGTATAACTTGGTACGGAAAGTGCAGACTACATGCATACATTTAGTCCATTTCTAACAATTGTACATTTAACCAATGAACAGCAATATGTTCACCGCCAAACACTTGATAATTCTCTACTGTGGTAATTCAGTTGTCAATTCTGGCCAATAGGATCGCACACGATACATGTACACGTACCTGGGGGGGGGGGGGCACATACTCAACATCAGGGTGTGTGTGTGCCTCGGACATTTTTATGAAATACCCTATCTTAATCCTACACTAGATGTAAAAAGGTACCCTTTCATAACCCTGTAATGTGTTGAAAGTAGTGCTGCATTGGTGCATCCTACTCAACATCAGGGTGGGTGTGTGCCTCGGTCATTTTTATACAATATCCTGTATTAATCATACACCAGATGTAAAAAGGTACCCTTTCTTACTCTTGTAATATGTTGAAAGGAGTGCTGCATTGGTGCATTCTAATTGTT
Source organism: Hermodice carunculata (assembly GCA_964020975.1). NCBI lineage: Eukaryota > Metazoa > Annelida > Polychaeta > Eunicida > Amphinomidae > Hermodice > Hermodice carunculata. The sequence goes on from OZ026619.1 coordinate 66,528,234, forward strand.
ACCCCTATCCTAATCCTAATCCAGGTGTGTACATTTTGGGGGCCTTTTCTAATCCGGGGAGGAATGAAAACAAGGCCTTTCCCGCGGCACATACCCAATACAATCCTATATGGAAGACACCCCCTCCCCCCGTACCTCCCGATACTTTTTTTAGTTAGGAGGGCACTGTGAGGATATGAATTCAAAACTATTATACTTGTAAAAAAACCCTGAGGTCAACATGCCTGTGGGTATTTGTAAGATAGCAGGCTATTCTGCTCATACACGGAAATTGCTAAATGTGGAGAAACATGGGCATTGGGGGTTAGCTTACCATACGAGAAGACCTAACTTGGCCACAAAGGTGCAGGAAAATATAACTCCATGTTGGAAATCAGTCAGGCATGATCGTCACGTTGAAGTGGCCCCAGTTGGTAACTGGATCATAAAAGTGAAGTATTGGTATGCTTGAAGCATTTCAATTGCAGGATGATTATCTACCTAGCTTTGTTTTGACCAGAAAACCGTTCAAACGATAATTTATTTTCCCGCATACTAAAACATGCCTAGATATCTTATAAAAAAATCTTTAGCATTTCTCTCTCAAGGCCAAATGACTTTTGTTTGTTTTATTTAAAAAGTTTAAAGAACTAAATATAACGGTTTTATGCCAAGCGCATGTGCTCAAATATATTGGTAAACACCTGTCCCATAGATGCAGAAAGACAATATACCATACTTTATGTACATTTTCAACATTTGCCGTATTATATGGAGATACTGTAGTGTTGCACATGCAAAGCAAACTGGCAAAACAGAAAAGAACATCAAAGAAAAATCACACAAAACATTCACAACGGAGCAGTGAATATTGTACACAATGTTGTCGTCCTCCATCTTATAGAGTTTAATAGCTAGTATTAGTGTGATTGACGAACAACACACACACACACACTCTCTCTCTCTCTCTCTCTCTCTCTCTCTCTCTCTCTCTCTCTCTCTCTCTCTCTCTCTCTCTCTCTTTCTCTCTCTCTCAGTGGTACGTTTCAATGATTTATTTATTTATTCATTCATTTAATTTATTTATTTATTTATCTGAAACAGTGAATTAACCAATTAGGTAGGAATACGCGTTCATAGAAAAAGTGGTACACATTTTGACAATGGAACTAATTCAGTCTGATAACAAAATTGAAATTAATAATATACTTTTGGCAGACATTCATGCTCCGAACCAAAATTAAAAGGGTGAATGGGATCACAGTAAACGCTGAATATGCACCCCATGCTATTCAAGCCAGTCTGTAGCACTGTTGATCTTACAATTACTTGGCTGGCTATCGATAAAATGTGGTTCCTCTGATGTTCGCGGGCGTCATACGTCAAAGTGATCAACTGGCCAGAACGAGTTTGGATGGCTAGATTAGCGCTCAAGCCATCGAAATCAATTTAGAGTGATCGACTAGCCTGTCTGAAAGACTGTCTGATGCTAGCCTGTGGAACTGGAGCTGCCGTGGCAAGGATTTAGTACCCGATGAACAGCTGACCACAGAGCCTGATGCGATTACTGTGAAAGGGTACCTTCAAGGTCTGCACTATCTAAACACTGCCACATGCTCACAAGCTTGGTTTAGGGTGGTTTGAGGAGATTTATCGAGGACTTAATATGGTATCATTGAATAGCGACTGTGAATGAAAATGTAGACCTTGATACTTTGAAATAAATGTTTCCATGTCATTTGTCAGTCACTGTGTTTTTTCCAATATGTAATAGCGTTCGTGATTTCCAAATTGTGAAGAGTCACAAGTTTTGGGAAGCTGACGGTCTAAAAACAAATGATGCCAGACTGTGCATTTGTGTAAAAACATGTGGTAAGAATAACTCGAATTTGATAAAAACGTCAGACAAGTGGCGCTATAACACTTAATGCTGTTACAGAAATGCATGGGTATGAACTAAGAGTGTGTTTGGGTACTTGGTGATCTAATGCCAACATTTGACATTGTATGGGGAGATGTTTGAGGCTGTCTGAAAAAACGTGGCGACGATTCTAATATATCACATGTCGAAGACACAGCGTGCGTTCATTGCAGACCACCACCCTATCACTTTACATATTACATCTGATTATAAAGTCACAAGATATGCCATTTCATCCCACGAAAGCCTCTCACTCTGCTATTTTTGTTTCTTGCCTTCTTATTTACAAATGACACCTTAGCTTCGTAAATCATTTTCTGGTGTCAAAAACTCTTCAAAGCACGGATGGGTTTCCCTGTGGTGGGCGAACGTCTCAGCGATAATCATCAACCATATAGAGACTGGCAATGATGTAGAGATTGGTGGACTGTCTCAACATCTGCTATCAATCTCCTTTCATGGTATCACAAAGATGACACGTGGTTCATGTAATGTCAACCCGATCATATTGTGGCTCTTGAATATGCTCAATAAGTGTCGAATACTCCTTGACTAGAATCAACGAGAGTTAGGAGTGTCTCATGCCAAACTTCTTGCATTCTTATTCCCTGTCCAGCACATAACCTTTAGTGGTGATATGTTTGACATGGTGTTTATTTGGATCGAGACGTGCCATGGTTCCGCTGTGCATATTCCTTTGCTCACTGATTCCAACTTACATAGTGGGTTGTTAACATTTTGCCGTGTGAAATTCTAAAGTGGAGGCTTGACCAGTTCTAGAGATGTTAGTTAGCTTCTCATTTCTAGAGATAAATCCCATGATTATCAACCACATGTTATTCATTTTACATATAACTCGCTGGTTGACATGCCAGGACACATCAACCAAACTATAATACACCTTTACCAATGAAAGTCACAAACAGGCTACCTTAATCTATTTTTTATATTTTTTTCGGCCTCCCTGTTTTCGACCCTCCAGCAGACATTGGCAGTTGTGTTTTTAGTCGGTACCAAAAGTTATAAGCAGTCAGGTTAAAAGCATACACTAATATGCAAGAAGTATCACAGAGGTAGAGGATGGGCCTAAACCAGGCATGTAAACAATAAACAAGACCTTCAAGCTCACTGCCAGATCACCACAAAGCTATCAATGTATAAGAAAGTCACCAGAGGTTAATCGATCTGCAATTTCAACAAGCAGCTGCGAGAATGTGCCATGAACAAGAATAGGCATCTTATGTTTTATAGAGAAAAGATGCCAGTAGAAATAAATCTTTTAATATGAAAAAAGTTATACTTTCCTTATTTGAGAACAAGTAGCTGCCTAACACATCAAGCCAACATGCGAAATTGATTCTTTCACATTTGTGACTGTACATTAAATATTAGTCATCACATCCTTGACATTATATGAGTACAGATTGATATATTATAGCTTGTATTTATAACCCCGTAATATACACGGTTAAAATTGACGTTGTCAACCCTGACGTCACAATCACTGTGATTGCATACGTCATAACCATTGTGACCATCAGGAGGTGAGATCTTTTTGTTTTATTATTTTTACACATCTAATTGTGGTAACGTTTATATCCATTTGTTTCAAATCAATATCAATCAGTGAAACATTCATCAAAGTATTGCACGTTTGTGGCTTACAACTGGAAGATTTTCACATTTCTACCACATGTCACTGTCTTGTGGCTTCCAATGAATGTACATACTTATAATTTGTTTTGTGTTCAAAGATTCCATTTCCTTTGCTTTAGTTGCCTTTAGCATGACCTTTTGTAAAATTGGTCTCATGAACAGAATCAGTGATTGGATGCCACGGAAAATTACAGAATAAATATGGTAACCTTTTCCGACTGCCGACAGCATTTTGAAAATATATTGTGGCTTTTCAGTCGACCAAGAACAAAAATATTGCATTCAGGTTCTGCCTGCAGACTGTCATTTTCGGCAATATTTTGGAAACGAAACAAGTATCAACTTTTTATTTTCGCTCAAGAAAATCAAACCAATTTATTGTAAATATTTATGTGAAATTGCTCTTTTTCATGACTGTGCGTTGCTTTGTTTACAAAAACGATTTCCCCGCGTACATGTAAATTATGGCTACACCAAAGCTGGGTAGATCCATACATACGCTATCGATAATCTAGTGTTTTTTAACCACGCACTCATGTGCTTTTAGCAGACCACTTCAATAATTCTGCAATGCTGTATTATCAACCTTTGAAATCGGCTTCATGTTTGATTGGAGGTGTTTTTATGACCCAACTGTAATGTTGCATCATTATCAAGTACGTATATATGCATGTATAGAATTCTATGACCCTATTGTAACATTGTATCATTACCAAGTACATATTTAAGTATATATATAATTCAAAACATTAAGAATTCACGCCACAAAAACTGTCTGGCACATGTTTCAAAGCCTGTATCCTATGATTTACCAGACAGCTATTAGCTATTCTGCATGCAAGAAAACGAATCCAAGAAGTCTGTATCCAGCTCATTCAGCAGAAATGAAGAGTCGTACATCAATCCAAGACTAACTAACGGTAGTCATTGTTCTGTACATCTCACATTGATAAACGGGCATGTCATGACACTTCACAAAGGGCAGATGACGACAAAGCGTGCCTCATGAATCAGTGTAGCCCAGAGCCTTTTGTTATGGAAAATCCTTATTAATTGCAGGTTGTATGTTTTCAAAAAACTGTCTTCCCCCCCCCCCCCAGAAAGCACGTGCGTACACCTGTGCAGCCTTAAGGTACGTGACAACAAGGGACTACCAATATACACCATTGCTGTGAGACAAAGTAGTGAGTATTTCTGTGCCCTTTGCGCAAAATGTGTGTGAAATTACAGGATTTCCATCTAATTAAATCGTTTTGCCTCAAGTTGAACAAAATGGTTAGGTAAAAGTGCCAAGCTCATGTCTTTTTACAATGATGTAGAAAGTAGGGAGAAAGAACTGGCGAATTCAGCCTTGCATGTCCTTAGGATACTTGTCTACAGACCGAGACGTACGATGAAAAATAACCGACCGAGTGAAAAATTGCAACACTTACCGTGTGTACATGTTTACACTCAGTCGTCAGGCTACACAGGCCACGTTCTTCAATTAACAATCCTGGGAACACGACCTTTTTCGCTGGCTCAACGTGCACAGAGACAAAACATGAGTAATGGTTCAGTCATCGACTACCATGTGCAAATTAGCCTTGCTAAGGCACCAATATTGGAAGCTATCGGCAAGTATTGGTGTAGCCACGTGCAAAATCCCAGGAAACCTGACATAAAGCTGACCTTCTGTTCGCCCATATTTTTCATACAGGTAGATTGTCTCAAATGTGGTTGTCTGAATGGTAATTGTGGAAGTAGTAAGGAGAGAGTAATTATGTAGTTGACTAAGTGTGGAAACAGCATTACGGCAGGGACACTTTCGAGAGCGTTGATCGATTAGTATGGTTGGTCCTCTAATGACTATGGCTTCAGTTGAAGAAACCGGAAACTTACAAGAATTCCATCATTCCATCTCTTCTTAGATCTAAGGAACTCACTGTTTGTTTTCTAGCATGTAAAGTATGATGAAACTGAGGACACTTAATCAATTCATCGTCGTTTCCCTGTGAGATCCATTGTCTAAGGATAAATAATTGCATTGGTCTTCAGCGGCGTTTTGTGACGGATACCATACCCTGCGTTAGACTGACGATGAATCTAAAGAAACATCCCTTTAATTGCAGAATCAGCGTAGCATCTCAATTTAGCACTCTTTTATCATCCAAATCTAAAGAAAGTCCACTGTGAAGGACCACCGTGAGCCATAATCGATATGCTTGAGTGATAATATGTTTTGTTCAAAGGGCACTTTGGAAACTGACCAAAAGTTTAAAACAGAAGAGCAAACTAGAGTGAGGTGTAGTGTAATGGATGCTTATAAGCCTTCCTGTGGAAGGTCGTAAATAATATGCTTAATGAAGGGTTAAGATGTATTCTGAGGACACCATTAGTAATAAATAGATTAATTTGAAAAGAGGGTAGACACGGGGAAAGACAGATATTACTTTATACCTTTACAATAGCCAGTTTTGATATGATATGTTTTGAGGTAAATGGGCACAATGGAGGAGGGTTCTGTACTAAGCGATCGTATCTTTGGGTTGCAAATAATAATGCATTTGAAGACGGACATACCGACTTTAGACGATATTTAAATTTTAAAGATCGTGTGTTAGCCCTGACGAATATAAACGAGGTTAAAACTACAAAAACGAACTTTGGTGGACTTAGTGGATTTAAGTGAAGTCAATGATAGAGCGAATCGAATTTTACTTGCCGAAAACTGTCAACATATGGAATCCATGGAGAGCTGCTTACTGAACTCAAGTCACTTTACACAGATCTTAAAAACTATGTGCAATTGAACGGATTTTTTAGACTAGCTTGATATGGCAATTGGATTAAAACAAGGATGTAATTTATCCCTTACTGTATTTAACTTGTTTTTGACCATCTGGCAGTGGAAATCAACAACGTGAAAAGAGGCATACAAACCGGTAAAGAAAATAAAAATATTATGCTATTTGTTGAGAGCATTATTTTCCTGGCTACAAAACTTGTATGAAAATAGAAAAGGAAAATTAATGTAGAAAAGCAAAATAATAGGCATGCAAAATCAATCAGTGCCCCTACTAAAATATCAGTTACCTTTAGAGACAATCAGTCAACAACAGAAACATCTAAGTATCTCGGCTTGTGGCTCACTGATCATTTAAACATACCCTTCATGGCAAAAGAAACAGTTTAAGCAGCCAAGAGCACCGGGATCTCTATTTGTCGAATCTAAAGCATTTCTGGGATGCCCTGTAGTATTTTCACACACGATTAAGATGCATTGTTGCCTTCTGTTATCACTGGCATTAGTGAGGAAGAGGGACTGACGGAGGTCACATGTATACATGCAGTCCATTGCTGGCCATGTTTCTATCCATCCATCTGCCTATCTATGATAGGGCTTTGAGGCGAGAGGGCACTTTGGAAAAAATGGCACCATCCCTATACTATGGCCAACTATGGTATGTCTTTGAGCCAAGAGGACATGGAGGAAGAAAGAGATCACGTCATCCCTATACTCTGGGCCGTTATGATATGGGTGTGAGGCAAGAGGGCATGGAGAAAGAAAGAGGTTGCTTCATTTATGTACTATGACCTGTTATGATACGGCTTTGAGCCAAAAGGGCATCGAGAAAGTGATGGCCTTATCCCTATACTATGGTCCTTCTTGATACGGCTTTGAGCCAAGAGGGCGTGGAGAAAGAAAGAGTTTGTCTCATCCCCATACTTCGGATAGATATGATATGGCGTAGTGCATAGTCAAGGCATAGATCTGGTGATGAACCACATCTGTCTCCGATTAGTTGAAACATATTTTATTCCATGAAAATAAAAATATAGTCATACATTAGAAAACAAGAAGTCTGGCTTTTGGTAGAGAGCGATTGGGGAGGAGGGCTAGGTTCTATTTTAACCTCTTGTGGAGAACAGACGAGAGACAGGAGAGACGAATGGTGGGAAAGCCTGTCGCCGTGCCCCATGTAACAAGTGGCATATCTGTACATGGGACTGGCCCTGCCTCAGGCTAACAGAGTTAAGGAAGACATCGCAATTGTACAAGACAGATAGTGGGATGGATTATAATAATCAATTAAGAATATGGTAATACCAGGAAACAATTTGCAAAGACGTATCATCTCATTGAACTGCGCTGAAACGTTTGGTTACAGTTATGGAATCTTGAACAGCCAGAAAGATTGATCTGTTAACTTCGAATTTACTTTGTTGAAAACCAAATAAAAGTGTTTCTGAAGCGAAGGGAACAAGGTTGATAATTGAAGTGTGTAAAGAATTCCTTTGGATAGTATAAAGAGGGCAGACAAAGAAATAGTGCCAAAATTCTTTGGCGCCGAGACCACCACTGCATATTGGGGAGTCCGGCATACCAATAGTGAATAAGTGAGTTTTCAGCTGTGGCCTATTCTCAGCCCTGCATGGTTTTTTGGAAAATTTCAATCGAGCTGAAATTCCTGACATCAAGTGTCAACTGGTTCCAGAGTCTGATTGCGCTCAGAAAAAAGAAGTGTCAAGTAAATCTGTTCTGGCTCTTAAATAGGTGAGATGTTCTGATTGTCTTGTGTTGCATACATTTTGATTTTGATCAAAAGGGGGTTATGCTACCCAGATATTGTGGAACTTGTTGTGGAACAATTTTGTACATTTGGATCAACATTCTAGTCACTCTTCGTTTAGCTAAAGTTTGTCTCCAATTGATGGCAATCAAACCTGTGAAATATACTATTGATAAATAAAAAGATTACATTTTTATAAAATGATTCTCTTCACTCACTGCAGAGACACAGTCATCTGTTACTGCACATTTACAACCTTTGGACTGCAACATATTTAGACTCTAGTGCAATCAAACTGATTGTGCATGTCTTTATCTGTTGCTTAGCTTTGCTTTGCTGTTACGTGAATCAAAATTAAACGATATTAAACTGGATAGTTGGTTCTAAAGTAAACCTATAAAACAATCTCAGCCAGTCATTGTGACAATGGTAAAGAACTGACAAAATATTATGAATTGCTTAACTCAAAGTTTATAAGAAATGAGTAAATAATTTGTTTACATTTGAAACCCCTTACGGTGATGTACTGATCAACTGGTACAAAAAAGGTGTCATAGGAGTGTTCTCTCTGAGTTGTATAGTTCCAGAAGTCCCTTAACCTAACTTCACCTCTGGAAAATCTGTGATTTCATGCATGGCGCATTTGAAATCATGCTCCTGTACAAAGTGAAAGCACCAAAGGCAAGGTGTTAGTGTACCAACATTATTGCAGGTAAAAGGCAATACTGGAAGTTGAAAGCGTTGAGGTGAATAAAGACTTGCAGGGAGGTTCACGCTATTTTTGCATGCCTTGCCCTGATACCGTTACGTCCTTCAGGTTTTGTCAGCTCATCGATGGTCATATCCAACTTTACAATTCAGTCCCACCTCTAGTTGAGACCAAGACACTGAGATTTCAGCTTCTAGTGTGCATCGTGACAAATAGTATTTAAAGGTCACGGAAAGGCTAAAGCGATCTATTCATTTCCATGTAGGACCAGACATTGATGGTATGTCGCCCCGGGGTAAATTGAATAAGCAACTGTTGGCTTTGTTTGAGATTACCCTAAACCATGCAGATGTGGTATTTTACAAATAGCCATGCTTGGGAACTGGTGACAAAGGTTATTTCCCGTCAACTTGTATATAATGCCCTGTAGTGTCAGCCTTGGTATGTTCATTGGAGGCAGCTGGATATTCATCATGCTTACCGAAAGATGGACCCCGTATGCCAAGCTAGTGTGAAGTCACCAAGGTTATCTATAGCCTAGGTGCTGCTTCTTTTGGGGGGTAGCATGGAACGGTGCACCTTCAGAAAAGTCTGCATCGACTTACTCTGTGACGGGTAGATGACCGCAGATGCTATTGTGTGTCTTTGGAAAAATATCTTGGTCGTTGTGTTGCCGTGGAAACCTTCAAAATTGATGTTCAGTTGGTAAGCACAATCATTTCAAAAGATATGGCTTCAGTTATGACAAAATAATGGCCTAATCTCCATAATAATCACAAGACAGTTTTATCTGTACCAGCACGCACTCGTGTGTCTAGCCTCGTGCCAAGCCGATATCGACCTGGTGAGTCGGTTAATTTTCACAGAACGACGGTGAGGTCCCCATGGGCCATCATTCAAACCAATTAACAGATTTAATCATCCGCATTGATAAATCATAGACCTTGGGCGGACCCGATTTCATTTTTATTGATTGCACGATATACAAAAATCAATGGACATTTCTCTGGGCTCTTCCTAGCATAACCTGTGGTCAATTCATTGGATCCCCGAGGAACCTTTGCTTAAAATACATTGGAAACTATCTACATTGGCGCACAAGCGCTACATGTCACGATTAGTCCAGCCCAAGCAGAGCGATTCTTCATGGCTTGACGGGCGTGCTGGCCACCTAGAAAGGCGGCAATCCTCTACAGACTGGCTGGCCATAAGCGCTATTTGATTACACTTATTATAACATAAAGGTCGGAATCCCCCATGGAGCGTGCATGAATCAAGATTGCACGGAGGGGGTACCTTTCCTAAGCTAGATTTCACCACCTAATACCGCCACTTTGAGAGACTTGTATGACATGTAGCAAGATACTTTGCATGGCCATTATTAACCAGATTCGTCCCCTTCTAGGGAACTACAGCAAAAGCTGTCCAAATTAGTGTCTGAATGTCTCGTCTATTCATTAGGCACGGGGAAACCAACTACATGCAATTTTGCATCCATGTCATTTACCTAATCATTGCCTCATTGGGACCTGCTCATAACTTAGCAGCTCTGTACAGTCCACTCACTTTGTTTTGTCACATATTCACCACAATATGATATTGAAGTGTACTCCATGTAAAAATTTGTAAGCGAAGGAAAGCATTAATCGAAAGTGGGCTATGATTTGGTTAAAGGAACGCCCCTCCAGAAAAAACATCAGAAGCATTTACATTATTTTCTTTTTTGTGACACTAACGTACATATGTACACTGTTATACTAAGACTTCATATAAATACAACTGGCATGCATTTCATTAAAATGTATAAGCGAAAATAACATTTTTTTAGTTTGTGCTGGTCTTCCAGAATATTATCGATGATCAATTTCTAGATATAATTACCACTTACAGAAACGTAGGGCCATTGAAGAACCCATTATTCAATTGGAGTGACTGGTAGTCAAATATCATGGAATATTAATTACTTGACAGAAACATCGAGTGACTGAAGAGCCTAATATTAAAATTGCAAAAAGACAAACTATTGGACGCTTCGAGTTTGATTAATCTGTATTTTACATAAGATGCTTGATATTGGTCGAAATGACTGCAATTTTGCGACGGATTTGCTGTTGCTTGCTTATCCGCTTTACCAGCCTTACTATTATACTAAAGCACTTGGAAGTGCCTTGGTCTTTATATTATACTTAACTTTTTGAGGGTTCAAGAGCCTCAATATCTGCAATCAAGTCTTAAAGGGGAACAGCAGTGAAAGTTTTTACTTTTTTTAGTCATTAATGGTCATTTTAGGTGTTCATGTGACAAATTTTCAACATTTTTTCTCAAACAGGTATTTAGTAAGAGCTATTTTATATTTCCAGTAGGTGTTCTGATGTGTGATGTCACCTGGGCTACCCTCCATATATAATACACAAACCTTGAGGGGCACCAAGCTGAGATACACAACATTAGCAGGCATATCGTAATGACTTGTGTACTGTGTTAATCACCCCTTTTGATCTTATCAGTGTGGTATATTAGTTGACACCTGCTTCAGTAGTTGATTACACAACCTCAGAAGCTGTTAGCTTGTGTATATTGATTTCTGCATGTTTCTTTCCTTATTAATCCTCATTAAATGAGTAAATATCCCAGTTTAGTAAATTTGATTATATCTATACACACTGCTTCATCCATAGTAAAAGTGGAATATGTGTACTTGGTCAGGGTTCCATGTTTTACTGGCTGTCATTGCATTAGCTGTAGCAGGTAGCCCAGATGACATCACAACCCCTCATTTACATATCTAAGAAAACTTGATATCTGCTTGTCCAGTTGGGAATAAAGTTTGCATTTTCTGATATTGGTTCACATTTATTTTATGAAACAACTCAAAAATTGTAAATTATCACCGCAGTACCCCTTTAATACTGGCTTCATCGTGCATTCTGTGAAAATATTGTAATATAGTGGAAACTCGCTGCGAGAGTATAATATACGGAAGACACCGTGGGAAACTGGTAGTCAAATGTTACTGACAATGTTTCATTGATACAGCCGAGGGTCCAAGGGGTCCAATGTGAACTAATGAATTAAGGAAATGCTGCCAACAGCAGTGGGTTTTTTGTTTACAAGTGAGTAAGAAACCACGACGGGAGAAGCGCTGGGTGTTTTTGTTATTCTTTCTGAAGCAAGAACCAATGACTGTGACTGGTATCTCTTTTTCAAACCATGTTGTTTGTGTATGAGTTTCAGAGAGTAACATTCATTTTTCCTTTAAAAATCATTTTCTCAACAATCTTAGATTAGCATGGAGTGCATCGGAGATCATGTTTAACCTCCGATGCACTCTTTCCGTAATTGGGTCTATCATGACCAGCAGTTCGACAAGTACAAAGAAAGGCCTGCATGCACCAATAATTCTGCCAACACCTGGAACGTGTAGTTCAGTTCCAAGGGACCGATGCTGTCCAGAGCCGCCCAGGTTCGAATTTTATTTTATTTAATTCATTTCATTTCATTTTATTTATTTTATTTTGTTTATTTATTTAAACTTTTTTTTGGTAAAAAGTGAGCAGAACACCCCCCCCCCCCAAATGAAGGTCGAGCTTCTGCAAATATAGTCCTAAAACAAAAAAGAAAAATAAGCAGCATTTTAACTGAAATCATTGAAAAATAAACCGCTGATGGCAACAACTGAAGCATGGTTAAAAAGCCATTAATGATACTTGTCACAAAGTTTAATATCAGCTCCCCATGACTTATGAATTTTGAGCAATGGACTGAAATAGATGAAGCACCATTGACACGTTATTTCTCAAGGTACATTGACCGCTGACTAAAGTAAGAGTTTCAAGCGACATGCACATGCATTTTTCAAGTATATTGTAATCTGCACACCGATAACGTTTTGATGTTTCTTCAGCAGCATAGATTATCAAATGATCGTTTGCGGGATGGGACTGTTCCATTTGCAGGCAAACTGACGAAAGCCTAGGCTGGTAATGCAGAGATTAATGTTTGGATTATTCTTCTGGAATTCCTGGTTCGATTTCCCGGTTGAGCAAAATTGACGGATTTCTCTTTTCTTTAGTGTGAAAGATTAAGAAAATAGTTTTATGAGGCTGGACAGAGATAGTACAGAGAACGGATGCATTAATTCCGGGCTCTGATCAAAATGTGAATAACAATGCGCTTGTGAGTAAAGGAACCGCTGTTCAACTACAGTCACGCCATGCTTGAAAAACGACACCAATAATATTGGTACCTTTAGTTCTATCAAAATAGTTTCGATGTATTCGCACAAATTAATATGTGCGATGCATTGACAGAATTTATCAATGTCGGGATGTGACGTGAGAGAAAAATGAAGCGAGTTAACTCTATAAGACTGCAATGATACTCAGCTTGATGCGTTTTGGGCGCCATTTACGCTCTCCTGAAGCACGCCCAGAAATGTTACCAGGGTGTAATCATCCAATATATCTTTCGATAAATTGCATTCAACACATTGTGTGAAAAAGCAAATTGAAAAGAAAGAGGTGGAGCAAACACAATTGAAGATGCCAGTCGCTGCAGCCAGTTTGAGCGGTAACGTGTGGTATCTCTGGACATGTTGAACCTTTTAACCTGGATTCTATTATGCCACCGACTTCCTCAGACATGTCACAACTCCATCAGAGTGGCATTTATAGGTAATAAACAGATCCCGGAATAGTGCAATGATAAAAATTGATTTGTAAGGCAGCGCTTAATACGAAACTATTCGAGCTGTAGTTGAGCAATGGGTGATACGTGATTCTTAATCTAGCCTAATCGTAAGCAGATAGATTCATCCGTCACAGAGGAGCTGACGTAATTTCATAATTTAGACGGTGATAATTGCAACTAAGTCCCTCAGCATAACGGTTGCGACTAAACTTACTAGGTCGATGATTCCCACCTGAGATTTTCGACGTGTGTTTGGCACACATGATTCTTTGTTCTAATACTACGTACAAAGCGGGAAGAATTGTGAGAATGTAGATTACAAATGGCCCAGAAATCTGCATTAAGCTGACGTCATAAGGTAACGAAGGCAGACAGTGTCCTATCTTTGCTGGATTTTAGTCAGTTGTATGCAGTCCCTACCTCTGGTGTGCACAGTATGTACTTTTATCCTCACGCCTACGGAGTCCATTGCTGTTAGCCTAATTTCGATTATTTTCGTTCCAGATAATATCTTGTTCCAACCAGATTATTATCAAGTAATAACCAGGTTAACTATCTCGTTATAACAACATAATATGCTGCTGCTTCTTTGTTATGTCTTGCCGCAGTCAGTCTCTCTTCGGATTTTTTCTTCTAAGTACGATTTCTAGACTTTATAATCTGGGTCTGGGTCAGGTAAGATACTACAAAATGTAGCATGTGCTTACATTTTCACCCAGATGCAATCAAGCGACTCTTGTTGATCATAATAGGATATATCATTAAGTTGGGGTTTTTTTTGGTATGTGTGTAGGTCAACAATGTTTTTCATGCTGGATCACCAACAGTACATCAAGATACTAAAAAGACTGGCTATCCAGACACAGAGAGACACACAGAAGTATCTAAGACACACAATGAGACAATACATTACACAGGATTATTTGGTTGTACAGAATGATGTTACTCACTAATAATAGAAATCTGTAATTGAAATATAAATAAAAAATAATATGGGGGTGGCAGGTCCAGTCCAGGCGATTTAATAAAAGTACCTAATTAAAATGAAAAGATTCGAAAATCATAAAGGAAATTCTAAACACCAATACATATATCAGATTGACAAATGGCAAGGCTATCATCACCATGTGTAAAATATAGGAACAAAATTTCATCTGCTATGTTAACAACTAAGTTGGGATTCCCAGTGCCAGTATATTGAAAATTTTCTAAATAGAAATCCTCTATAGTAATAATAGAGAGGTCATCCCAAAAAGACATAGTACGTGCTCCTTTTAGTATATAAACATTCACGTGCTGCAGACGGAAGGATATTTAATGAACATGAGAAGAATATAGTCTACACTTATGTCGTGATGGCAATATGTTACCTGACATGCTAAAGCATGGTTATTCAAAGTTAAAACTGAAAAAAAAAATTTGAAAAATTCCAAGAAAAAGTATAAAGATGTTTTTATGAAATATCATGTTGATTTTTCTGAGCACATGGATAGATATATCTTAGAATGTAACTGGCGACATTGTTGTTCTTTCTTGTCATTTGAACAGTATATGCTTGATATACTAGAAACTTCAACTTTTTATCTAGACCTATACCGTGGCACCTTATATCGGCTTATTTTTCTTGTGATAATTTAGTCTCAACAGTATTTATTATTATTCAAGCCTATAAAGAATACAATATTGTGTCTTCCAAAGAATAATGATTGGGATCCCATAAAACTGGTTTAAGTTACTGCCAACTTTTTGTCGGTACGCTGTTCCAAGCCAGGTAGAATACATACTATTTCATTTCAATAGATCGATCTTTCGATAGGGACTTTTATATTCACGAAAATTGCTAGTTTGTACTTATATAGGAATTGATACAGTGATATGTTAATGTTGAAATGGTTTTTAGTGTGGTCTTGTCAACATCATTAAAACTTCTATCCTCTTCTCTCTTCATGAATGGTGTTTTGGCATTGCCTATTTCATCTATCATGACAATTTATCATATAATATGCATGCTGTTAGGTCTACAAAAAGTCCTTGCGTTAGCAATATCAAGTTTTAATATTTGGGTCAATTAGATTGCGGTATTTTTTGGGGTGGTGGTGGTGGTGGTTGTGGTGGTGGTAGAGAACTACACGGAAGATGGGACACTGCTGTTCCTGTTTGTATAATACTTTTTGCAGTTTTAGAACTCGAACTATACATGGCGATAGTTTTGACTATATATATATATATATATATATATATATATATATATATATAGATAGATAGATAGATATATATATATGTGTGTGTGTGTGTGTGTGTGTGTGTGTGTATGTGTGTATGTGTGTGTGTGAGCCAGATAACAGAGAGAACTTCCACCACTTCTATAGGATAACAACAATAGCCATTTTTGAGGCTCTGGTAAGAAAGTTGTCTTATGTCAAACAGCCATATAGTGTCGTGGCTCAAATCAAAAATGTTTAATTAGTTAGCCAAGTAAACAAGTCATGTGGTCACGTGTATAGGTGGCCTTACCTACTTATGCAACAATTACACACGCCTTTAAAATGACTTGTGCAGGTCATTTGCTAATTTATGTTTTGGCATGTTGAACTTTTCCATTTTTGTTCAGCTTTATTAGCAAGCTTTGCGAGATTTATAAAGCTTTGGTGTTTTGTCAACATGCTCAGCTTTATGTAATTCACTAGCCAGACCTATTCGGCGCTCATCCTAAAATGTAACGTTTATGTGATCTGTTACACACTCAGCTCTATGTGCTCACAGTTGTGTGATTATTCAAGTGACACAGTGCTGCACTCAGCTAGGTCTACTTGCCTACGTATGGTTTACTTAGCTGTTCAATTTGTAGGCTAATTATGAGGAAGGCGCCCAGCTTGTATATTTGCAATCATTTAATCGTGGAGCTAAATCTCTTGAGTTGACTGAATTTTGCTATTAAAGGCAATCGTTGGTAATGAAGCTAAATCTCGATTTTTCATTAAGTAACTAGCTTCCATATTTGCTGCTTTATCAGTCTTTAATGATAAGGCCTTATATCTGGGATCAGGTGAAAATGGTGGCTGATGCTACTTTAAAACTAATCAGCATTGGGCGTTAACTTTCAAGGCTTTTCTATTTTAGATCAAAGGCAATAACGGGTATTTTCAAGCTATTAATACCCATAGAAGACAGTGAGTCTTCAATTTTTTTACAGTAAAAAAACTGGTATATTTCGAATTTGGTATCGATACACTGCGCCTGTTTCAAATCAAATAATGGAATGGATTGGTGAAAGTGGAAGGTTCGAAACAATTAACTGGTGATCGTTGAGGGCTGAAGAAATACATTGATGATTTTTAAGACTGTGAAGCAAACGGCTGGGAGTATCAAACTTTAGCGACAAGTCATTTGCATTATTTTGCATACGTTGGTCATCAAACCCTAACAGCAACAAGTTTGTCATTTGTAAATCCTGATAACAATAGCATCCAGTTATAATATTAACACTTTCCCACGCAAACTAGCGAAAAAAATATATTTAATTTGTTTTCTGCCTTATTTTTTTTCTTAGATTTCACGTTCACAGGAACAACTTTCTTGTAAATTGTCTGTAAGACAAATCATGTATAATGGCATGTCCGTAAACAGCTTTCTCTGGCACGGGTATTGCGTCCAATCCGTGGCAAAGAGAGCTGTTGACCCAGTCCTCTACTGGCTAGGAAAGAGTGAATACGTGATAGCAAGACAAATCAGGATATGCCCGAAAACTAATGTCACCACACAGAAGAACCGTACAGCTGGCAGAAGAGTTATGACATTCGATACATGGTTTTGAGAAATTGTAGATCTTTAAAATTTGGTATGAAGAAATTGCTCATCTTATATTTTTCACATCAACACATTTTTTTACCTTTGATGCCAAGCATCAGGATATTTGTGCACTTGAGAGCACATATTACCGACAGAAAAGGGTTTGGGTAAAATTGAATGCTTAACGGACAAAATGTGTGCATACGGTCAGTGTTGTTTCTAACCTGATGTGGGTGAAGCGAAGGAGTATGTATATCAGGTAATCAATGGTTAGGTATGTGGCAATACTGATCATATGGAAAGCTTTCAAAATCGTGTCTCTAATAGATTACGGAAGGCAGTCCAAGGTACAGCCGCCTCTGTTAGCCAGTCTCTGTAGTTCCGTTATATTAGCTCATCCATAGACCCAAAACTGATATAGGGACACTACCGGGCAAAGGGTATAGAGGTAGTGCTTGGGAATGAAGCTTTTATAAATGTGATGGGAAGCTGGTATCTGGCCTGAGTAAATTGTCTCCTCAAGCGACTGGAGCCCACAACCGTAATTTCAAAGAACGTTGCGTTGGGAAGTAAAGGTGACAGCTCTGCAGTGGGCGGCTCATAGCAAAAAGATATGCCAGACATTAAAGAATCATAGCTTCCTATAATATATATGATCCTATAAAAGGTATAAATTGTGCATTTGTATCTTTATAGTTTGCGCGAGGTAGGCATTGGCCAATACATGTATCCAAATTACGCATTACTTTCTGTCTATAGCTGATTTAATCTAGGGCTCACTAAATTGCTGAATAGCAAGATGGTCAATTATTTGTACTATAGCTTGTTTTCAATCGACTTGCAATTTTGTTAAAAAGTTCGTTTTAAATATTTCGAGTCTCTTGTTTCATCGTTTATGACGATGCCCTTTAAAGTTGTATGTTGTATACATATGGTTCGACCCATGTCGTTTCTATATCAGTGTGTTACAAGGTGTATCCTTTAGTCTTCATTATGTTGCAAGTTGTAACTTTTATTCTTTTTATGTTACCGGTTGTACCTTTATCATTTTTTTTCAGCAGACATCGCAGCTACTAATTAAATATCATTGTATAGTCATATCGAGTAGAATGATTCTAAGTCTTAGTCTGAGTCTGAGTCTGAGTCTTATCACTGTATTGCAAGATGTGCAATGTATGTCAAAACAAAGTCTACAGGATTTGGTAAACAAGTAGGGACAGATAACAAGTCTGTGTATATCAATTATTGATTGTCTTAAATACATCCACGAAAGTTTAAATGATGACAGTGTTATGTGTTTGAAAACAATAATCTGAAGCGTTGTGTGTATACGTCGACCGTTTTGCAGTAAACGGAATGTTTACGATCCACCCTTCCAGCGACATGTTGATTGGTTAAGGTATTGTCTGCAGTTGTGGAAGCCGAGACGTCATTGTCTACTGTTGTGTGTCCCTTGGCAAGAAGCCTCTGGGTCGTAATACTCAAATACAGTAAAAACCATGAACAAAAAATGATTTTGCGAAATGTAAACTGCAACAGATTTAAAAGTATAACATTGCCTTAAAATGTGACGGGAAAATCTTGTAGATAAATGGATGTGTTTGTCTCCATGTCAGGCCGACTCATATATATATATATATATATATATATATATATATATATATATATATATATATATATATATATATATATATATATATATATATATATATATAGCTTTACATGGCCCAAGATTTCAGTGCCAAGGGATTTTGTAGGTAAATGCCACCTGGCTCGCTACAACTCTCAAAAAGTAATGTATAAACGTCCATTTAAAGTATAAGATTATAAACCTTTTATCTATTACTACCAGCAGCGAGACATATTCTTCTGTTGCTCAAGATTTTAGTCCTAAGGGATTTTTTTAGATGAATGCAACCTGGATTGCTACACCTGTCAATCTTAACAGGTGACATTTTTCGGCAATTCGGTGATGCATGTTGCACTAATTATAATGCCAGCACTGTAAATCCATGAGTGACTATGAGAAACA
This sequence comes from Hermodice carunculata, assembly GCA_964020975.1. Taxonomy (NCBI): domain Eukaryota; kingdom Metazoa; phylum Annelida; class Polychaeta; order Eunicida; family Amphinomidae; genus Hermodice; species Hermodice carunculata. Next base: position 66,547,562 of record OZ026619.1, read on the forward strand.
ACTGATTGAAACAAATACACAAAAAGCCATTACCAATGAACTTTCTTCGACCTCACGTGAATGCTTTATGACGTAATGAGATGTGTGCTGTGCTTCGTGAAGCACTGTCTCTAGTCGTCTGTGTGCCCGGGTCATCGATTCTCCATTATGGTGAACATCACATCTTTCTTTGAGAAATCTAACTCACGGCACACACTCTTTTCAAATCGTTTACTTTTAATTGATCCAATTCTAGCAATTACTCTCCATCGATTTTTCAACTCGGCATAAGCAAATGTGTTGATTTTATATATGCATGACATTTGTGCAATTAATAGATGTGAACACATTGGAAGTAAGCTTTATTAACATTAGTTTGACTGAACTAAGTAAGCCTATACTAAAACTTTCCCACTCAACAATGAATAACCTGTGCTTTTTAATATTGCATATCCCATCGATTGCATAAAGTTTACACTTTCAGATACATAAATGAATAAAACTGTTCCATGAGACCTATCGAGGTGAATAATATATTTCTTTATAACTGTCTTTGACGCACTTAGTGTGTTAGGCCATCATAACGAACGAGGAAACAGTTGACAATGTGTATTTTGCCCGCAAACGGCTGGTTGGGTTTGCTGTAAGGAAAACACAGACGCGTGTATAGTATGTGCCATTGTTCATTTTTCGAGGTCTCGTGAGATTTTCTGAGATTTTGACGGTCATGGTGCATATGGCCATATGTGACTCGTTAGGTTGGCATCTTAAATTTTGGTAGCTATTCAATTCGGGTCATGTTGGAGTTAATTGGATATAAATGCAAGCTATTTTAGTCTTCTGTATAAAAAACTTGGTTGGAACACCAGTAATCTATTATATCCTTGGTAAATTGAAATATTAAAAATTATACGAACATGTAGTTGTTCAGTTAACACTATTGCTGCGCGCCAGGGATCATAATGTATACACACAAGCTGCCACTGATGCTAGCCAAACTTTTTATTCCATCAATTCAACGGACTCACCACACCTGTTAAAAGGTTAGATAAGTAATTTTGTGGAGAGAATATTTACTTGTAAATCGGGGTAAGTAAAAAAATAAAAAAAATGGAGACGCAAGTAAAAATTATTATTTATGTTTAAATACAATTATGGGTCAAATGGACATGCAAGGCTGCCAGGCTTTGGGGTTTCCGTAACAGCAAGTAAACAGCAAGTCAAGGACAGACGCAAGTCTCTCTCTCTCTCTTTGTCTCTCTGTCTCTGTCTCTCTCTCTCTCTCTCTCTCTCTACCGTCTTGTTCAACTTGTCCCCTTCCCTCAAGAGTTTGGAATGGAAGTATAAAAGGAAGCTTATAACATTAATATGGCACAATTCCACATATTTTTCCATGGAACTCGGTAAAGATGTTGACACGGTCTTACAGCATGAGCAAGTAGAGGTAAATACGTTCATATTTTACAATATACCATGAACCTTCTAATCAGGGACTTGCAGGCATTCTATCCACGAATCTGCAACAAACAAGACATGCAGACATTGTTCTGAAAGATGGGACTAAAGCGCAAAAAAGAACCAAGCAAAAGCTATGATTTTTCAGATAATTCTGCTTGGCGCGTCGCTTTTTGTCAGAATATAGGTGGAAATAGTGATTGTTGTTTAACATTGTTATCATTATCGTGATGAATATGTAATGCATAATAAGTCCTAGCTTGTAATGGCAAGACTAAAAAAAAAAAACTTTTATGAACCAGTACATGCCCCAATTATGGTAAAAAAAATTATATTCAAGTTCAAACTTAATCCGAGAAAAGGATCCCATACATAACCATATGCCGTCTTACAAAGGGGAAACCAGAGAGACCTGATAACCATGCAAGAACTAAAACCTGACAACCATGCGCGGAGCTCCCTGACAATCATGCGCGGAGCTCAAAACTGACAACAATGCCGGAAACTCAAACATAACAACCATGCCGGGAGCTAAAACCTGACAACCATGTCGGGAGCTAAAGTCTTTCAAAGGTATATCAGCAAAACCGTTTGTCGTTTGTCATAAAAACCATGGCTTCTAACTTGGTATTACGAAACTGTCGAAAATTTTTGCAAAGACGTGTTTATATTTGTATTTAGTTTTAAATTGAAACCATTTGATTAAAACTTGTTTTTCGTCAAGTTTTATACCCTTCCATGGGCGAATTACAGCTTTGTGTATATTTTTGCTACATGATGGAAGATTCAGGCAAAAGTTGAATAGGTCATGTCACTTTTGTTAGCATAAGATTAATCTCAAGCATTTTTTCAAAGTAGGCAAACCTACATATGGTGTGTTCCTACTCAGCGTTATTGACGCCGCTTTGCTGAATCCTTTCATTTAAACTCCATTTCAAGAGACGCCATGGATCATCATTCCTAGATGAAGTTCTTTGGTGCTTCAATAACCCGGTACTTTATATGTATACAAAATTGAGGAGACAGGATTCAGCTTATAAATTTGCAGGCATTTTGAGGAGATAACATACAACAGTGAAGGTCAGTTAAACTCTCATTTAGAAGTCACAGATACATTGAGGAGACAGGATTCAACCTACAAATGTGCAGGTATTTTACGGAGATATCATACAGCAGTGAAGGTCAGTCATACTCTAATTTAGAAACCACACATACGAAAGTTACCAGAGCCTCCTTTGGCGAATGTGAATTGGTTTCGTACCAGAAAAAGCCAACACTGATTTGCCTTAAACTCCCAAAATGCAGTTACCAAATGGTGTGAATTACATCAATCGATAAAATGGTAAATCGATTCACAACATATCACACATACGCACATCAAGAGCGCCTCAATAGGTAGTCACTTTTGGCAGGTCACACGGTCAGGAATGACCTTTCCAATAGTACTCGAAAATGAAGAGCCTCTTGACGCTGAAAAACGATTTAACAAAGGGATTAAGGATGGGGATATATTGACGTTATGGAGGTAGCGGAGGACCGTCTGCTTGGCCTGCTCCATTGCCATGCGATGCATCAAACCAAATGGGGATTCATGGATTTTTTTTCTGAATGATGGAGTCTGTTGCAGATGGAGATATTTCTATTTTTCTTTGAATAATATATTTTACGCTATCAACGAAAATGTAGATGGCAAAATATCGCTATTCTTGTCACCTCTTTTAATGATCCAAATATTTCTCATTTGCACTAAAAATTATGCAGTTTAGTAAAATTATTCATTCCCTTGCAATTTCGTGGGAAGTAAGGAGTAGGGAAATTTTTGCTAATGTATGCTGGCTTTTTCCCGGTTGACAGAAATTTAATTTGAATTTAAACTATTTCTTCATACAAGAGATTGCTGATGAGGAAATTTTTACTGCCATTTATAGGTTGATACCAGTGTCGAGAGTAGAGAGAGATACGATGCATTGCTTGCGCGGCTTGCAGCACGTTTTTCGGAGTAGCTAAAATCGCTTATGACATGTATCATTAGAACTGTTATCCAACATATTTGGCACCATATTTTTAAGTTCCTAAAATGTCAAACCCTGTGTCATGTGTACTGGCAGATAGTGTAGGAAATGATAGAAAAAAACACATTATTAAATATGGTCAACCTTTCAAATGATGCTCTGCAGTTGTTTCTTTCCAGCCCAACACGAAATTGGGACTTGGAAAATAAGTGGCTGTCTGTGGCTTTCGTGGATAAAAGTTACGCGTATTGACAAATATGCAGCTACCAACTGAAATAATATTTTGTGTACATCAGCAAACAGACCCAATGAACGACAAGAGCCCTTTTTAACTTTCGGATCCCTGAAGTTGGGATGTCGCTCTCCTTTGTGGAATATGGTATAAAGCCTTTCTTACTCTGGAATGTCGAATAATGTGTACGTTTTTACTGGTTATGAATAAAAGTTACCGATTATCGAATATAACTATTTTGTTCAAAGTATATTGCACAAAACATATTTTTACCAAAGAAAAAATGAGTACGGCATATTTCTTATCCCAATTTTCTGTAATAAGTTTTGGTGCTCACAGTTAATGTCCCCCCGACTTGAGGAACCTGAATGGACATACTCTATTCCTTGTTTTGTGATGCCTTATCGATTTTGAGCAGAAGATCTATATAATACCTTACAATGGTCAAAGGCGTAAGTGTCCAGATTTTACATGGCGATCGTCGTGACACATGCAGAGATCGGTGAAAGGCATCGTACCTGTAAAGTTCGGGAAATAGTTCAGTTCACTCTGTCATCTCACCCATTTAAAATCCCTGTCAAGGTAAGCATCGGCTCTTCCTGTGCATACGCTTCTATTGTGAAGCAGTTGAGCCCCTTTTTCCCATATTTGACACAAGAAATGTCCTACTTACTTTAATATTCCCGTACGACAAATATGTAAGTTTTAACCCCCCCCCTCCCCAATTATCATTCAACATGTACAGAATACTCCGATTAAAATACAGTCGACCAAAACTGAATTTGACGGGTTTACTGTCCGTCTGGCGTTGAAAATATTTGTCACGAAAAAATGCATGTTATTACATGAAAAACACTATACGTCATTGTTTCATAGCGCTATCATATTTCAGTATTTCAAACGGCTTGGTTAATAATCATAAAATGTACCTTATTTTCTTCTCTCAACTAAAGCGCAGTTTAAAATAGTCGATGCGGTTTTTCTTGAGAGGAGTCTCGAGTTTCTATTTGAATAGCAGAATTGCTTGTGAAAGATTTCTGTTCAAAACGAAGAAGTGGTCATGGGCCTATCCAATCACGAAAAATGGTGTACAAGAGAAATCAGCATGTATAACGCACCATCTGCTTCATTCAGACATGGCAAGCGCATCGGCATCAGATGCTCTTTTCCAGGCGGACTAAGTGTTCTTTACACAAAATACAAGTTCTTCCGGTCACCATTATTTTGGGAGTTTAACTGGTGTGGAACGTAGGCCTAGATACATTTTTCTCATAATCCTCAACGCGACTTTGTCGAATTTAATTGTTTATAATATATACGTCGTCGGTTACATGATGAACTATTTATTTCAAAGCTACAAAATTGAATACTATATTTTAATCTATTCACTTTAATCAATAAGCATAAACTATGACATTGAAATTTTCATCATGATACAAAGCGACACCGATAATCCAATAAACGGGTTCTGGATCTATGTTTGGTTGTGGTTGCTGTGTGTGCAAATAAACTCTTTCGAAAGTTGCACGGCACTTACCTCGAGTTCTTAATATTTTTTCAGTAGAGCTATTTTAGATTAAAACATGTTTATAATCGTTCATACATCTCAAGTGGTCCAGCTACTCTTCCTTGCAGAATTCAGTAATCCATAAACTTGGTAGTGCATCATAGTGATTGCTTACTGTTTCATAAAAAAAATGATACTGGAAGTCAGTATTAAGTTTTCTTATACTTCGCGGTTGTTAAAACTGTCAGCATAAAAATGTCAATGTGGTCCATCGTTTTATCTACATTACACTTAAAGAACGTAAGTGTAATTTATCCATATGGTTGTGTTATTATTTGAATTTTTCACCACCAAATAACATGCAATGAGTAAAAGTAGGTGACGATAGAGTATGATGATGTTCGATAGGACCAAAGTTGAAAATGGTTGATGTTGCATCATGGACTCGGTTTAGCGTTGGTCCTATGAGTAAATCTTTCAGGAATCATACTACCATTTTAGAGCAGGGTCGCCGCATCTTACCGTTATATCTTTTTTTCACATGTTCATTGTGTAGCTATTAAAATGCCTTGTCTTCTGATAGATTGATAAAGTAGTAGAACATTTCATTTTTGGTATTGAATGCTAGCATATGGTATAGTAAATATACCACGCCACTGTTAATTATCAAAATAAGCATTTATCGTTTACGTTTAGCGACACATGCAGAGCCTACACTTCACGAGCGCTGCTGCCAAGGGCTCATGCAATGCCAAGCACTGTCGGGTACATTGCATACTGTACATAGTCGCATCGCTGAGTGAGAGACCCCGAGGGGCTCCTTATGATAAAATCCTCCAGATGAAGCCATTCACGCTTAAAGATCAAAAGGCGTGAAGTTTGATTCATTTTTGTCAATACAATAAACGTTCTGAAACACACTAATGCACGATTCATTCACCTATATCTCCTCGGCCGTCGGACTTTAATTTAGTGCTATGTGGCTGTGGGCTGAATTCTGTGTTTTATGGATAAAAAGGACACATGTTAATCGTGAGGTCTTTCATAAAGTGCCATAGCCGATCCGAACTGTCAATTATGACCGACGCTTATTGCCAAAAGGTTCCACACCTTTGTAATTACCCACTGGAACCCGTTGTCCCCTTCCCGCTATCGTGATCCACAGAGGGTCCAGATCACGTGACACCACACCCTTCTGTTGGATGCTTACGTTACGGTTGAATATATGTCTTGTGGCTGTCATAATTATCCGTGTAATTTTATGTTTATCATTGCATGGTAGAATTCCATTTTATTTGCGGGAGTTGTATTTCTAAGTAAAATATTGATTTGTCTATGTACTTTTTTCGAGTTTCTATCCAGGTCTCAGAGACTTTGGGTCAGTGCTAATACGAGTCTGCATGGCCAAAGGTTTTCAAAATGTTTGACCTCATACAAGGGTTGGCACTCTGTGCAATGGGCGGCTTTCCGCATGGGATAATCCATTGCAAAATCAGTTTTATTGTTGCCGCATAAGTAGATCACAGTCAGGGAAAATGGCAATTTTCCTGGGATAAGGTTTGGACACCAGATTACTGTTTATCACTCAGCTATAAGGTATGAACGTGCGTGTTTGTGCAGCGACAAGTATGGCTTTTTCAAAAAGCTTCTTGATGCTGCTGCTTTTGGAAATGAAGCTAAAACTATTGTAACCACATTAGCAATTTCAATTTTAACCCATGATTTCATTGGACTTATTTCCCTTCCAAAAGACATGAATTCAGGTAAAAGCGTTTATTTTAAAAAAAAAGTCCAACCTTACAGTTTTCCTGCAAAAGGAATCATATGACAAGCATATACGTTATAGTTTTCACATTGTATTTGGTTTGGGTTATGAAATGACAGCACCTACAGCAACATGCAATGTCACATTGCTTTGGCCCTCTATAAATATTAGTGGTTCCAGTGCGTTGTCTGTGTTTGTGGCCCATGCTTGACCCTCCCATTGACTTTTAATCCAAGTTTTCGGACACTATTTGACATATTAGGTTCTTCTCATTCATTCATTGATTGATTCATTCATTCATTCATTCAGATTTGCTATGATGCCTTTCAGTGGCTTCAGCATTGAGTTGCGCTTACTTTCACTTCATTTCTTTTCAAGTGCATTAAAAACTTTGCTTGTTTATTTGTCTGCTCGTTGCATTGTTGACATGTTGTTTGGGGTTCACCTGCGAAATCAGATCGAAGAACCCTTCAGGAGCTCCGGCGAGCCCGTATGGTTTACTGAGTCACCCCCTTGAGGTCTGCCCAGATGTATAAACTATAGGCTTTAATACTCTCCAGACAGTGGTTGTGTGAATTCTATTACCGAAGTCGGATATCATGACCGAAGCCCGTAGCGCTGAGGTCATTATATCCAACAGAGGTCATACAATCCAGACAATCACTATGCAGTGGTTTAGGTCTATCCAGGGGTATAAACTACACTGCCACTGTGCAACTACTTGAGATCTGTCCAGGGGTGTAAACTACACTGCCGGTATGCAACTGCTTGAAGTCTACCCAGGAGTGTGAAATATACTGTCGTTGTCCAAGAAATTTAGGTCTATCAGGCACTGTCAACTGTATTATTCTTGCGCAGCCAATTGAAATTCTGGAAGTGTAAACTGTACACTCCTTGGGCATATATATATATATAATGTATATATATATGTATTGGTCCAATACTCACGTTTCATCGGATTTTTTTTGGCTCCTGATTAGAAAATTAGGTCTTCACTGATCAGTTTGCTCCATTAACAAGTGAATTGAGCTTTAGAATAAAAATCCTTTGATAGCTAATTACATATCCTTAAAAACCCATATTTTATTGAACTATTGCTGCTGGAAATTCCTAGTATGTATAGAGAGTCAATTCAGTTATTCTGGCTTTGGGTCCAACTGTACAGGGTATCAAATTGCAGTGAGATGTATGTCAGCGGCAATTAGGAAAAGTCAAAACACTACTGCTTATGCTCGTTATGTTTTTGTAACAGAATAACACAATGATTATGTTCAAAAGTGTTTTTTAGAATAGAAATGAACTAGCAAAGTATGCAAACTTTGCATGAAAGTAAATGGGGACACGAGTTTGTTTCCACCATAGCCTCATTCTGGTTTCTGTCACCAGAGGTCAGTAGTGTTCAAAATATGCCAGGGACTTTTGAATAGGGTGTATTACATACCTTAACCACACGGTATAAGCACGTGGCTCTCACGTTGTCTCCTTAACCAATTCATTATGTGTTTAGACACTTTAGAAGATCTCTTTTCAATTCTGTAATGTTATTGGTCGCTGTATCTTTTGTGAGTCAATTTTTTTATTGTACACTAAGTGAGGAGAACCAAAAAGTGGCAGGCCCTGTCCCTTTTTATTTTGGCGCAAGTGATAAATTTTAGGTTTTAAGTGGTAAAACCTATTTATTTTGGCAAAAAGTCTTTATTCAATGAAGAATATTTCAAAGGTTGAAAGGACCGAATTTACACCACCGGTTGCCTTTCATTGGTGACTGCCAGTCTGAAGTCAGGAGTGAAGTTTTTCTCTACACTGGTACCTATATACATAGGCAACATTAGATACCTAGATATTTTGACGGATATGAAAAGGGCAGTGCTGGGAGTAACAGTATCTTTTCATTCTGTTATTATATCCTACAAATCAGAGAGGGAAAACAACAAAGAATTTGTAATGAGCACAAATTACCTATATTTTCTGTGAATAACTGCTTGAGGTATATCGGGACATAAACTATACTACCGTTATACAACTGCTTGAGGTATATCGGCACATAATTATACTGCCGTTATACTACTGCTTGAGGTATATCGGGACATAAACTATACTGACGTTATACAACTGCTTAAAGAATATTGGGACATAAACTTTTCTGTTGTTATCCAAGTTCTGTTGGCGGTCCAACCAAGATAATAAATTTTAGGGTTCCCTGGCTGTTGGTTCTGATGCCCTATGTTGGAAACTGAAGCAGTTATTTTATTTGATTTAATATTCTTGTAATATTACCTGCCCAGTTCCACTTTAGATCCAAGTGCATATTTGTCAAGCTAGTAAGGAATCATCCCTGGCAGTCTGTCCCTTAGAGCACTGAATTGACCAGAGTACACTCCAAAATAGTAAACCCAACGTTTGGTCAAACGGGACACATATCACTTTCTCTGGCAAAATTCCTTACTATGAACTGCAAAATATGTATAACATTATCTACTGGCCCATTACATTGATTTGCTGACTTGTTACATGGCATGGGTGAGCATTTAAGAAGTGAAGTATTACATTACTTAGAAGAAGTACACCAACGGGAAGACTGATCTCAGTAACAATTACCAATGATGGTATCAAGAAAGGGCTCCTTTCAGACGGTGTAACTTATTATACTCAGCCCTAAAAGACCCTAGAACCAATTGTTCAGCCCAGTTTATTATAGGTAGCAACCATGTATGCTCTATTATTTTAATCGTGAGCAACTATTTCGCGGCCAGTACTTATTTTCCAATTTAAAACAGTCTCATTAACATAACATGACTTTCCCATAAAGCAAGTTTGACAGTTGCACCTAAGTTGTGACTTTGACTTATTTCTCTGAAACTTGAGACGCCAAAAATGTTTTCTGTTTGAAGAAGGAAAAGCATTATATTATTTGTCCAGGTGAAAAATAATCGCTAGTAGAGTGTACCCACAACATCCACCTGCACGTGAGAAGCCACTTTGTCTGAAGACATGGTATCCAGTTCCAGTGTGATTTAATTAGAGAGTATGCTCAATTGCTGCTAACCTGGTTCCCCGAGAAGCTAACGTAATTGTAAGGTAGCCGAATATTTCTTGAGAGAGACCTTATATCCCCTGTGCATCGCTTTCAAGTTCATGTGAGCGATTAAGTTTGTGGTCTCAACATGATTAGGCCAGGCAGAGGGCCAGTGTTGCCAATCACTGGCTCCAAAGCAAATATAAATTGTTGGTTGTGATCCTTTACCAATAAAGAAGCACATGTTCCTTGGGTTTGTCAATCTCCCGGAAGACCCGATTAGCTTGTCACTTCAAGGAGCAATGAGTTGGTCTTGCCACATATTCATCGGCAGCAGTTTAACACTCTCTTTATAACTGATGGCAACAGTATTATAATCTTTAAACCACATCACTAGCGTTGCTATCTTATATGTCTAAGGGGCAGAGGGTGGCATAGGAATGCGACCCAAACATTTCAAACTTACTCTAGCAATCACTTTTTTCGTGGATTAAAGATTGCGCAGAGAATTCAATGACTGAAAATTGAAACAAAGTGGATTATTTTTTGTGTTGATTTGAAGAAGATAATTGTCTAGATGTGTTATTTAGATTTTTGGATGTACAGCAAGTTAATACTGTTTTTATGAAGCTAGAACGTAAATCATGTAACACTTCAAAGACATTTGTAAGGTGCTTGCTCTGTCCTTTTGAAGAAATCTTAAAGGTTGGTTATATTCTTTCAATTGATTATTACTCGTTACTTGTGGAAATGGTATACTGTTAAAATATTTTCAACATGTCTATGAAACCTATACCTCATTTAGGTTTTGCACGGGCCAGATCGTATTTAACATGAGGAAATAACTAAAAGATAGTTGTTTTTTTATTTTATCATGAAGTTTTTAGAAAAATGTGTAGTGATCCATTTTCACCGATGTCAAGAAAACCAGAAATTAGTATGCAAATTCCTTCCGCTAAACATACAAAACAAATCAGATGGTGGGTCAAACTCACAATCAATTCCCGCGGATATATTGTTGAAACATTTGTTTATATACAAGTTTGTTATTTCTTCTTTTGATTTTACTTGATGATTGCCCTTGAAGCAAATAAAAACGCTTTTGACGTCATGTAATATTATTCTGAAAGGTAGCGATGGCTGTGAAACGCCAAGTATGATGTATGGTTATGAGCAGTATCGCACTTGCGTACGATAAATAGTGCAGACTGTCCTACTCTACGTCTGGCAACTCTCGTGAAGCTGCCGGACAAGATAAACATGTTTAGGAAAAGCCGATAAAGTAAATGTACCAAAACCGACCTACTATTTAATTGCCGTCAGGAACCTGGACCGTCAATTTGGTTTTCATGCCATATAACGAGTATCGACCGGCGCTACCGTTTGCAAAGATCTTGCAAGCGAATTGTCCAAAATATATTTTAGCTGTGATTGGGATTGAATTATATGTGATTTTAGGTGCTGATTTTCATTATCGCATTTGGCATCCTAGCTTGGGAATTGTACGAGTGAAGGTCCTGGTGCCGTAGGAGACATTTGTCTGGTATACCCGTGACGGACGGTTTCGATTTGATTGCGGTTTGTAGGCCTGTGACCATTACTTGCAAACAGGTTCATCAACAGGTTGTTTTATGGTCATGTACCATTCGTTCTAATTGTATCGGGTCCCAAAGACTTGAATGAATGATACATCCATGAATTATTTATGCATGATTTCTATGGTAACGAGCTTAAAAATTGCACCGCAGAGCTGCAGCAGTCTGCACCGCGCCTCTTCATTATCAGGATAATACTATTTTGTATTTAGCCACATAACCTGAACAATACACACAGTCTCGACGGGTAATGAAGACAGATATGTTTCGATCAAGTGGAGACTCGATGGTTTAATTAAATGGTCAGGGTAATACCCCCGCGTGAAAAACGTTGCCTTGGATCTTCTGAAAAGATAATCTCTATGTAAATCAGAGGTCGCTGCAGTGTATTTGGATGACATCACATCCGCTGTGTTCCACAATGAATCAGACCATATCATCCCGTTACAATATAAATTGACAATGACTGAAATCAGAACATAGACTTCATAGAACTCTTCTACATGAAACCTGGTTATCAACTACAATACGTTAAGTGTGTGTGAAAAGATTTTCAATAATATATTCAGTCTATCACAGATTGTGTTTTTGTTTCTGTGTAAATATAGCTATCTTAAGCAGCTTAGATGTGCAATCCTATGCCAAAATTAAGCATCACAACAGCTTTTTATCGTGATCGTATGAAGTATGATGGCTTTTACAGTACTTGTACCCAAACAATGCTGTTCTTTGTTGCTATCAAGAAGCTTTAAACGTTAGGTATACAACACATTCATCAATCCATGGTCTTTAGTTGATATGAAAACAGTAATTTAAACATTCGACTCATATGTTGCAAATCTACACAATTATGTACCTGAATCACTGTCAAAAAGATTACTTCATGCATCACGAAACATCCACATAGAAGGAGTGGCGATCTCTGTATGTATCTAGTATTTGCACTGTACTTACGTCTACTGTTGAGCCGTTTATATGTGATTTAAAGAGATATATATGGACTGATATCGTGCTTGCTTCATGTGGTAAACAATTGCCACGCAAGCATTGCATTGAAGCAGTCACATGCTGCTAGAAATTGGTCCTAATTAACTCAATTTGGAATTGTATGGCAAAAGACTTCTTAGATTCACTAGGATGAATGCGAATTGTCCTATGTTGAGCTATTTGTGGTCTGCAAGTCTGTGTAGCGATAGATAAATCAAGCTAGCGTTAGCAAAAATTATGGACACAAGTCTCATTTTGTGGCATTTATATGGAACTATATAAAAACATTACCATAATGACAACTTTGTAAATCCAGCATGGACTACAAAATAGCGTCTTTAGCAGTTTTATCCTACCCCAAGGTAACGGTGACCTACAGTTCACACCGCCAAGTTTAGTACCTTATTAGTTTTACCACGACGTGATATTCTTTGGTGTAAAGATATACATGTAGACGTTGTAACACTCGTTATTTTAATCCATCTGAACATGTAATCTCCTGGCTCGTAGAGAAATCAGATTCATCCTAGATGGAAACTACACATTGCGTTCCTTATAATACCCATAATGCTGGTTGACATATTGACAGTTGGCTAAAAGAAAAGTAAATTTTATGTTCTGTGTAACCGTTGATGCAATGATGTGCTAAATAATGCATCTGTACTAAATAATGCATGTGAGGATGAGGAATGCTGGACCTCATGAAAGCATCACTCGGGATGTCAGGAAATTTGACGTAAATTATTCTACCCCCACTGATTTGACACAATACATTTTCCATGTACAATTTTGGATGCCACACTAAATGTCATAGATACCACAGCTACATATTAAATAGTTGACCTGCACTGCGCAGTCACCACGAGGAAAACAATGAGGTGACAACTTTATTCCCATATATCTATGTTGTTCATTTTTATCTCAACCAGGCCATCATAGATTTTCATTCGCTCATTCTGCACGACCTTTTTATGTAAAATATTGTGCAAACAATGTCAGATTCTTGATCTAGTTTTTCCTTGCAACTCGAATGTTTCGACAATGTCAATCAAAGTACACGTTATACATTTGGATGTGATAATGATGAATAATTGCAAGGAACCTATGGCCTCAAACCTGTTTGTATGATGGACAGATGCAACCGACGAGGACTTCCAAACTGCCGTCTGTAATTGGTTTCATATATTATGAAAACTACTGAATAAGTTTTCCCGATTTGGAATTCAATGCCAGTAGCCACCTTGCCCGTCGCTGTCAGCGGCCAAAATATTTAGTTGCGTAAAACACGCGTTGTAATTGATGGCAACATGTCAGGTGGGGTAAGTCGTGTGACACAAGAAAGCTCAGGTGAAAACTATGGTCATCCTGACATTTTAACTCTTTCACTGCCAACTGCAACTGAAGTCGCGCTATTTAGGACGAATTGCTCTTAATCGAATATTATGTCACCAAAAAATAGATAATGTGTGAACACTGAGATGGAATTTTATCATGTTCCATAGATTTTGCGAAAAGAAATTTTAGTGAAGGGGCTAGTTCAGCTGCAAATTCTTTCAAGACACGACCGGAAATATTGTAAGGCCCAATGGCTTTGTTTGGGTGAATGTTTTGAAGTATTTTCCCTGTAGATTTTGTTGAGAATGTGCAGGGACCCAGTCTCGAGTCCCAAAAGGATGTAGTTTCTGGGTAAGGCAGGGATTGAATATTGTGATGAAAGAGCTTCTGTATCAATCGTGATCTCCGTGATTGGTTTACTAGTTTTCTAACGGGTTGAAGACTGTGTGCTTTTATAGATTGGTCAAACTTTGAATGGAATACTGTCGTATCTGGTGCTCCTTGGGGTTCTATTTTAAGACCTTTCCTGTTCCTTTTATATGTAAACGGCATACCCCTCAGTTTCTCAAACGGTACGACCATGTTCCTATTTGCATACGATTCCAAATACTTTAGGAAAATTAATTCGGAAGCTGATGCTTGAACACTGCAAAATGATATAAAGAAACAAGTCTCATGGGGTAATTTATGAAGTATGAAGTTTAACCCTAAAAAATACAGCTTTCGTACTGTCAGCAGGTCCCGAAATCCTGTTGTTGTTTCCCTATAGTTTGAACAATACCCCTCTAAATCGTGTACCCTCCCAAAATGACCTTTCATTTTGGCTTCGAATTAGACTCATCTCTCAGATGGTCAAAGCACCCTGCCAAGTGTTGTACTAAAGCTAACTGTGCTTTGTGTGTAACCAAAAGAACATACGGGTTTAAAGCTCCCCCGAAGCTATCAAGCTATCTTGAATATGGTACAACTGTGTGGAGTGTTACCAGCAAGCAAAATCTAATGGCACAAGAAAATATTCAAAGAAGGGTGACCAGATACATCTTAGTGTCTGCTTTTTCTGAATCTTACGATTCCCGCCTTCCCAGATGTAATTTGCTCCCTTTAACCTACAGGCAAGAACAACTGGATATACTGTTCTTGTACAAATGTCTAAATGGTTTTTAGGATGTAGAATTCTTCAATATGTTCCCCATTCAAACAGACTTAAGAAATTTACACACTTCTGACTATAGACTACGTTTCAGAGTGACCAAATGTAAAACTGAAACTTTCCTTTTACCCTATGTTAATCGTTCTATTTGCATTTGGATCTTCTTATCCTCCCATATCAGTGATTCTCCATCAGTTCGCATTTTGAAATGTCGACTGAATACTTACTACAGCAATTTGCAACAAGAGTATTTTGACTCGTCCAATACGTGCACATGGCTGATTAAGTGTTTTTGTCCAAAGTGCAGGTAGTTGTTCACTGTAATTGACTGCTACAGTTTTAAGTGAACGTTTTACAGTATCCATGTTTACGTTTTAGGCCAAATTTCCCAATGTGATGGAACTATTATTGTATTTTATATGTAGATGTCTGCACTTTTTTACCTCTTTCATCAACCATCACCATTATTATTCAGTGATAGCTGTAATAATCTCTCTCGCCAATCATCAATGGGAGTCAACTTGTATAGGTGTAAACACCTGTTTGACTCTTCCTAGTCGGTAGGATGTGTTTTGATGTATCATTTTTGCTTTAACCATGTTTTTTCCGTTGATGTTCAATAGATTGAGACAAACATAGATAATATATATACAAATATATATATATATATACATGCAAATGGATAGATAGATAGATAGATAGATAGATAGATAGATAGATAGATAGATAGATAGATAGATAGATAGACAGACAGACAGACAGATAGATGACAATTTGACTATATATCGGGGATATATCTCGGGTGACGTGTCCCATTTAAGAGTACAAAATTTTAAACTCGGAAAAAAGTGAAACATGGGTGATGTACATATTCTTACGCTTTCCATAGTTATCTCTAGTTTTAGTGCAGGGGCATATAGCACTTAAAATTTTGAATGTGTATATGAACTTTTTACCCTTACGTATATAAAAAGGTAAGCAGTAAATATCACGAGAGGAGGAATCAATGTACGGCTCTAAGCTGAAAGTCACCCCGATCCCTTTTTACCACATAGAGAGCTTAATTACTACCATTCAACATTATGTCAGTATTGTGGCGGGTACACTTCCTGGTTACGTTGTGGAGTTGACCTCGCTTCATCGGTGACCCCGATGTAAAGGTCTGGGGTAGAGTCTCTGATAATATTTTCATAATTTGTTTTACTAGCCAGAAGCCAAGAGGGTAGAGGCTTTCCCTAACCCTTAAAATTTGTCAATGAATTGGGTCCCGGGTGGTGGAAGGTTAAGTGCTCTCGCATGGAGTATGGACATTGATCAGAGTTCATTGTCTGATAAGACGAAAACGTTCAGTTTACCTCAGTCGGATTGAGAGATGTTGGTGGTATCACCATGTAATTAGTTTAGGACGTAATGTTAGTCAAAAAGTATATTTTCACCTTTTCGAAGTACCAAGTTGCTATTGCACGTAACAATTACTTTATGAGATGAAGGATGCTTACTGCAGCGACCCGTAACCGTAACTTTGTACCCAAATACTTGTGACATGTAACAAAGTGAATCAGTTCATCTTTCAAATATAATTTGGGTAAATACGCGGCATAGCATTGTCAAAAAATTAATCCAGATTTCTCGGGATTAAACAACATTTTATACTTCTTCTATAAAACATTTGGAAAAGGAAGAGGAGAAATTTGAACAGTTAGATCTGGAGGCTGTGCTGGCAGCTTAAACATCTGCATCGTCTCCAGGTCCAACAAAGTTATTTCCAACGTGACATTCATAAACATACGATTTCCGCTTTTCCATGAGTTAATAAAATATATGGCCTTAAAATTAGGGACTTGGTTTTGCCTTCTTAAAACAAGAAGCCGATCAGTGACCGCAAAAACACCTCGGCCAGGACGGAGGGACAGACAGACAGACAGACGGACGTGTAGGTTGACGATAATACCCCTCCAGTAGGTCAGGTTACTTCTGTCTAACCTAATAACAAAGCTTTGGTGCAAATGCAATGCGCAGAGATACCATGGCAAGGCCATTTTTCTTCAATGCATTACTGTGACCTAAATATTGACCCAGTGACCTAGTTTTCAATAGGCACCTGAACCATCCCTAGGACCAACTGTCATAAATAATTGATGAAGCTACATTCAATATTTTATTAGATATTGTGTTAATGGCGTTTTTTCTTCAATGTAGTACTGTGACCTAATGACCTACTTTTCAAAAAGCATCTGAACCACCTCAATGGCCTTCTCTGATAAAAATTTAGTCTCTGTAAAGTGAGTATTTCTGGAGATATGGCGTGGCAAGGTCATTTTTCTTCAATGCAGTGCTGTGACCTAAATATGTGTCCCAGTGACCTAGTTTTTACTGGGTGTCTGAGGCATCATTAGGACCAACTGTCATAAATAATTGGTGCAGCTACAATGAGTAATTTAATATTTGAAGATATTATGGTATGGCCATTTCTCTTCAATTGAGCACTGTGACCTAAATATGTGACCCAATGACCTAGTTTTCAATCGGCATCGGGGGCATTCTTAGGTCTAACTGTCACAAATAATTGATAAAGCTATATTCAATATTTTTAGATATTGCGTTAACGCTGGGTTTTTTTTTTTTTTTTTTTTGTTTGTTTTTTTTTTTTTTTTTTTTTTTTTTGTTTTTTTTTTGCAATGTAGTACTGTGACCTAACAATGAGACCTAGTGACCTACTTTTCAATAGGCACCTGAAGCACTTCAATAACGCCTTGTGTTAAAAATTTAGTCTCTGTAAAGTGAGGATTTTTTTAGATATGGCGTTAACAAGGCATGGACGGACGGACGGACGGACTGGTAGGTGACGACAATACCCCTCCGGCCTTATGGGCCGAGGGGTAAAATCAGAATGGTCTTGCTCTTGAATAAAAAACATATTATCTCACATGGTCGTTGCAAACACATTCAACAACGAGCGACAAAACAAAGGAGAAGGACCTCTCTCTTTACAATGAATAAATATCATTTCTAATATTTGAGTCTGTCAAATGCCTTTGTTGCATATAACATCACCAAGTGAATGTCCGTTTCTGTTTTCTAATAGTTATTAATACCTTCCAAAACTACAAATAAACATTGCGTAGTGGAAAAATCTGGTTTAAAACCGTGTTGTAAATGAGATCTATCCAGCATATAATGATTGCTATCACTGGGTGGGACTTGCTCTTTTGTATGTAATCGTTTATATTTTGTCATAATACGGATTATTTGGGATCTATTTCTGGTCTTAAGACGGACTTTATTTAATGCACAGGGTATCCACTGTCCAAATGTACAATCAGCAAATCAAAAAGGCGCCATTACCATCAGAGAGTTTTGCCAGCTCTATGGCGAACTACAACGCAGCTTATCAATGTCGGAATGCATCACGTTGTCTGAACATTTGTGCAACGCGTAACATGTTCAGTTTACTTGTAAATTATTGTTTTTGAATTAACTCCATGATTATAATGTTTGCCTCCTGTACTATGTATTTAAGGTGTACTAACGTATCTGCAGGAATGTTCAGTGTACGGAGGAGGAGGAGGAGGAGGAGGAGGAGGAGGAGGAGGAGGAGGAGGAGAGTCTTTGCAATGCTAAAATGTGCATTTCAATTGTTCTGCCAAGGATTGTGTTTCAAATCCAACGAGGGAGGCAAAAATATTGCAACATAAAGAATGTGACATGTATGCATGTCCATCATAACTGCAAAACTAAATACAGCAAAGGCTCTCAGCGAACTATTTCATAACGTGTAAAACTACTTTTGTCGGTAACATGTCAAATCGTCCCAAGGTCGTCCCAGGTCAACTCGCCCCACCCAAGTTATTCCTGGGTCAAATCTTCCCAAGCCATGTCGTCCCATTGCTATGTTGGCCCCTTACCAACTCTTCCCTTCGCCATATGGTCCCAGTTATGTCAAAGCGTCCCAAATTCATCCCGTCCCAATACCAACTCACCAAATTCCAACTTGTACCTGAAAGGGGAAACGACTGGAAAAATGCACAAGAACGTTAACTATTTGAATGAACAGCCGAAGAAATAGTAATATTGTTTGTCTGTAGGTTATTGTGTTATTCAGTAAGTTGTTTGTCAGTTAATGAAGTGCTGTAATGTAGCCAGTACCCCCTACAGGCAAGATCCTGGTCGTTTACGATAGCCCCAAGAAGAAGAAGAAGAAGAAGAAGAAGAAGAAGAAGAAGAAGAAGAAGAAGAAGAAGAAGAAGAAGAAGAAGAAGAAGAAGAAGAAGAAGAAGAAGAAGAAGAAGAAGAAGAAGAAGAAGAAGAAGAAGAAGAAGAAGAAGAAGAAGAAGAAGAATTGGTATTAGGACGACTTGTTCCTGGGACGACTTTGGATTGAAATGATTTACATGGGGACGAGGTGGTCAGTGGCGAGTTGACAGTGTGGACGACTTGACATGAGAACGAGAGGCATGAAGGTGAGATGGTCAGGGACAAGTTGACAGTGGGGACGACTTGACATGAAAACGAGTTATATGAGGGTGAAATGGTCAGACACGAATTCACAGTGGCACGACTTGACATGAGAATGAGTTACATAAGGGTAAGATGGTCAGGACGAGTTGACAGTGGGACGACTTTACCGTAAATCATTTAGTCCACTCATCTCATATATTCCGTCTAACATTCACAGATATTTAGCTCCTTCCAGTGACAATGTAGGGATGGGAAATGCAGAAGTTGCCAATTCAGCACTTGAACGAAACTATGAGTCGACAGGAGAATGTTATATCCACGCCTGAATACCATCAACACCAGCAATCTGAACGCGGAGGCGGATTTAGTAGAGAAGCCTATGTATAATAATATCATATACAACTTGATACATGATCAGTCTGTGACTTTTCAAATGGAAGATCGGTTGCAAGGAATGTTGAAGCAGCTCTCTTGAGTGTCTGTCTGATGTTTGGTTTGTTTAAAACAACTGGGAAGGAATTGTAGCCCCCAAACACACTGCATACTCTTTTTAAGTAGCCTGCATTGCAGGAATTAGTAGGGTTATTCCAGCAAAAATTTCAATGGGTTTTGTATATACACATATGTGGTATTTTTCAGATCAAGTCCTTAGAGTCTATGTTCCTATCAGAGTCAAGTGCATCAAAATTGCCATAAATACTATGGCAAAGGTACTTGGGTCACTTTGATGGACAAAAGCGGAAGTGAAACAGTACATCTACATGTTGAAGCCGTACACACTAACAAGTCTTAAACGAATTATAAAAACTATGCCTAATATAGTTGAGTCACTTTGGTAGCCACGAACGGGAGTGAAACAGTGCATCTGCATGTTGATGTCGTACATTTACACAAGTCTTAAATGCATTATAAAAACTATGCCTAATATACATGGGTCACTTTCATGAACAAGTACTGAAAAAAGCACTACATCTACACGTTGTACGGACAAGTGTTGAATAAACTGTTCGAGTCAATATACCATACAGCTATGAAAGCAGCCGTTACAGGCTCAGTCTTCTCAAACAAAATCCATTTTTGACACTGGCTGAATGGATACATTGCTAGAAGTACATGCACACATAGGTTTGTGCTATTCACCATTTTTACTTGCCATTCTCTGCCAGGGAAACAAAATTTTCTCCCGTGGTGTGAACTTTCTTTCTGCTTGACACATAAACCAGATATTTTGCAACGAAAATTCTTATATAATGCAAATGCATTGGAATTTCATTTCAGTTATGAATAGGATCCTACTGAGGAGCTCCTATCCAATATCATAGGCAGGATTCTTGTAACAATGCAATATCATTCATAAATGTCCAGAGTACATGGTCTCTGTGGGAGACTTTTTGTATGTTTACAAGTATTGGTTTCATGGTAGTCTTGGCATAGCTGAAAGGACATGACGCAGAAAATCTTACGCACATTTCTTACTCATTTCTGAGGGAGCCCGGCATTCATTTCATTTGTGTAAAATGTCAATATTGAGGTGTTACTCACTTTATACCAATAATGATGTCACTCATTACCTTTCATGGATTAAAATTTATTACATTTTTGGATTATAGTGTCTAAATCGCTGTCATAGCTTAACACATTTCACTTGAACTCGTTCTACACGTGTGCTGAAACCAGGCAACTGCACAAGCACACCATTTGTATTTGGCATTTCAGAGCAAACGAGAGGTATCTGCCATGAGACTTCACTGTTGCAGAAGAAAGTTTGGCTGCAAAAACTATACAGAATCGAATGACCATGTTCCCCGAAGAGTGATTAACTGGTGTGTGCTTTGGGGATCCAACGCCCAGAGCGATTAAATGAGACACTTGAGGATTCGGTGCAGCACCACCTGGTGATGTGGGGGATCTCACGTAGCGCTAAAGTATATCTTGGTCATTGTCTCCCAACAACAGACTTTGTCGTTAGATGCTTGCGCTTAGAATCAGATTCAATATCAGCGGGACGCTCTGATCGATTGTACTGAAGCACTATGCTTCTTTACCATATAAAGATATTAATCAAGCAATTCCGGATTTCAAACATTTTTTGAGCTTTTTGTGACGGAAATTTAAGATTATGGTCAGTATATTTGGAACTGCACCTTTGGAAAAAAAGCTTTAAAAACAAAGATGTGAACATTGAAGCCGCGAGAACGCTCTTAGATCTGCAGCATGAGTAGTGCTTGATAAATAAATACTTTTAGGGCTGGGTTGCCGACCGTGCAAAAAAAATCCTGAGCGCACATTGAACATAATGCACTGAAACTGTGAACAAGAAAGCTGTTGACCGACTCCAGAACTGCGAATGGAGTTTTTTTGTGAGCAATTTGAATCTGGAACTATTATACTGATCTAATGAACAAGGCTTTTATCGGGATTCAGCGACCAAAGGGTAAATAGGGGCATCATCTACCTGGCCCACGCACGCCATATATCAGCACCACAAGATGCTTCTTTCCTTCAAAGCTCAATTTAGTGGGCAATCACATATAGCATATGCTAGGTCCCTAAAAGTCCAGTCCATCTACAATATCCAATTTATGTAGTCTTTCTGGTTACCTAAATTGGAATCATTTCCATTATCTTTGTTCTCAATAGGCAAAGTGATTTTACGGTGGAGCATCTGCCCCAGCTTACCTATAGGCTATTAGACAGAGGGCCTGAGAATTGCCAGTTCCAGAAGCAAGCGCTAAGCGTCCATGGCACATATATGTACACGAGACAATGTTGGCAGCTAGCCCCACATTAATCAAGGCAATGGTCGACATTACTTTTTTGCCTTTGTATGAATCAGACAGGGCTACATTAACGTTGTGGTCGGTAATGCACTGAAGATGACATTAAGCAGCTTTGAAGAGCTATTAAAAAGGTCGCTTAAATTTATATTCTCATTGCTCAACTTCGTGATATTTTGACATTGCACAAGCATCATATATGATAACTGATAAAAAAAGACAATTTTCCTTCGGCAGGTAAAGTGATTAGCAAATTTTGTAACATGACAAATTATCATCTTTGGCATCTTGTTGATTGGATAGCCAAATATAAATTTAAAAGCATATCTTCTTCGTGCCATTCCCTAAATGAACATAACATTTTCCCGGAATATTTTTACATTAGGAAGATATTATTTCTTGTTGCTCAAATACCTTATTCAAAACCATTTTGTTTGCTTGCGAATGCAAGACTTGTTTTCGTGATTTGAACATCAAAATGTATCAGATTTTGAACACGTTCAGGTGTTCAAATAATTTTCATAACACCAGAAATCTAGTTTTCTATGTTATATTTTCATTCACAAAACAGTGTTATTCTAATGCCGCTCTGGAGTTTCACATCACTTGAACACATGTCGAACACCTGCAGGTGCAAATTGAACGCTGCCGTTCTAAATTTTGAACACTGCTGTTCTGAAATCGAACAGTAGTGTTCAACCTTTGAGTACATGCAGACGCTGCCGAATGTGGTCAATATGTGTGCAAGTGATGTTGAACATTTGAACTACATTAGAATGGAATGGCAGAGTTCAATGGATGGAAGAATAACATACAAAACTGTAACGCCAGTGTTTGCGAAGTTGCTTTGAACATATTGACGTGTTCAAAGTCTGTTAAATTTTGGTGTTGGCATCCTTGACATCTGTTTAAAGAGCGTCGGTATCCTTGCCATAAGCATTCCTGTGATATGATACCTAATTCTCGGATTGTCAAAATTTATTGGCCAAACTATGGTTGTATTAAGTGAGCAAGAACCGCTTGGCAGAATAAACAAAAGGACAACAACTTCATTGAATGAAAGGGTTCCATACATTTTAGTTTTAATTGCCGTCGACGAGAAAACCTGTGCATGTCAAAATGCTGAATGCTTGCATATCCATCTACAAACAACGAAGCCATTGGGTTCATAGTGGTAAAGCATTTTGGAAATGCTGAGGTCACCAGTGCAAGCTGAAGTTGATGCCATCTCAAAAAATGTAATATTAAAACTGCATCAAGGGAATTAGTATGTTGGCGTGCAAACATTCCTTTCATGTCAAAGTTGTAGTTCTCAATGAAATCTCGTCACGTGTTACAGATCCGTTACTTCCCCACACAGGCTTGTGACTGGCACAAAGTTCCGCTTGGACGGGATTGCGTGTTATCAAAGCCAATGTCCACCGCGGATAGACAAATGACAAAATGCTTAAATGCAGCACCATTATTACTTTTTGTCACTAAAGTAAACTGAATCATATTGTGTTGATATTGACTTGTACCACTCCACTCAGTTTTTCAATTCCCAAGGTAACCATTCGTGATTTGTGCAGTTAATGGGTCGCACTCGACAAATGCACATTGCACATGTGCATAGTTGGAACCCTCTTCTGTTTGCATTTCCGCCTGTAGCCAAAGTCTACTCCATATTGGGCTTTCCATCATGTCACGTCGGCTGTAGCATATTCAGTGAAATCATGAGCAGCTTTATGTCTTCCTGCTACACATATATCAATGTAACGTTGGAACACCTTAGGGATCATTTTATGGTCTGTGTGGTCAAAGTCTAAATATTTGCCGCCCAAACGAATTTATACCGATTTAAGTTCCGAATGTAGTGTGCTTTGGGTCTTGACTGCATGGAAGATGTACTGTCAACTATCAAAAGTCTTCAAGGACAAATTATATGGGTAGCAATTAGGTTTCCTCAGTTCCTGCAGCACGCTGAACAGTTATGTTATCTTGCTGGGTGTTTAACTTGTTGGGGTCAATACAACACTCTGGGCATATCGAGAACGAGTGTTGCAGTGGCTATATTTTAAACAAGATTTACCGTTGCTAGGACTAAAATGAATACAGCTGCAGTCATACCTTAAACGAGCGCTGGTGGGGTCATAGCACAAACAGGCATTGCTGGGGGGGGGGTGAGCACGGCTGTGGATAAGTATGAAACAAGCACTGTTTGGGTCATAGCAGAAACAGGCATTGCTGTTGTCTTGTGTGAAATGAGCACGGCTGTGGTTAAGTCTGGAATGAACACTGTTGGGGTCATAGCAAAAACAGGCATTGCTGTGGTCTTGTTTCAAATGAGCACAGCTGTGTTCAAGTCTGAAACGAGCACTGTTGGGGTCATAGCGGAAACAGACATTGTTGTGGTCTTGTGTGAAATAAGCACGGCTGTGGTCATAATAAGCGCACGCGTCACTACCAGGGTCATACAGAGACAGGCATTGTTGTGGTCTCGTGTAAAACGAGTTGTAGTCATGTTTAAATGAGTTCTGCCGTGGTAGTATTTAGCATAAGCACTGTTTTGGTAATGTATGAAGCGAACATTCCTATATTTCCGAAAAGTGCATTCTCTTGATTATACCCGATACGAGGATTTGGTAAAAATCTAAAATATGCCTTTTGGTCATATTTGCAGTGAGATTTGCCGTTTCCAAATCAAACGAGTAATGCTTTAGATATATGAATATTTTCAAAAATATAAAATTACCATTCCTTCAGCAACATATCAAGTGGGAATTCGAAACTTGACACCCTTGCGACGGCATTTCCAGGCCCTCAAACTCCAACTCTCTTATCCCGATTGCAATGTTTAATGGCAAGCTTCTAATCGGAATTAAGGATGCCCTATGGTATATTGTCTGCAGTAATGCCCTCGCGTTGTTCGGGTGTCACTTTGCAAGAACGCACACTATACTACCCTCAATTCTCTAATAATATTGCATAAAACTGAGCATTGTAATTGGTCTATGTGAAGCCATCACTTGTAAAACGATGAAAAAAAAACACCCCTGCTTTAGTAATATATGAAATGGGCTTTGCATCGGGAATACTGTAAAAGTAGCACTGCTTTGGTTATAGCGACAACTTGTCTTGCGTTCATTATGTGTGAATGCAGGATTGCATTGATATAAATCATCACCCCTTATATACCCCGTATAAAATGACAATAACTTGCGGCAATACTTGAAACGAGTAACGGATTAATGATATTACACTAGAGTACAACAATGGAAATGTCTGGAGCGGAGTGTCGGCCAACGGGATATTGTCGTCGTCATGTCTGTGCATGCATCCGCCGGTCGTGTTCTTTGCCCATGGAACATTTCACAAAACTCAGCTATGGCTAAATTTTTTGAAAGTTGTATTGCAGAAGCACCTCACGTAGCTGAGTTTGACATTCAGCGACCTTGTCCAATTTTCAAGGTCACCAGGGATCATCGTATTTTCATCTTTGCCAAGGCGGTTTTAAGGTCGTTTCGACCTTTATATTTTCATTTATTTATATCTGAAACAGGCACTAGTTTTGGTATAGTGTAACTTTACGTATGTACACGAGGAGAAGACAAATTTTAGCCATTTGGACATTTGTCCATCCTCATCAAACAAGTATAAAGTATGTTAGTACTAATTTGGTAACGTTCCAGAGAATGGTACTTTGTGCTATTCGAAACAAACATATAGGTTTGTTGATATTAGACGCATTGATTGTTTGCAATGTTAACTTCGAAGAAGTTAAATCCCTCCTTAGGAGGGGGTGGTCCATTGAGATGCGACATAAAGGCAATCTAATAAAACCAGTTGCTTGCATAAGAACTGAATATATGATGAGTATAGCTTTTGATCGTGGCTGGGGCTTTCCTGTATATTTGCTCGGCATAACACTCTTCTGTTGGTGGTCTGTTCGTGGTTTGCAGTTGTGAGAAACAAGCTTCCTCGTCTGATAAGCAAAGAGCAGAGAATATTTTAAATTTTGAAATCTTAAAAAAATAATCAGTTATTACAAAAACTGCTCCATGGTGTTTTTATTGGTGGTTGGTCAAAACTGACATTTTACAAGCTGAGTGCATTTTAATTATTTGCCACTGGAGCTTTGCTGGCGCTTTTCATATGTTTGAGAAAAAAAATCAAAATGAAGAGAAGTATGAACTATTTGGGTACTGAAAGAAACTGTTTTACGTCTATGGCACTTTTATAATGATTTAAAGTACTCCACGGGTTGATGGTTTGAGTAGTTTTATCAGACGTCAATAATCCAAAACCTCTTTGTGCCAGGTCGGTGAAACTGTGGAGTTTGACAGATTGTTGCATATGAGACAGCGTAACATTCAAAACTGTGTATATCTGACCGGGCAACATTCAGAATGACAAAAACGGATTTGATGCAAGATTGGTAAGGGAAAAGCCATAAATAGCAGCTTGATATTTTTATGAGCGATCATCAAGTTCGACCGGTAGTTCTGATGCTGTGCCCCTATGCCTGTGCAGCGGAGAGATAAGGCTTGACTGCCCATTCAATTGAGCACATTGTCGGCTGCTGTTTGATGCACGCACCACGCAAAAGATGGGATGGTCCTTGGAAGGCTCAGGATACAATTATGAACAGAAAATAAAGACAGCGTGAAAATAGATTCTGCTTACTTACAATGGAGAATGTGCTTCCATTACCAACAAAGAAACGATAATGGTTAAATCAAATCACATGGGTATTAATGGAGATTGCAATAGCAGCCAATCAATTCCATGTGACTTTGAACAATAAACAATTACAAAGGACCCAGTGGATCATGACCAAGTGGTCAATCAAATGACTGTAGCAATTTGAAACATTAAAGTCAGGATACAGGTCAGCTACATGCTGGCGGCAATGTTGAAGTAATGAATTTGTCCCACTTCTGGAATTTCTTGAAGGACTGCATCGGCCATAAAACAGTTCGGCAGATACTGCTTCTTTAAGCTCAACTACATTCAAAAATCTGATAACATGTTCAATTACAACAGTTGCTGCATAGTTGTTACATGCTGCAAACCTTTATGGCTTGCTGTAAAGATTGTACCTATTTGTGCCTTCTTGTGTTGCTCTGGCAGTTTAGAAACACGCCCTAAGAACGATTTCTTGATCACCGCGTCTCTTTTAATCTTGTACTAGTTGTATTATATATTAGATTGTTTTATCAGGTGGTTAAATACTGTGCGAAGTATTGTATTATGTGTCATGTGGTTGAATATAGATGAATGTTAATTCATTGCTTCGGGTAGTTATACATATGTATATATATATTAATTGTATATATATACACATGATATTCTTTCATTATTGTAAGTGGTGGTTTAACATATTAGATTTTTCTTATTATTGTATCAGGCAATTTAATATATTATATTGCTTTGTTGCCATCCAAAATTACATATACTCATTTCCTTGTTGTTCCAAATGCAAATGAACTTTATAAACGGTAGCTACCCACACGTGGAGATGATTTGCTTTGAATACTAATTAATGCTCAGTCTTCATTTCAGGTATACAAATTATTATCTATGTGACAAAACCCTTGCTGCAAATCATCTGCTTATAGGATGACTGGTTTGCCACCAACCCACCCAAAACTGGTCAGGTGCATCAAACATATACGGTGGCTCACTTTTAGCTAATTTTTAAAACAAAAGAATGAAGGAGACTTACTTTTGAACACATTAGCCCCAAAACACTGGATGCTGCTGATAAGGTCTTTATTGTGGGCAAAATAATGTCATACAAGCTTTAATATCACTATGAATTTAACAGCCGGTTCCCATGGGCATAAGATTGGACCACATTTTTTCCGATTTAGGTATCAATATACATTTGCACATCCAAATATTTGGGATTTTTTTGGCAATGTCACTGGTTCATTCTCTCTCTCTTTCTTTGTCTGTCTGTCTGTCTCTCTCTCTCTCTCTCTCTCTCTCTCTCTCTCTATCTCTCTCTCTCTCTCTCTCTCTCTCTCTCTCAAAGGCCTAGAGCATGGCGGCTTGTCTCCCACTTTTTCTTGTGTTTTGTAGTCAATATCGGCACAGGAAATATTTAGATACAAAGCACATTTTTACAAATGGCGTTACAGCGAGTCTATGGGTACAATGGACCACTTTTTTAAAGCCCAATTCACATTCTAGGGTCGTATGTCAACCAACATGTCCCAAACTGCTAAACTGCTCCTTAATGTAATCAAAGTATTAGTCTGATGTTAATAACTTACAGTATATGACTACCAAATAAGACTTTTCTATTCCATAGGGAGGATTTTTATTTTCATAACTCAAGTAGCATATATATTCGATTTTGTGATATATAGAAGAAAGCTAACTCGCTGAAGGCGACAGTTTCTGTGTATAAAAAAAGGCAGAGGTGGCTATTTCATTACACTTTCTGTGGCCAAAATCAATATGGCCCAATGTTTTGAGTATATTGCTATTTCCTGCTTGTCTTAATATTTTGACCTTTAGTTATGGATGATTGACGACTGTATGGCAGTTATGCAATAATTTCACAGCGTATCCAAATCATTCATATTACGACACTAGTATTGTATGGTCAACTGACACATCAAACACGTATACATTATTCAAACCATTCCCTTGCCATGCGCTGTTGAACTTTATGGGTCATTGCAGTATTGAACTGTATCTACTCAGTAGCCTTAGCGAAATGAAGAAAGTAATGAAATTGCAAGAGCAAACTTGTGGGCATTCAGGGAAAGTCATCTTTAGCACTTCCAACGTCCCTGAAATACTATAAGGGACTTTCGCTTTCTTGTCTTTTTTATATTTATTTGTTTTTGTTTGTTTTGTTTTGTTTTGTTTTGTTTTGCTTTGTTTTTTTTGTTTGTTTGTTTGTTTTTGTCTATTTTTTGTTATTGTGTCTGTTATTTGTTATGGTGAGCTTTTGGATTTTTTTTTTCACAATAAGCTCAGCTGACTTGTTAATTAGTATTCATCTATATGCTATCACACTTGTTCACCAGACCTCACACATATCACGAGTACAGCACCGGTCATGATTTAACACTGGCTTAAGTGTCTGATCCTGATGACATATCTGTGCACTATCTAAGCTATACTTTTCTTGTGCTTTAATTATGTAATGCAACCTCATATATACGTATATCATGCCCAGAATACGTGACATTTAGTAGGTAATCAGGCTATAAATGAAGGTCGCAGTGATATATACATGTACTACTAGTATTCATCTCTCAGCTGTAACTTCACTGTCCTTTGATTTTCTTTGATGAAGCATCGCATACATATGTATTAGGACTTATATATATATATATATATATATATA
Organism: Hermodice carunculata; assembly: GCA_964020975.1. Lineage (NCBI taxonomy): Eukaryota > Metazoa > Annelida > Polychaeta > Eunicida > Amphinomidae > Hermodice > Hermodice carunculata. The sequence goes on from OZ026619.1 coordinate 66,577,178, forward strand.
TATATATATATATATATATATATATATATATATATATATATATAAATGTTCTGTGCTAGATCTTCGTCACTAAGTCATGTCATGTATTTGTGACATAATGATATACATTCACTGCGTGTATTTGCTTTAAGTCTGTTATCATTATATTCTTTGACATTATTTATGACTGACACCTGATATATACATACATATATATATATATATATATATATATATATATATATATATATATATATATATATATATATATATATATATTGTATTTGTGTCTCTTTGCCCAGAACCACTTCCTGGTAGTCATTATCCTATTCCGCAGTCCGAACTCTTTACTCTCCATAAGCTAACTTGTCCCTGTCCAACCTATATACATATGGAAGTACTATTGCCCTTATTGCACACGTTCCTCTGTAAAATTTTGACATAGGCTGTATTAGCCCAAATAAATTAAAGGGTCTTGGGCGGGTAACTACTCAGAGCATGTTTCGGAGCCTATTACCCGTACATGTCTCTCTGAGCAGCGGCTCTTTGTCTAAGCTAAATATTCAGCAAATACAACCCACATAATAACGAATAAATATGAACGTGGCAAATGATGAATTAGCTAAATACGTGAAGTTTTGCTTATAAATTCAGAGCTTTATTATGAAAGAAGAATACCTGTCAAACAAACCCTAATTACTAAATTTGTATAGTATAGATTCAGATAAGAACAATTTGACTTACCCCTAAACCAATATGTACCCTTTCTAGCTGGATAGCTTATCCTAGTTAAACTACCCGCCAGTGTATAACTGAAGTGGAAACAAGCTGGAGCATTATATTCGGTCCGACTGATTGTAAAATAAACAGTTGCAGCTAGACTGCCTGTACAAACCAAGGGAAATCCTAACAAGGACTGCAACAATGAACATCCTGCACCAGAAATGTAAAACAAACTCCATGAGGACACCTACTCCTTATTTTGAAAGTCTACAAACATTTAAGCTCTATTTGACTGCCAACCCTGAGACAATGTCTCAACGAAACGTGTCAGGATTGTGACATTTCAGAAAATACTGCCAATTTTGAGTACTTTTTTAATATTATTAATATATCTCTATATATATATATATCTATATCTATCTATCTATCTATATATATATATATATATATATATATATATATATATATATATATATATATATATATATATATATATATATATATATATATATATATATATATATATATATATATAATACATGTGTCAGTCAAACTAAGCCACAGGTGCAGCATCTGATCTGGGTCATTGATATACAAAACCAAACAAGCTACAAAATTCAGCTATTCTCTCTGCTCAAGTGGGGACTTATGTTGGGATTAAAGTTTTTGGACAGTTGAGCACAATCGTCTTGCTTCGTATATATATATATATATATGTATGTATGTATGTGTGTGTGTGTGTGTGTGTGTGTGTGTGTGTGTGTGTGTGTGTGTGTGTGTGTGTGTGTGTGTGTGTGTGTGTGTGTGTGTGTGTGTGTGTGTGTGTAGTGTTGTGTTCTTTTCTTTCCTGGTTCTGGTTTTTTTAACGTCAGGTGCCTTCAAGCAGTAAGACTCTATGCTTATTGCGTTCTTATACAAAGGCCGCACGAGTCTAAAGGTTGTTTCGTATGATGAACGTCATGTTGGTGCAAACGATTTCTTGCAGTAATGGTGCACTCAGAGTCAAACGGCTGTTGGAGGGTTGATGCACTCAAAGCGAAACAAGTACATATGGTTTCCCACAAAGTATGGAAGTCCAGAGGACAGCAATATACAGCAGTATTCTTGCTCACATAAGATGTGTCCAGGAGACCTTTGCCTAAATAAATATCAGTAACATACTTGCCGGATGATAGGAAACATTTTTGAATTCTGAATATGACTGACACCATGTTTTCAATTGTAATTGTTAAATTGATTTAAAGCTACGCACTGAATTTCTTTATAAATTAAGTGACCACAGAAAACCTGCAAAAAGTCATTCCTCATGGAAGTAAAAAGTGGCCCAGTTTTTGGCATTACTCCTCTTTACGTTTTAAGTTATGACATGGCACATGAGCAACTTGTGGAGGCTTATTCATGCTGTCATATAGAAAAACACAGTGACAATGAATTTCGTGGAGATGCGAAAAATCAAAAAGAATTTTGGATGGATTTTTTAAAAGGCGAGATGATACATTGAACGCCAAGATGGTGCACTGAACGCCAATAAGATACACTGAACGCCAAGATGATATACTGAAAGCAGTTCAGGGGGTCCTCATACTCAACAAGGCTTATAGATTTAAAAGTACAAACGCAAACATGTGAAAACTAAATACTGGTGAAGGGGTATGATCCTGAAATTGAAAACCTGACTACAATGACTGGCGTCAGCTTTGCCAGTGATTCATTAAACACTTTGATTGGTAACGTGCACGCAAAACGGCTGGCGTCTGTACACATGTGGAAACGTTTTACAGGTAAAAACAAATATTCGGGTTTTGCACGGAATTCATGCATAGCGATATACATAAAAACTTATCCAGGATTTTTTATTTGTGTATGTTTTGGATTTATTCCAGGTTAAAACTAATGAATGTACATTTGGGGGCCCCTCAAGTTTGAAGGACCCCATTAAAAAAAATAGAGTAGATATTGAAAATGGTTGGGTGCGTTGTCGGTCACTGGCATATATTTGCACATTTTTTTACAAGCAAATTCTGGAATTTGATTGCTCACATGAAGCGTCATTTTTACATTTTTTGGCATCGGACATCTCACATTCTTGCCACTAATCTAAGTGCTTAACAGCACAAATTTGAAATTTCCATCAGATTTTGAAGCTGTTGCCTCCTAAGACTCAGTTCTGTGTTTCTTTTGCATTACGCGGTGGATTAGAATACATGAACTAAGTCTGTCAGCTGGCCAGAAATCTAGGGATTATGTATTTTTAAATGCATATTTTCTCTTTTAAAGGTTAGCATCTATATATTTCAAGCTACGAGTCTCGCATTGCAACGATCAACCCAAAAAGTTCCCCTGCATTTATCGTTGTAAACTCCGAACGGATTATATTTAATAACTAAGTCAACAATTTTGTTGGCGTGCCCTGGACGCTCAGTGTCTGTGGTGTGCCAAGTGGCCATATATTTTATAGCCACCCTGCAGGTTGCCAAGCACTCTTGTGAACCATCAGCGTTAGGCACCCAAAGATCCCCGTAGAATAGTGCTGATCGTTGACTCGTGGTATAATTGAGTCTCATCAGAGACATTGATTCATAACACCCACTGACAGGTTACAATTCAGTACGAAAAGCGCGACATTTTAAATTACTTGTCGCTGACTATCGGTTTGTGCAGGAAAGAGTTAACCTTCCATTTGGGGTTCTGCCGTTGCTTTTATAGGTGAGCTTTGTTTTTAGAAAGTCTACCTTTATGCAGTACCCTTTGAGCTAAGCCTAGACGTGAAAAGGGGGAAGATAAGTGATAAATTGCAGGTAGTGCAATTATTACTGAGTGCTTTGACCTTCTTAGCCTTTGTTTGTAAATTCTCCTTTAAGCAGACTCCTGGCTAATTGTCTTTCTGCTCACCTCACGCCTAGGTCCAGATTGCTTAGGACATCCTCATCTGGTACCCAGAGCATGTTTCCCAATTTTCATTACTTTGTGCCAAGTCCTTGTCTGGGGGCCACATTTGCCATTGCTTCTGTGCTCTAGCCCTTTGTTTTATTCAAAGCGAGGCACTTCGGGGTTAACATTGTGCACTGGTTTCACGCAAGACTGTCAAGTGGATTCGCACCTTTTTTCCCGAGATCACTTTTTGTAATTTATTTCCTGTATTGCTAAAATGAGCAACCACTTGTGCCGTTTGAGCTTCGGATATGCAAAAGAATGCCCTGTCCGTCGGAAACATGTACAATTATTTCGTTAACGACAGAAATTGGAGTTCCCGTTTGAAAATTTGATCGTCAAAAATAGTTGTCCATCAGGACAATGATTTGATAGACTAAACGTCGATTATTTCAGTAAATAATAGAAGACAAGGGAAAGGCTGTTTCCGTGAACACGTACTATTAATTAAATTACGTGATGCATCATGATGGAATGTTTTTCAAGGTGACATTTACTGTTATCATAATTAATATTTTTGCAATATGTAGAGTGTAGGTTATTATTTCATATTTGTGAATTGTGATCTCGCCCCTACCATTAATTATACTGTTCACTAAAAACGGAGCCATTCCGTCTCTTCCGCTCCTTAAGCTGTTTAATACTAACCCTTCAGTCGCTGATCCTGTTGTAGCATTAAATCAATCTCGCCTTCAAGACCTGTCTACCTTTCTCGGCGGCTAGGTCTCCTTCATGTGTGAAATGCGCCTCGCGCTTCAAGACCTGTTCCCCCGTTCGAGTTATACCTCGCCGTGAACAACACCTCGGCCCCCAAGCCTGCATGTTTGTACCCATACAAGATCAAGATGAATTCAAGAAGACAACGTATGAAGACAAGACAATTACTAGACTCAATAAGAGTGGTTTCAAAGATCATAAGATCATTTAAAAAGCATTTATGAGGCTTACCGTCCCTTTTTCGAGACCAAGTACCCAGCACATGGCATGGTAATGAGGACTAGATGGTTTACTCGCACAAGTGCGCATGTCCAAGAGAGCGAGTTTCCATCCGTGGATTAAAGGTATAACATGTTTATACACCATAGGAATAGGATATTGACTACTAGGAAGTGGTTCTGGGCAAAAAGACACAAAAACAACACCATGTTGAGATGCATATCAAAAGTAGTAGGCAAAATTTTTATAGCTTTGCCAATTTGGGTCTCTCCCACTTTTGGGGTGCGCTGTCCACAGATACCTTTAGATGGCAGTATGCACGCGCCATCTTGAACCTTTTCATGTGAAGCCGTACCACTTTCTAATAAGGAGATGAATCCCTTGTAATCATGCCAAGGTAACATCATAGAGCAGTTTATGGGCATCGGGCAACATTGTCACCATTATAAACTATTACAGGCTACTAATGTTTTCCCTGTCGAAGGTCTTTCAACAAACATTCTGTAAACTTTACAATTCCGTGTTCAAGTTGGATAAGCCACTAAGAAGACAGAGTATAATTCTGATTGCGAAATACACAGCAACTAACAAAATTGTTCTTGCTACAATGATTGAACGGATGGTAAGCTATCGTATTTCCCCAGCAGCGTCCGCATTTTTCAATTGTGTCCCTGAAATTGAAACTGGAGTCGGAGGAGACAGCGTGGTTGATTCACTAAATTTCTTGACCCACTATAATGAGCCATGGTCGGCTGAGTATTCTCCAACCAAACTTCTCACTCCTGCTTTTTGAAAACTGCTCAGAGTCGGAAGGGTCACACTGAGACTGTGCCTTGGGGTGGCCGCCCTGCTAGAGGCGAGGTCTCCCTCAATCTTACCTGTTTTTCGCGTATCATTATGTAATCGGCCGAATACTATTTTAACCAACATGTTTTTTTTTGGGGGGGGGAGGGGGGCTACCTCGGGGTGAGGAGGGTCGCAGCGGGGCTTTGCTTTATGGTGGCTTGCCCTGACGGAGGTTTTTCTGGTCTCTGTCTCTTGTGATGCCCAGGCAAGTGCGCGTGTTTGCACCTTGCGCCTGTCAGTATCCGCGGATGAAGTTTTAATGCAATTTCCATGTACATATAGGCATTATTTTCCCTATCTTCATGGGTTTTAATGAATTATTATTATTATTATTATTATTATTATTATTATTATTATTATTATTATTATTATTATTATTATTATTATTATTATTATTATTATTATTATTATTATTATTATTATTATTATTATGATGATGATGATTATTATTATTATTATTATTATTATTAAAGTCAGTGTGCAAACAGTTTTTTGTTTTCCCTCCAATACTTTTTGTTTCTTTCTTTCTTTCTTTCTCTTTTTCATTTTTTATTTATTTATTTGTTTGTTTATTTCCCTGCCAATTTTGTCGTCAGATCTTCTTGGAAACTGTTGCTACGAAAGGTACCAAACTTGGCATGGTGATTGGCCTGGCAGTGGATTGAAATGTAGTCACCACGTTGAAAATCCTGCAAATTATTACCGTTTAAAATTTTGAATATTGAATATCTTTAAAACTATTAATGGGAAAGGTACCATTCCAATTCAATACACAAGTTTGTGCTATAAGCGTATCTAACAAACCACAACCAAAAGCTGCAGACATTTAATTTATGGTCATTAAGGAGACTTGAAAGGTTTTTAAATGTTGAATATCTTCAAAAGTATTAAGTGTAGAGGTACCGTTCCAACTTTAATTCATAGATTTGTACTATAAGTGCATGAAACGGACCACAAAAAAGTTATAGAATTTTAATTTTTGTTAATTACGGACACTCGAAAAGTTAAAATGTTCAACTTCTTCTAAGCTAAGATGTACCGTGGTAATTATAAGTGTGTAAAGAAATGTTGGGGGTAAGGCTTGACTGACCAAGAGGTTTGCTCGTGCTATTTATTGTCACTGGGTTTCGGGATCATAATTTCGTTTAAGAGATTTCTCAAGGGAGGTGATTAAAAAGCGAAGTTTGATTCTGGTTACTCTAGTAACTTTAGATGTCAATGGGAAAGGTTCCTTTCTGCATTGAATGGTCTCTGACTTTCATCTGCCTGTAGGCAGCTGTGCTGAGACATGTTAATGTAAAGCAGCGATTTTCTTTGAAATATTGGCAATTCATTTGTTTTAATATTTCATATTTCCCTCTTAAAACAATGTATTGATCGTCAATGCTTTTATTATTTCATATTGAAATCGTCAAACAAAGTAGTACTCTAACAATGATTTTATTACCCTCCGCACATAAAGTGCCGGAGGGTATTATCGTCGACGTTACCGCGATATGTCATAAAATATTCACCGTAGCTGTACCAAATTTTTGTCAGAGATACACCTGACCAGGTTCCTATTGAAAACCAGCTTCCCTTATTACTTTTAAACTCTTTATAAAACTTTTAAAGTATTTATTTCAAGGCCGTCTAAGTGGCACACAAGGGGACAACGTTACCATAATACCTCAACAATGATCCATTGCAGCTTTACCAAATTTTTCCAGAGATGCACATTATGATGGACTTAGTTCCTATGGAAAACCACCTTCTTCTTATCATTCTTAATTTTGTTATGGAACTATGGAAGTATTCGTTTGAATGCCGTCTGAGTCGCGCACAAGTGGACAATGTTACCATAATATCTCAAGAATGATTCATGACAGCCTCATCAAACTTTTCGTGCAGTTACACCGTATTATGGTACCTGTACTAAATAGAGGTTACCTACAAATACCTCTATGTATTATAGTAGAAAATATTCACCATTAATAGTCCCAGCTTTGAGTGGCTTTATTGTTCTAAAATACAATTTTCTGTCTGGAGCTTTGTGCTTATTCTTCTCACCCTCGTATGAGTCTTTTGTTGTTCTTTCATTTCATAGACAACCATATGGACATTGTATGTAAAGTGATCTACCGCGAAGTCTCAATTAAAAAAGAAAAGAAAAGAAAAGAAAAGAAAAGAAAAATTGCAGAATTGAGGAAAAAATTGTGGGCGCCGAGGACTATCAGTTCTCTGAGAGCTATTTTTATTTCATGTTTCACTCTTAAAAAAGTATTACTCCTACAATGGTTTTATTATTTCCTATTGCACTCTTTAAACAAAGTATTATTCCTACAATGGTTTTACTATTTTATATCGCACTCTCCAAACAAGGTATTACTCCTACAATGATTTTGTTTTTCATATTGCAATCTTAAATCAAAGTATTACTCCAGCAATGGGCCATTGTTTTTATTTTAAGTATGCATAATTATATCAGGCTGGTTCATGTTCAACAATATGTTCAGAAATATATCCGCTCAGTACCACCAGTGCCATGTGTCACAAACGATGGATCGAAGACAAATTTTGATACCAGTGGTCTTTGTGGTTTTATCAGCGGTGGCTTAATAGATTGGAACCATATTGTTTCTATGGTTACAAAGATACTGCCTTTCATACTTTTTGTCACCTGTACGCAAAATTTGCCGTGTATCCTGAATGTTAAATTATACTGAAACCAGGAAATCTATAATTTCTTGGGGCCGAGGGAGCATAGTGGTATATAGAAGAGACTTGTGCTTCATTCACATTAGCTTTGTCTAAAAATGGCCCCATTGTGTATGTACGATAGTGATTGCACCGAACTTTCCGTGCATCAAAATATAGCTCTTAGTACTTCAAGCAGAAGTTAAACAAGAATATGTTCAATGTAGATTTCCATCCATACTGCTGCATTTAAGACCCGAGGTTGGTTCATTGACGAAGTGGACTAGATTGTGTCTATCAATAGCTACCAAAGTGCCAGCAGCAAATGTAAATTTACTTTAGCAATTCCATTCATCAGATATTGATGCGTTAAGTAAGACACTAGCACCATCTGAAAATTAGCCACTAATTGAGACCATGTTGACGATAATGGTAGCTTTTGATAACAAACTGTGCCTTGGGCTCGAGCCTAATTACAGGCTCTGGCAGATAACTTAATTGTTCGAAACACATCAATGTCGCATGTATGCTTAGCAATTGTTGATGATTCATATGGTATGAAATCACAAAAAAATGCTAAAGTTTCTGTCTGAGCAGTCTGAAGAACTTCATGTATGATAAATGTTTATTTTACATCGGTTTACAAACACTGAAACATTAGCCAACCTATTATACCCTCCAACCCCGTGGATAGGAATACTCAACACAGGTAATAATTTAAGTGGCATATGAATGACATGGGAATGCTATTTTTATATTCTCATAGGGTCTCACAAAACCCTTGCAATCTGATTTATACCCTTATTATTTGCTCAGTGTATGTCTGTCAATCTACGTGCATTGGTTATAGTTGTGAGCATAGTCTTGTTCGGTAGTTCATTAAAAGAAGAAAATATAACAACGTCGATACAGAAATGATACGTTGAATTTAATACATGTACGGTCAAAAAATGATACAGCGTATATCCCGGAAGACGATGTGTAGGGATAAAAATCCAGACTATACCAGACACGGCATTTCATACTATTATTGAACGGGAAGCCTTTCGTTGTATACATTTCACGCCATTGTCCGATCAGGCACATTTTGGTGTAGTAGGCATGGAATCTCAGACCAACAGCGAGGTTCCTTCCAGGAGCGCCTGATTGATCATTTCCCATCTCAGTCACTTGATCCTTGCTGTGGGTTGCACCACCAAATGCTCATGAGACAAGGGGGCGCACATTGCACAAGCTGAAATGGCCTTGATCAGTGACATTACGTGAAGTGGCAAGCATATACAAACTTAAAGTTTGATGTATAAACTACAACAAAGTGATAGTCAATAACTGCATGAGATGAAGTCAACGCAATGTACAAATATGCTTAGCTGAGTAATCATTAACTACTTGACTTTTTGCCGAGCTTGAGAACATGAAATAGGTCATCGGCTTCAATGGCATTGTTGCTTTTGAATTTCTTCTGATGGTTTTTATGAAGATGAAGTCAAAAAAGATATTTGTAGAATATTTCAACCTTACGTGTGTTTATTAGTTTATCAAAGTTATCTGGAACCAAACATAAATTATCATTTCTTAACTGTAATATTTCTTCACGGAATAGAGACTGGTATAGAGACTTGAAATCAAAGGCAAATTAGCTCATCAAATATAAAACGTGGGCTCATTTTATGAAAATAGTTATGGAATCATTCACGCATACGGCAATGTTCAGATCTGCATGTTACTTTATTTCCAAATACGGCTCTGTAAATCTAGCGTCAAGAAAACAAAATATTACTCCACACGAAGTAATCTTTGCACTAAAAACACTAAAAATTATTGCGACTTTAAATTAATGATGGGACATACGCCAAGAGCAGTTTGGTTACCTGGAACGTTCGAAAGTTCACATATTAAAAAGTTTAGTAGAAACCTTTTAAAAGTATATATTTTTATTATCGAAAGATTTTAAATCTGAATAAATTCAACTTTGTACGTTAAACGTTAAATAAACAAAGATGTGTAACGTGTTTGTGAACTGTCACAAGCCATGGCTCCTGTGTTTAGCAAGACCAGTTTAAAGCAGCGCGACACACGATATATGCTCAGCGTAGATATTACAGAGAAGATGCACACAAGGTTATCTGAACGGCCTTATGGACAGATTACCTTTACAGTATCGGCTGTACGCCATTGAATTGATAGCTATGATAACAGGTCTGCCTTAATATCCACTTTAAATATGTCTGCTTGTGAAAGCATGTGATACGGAAATGTTATATACAGTTTGAATGACAATCTTGATGACGCTCGTGGCTGTAGATTATATCCATACCACCAGAATATGAGGGGAAGTAGGCTTGGTGTGTGTAAGGCCAACATGCAGGTTAAGAGTGTTGGGCCAATGGTATTGAATGACTCTGTGAAATGGCTTCACCATCCCTTCATTGACAGCCTCTGGACCCCGCCTGGGGCCAGCCAATACAGACATAGTTCTCAGACACTTGAAAACCAAACGGTTCAATCGAATAACACCCACCGAAATCCAATTATGTCGAAATTTCTGTCAAATAAAACAAGCCATTTATAGAGTCTGTTTATTGCGTTTCATGGCATAAAATCCATCAATGGATTATTGACAAAGTCTTTTAGAGATGACGAAATGTACGCAGAGTTGAAGCCAACATCAAGGCGATCAATGCCATATTTGGTTGGCCAGAAAAGCTTGAAGACGTCCCCTTTAGGTCTGTAATGGTTCACAAATGTGATTTGGTGGCACGACGTAAAGAGTAAATGAGTATCAGGGAGTGAACGATGCCCGGGTCTTTAACCCACATTGGCGACTCTACTCAGTAAATACTTAACAAAGGAGACATTTGGTAATGTTACCTATTTGTATTGGAAAATTACCGTCTTCAATTTTGAACAGGACTAAGTAATAAAAACGCTACATGGGGGCTCTACCTAATCACATTCGGACTTCATGCGTACAACATCTTGCATACACAAGAGATTGGGAAGTCACTATACTTTCATATGGTGTGGAACTGCAATGAATTTATGTGCAGAGTAGAGCCACTGCAGTACTCGATTATACCTTTTTGAAAAATGACAGCTCAACTAAACCAAGGCTCCTCCAGGTCGATAGAAGAAGTAAAACATTGGTACAATGCTGCTGGTTGTAGAGAGCTGAAAGGTATTGCCCAATGCTCGTAACTTATGGGAAAAATAGAGACCCTTTTCATAGTTGTAAGAGTTTTCTTCATGGTGAGGTCCCTTTTTAATATTGGCTATTCCGGCAGCACAAATAAGGAAATACACATGTCCAGGAGCAGGCTATAAATCAATGGCTCTAACACCGAATGCTACCCTTTGAGGTATCAACTGGCGCTTATCTATCAAATTGAACAAAGAATTAAAACTTTATTCCTTTGCAGAGAAAGCGATATTTGATTACGTTAAGGTGCAATATCTTGAACAGATATCAAAGCAAGCAACTTCCAACTGATCTCTCTTCGTTCGGTGCTCCTCATTTGATGTGTCACGAAACTGCGTTTAAAGAGGAAGTATATGTCATAATGATATATAGTTTAGTTCCTTAATTGACATTGATATAGCTTGTATCCTTCCTTATTGACCTAATGTACAAAACGCATGTGTGATGTTGAACAGATGCCTATAAACCTCTTACCATGCTTGAAAATTCTTCAAAGAGATGGTGTAGAACTGATCACTCCCTTAAAACGACACAACTGCTGAGTATGTTTGTGCTGTGAAAAAGAGCAGCCACATGCATACACATATCAAAGCACTTTTAAAGTTATCTTTATAACACAAACTGGACCAGGTGGAACCAATTTCAAAAGTAATCATTTATAACCGTTGTTTTCCTGGCATGAAATGATTTCATCCTGGTAATAGCACATTTAGGTATTTCTTATTTACTTAATGTTTATGTGATAATGGAGAGAAACGTATGCTATGCTTGTGATATGTCAAACATTGCATATACGCTTCTCGCCGAAAAAAATGCCGACAATATACAATATCCAAAAATGATAATGTTTTTATGACACAAAGTCCGTCATATTTGTGCTGCGGTTTAGAACCATAATATAGCGGGGGGTTGGGGGGTTGGAAGGGGGGTGTAAACAATGATGTTTTGATCACGAGGCAATAGACTGGTTTAATGTTTAATACATTGTATTTGTTTCAAACGTATTCTTAAATGGCCAATAAAACGCTGCAACCTCTTATCTTGGATAAATATTTTGAACATTGTACATCAAAAATATGTTCTGAAGGTTACACTGTAGTCGCAGGAAGTACACAATTTTTACGACATCCGAATAACTTCATGTTTACATTAACAGATGACAATGTATTTATAAATGTAAGAGTGACTTAAGATGCCCCTATAACTGATCGTTGACTAACATTCCTTATTTTTGAAAAGTTTTATACAGGAAGTATGCTGTTGGAATAAAAATAAACACAAATACCACGAAAAGTAGAACCTTGCATCAAAGTGTGTTTCGTTACCTCTTCCAATTCCCTATTGTCTGCAAAGCAGCCTGGATTCGTGCAGTTGTGCACAGATATTTTGAAAGCACAGAACTACCTAGAACAAATAAACATTTCGTAATAAATGTTTTGTTGCCACGAAAAATGCAATGCAAAATCCTTTTGTAACTAATGCAGCTACACTCACCAGATACACTACATGACACGGTACGGTACAGTATGTCACTGTATGATATATTTCATATTTGTCTATATGGTGCATAGCAGGAATTGAAACTTGTGATTATGTAAAAGACGAATGTATATATGTAATTATATAAGAAATGAAATTTGTTATGATGTAAAAGACCAATGTGTATATGTAAATATATAATCTTTAGGCAGGCTTTCTAGAAAATAGGATACCTTGTAAACCACAATCACAAAAGATAGGTTGAAATTATGTCTTCCACTCACAGTAGACCGACTAGGCATTGGAAATTCTTACTTGTGTCAAATACAAATGTAATTATGTAGCAACTTGTTTCGAGAGAAAATGACTTTTACCAGGAAAACGTACGAGTGGCCAGCTGCTGATATCTTGAACTCGTACGAACTAACAACAATATGGCGATTTTGGTTGCATTCAGACAATGTACACTCGTTAGTACATGGAAATTTCTTAAACGTTGTGTCTATTTGTTTTTCACAAAAACAGAAAAAGAAAAGTAAAAAAAACCACGCTGGCTTTACTGACTTTGGCAACATTACACAATTAGCGACAGGCATTTCCATATCAACCAACCCTGTTATTATAGGGAATTTCAAAGGTGCCTTTCAATTTGCCTTAAAGACAAAGCCAAGAAATAATGTGATACTGTCACAAGGCTATTCCAAGGACTTAAATAAAAGACTCTCTGGACGTGTTATTACGTGACTTGCTCTCATTGTCCCGTCCTGATACTGCATCATGCCATGGTATCTTTGCGATATTTTTCGTCACAAAGAAAGCTGATTAGCTACTTTAATAAATCATGTCTGTGTGCTAATAGACATGCTTCTTTCTTTTTCTTCAGGCGGTACATCTTGTCTGCAGCTTTTCTCGGAGACGGCTAGAGCTAGAAACGCAAGCAGTTGATAGATCTAAGATTGAAATTTGTACTCTGATTTGGATTAATTTAATATTTTCAAAATTGTGCAAATTACAGGCAATTCAATCGAAAAAATTCAACTCTTCCATATTTGAAAAATTATTGTCGATAGAGGTGCCATTCCTAGTTCACTATGTGGGTTTGTGTCATGGGCAACTCCTATGGCATGCAAAGAAATGTTGAGGAATTTCAGTTTATGCTAACGTCACTGAGCACCTAGCAGGCTCTCCACAAAATATATCCCACAAGTCCCCCACCACTACATGTACACGCTGATTACTGCCATCTACTTGATGCTGTAATACAGCCATTTTGCGTGCATAATAAATTAGTTTGCACAGTCAGAACCTGGCGCTCAAGCAACTCACTGTCCACAGTACAATTGACTGTCTGCTTGGAAACGCTTAGGTCTTGCAGCAAATGAGTAAAAACGCCAAACAACAACTGTGGAAAAACTCAACAAAATATAAAGAATTTCTTACTCAATGTTAAACATATCGCTTAGGCCCAAATAACAGTTGGCCCATCACAATGATGCAGGCTGAATAAGAAGGATTGTGCCTATATAAATATATATATATACATATATATTAGCATGCCTGTCAATAATCCTAATATACAAGGCATTTTTTAATATGAAGATGTTAAAAACTTTTTTACAGGCAGAATTAATGAGACCCTCATACAGTATCTGTGTACTGACCACTACACATGCATAGGTGTCAATTGGTTTCGGACACCTGTGGGGGTTAATCACTAAAGTAGTTTGTGAAGCCTTTAAACTAAGAACATATTGGCAGCATGTGCTCATGATGCCACAGCAAATGGCTCTGTGGGATATAACCATTCACACAAGAGTGGTTTTTAAAGGGCAAAACGCCATTGTTTCAGTTATGGCAGACACTTCACTGATTAAGCAAGCTTTACTGCCCTTAACTAGTCTTAACCTATTATTATAAGTTCAACATTTTATAAAAAGTTTCATTAATAGTTTGGACGCCATTTTCATTCCATACTTTAACTTGTTCAGCTCAGATATTCATGCTATTTTACCATGTAAACCTTGTTCTGAATCAAGTGCCTATGTTAAAACTATACAATCAAGTAGTCTTACCCCAGCAAAGGGGCTTCCTGTAGGCATTGGAGGTGATAAAATCACTGGGCACAGTGGTCCACCTGTGGGGAAAGTCCTTAATTGAGTGCGTGGATCAGGGGCATTCTGTTGTTTGCTTAAGCCTGCAGTGTCATACTTTTGATCCATATTTTTCCCGTTGTAACCTGCGGGATGAGACCTGTTCTTTATAGGTAACGTAGTATCTGAGCAGTTCTTGCGTTTATGTTTCTTCTTTCTTTTTCATGTAAAAAAGGAGCAAAGACCGTTATGTTTTACCATGGAGCTATCTCTATAATATTTTTCCGCTTGGGTCATAATATTATGTGTACATTGTATATGAATGTACAAATGATGTTTATTTTTACACGTACATACTCATCCATAATTAGAGGGGCCGTCCTTCTCTTGAGTTGTTATCTCCTTACAGTGGGCACTTTTTACCAGTCCCAAGAGTGTTCTCAGCGAGGTTTCACTGTATAAGTACACCTTGGCATAGTGGGTATATCTGAGTCTTAACTTTTGATGATATTCAAGTTTCAAAATGTGAAATACTGACCGTCTTTGGAGTGTGCCTCTCCCTACAGTTGGCACTTTTGACCAGTCTCATGAGTGACCTTGATTGAGAGGTGTCTCCCTACAGTTGGCACCTTTGATAAGTCCCAAGGGTGTCCTTTAAAGAGAGGTTTCACTGTATAGGTACGCCTTGGAATTGTGTATTTATCTCAGTATAACGTTTGATGATATTCAAGTTTTAAAATGTGAAATGCCTCTAATTGACAAGATTTCAACTGCTACAAGTTTACATCCTCCATTCGATGCACCATTATGTATATACATACCAGCAACAGCTGGAATAGGATGTATTCATATCTAAATGCGGTCTTACTCTAACACCTATTGAGCAAAAGAGGGAGCCACCTGCAGCAGGGCAGATCCATGTATTTAGCATGGTCAAAAGTACTTTCTCAACAAAATGAACAACACAAACATACAATAATCTTAAGAAAATGTATTAACATATATTTGAAACATAAATGATGCCTAAAATAATTAGAAATGGGCTCTCTTTTGGTTGAAAAGGTGTTATTTATGCATGTTTATATAGTATATAATACAAATCTGCCCTGATCATGGTGGAAGCATCAGTCTGTTGCCCTGGCAAAACAGGACGTGAGCAGGATCGCAGTTAAATATGAATGTCTCCTATTATATTTATGTCTGTGATAGGTGTGAAGATATTCAAGATTACAAGTTTGAAATACATCCCAAAATATTCAATGAAGTCAATGTATGATTAACAGTGATATCTTACGTTCTGGGCAGGCATACTGATTTGCTTATATGTTTACCACTATTGTTATTATTATTATTATTATTATTATTATTATCATTATTATTATTATTATTATTATTATTATTATTATTGTTGTTGTTGTTGTTGTTGTTGTTGTTATTATTATTATTATTATTATTATTATTATTATTATTATTATTATTATTATTATTATTATTATTACAGGTAGAGATGTCAGTCCAACTTCGACGCTAAAGTGATTCCAATGAAATGGGCGTGAAAAATGTAAAATTGTTTTCATGCTATCAGTATCAGGCATACTTCTGCTCTTTGAATATTGAATATCTTCAAACATACTGTAAATAGAGGTGTCAATATCGACATCAATTGATTAGTTTGTGGTATAGGTGCGTCTAATGAAATGAAAATGAAAGTTTTAAAATTCAAAATTGTGCTGATTAGGCACACTTAATAGATTTTTAATGTTTACCATTTTAAACTTATTAATGATTAAGGGACAACTTCAATCCAAAGATTATGGTCAAGATGCATGTGATCATTAGTGAACAAAGTTTTATGATATTTTAAATTGTATTTATTTTCAAGGCACACACACAGATTTGCTATAGAGCAGATCTTATTTATTTCCAGTCTAAGAGAAGTTCCTGAACCAGATATTATGTTTTCATGCTTACTTTGGATCATGATCCACGGGAATAATCACGCGGAATTTCACTGCATGTGGTACTAATGCTCCAAACGTACAGCTTTTGTCCGAATGGAAACATTTAGTTTCCAATTGCCACGAGATAAACAGACGTCTGATTCAATAGTGGGCTATTTATTATCCCAAGCTATGTACCGAAACATTTTGCAATATGGATACTATCTTGTCTGTAATGCAGGGTGCATTACTGATGTGAAATACATCACATACACGTTACAGATGAATCAAATGTAAATTTACGAGACAGGCAGAGAGAGAGAGAGAGAGAGAGAGAGAGAGAGAGAGAGAGAGAGAGAGAGAGAGAGAGAGAGAGAGAGAGAGAGAGAGAGAGAGAGAGAGAGAGAGAGAGAGAGAGAGAGAGAGAGAGAGAGAGAGAGAGAGAGAGAGAGAGAGAGAGAGGTAAATGTACACCAATTTTTCACAACCCCATTCGTCTGCAGGTTGTTCATAAACAGAGATAACTTTGACAAAATCTCTGTCTAATAACTCTACTTGTTTAGTTTACTCCTTGATATTGGATGTGACTTCAGACTGTACGTCCAGCATCAGAAATCCTTTCCGAGTGCAAAACCACGAATCATAGCGCATGCGACACAATTTCCATTTAATAATGGCATGGTATAATGACTGATATACCACATTTTTACCAAACGTGATGCCCTTGGCACTTGGGTGGAACAAAGCTATCTGACTGAAAATACAACGGCCAAAAATATTCAAGACTAGAATGTACATTTTATCTACACACAAAGAGATGATTAAATTGAATGAAACCATATGTCTAAAACTTCAGACATCCATAATTATGTTTATGATCACAAATGTAGATACCTCTGCGTTGTCATTTATCATTGTTGACCGGCTCACCATTAGAAATTACGTTAAACAATTGAATATAAACACAACAATGTCACTATTTCAAATTATCAAACAAACATCTGTGTCTCTATTTGGTACATCAGCTGGGACAAAGTCGGGTCATCCACAAAGTCAGATATACCCTTTTGGGTCGATTCTTTGGTACATGGACGTATCATTTAACGAAATTCAGCTCGTATTTCCGGCAGGTGGTGCGCAACCGGGTGCATAAGGGAGTGACCAAATGATAATGGGAAAACAAACCTGTGATATTTCAGCCCGTGCAGTTAAATTTATCGCTGCGTGGGTGACTTTGAACTATATCAGCTGAAAATCACGTTCTGTCCTCGCGGGGAACCAATGTGTTGATCAAATGAATATTTGTCAGATGTCTTGTATGTGGGCCTCTGATATAAACGGTTACACCAGAAAAACCTCATGAATGTCATTGGATAATTCCAAACTTTAACTGTCAACGGAACTGTGGTGACGTTACCATCATCTTGCTTTGGCTCTATGATAAGTGTCACGTCCCCCGTTGTCCCTTTGACAGTAAATGTATGGGTATATTCAGTGATATACACTCATTTTCCCTGGTATAAACTGTACGTATATTAAAATAATCATACATCGTTTTGGTCAGAATTAGAGCAGAGACTGGCACCAATGTAAGAGTTACTGTATAATGGTAATTGTGAAAAGTAATAGTATTCGTTAGAATGATAGAGGGTATTCGGGAGAATGATGGAGAGTATTCATTAAAATGATCAAGATTTGTTGTTGTTGAACTGTCAGTCGACTACATTTTCGCCTAATGGTCCGTAGGCAGCATCGAAATTCCAGTACATTGGCGTCTCCATTGTCGTAATGTAAATAGAGTCAGAGACATCATAG
The DNA here is from genome assembly GCA_964020975.1 of Hermodice carunculata. Lineage (NCBI taxonomy): Eukaryota > Metazoa > Annelida > Polychaeta > Eunicida > Amphinomidae > Hermodice > Hermodice carunculata. The sequence continues at coordinate 66,595,792 of OZ026619.1, forward strand.
ATCAGTGACGTCTATCTTTTTGTTCCAAAGTGTAAATAGAGATGATATCCTTATTTGGATAAGCCTTACAAGCCCGGGGAATAAATATAGCCTCTTGCACTCTCGCTATATGTACAGTGAGTGCCAGAAAAAGCCAAAGACCCATCATCATCCATCATAATTATTTGGCTGCAGTAGCTTTCACAAATGAATTCCTCTCTGTACATCGCCTGCCTTTATTGCGTTTGCCTTGTATCATCTTAATAGTCGCTTCGTGAATATCGACTGAGGACACTGTTGACATTGGTGCGGAGGAAGATGACAATCTCTAATGAGTAACCTCACATTCATTAGCGACGTCAACCAAAGCCAACCAGGTTATTCATTTTGACAACAGTATTCGGAATCTTTCATCCCAAGGTGCAAGTTAGGAAATGATCCCCATTGCTTCAGTAATTTGGCACTGTAGACTAAGCCAAATCAAGCCTGTCTCTGCATCCTCGTTGACAATGACCGATGTTGACATTCCTACACATCAATTTGTTAAGCTGAAGTGTTCCAGTACTGTGGGTTTTTGGCAAGGAAATTTATCAAACTGCAAATTCATGGCCCCCGGTGTGACTAACAAGAGTGCATAAGGCCACGTGCATTTATAGTGGACAGTTTGTTGTGCCATGTGTACAATCATTGACGCACAAAGTCACGTTCATTTATAGTGGCCAGTTTGTTGCACCACGTGTCCAATCATTGACGCACTAAACGAGCGTTCATTTATAGTGGACAGTTTGCGCCTCCTGTACAATCATTGACGCACTAAAGTCATGTGCACGAAATATATTTTAGCAATTGAAATGTACCTGCATAGGCAAGGCTAGGCTAACCTTTACAAGAATACGTTGAAGTTCACATAAAATAAGGATTCAAACTGGACGATGAACAAGGATACCGCGGAAGCTAAGACTATGCAAATGTGGCAGCAATATACAAACAGAGCACGTTCTCCAATGCCCAATTATTAAAAATTTACACTTGTCTTACAATTTCATTTTAAATGCGTGTCCATTGGAAACTATATTTGAATATTAAAAAGATTTTCAAAATATAGCAATTTTATAAGGTTTTGCAATGTTTTTGATAAAAACTCTGATTCTTAAATTCAAGTGATTCATTTACAAATGGATTTCTGTACTGATACTTGCAATCAGAAGTGCATGGACAATTATTGGGCGGTACCATTGTATGCATTACATTTTTTATTTTCTTGTATTTTATTTCCACCTGTGGTATACTTTAAAGTTTCTGTCAATAAACGATACTACTATATTTATAGAGGACAGTTGGTTGCACCAGGTGCACAATCAATGACGCACGTGGTGTGAGCAATTTCCATATTTTTGGTACCTGCTGGCTATGCATGGCAAAGAGTTCTGTCGATGAAAATCCACACCAGTTTGAGGTTTCGATGCCCCACTTAGAGACCGGTGAATATTAGATCATTCCCCAGACCATGCAGACATACATGTCTGAAGTATAGAAGTAGTCGGCCATAGGTGTAAGGCACACACATCAAAATAGAATTGAATATAAATGTTTAATGGTATTCCACAATAGTAGCGTTTAAATGCAGATCAATGGACATGAAATGGCGTTATGTGCTGGCTTCAACAGCGTGCTGATTTATCGACAAAGCGTAACTCCACGTGGTGAAATAGCACCAGCAAACGTGTTAAAATGCCTCTTGGGATCTCTTCTAGAATTGTACACAAGGAATTTAAACTCAGTGACAGCCAAGTGCGTGCATTTGCGTCACTAAGAAGATGAACCGAATCGCTCGACTACATCATTTGATTTTGGCAACAAAACTGCCGGAAGCACAGAGAAAATTAAAGTTGACAGCTGAATGATTTTACTGAGTGGATGGTGTGCTATGAAGGACAGTGTCCAAATGTGAACAGCAAATTGTACTTTGAGTACAAATGCGTCCTACTTTGCGAACACCTTATACCATGTTGTACAGATGTTACCAGAGGATAAGACCTACGGATTTGCCCTATATGGACAACCGTTTCAGCAGGGGTTGTCAGGAATTGGTATGGTACAAAAAAAAGCTTGTTCAACTTTTCTATAACCTGTATTGTCCATGCCCCTGGGTTGTCACTCCGGAAGACATCTGCGTGCCTCCCAAGTATGCCCATAAATAGATTCTAATGTCCATTTTATTGACGCCAAAATAAAAAAAATACACTGAATGATTGGTAATGTTGGTCAATTTATACACAATATAAGGACACATCTGTGTGCACGTGCCCAAAGAAATCTGAATATGTCTGTGACATGACACTCCCTAATTGATCAAAATGATTGCTGTATGCAATGGGGTACCATGGCGTACTTTCTACGAGCTATGCACAATATTATTCAATGAACTGCATAAAAACTGATGCAGGTAGCGGTCCGGAGAACCATAGTGTTTGCATTTAAAATGTTGTACAGATGAACAGTTCCCTGTGAATTTTGAGCTTCTGAAATCAGCCCGATTTTTAGAAGCAGCCATCTAAGTAGTACTATCTTTTGTTCTTTTATACCCTTAACCTCTTATTGCAAAAATAATTTCATCCAACATTAATTCATGAAATCGATTTATTTTCAACGCTAAGGTTCCATAAAGGCTTGAAAAACACAGCTGTCAGAGTTCCTGATAGATAGTAAGTTTAAGATCTTTCATGCCCCACCGCTAACATCACATAAAGCTGCTGCCTCAGTGATAAGATTTGCCCCAAGGAGCATCATGGGAACAGAGTCTTCGGTGTCGTAACTTTTATCTCTTTCTTGCAAGTTCAGTTCATTTTGAACGCTGTGATAGGTGATAAAATATTTGATTGGGAGTCTGTGCGACATGATATCCTCTCTTGGCGTGTCCCGCATTCGTCTGTGAAATTCACCAACATGTTCCTTGTATCCTCGTGATAATTCGTGAGAAGAATCGTCAATACTGATCCCGCGACACACCGCATGCTCATGTAGCTTTGTAGTGCTGGAGATTTCACGACTTGGTCGAAAATATAGATGCAAGGATGTCGAAACTTTCCTCTTTCCCTGTTGACCATTGATATGAAATGGGCTATCTTTAGTTAATTTCGGGAATCAGCGTATGAACAAGAAGTACTTTATAAAGTATATTACGACATGAAGATTTTTGGTGTGAAAAGCAAAACACGTATACGCCTATGCTCTATTTTCCTTGCCAATGTAAGTGCAAGTACATTTATAGTAGTCAACTTGCGTACTGGTCACAGAAATACGTGTAATTCTGACTAGACCGAATTTCAAAGACTATCTGTAGATGCGTTACTCTGTCGTACAATTAATAATTGTTAAAATGAAATGAAAATATATCAAGAAAGCATGATGAGTAGCAGATTTATTAATACGCCATAAAGGGCAGGCAGGTAAAATGGCTTAAGTCACATCGAAAGCGCCTAGCATTTGGATTGATTTATGTCTGACAAGAGGGACATTTGCTCCCACTGTGAGACGACTGGCCCGAGGATTTAGTCCGTCTGCAATAGTTTAGTTGCCCTTATCCGTCCCTTTGTCTGGGGGCTAGGCAAAACAAAGTTTGTGATTATTTTTGTTAGGTTAACAAGTTTGCCATGCAATTTGGCCACTGCCTCCTGATATACATCCTTACAAAAACGAATTTGATTTTTATGAAAAGGGAGCTTGTGAGATTAAAGGAAGGTCCATCCGTCGTGGACAGTCAGTTTCCTTAATGTTGGAGGTTGTAGCACAAATCAGGTGTTCGTGCTGTTACGCATGTAATTATTCAGCGTCAAGTGCATACCATTAACATCGACCAAAGCGTACCTACTACTGAGTGCTATTCATGAACTCTGAACCTAACCTCTTCATTGATTTTCGTATTTTCTCATTTTCAGGGCCTGATTTCTGGGGTCTAGTCAACCCAGAGTGGTACCTTTGTAGCAAGGGCAAAAAACAGTCTCCTATCAACATAGACCCACGTAGTCTCTTGTATGACACGCATCTCAAACACATCCATATCGACAAACACAGGGTAAGTCTCATGTACTCTTGAAATTTACACAAAATGCACCTGGATACAGAATTCCGTACTAGCCTGCAAATGTAAATATACACAAAAAGGAACTATGAAATATGTTGAACATTATTTTAGAATGATGATCAGGGATTTTCAAAGTATTTCAGACAAAGCTACGAACAGAATGTTTATATGAATAATGTAGATAACGAGGGGGTGGGTTGACAACAGGTCGTATTCTAGAAGTCGTCTTAAAGGGTTGGTCCACAGCTCATGACCACAAAAGACATTTTACTTGACAAATGAGAAATATAAGCTGTTGATATACTTCCTGTTATTTTTGTTTTCTAACCTTACGTCTACATTTTATGAGCACAGAATCTGAAATGGATCACGTGCAAACGATATGACAATATACAATGGTTCTGTGCTTTTGCTACCATTCAAATTTAGACAATTAGTTTTTTTAAAAGCAACGTTAACTTGATCCTGATTTATGTATTTAAAATATATTCAGTCTTTAAGGTCATTATTTTCAACGGATTGAATCATTTTTGGTTTCACGTAACGGACAACTCCTATCCAGGGACAACATTTACTAACTTACATATTAGCTGACCCCTCAAAAGTCAACGTCGAAATCATTTGGCTTCATAACGGTATTAATAACTTGCACATTTCCTCATCTCGCCAAAGTCAACGACGAAATCATTTGGCCACATGAAGGTATGACCTTGTGCGCACAGACTCAGATTTTGTCGAAATATGCATTAACTGTGGTACATCGTAATGTAAGGGCCACATAAATAAACGGAGCCGTTATGCCAGACGTCCTGTTCCGTAAGTGCGAATTCTCCTGAGAATCAATGTGCAATCACAAATCCCAGGCAAAATAACGTGTGTCGTCTGCTTCGTGGTTTTTTTTTTTTGTTTTTTTGTTTTTTTTGTTTTTTTTTTGTTTTTTTTTGTTTTTAATTCTGAATTAAACAGGCAATCTTTGACTAGAAGTTGTGAGAAAAGCCTAGTGGGATACTGCATGTTGCCAGACAAAAGCTTTATCTTAATTAACAGAAGGGTTCAGCATGTCACAAACCTGTTCGGGCCTCGAGACCTCAGTCTTACCTGTTCGCCTAGACTTCAAAGATTTGAGAACAGAGGTCTGGTGGTAAAGATCTGTAGGCCTCTTAAATGACTAAAGAAATGTATCAAAGTACATATATTGATATGGAATTTGCATAGTACTGTTCAGGATACCTTTGTTTTAAATACTCTTACACTGATCAAAAACGATAAAATATTTTAACTTGAAGAAAACGTATAGAATACTATATATTATAAGAATCGTCCGCAAGAGGATGCCAATGGTTGGCACAGAATATTATATTGTTGTGAAGTAAACTATGATCAATAAAGTAAACGTCATCGTTTTTCCTATAGCATTCTCTATTATTTTAAGTTTTCGTAAGTGCGTTTTGATAAGGGATATGATGGTACCCACATTTAAAACCAGACCATCTAGAGCACATGCGTCCACAAGACATAGGCCTATCTCGTGCTGAATTCAAGAAGCTACCTAAGCGTCTGAGTTGAGTTTGCTTTGTCAAAGCTTGCCGCTGTTAAAATACAAGATAAAAAATATAGACAAACGGTTGAATCATTGCTTTAATGAGTTAATTTCTGCATGGATTCAAGCACGATCGTCAAACTCCGATGTGTCCGCATCCATCTTCTCACGACCCAGAACCACATGCTGCCGTACTGATTATGTAAAAACGGAAAAAGAAATAATATTTCTCAATGATGTGTCCTTATAGTACAACCCCATGTAGTAAACTTCCAAACATTACTGGCTATGGCCTCTTGTTTGATCACGTGCTTTGTATCACGGTGCTGGTGCAATGCTGCGACCGCATGAGAAAAAAAACTGGAATAAAAGATGTACTGTGTTCCCTTGCAAATGTGCGTATCGATTTCCCTTCGAAGCAATTCATTTAGAACTTTATGGTGAAGAATGTGATAAAGATTCCAAAGCAACCCGGTGCTGTGTTAATTGGTTTTGATTAAAATTATGTTCTGGAACCTCTGCTGTGTTAGCTGAGTGTCTCTAAATATGGAAAGCAGGACCAAATTATGTAGCACTAATTAAATTCGGTTATCTTCATGTGTCTTTAAACATTTGAAAGTCTCAGAGCTTTAAACAAGACAATAAAGAATAGGAAAGATTCTCAAAGTGTAATTATGCTATCCCCATTTATGTTAAAATGAAGGGAAAATTCTTTGTTGGCTTCAATCTACAGAGTTAAACCTTTGTATTAAAATATTATAAATATCATCATAAACAAAGGGATTCATTTCATTGTTAAAGAGCTTATAGTTTGCTTTGATTGCGTTAATCTGGACTAACGCACCATATACAAAGTTATAAAGACGCTTGCTGAAAAAGCGTCGACTCTATTATACAATATTAAACATCTTGACACGGGAGCCATTTTGTGTTATCATGGATTATTAAAATATCAAACAAACAGAAACGACTTTAGATTCTCTACATAGTTGCGAGTGTGAATTGATGACTTATTATGACCAACTGATAGGATAGATTAAAACTGGTCACATTGTTTCTATTCAGAACAGTAATCAAGTCAATGCAACCAAGTTCACGTCTTTTCCACAAAGCCGAGTTGTCGTTAGTCAAAGCTACGATATGTCTCATAGAAGCAGAATAACAGAGGCGTTACAGTAGGCCCTACTTGGATCAAACCATTTCCAGCCTTTCGTTTGATTGACCCCAAAATTAATTTTCGGAAAAAAACTTTAAAATTTTATCTGAGCTTTTGATGATTTGGTTGCAAGGATAAGTAAATGATGACAAAAGAAGAGGCAAAAATTAACTCCTTCTGCCAGTACAGTATTTGACATTTGAACACGCATTCGGCAAGATGTAATTGTCGATGCACGTAAATTTAAAATCTGTGCCCTTTGAATGTGTTCTTTTGAATACACACACACACACACACACACACACACACACATAATATATATATATATGTAGCCGACCAAAGCTTTTTCAAATAGCGTGTTTTATGCAGCTGGCATACTTAAACCTTTTGCCCATTGTTCGGGTAGTACGCACCCTTTGTAAACCAGATGGAGTGGGCGCATTTAAGCCAGCCTTGACGTACCAAATTCAAACCTCTATTCGGTCTTTTTTTGCTACCCGGACGTTGCGCAGACCAAACGTGTCTTGCTATTTGAAATTTGATGTTCAAAGTCCTGTAACGGTTTCGATTTTTTTATTATTTTTTCTCCCCCCCCCCCTTCTTTATTTGTGGGCTATTCATTCGCTCTCTACTTGACAAGATTCGATCATTCTGTTAACACTTTTCATTCACATTTCCTCTGTAAATTATTTGTGAATAAATCCGGCCGTTGGCATTTTTAAAAGTTCAAAACATTCGCCTACGGCCCAGAAACCAACCTAAATGCATATATGTTGTGTTGGTCACCATCACTCCTGGTAACAAGCTTAGCACTGGTCTCCTCAACCCAGGGATATGTGCTGGATATGTTTAATCTTGGCAGAACTTGGGATGAAAGGTGATATATATATATATATATATATATATATATATATATATATATATATATATATATATATATATATATATATATATATATATATATATATATATGCACGAATTTCAGCAATTATTTAATTACCTGCTATCTACCAGTTGTAGATAGATAAATAAACTCATTAGCAGCCCAATGGGCTTAAAACATATTATTTTGCAGATAAGGTGCACGGACCTGGTTTTTATTTGTATAATGTGGCTTGCCAAGGATTTATGATCCAACGTATGTAATCAATACGTGTAATGTGGGCACCAACCATTGCTCGCAGCCGGCTCCAATGACACATTTATTGAATTCAGTCGCAATCCAATTATCTCTGTTTGCAATGTGGGATTTACCTTGTCAAAATTTCCACAGCAAATAGCTTATCAGGTACCCAGCACTCCAAATACAGCTCTTAATTCACGCAAATCCGGATTTGTGACGGATTAAAAAAGTACAATCCACAAACAGTTTATCTTAGAAGATAAATTGCTATACAGCTGTGAACAGCACTCAATGACAGATTCTATAACGAGATGTCATTGCAAGTCTTATTGATGAAAACGGTTATTTTTGCATGTGGCACAAAGGTTATGACTGCCCTGGACTATGATTCTTACTATGTGGAGTAAATTATGGCTGCAGTCTTTAACTTATTTTCGAAAGATGATCTCGTGGCTTACAGACAAACGAAGGATGTGAGAAGTTCACGTATAGTGTTTGAATTTCGAGTTCGCAGACCCGAGTGGCCTAACACCAGACATAGGCTTTCATTTGCAGGACATGAGCCAACGTAATATCATGATCAAGCATTGATTTACTAATCTTGACCTAGAGAGATTGTCAGTATTACATTTACCCATCTTGACGTTTCTTTGCAAGGCTGTATGCCCAATTTTAAAACAGACAACGTTTTTGTTCGCATTCCCCTGCAATCTGCAGCTTAGCTCAAGATTTGAGAGTGGTTTCAAACCTCTTGATGGAATGTTTGCAAATTATGACGCGACCTTGCGGCGCCCTTGGGAACAAAGAGGGTCAGGCGACCTTCAAGATACTGGTATTGATACGCAATCATTTGTGTGTGTGTGTGTGTGTGTGTGTGTGTGTGTGTGTGTGTGTGTGTGTGTGTGTGTGTGTGTGTGTGTGTGTTTTCTAATGGATTGTTCTAGCTATTCAAAGTGTCTAATCGGGTGAGAGGTGGAAATTACTGTAAACTGTAATGCGAAGTGTGAGTGTAGCTCCAAATGATATCATACTAGATCACTGGGGTAATGTACGGTGACTATGCAAGGCACGACAGTGTCCTGACATTAATTCTTATGCTTCTACACTGGTTATATTTTTGGTCTCCCTTCATTGTCTAAATACAACCAGCATTGTGGTGTTGAGTGAATAAATGAGCACAAACAAAGTAGGCCTATACATGGACACAGGGATCGCTATGCTGTACAGGAAAATACGCATTGAGTTGCGGTTACGAACCGCAGAGCATGTTATATCTGTACAGGTAGGCACACATTTCTTTGATTAATGTACTAACACGTACGTTGCTATATATGCGTCCGCACATAGATACTGCTGTATGCATATATATGTAAGGCTATACAATTTACCATTGCAATGGCCTGGACTTGACTGTGGAACCTCATCCAACTTTGGTCCTTGTTGTACAAATGTCAATCTACACTTGCGGGTTGCTTTGGGTTCGGTGGTTGATGATTTTCTTTTCTTTATTTTTTTTTTTTTTGCAACCTTTTCGGTTTAATACGTTTTCATTTTTTTTCGCTGTATGCATAGGCCTTGTGATATAAAATTGTCTTTTATTATATTTTTTAATGTGCTTTTATGCACCTCAGAGCATGAGTTGTTGCTCATCTTAGTGGTTCGTGTCTAACGTGGTCAGGATTCAAAAACTGTTGAGGCAGATTGGCTGTTACTCTTTAAATCCGTTAGGATTGTTGGTTGTCATCTTTCGCAGACGGTGAAACTGTGGGAGGTTGAATCATGGTGGCATCAAAAATCATAGGACACTAAATCATATGACAATCAGGTCCATGTATCAACAATAACACTAAGTCATATGACGATCAGGTTTATGATTAATGGCCGGCTGTAATCCGTGTTTGATGCCTGTACTCCAGTTTTGACTGCTACACCCCATGGGAATAAACCATCTGCAGATTAATTGGACAAAATACTGCAAGCGGACAAAACCTCTATGGATTACATGCTAGTTACTTTCAAGAGCTTCATTAAAGCACTGCTTTTGCAATTCCGTCACCGGACATGCAACCTTACACAGCTTGGTACAATTCAATGGTAGCCACCGCTTTATTGGCAGCTGTAATCTAGCTTAAGGACTTGAATAAAATAAAACTTGTGTTATTTCTGTCGACATTGATTCCTAAAGTATATAGCAAGGGGATGCATAGACGATCTTGAGATGAGGCAGAGGTGGTGCCGTGGGCTTTATGTACAGGACCAGTGAATCCTTTGGATTGATAAATGCTGGTGCAGCATGTTGGAGTCCATAACTGACTGTACGCACGCAGGTCATCCTAACACTTTCCGCTTAAGCGGTAGTTTTAAAAGTCGTCTGCGCAATTTATTTTCTAAAACTGGAGCCTTTTGTGGATACAACCATACATTGAATAAAAATGGGAGATTAGACTCAAGCAGATTGAATCCAAACCCAGTCAAACCCATTCTCAGGCCTAAGCGGATTGAATACTCATTAAACAGTCGAGATGGACAACGATAAACAAACAGCGAGGAGAGTTTTAAGCTTTGATTTATTAAGACCGTTGACCTGTAACCTTCTTAAACCGACCAAAATTGCCAGGTGATAAATGGCGTCTGGTTCCAGAGTTTATATTTAATTCTGTTTTTGCTCAGAATGTGAACTCGAGACATGTGACAACAGCTCAAAATCCTTCCATTTTCACTGAATAAAGAAATTGATTATTGCTTCACCGTAAGTGGTAGTACAGAATGTTCCAAATACTCGTAGAATCTATGAATGAATCCAGTATCAAAGTAACACAAACATTCTTGATTTTAGCTAAAGCAAAATTACACAAAAAATATTACAAAGTTACCACCTTACAAGCGGACTCTGAACCTAGGTGACTCACTTGATATTTGTCCTGTAGCTAACCACGACATTAGGATACCTTATATATTTTTCAAAGTTACATGATCTCTCTCTCTCTCTCTCTCTCTCTCTCTCTCTCTCTCTCTCTCTCTCTCTCTCTCTCTCTCTCTCTCTCTCTCTCGTTCGTATGGTTTCGGAACTAGTACCTGCTGGACAACTCATCAGTCCCCTTCAGTAGAAGCACATGGAGGTCTCTATTTTCTCAGCAAAATTCCAGACATTATGGAATAATGAACCAGGTCTTCTTTAGTGCCTTTCTCTAAGCCAAAGCTTAATCAACTAATTTTCTGAGCTCAAGGTCATCTTTTAGCTTCACAACCAGCTTTGCTTCACTTACTGGTCATTGAGGGTACTATCAGGGCTTCCTCTGGAAGCAATTTAGTTACTACAGATTTCTTGGTCTTCTAAGTTTACAACATCATAATGGAATGTCCTTGCCAACCAAAGACAATTACTATCCTAGTCAAATTGTTGTTCTTCTTGTTCAGAAGCTTAAGTCATTGACCTTGTCACAAGACGGGCGTAAAATTCCCAAAAATTCCTGCTTCGACTGCTCTGTAACCTCTTTTATGACTGGCTCATCAATTAAATATTGTACCGGTTTAACAAGAACCACATCTCCTGCTATATTATTCCTTAGAAGAAGATCACTGGCCCATCCGTACCTTTTAACTTCATGTACACTCCGTGACGTGGGGCTGTTACATATTTATCACCAACAGCTTGAAAGCAAAAGACTGGCTTTCTGGTTAGTTTCATCTGACAATAAAAGTATACCACGTAAGAATAAAGATTGGTCACCAGTAGTCTTTGTGATCACTGTTGGTTTCTCAGCATTAGCGTTTTTACACTGTGACACCATCCTTTCCGATTTGAAACTTCCATACCCATTTAGTATGGATTAAGTTTTTTATCACCAGGGTTGTCACACACGTCAGGTGACTAAGCATTGAAATCATCTAATTTTTTTATCAGACACAACTTTAAGTGGGTGACCTTTAATTCAGCTAAACCTACTGATTTCCCGGGATTTTTTGTTTCTCTCTGAGCTTTCAACTGTGAGATTTTACGTGACCCCGTTTCCAAGAACATACACACTGAGGGCCACCAAAGAACCTTTGCTCTGTTTACTAATTGGCAGGCTCACCATACTGGGGAGAATTATTTTGCTTCTCTTCTTCTGACTTTTTAGTGGGGGAGAGTTTCCCATCTCTCTGTTTTCAAATGTGAATCAGAGCGACCCTGTTTCCAATTACAAAAAAGAACTTCGATGTACCAATTTATAGTCATCAGCCAGAACTGTCTAATGCCATTTATTCTGTGCCGTTTGTTCATCCAGATAGATCTTAATTTTCTTCAAAATTCCACCCTTAAAGTCGCCCATTGAGATAAGCTTCTCTAACTGTCAAAATCATTCTGTTTTCTCTTCAGCACACCATATGTGCAACAGGTTTTCTTTTTCTCTAGTAAATTCTAAATAAGTTTTAAATTGCTTTGTATAACTTTCCCTAAATCTCTGTCTGTAGTCTTGGTGAATTAAAGCACAGGCCGTCATAACTGCCTGTTTCAGGACATTATGATATATAATGTTATCTGGTTGTAACTGTTTAAGCTTAAGCTCTCGTAACTCAAGGTTAAGTTATCTGATTGCTTTTGCTTCAGCTTCTTCCACTTCTTTTAATTATTATTCTTGCTTCCTTTTTTAAATTTCAGTTGTATATGTTTTCAACTGTAATCCCATTGCAAGTCCACCATTGTGAGACTAACTTCCCGTAATTTTTTTTCTCAATCAAATAGGAAACTATTTTCCGTTTTGATGGCATTTTCTTCATTCCAGAAGGTAACTCCAAATTTACTATCTGGTTTTTCTTTCTTCAATTTGTTAAAATCATTAACACTTTAATCCCCAGTTGCCTGAAACTCTTTAGGATAAATAAAAGACATTTTAAACTGTTATCTATCTATTCACACTTAAATATATTTCTGCACACAAACTGCTCCTTGTCAGGTCCAAAATATAATGTTTAAAATTTCAAAATTTCAATAATTTTTGGATGATTGAATATCTACGTTTACATCACTCGTTGATCTCGTGGATTTGATCCAAGATGAGCCCCCTTTTGCTTATGAAGTTGCAGAATGTTGTAAATACACCTGGAATCTATTAATGAACTCTACAAAGAATCACAAACACTCTTGATTTTTAACTTAACACTATAATTAACTACAATTAATGCAAAGTTACAATAATGAATAATCACTTAAATATCTGTTTTTTGTAGATATTTTATTCCAGTAGTGACCACAGTCCGCAGGTACTGGTTAAACAGATACTAGGCACTGTTCTCAGATGGTTTAAACATATTTTATTCACAGAAAACAATTGAGAAGGAGGGAAGAGCCCTATATTAATCCCTCTTGTGGGCACTGTTCTCAGATACTATATACAGGCCACAATAACAGAGTCCAAGCATAACTCATGTTTTTTCTGGGAAGGGCAGTCTTCTATGGTTTATCTACTGTCCACTCTTGGGACGATGACGTGTGCCTCCCGGGGTCTTCAGTTGGGCGACATACACTATCATTGTCTTCAGTCAGTCAGATATACAATATGCCATCTGCTCTCTGCCTCCGCTCCGTCAGTTGACCTGTTCCTGGATTTTTATATACTTTTCATTGATACATCTACTATTCCAACTTTACTTTCAGTCACAAAGGCGTTCCGTTCACCATAAGTGAAGAAGCACACAATGAAGTGACCAGTAAACAATAACTCAGCACACAATGAACTGAGAGACTTTTGAAACTGACACTTAAAACACTGCTTAACAGGCACTTTCGCACAAGGGTACAAATATGTTACGATACATTCTACCTACTCAATACGTGCAGGAATTAAAGTTGAATCCACAAAGTGTGGACAAACATCCAATCTGCAACTGTTTAAGTTTACCAGCATAAACATTTTGTTGTAAAAATATGGCGTCTATCACAGGAAAGGTCTTGTCTTCAGGGAAACAAAGGTTGTGTCTGTAAATAACTGGTAAAATCTTAAAGTATCTACGCAGGCATGAGTGATGGCCAAGCACAAGCGTATTCCCTAATACTAAAATCTCCACGCTGCACGCCCCCCCCCCCTTACATACACATAAACTTTCTAAGAAGAGCATGGCACAGGACAAGTCCACTTTAGAACACAATTGAACATATCTAAAAATATGAAACAACGAAAACATTTTAATGTAGATTTGAAGACCAGATTCTCAGCATTAGTACCCAACCAATACGAGTCGACGGATATAAGGGCACCAAAATGTCCAATCTCAAAAAGTTAAGTTCATTTTTCATGTTGCATAGTGAATAGTATTTAACCCCTTGGATTTATAATCACTGCGTAAACGCTATGCATTATTCAGTTGAGCTTAGAAGTTGAACTTAGAATTATTTTCACATCACATCATATTGTGTGCATTACAGGAACACCTCCATCAATTGTTCTGGCTAAGCTCCAAAGATAAAAGTCTCTTGTGTATACTAAGACTACATGCAAATCCCAAAAAATAACACCTCGTTGTATGATGCTGTGGATCACGAGAATATTCAGCTAAAATTCAGGCCACAATAGAACAATATTTTCAACCGGGAATTGTTTGAGTGCACGATAACAGTAGCGGGTATGGAAGCAACGTGCGATACAAAGCATCGGTATGATTAATAAAGGCGTATTATCTATGCACACACCCATCCATCCATCTAGGCGTGGATGCCTGTTTGCTCTGATAACATGCTCGAAAGCCTCAACAACCAGTCAAACGGCTTAACCAGCCTTATTCTTGCGCAGACGCAGAAAAATAAAGGTACCGCTGCTTCTTTACAAAATAAGAAAAAAAAACTGCATATCAAACTTTCGGTCATTTCTTAATGACTGTTTTGCATTTTAGTGGCCAAATTCACATTCTAGGGGAGTTGTCTTCATTCAATCGGTGAGGTTACAACAAAGGCAACTGCTTTCAACTTAAAACAAGTAGGTACTTGGGTGTGTTGTACCGAGCAAACCTCATGTGCACAGCATCCTAATGTTCCATTTGACGGAAATATTGACTTCAATTATGGCAATCAAAGTGTAACCATTGAGCTGTTGATGGTGGCACAATTAGAGACCGTTGCTTACTCGACTGTGCTCAGCTCTGATATTTGAAGCACACAGCCGGCCAACTTTTCTATTACATCCTGTTTTGGACGCGCGCAAAGAGAGGTACCTAATCAGGGTGCTTAGTCAGGTGCTACACACAACTGCCAAGCAGGAAACCCGGAGTTTCACACAAGTCTGAACTTCGTGCCCTGCACCGTAATCCCCCACAACTTACCCTAGCGTCTTTATAAGCAACCCGGCCAAATTATCCACCAAGAAGCTGGTCTTCCTAGAAATCGAAAAGCTTGTCTTGGTTATCAATAAAAGGCACGACAATTTCAGAGGACCACTAAAGGCGCTGGATCGTTACTTTGATTTCTAAGAAAAACTAACGCGCCATTAAGGCCACATTTCATCGCTATTGGAAGCCGTGCATGAGTATCTATGGCCCTCTCTGGACATTCAGCTCCATTTTTTACTCGTGATCAATGACTCGTGGGTACCCAGATTCTGCGCCACTTTGAACACCAAATGTGAGTGTTGTTTAGGCCGTCACACGATCCTTTTTCAGACGTGTCTTGCGTATTGACTATCTATTTGGGACGTCGTATACCAGGCGAGCTATGCGTGAAGTCTCGGTGAATGGATCTTTGGCTACATTGAGTTCTCGCGATGATGTACTGGTAACTGATATCATGGCGTGTGTGCCAGGGCATGGGGTATACATGTTCTCTCAACAGATCTCTTTGATGGACTGAGAGCGTGAGCACAGTTGTCAATGATAGTGTTCCGTCAAGGAAAGGAATCGACCTTTCGTTTCCTCAACGAAAATAATAAAAAGTAAAAGGGAACCCACAAAAAAGATTACATACAAATCCTACCTTCAGTGCAGGCAGGAGGCAATGAGATATGTGTGTTCATTTTGTCTAGTTTAAAGTTGCAATAGGTCTCTAGGAAGCAGTTCAAGGTTTTTCATCAGGTGATGATTAAGTGACTTAAAAGGTACCATGTAATATTGAACACAATATTAACAATGTGCAAGAAGGAAAGTGTTGAAATTGTATTTGAAGGAAAGGCAAAATGTTTCTTGTGTTCATACAATATTATCAATCTTTTAAAAACAACCGCCCCACCCCATAATTTTTAGCCCCCCCCCCCAGCACTAATTCTATCTTTGCTAGCATGCGAGTTACCATCTGTTATACCCAAATAAAAAGTTGAAATCGTTTACTGCATATGTCATTCTCAATGAAAGCTCTTTATTTTATGTTTGTCTTTGCACATGTATGCATGTATGTATGTTTCTAAGTGTATTTATGTGTGTATGTATGTATGTATGTATGTATGTATGCAAGAGCGCATACATGCATGCATTATGTTTGTCTTTACACATGTATGCATTTATGTATTTTTCTGTATGTATATATGTATGTATGTATGTATGTATGTATGTATGTATGTATGTATGTATGTATGTATGTATGTATGTATGTATGCTTAAACTTTATTTATTTCTTAAGCGTGAGCTGTATGAATTATTGAAGAAAAAGGCAGGATCACTTGCTGGGGAACGGAGTCTGCGTTGTGAATACTGTGCACCCGTGTGTAATCTGTGAATAGATCACGTTTCCTTTTTTTGTGAACTTTTAACTTAAAATACATCAACTGAAATACATTTTAAGCAATATATGTTTAAGTATTCTGCTTTTTCTGCGCTATTGGCTTTGCCTGCATGCCAACCGTCTACAAATTTCAAATGCTATATCAAGACGCCTCTTTAAATTGCTCTCAGAATAAGCTACGCTTCAAGGCAGTCAAACACCCACGGGGTATAAACGAGCGGCTTGCTTCTTGCAAAATGCATATTCATCACTTTGATTTACACAATGTATTTTTACAAAATTAATTAAGATGTTTCCTGCCTCGGCTTAAATGATTTTATTGAATGATGCAACTGTTACATCTAGATTAAGACAAATCACGGTTGATCCTCTGTCGTAGACAGCAAAAGCAGGTAGACACGTACAGATTATAATGGGGTCCAACTTACAAACCATAGGCGATGTTCAGGTTTCTCGCTGGTGTGACTGATCCACTCTACAAAAACAAAAACAAACAAAAACAGTGGGCAATGTCTGTCCTATCGCAGTAGTAAGACTCAACCTGCGATAACATTACCTGTCGCATTGGAGGCACCTTTTTGGATAGGATGTAACACAGGTCTCAACTGTTGAGAGAGGGGGGGGGGGGTTCTGGTCAGGCATTGTTACCACATATCGCGAATTCTAATACCCAGGGCAGCTGAAAATTTCGTTTTGTGTATTTTGATGATTTCCTATATTAACCTATATACCTTCACTATTCCATAAAAAGTAGACTTTTGACCATTACATCAAATTTACACCATACGCACTATGCTACTACCATGTACAGACAACTTGTAATTGAATTGTATCTGGCTTCAATGTTCAGACGCAGCAAAACTTGTAAATTGTGGAAGTTCGATTTTCGTATGCAATAACGAAATTATTACCACGTACTTTCATGTCCCATTGGATCCCTTGGTTGGTACGTAAGTCCTCGTCACTTATAAGTGGGTTGTGCTGGAGTTCTATTGGAAACATCGTCTATGATTTCGGTGATATAAGTATCAAAATCTTAATTTAATCACAGTACCAACCGATAAGTATTCCTGGTGCGTATTATCATGGGAAAGAATGTCTGAGCGTGAATGATATGCCCAGTAACTTGAAACAAAATGCATTGTGTATCATTATGATTTTGAAAGAATTCGTTGAAAACTATGTCAGCCGCATGTGAAAGGTTTAATGTACCGTCAATTATACTAAAAACAATGAGTAGCCTGCCCTATCGTTCCTTCTTGTTTGCCAAAACAAATCCTATTCTGATAACGAGATCTCCAGGCTTTTATATATTGTTGCCTATGACGGATGAGTTGGCAGATATTTTGAAGAAGACCGGCCCATGTTTCACATCGTTGTAGAGTCAGAAGCATGTATCCACGGTGTTTGTCTTGATTGTTTCTCTTGTTACCGGATGAGAAGGTGCTGGCAGTTGCTGTTGTGACAAGAGGAAAGACGTTTTGGGGAAGAGTAGACTTTAAAAGGGAAATTATATAAGGAGAATAGCGTTGCAGCACAGCTGGGTCTGTCAACTTGATTGATGGCTGTCGGCTGTGAGTGCGGCGCTACTTACATATCGCTGTTTTATTCAAACGCATAGTAAACACGTTTCCTATGTGAGTCACAGGGACGTAGTGTAAGCTAAATCAGGATTCAGCTCCTTAAATTAAACAAAAAAATCCCATCCATGTATCTCTAGACGCACCCAGATTAATTTCTAAATACATGCTTACATTTTCCCTGCTAAGTCTTGCCATTACGAGGAGGAATTTATGTCATATCATTTATTTGCTATTATTACACGTGTATAAATTCTTAAAATTCAAATGGGTTGTCTTCTACCAAATGTAAGGTAAAAACAAGTAGCCGCCATCACAAAAAGTTTGTCTGGGAATTTTAAGCTGTAAGATATTTTTTATGGTTCCCCGTTGATGACCCCTGTATGAATTCATGTGGTTACTGAAGACTTGAATTTTCTAAATTTGCTCATGGAACGTGCCAAAGCGACCAGTTAGAGTGTAGGTCTAGACATAGGCATTGGCTAGATTGAATATGTAGCGCACATAGATTGGATAGTGTGTGGGTTTCTTTCAGAACAACACGGAGGATGCAGCACTGTGGCAGCTGTTTATATATTATATGCAATCAGAATAATGCTGCGTGTCCGATTGTTTTCTCAGCAAACCAAATAACCGCTCGTGAGGAGTTTCATATGCAGGCACAGGCAATTATACCACAATACGAGACAAGTTTGTTGAGAAGGCAATTAGAGACAAACCTCGTATCATCGTACTTTTAGAAAACTTCCGTATTCACAGAAAGGCAGTAATGCTACAGTATGAGACTATGTTCTTGAACCTAGGAACTTATATAGAAATTTCCTATCCAGAGACACAATCGTGCTACAATAAAAGTACACTTTTGTTAAAGCATCCAACGCAAGAGTAGCTCCGTATCCATAGAAGGGCAATCATGTTACAAGATAACACAATTTTGTTAAACCATGCTATTAGAGAGAAGCTCTGTATCAGGGGAAAAGCAACAATGTTACAGTATGCAACAATTTTGTTAAAGCTGGCACTAATAGAGAAGTTTCGCATCCAGAGAATGGCACAAAATGCCGAATGTGAGACAACAATTTTAAGCCCAGGCACTTATAAAGACGTCCGTATCCATAGAAAGACATTCATGCCACAACATGTCACAATGTTAAGCCCAGGCTTTGTGTACTTTCCAGCTTTATCCCACTTAAGGTTGCTCCGCAGTTAATTTTATATGCTTTCAATCTTTTTCCCACACCCATCGCGTCACATACGTGCATGGCCTGTTAATAAGTCCTAGAAAAAAAATGAAAAATCAGTTCAAATGCTTTTGAATCAAAGGTATTCCTGATTCGGGTACATTAACTGAAAAATTACTTCTTCCTCTATTGTTCCTGTGTGTTGTGCAAAAGAAAGTAAAACCTCCATATGCATATTAGACGAGAAAGTGATCTGAGAAAAAACAGGCCTTAATCACTCGGAGCAACAATATGCACGGCTCCATAGTCTAAGAAAAACTCAGAACTACCTGAGTAAATGTGTTAGAGGTACAACTGATTTCACAGCTAAAGCTTAAGTCATAAACTCAGTTCACTTGCATCGGTTTAGACCTAAGCCACTTTATATGTATCTGGCTCTTGCAACAAAAGTTAAGTCCATATATTCAGAGATACCCTTACACTATTTTTTGCATTTGAGATATACGTATATTTAACGATGCCCGTTCAGAGGAAACTACAGTGGAACTTGCTACAATGGTGACGAGCATGTGAGCTTGTTTGCCTTCTAAGCATTTGACTACAATAACATTCTTTGCATATCACACCACACAATCCATCATAAGGGGAAATGCCATTAAATTATACCTGTCGACTGGAGTAGTCGTCTTTATTTCCGTCTTATCAAATGTTGGGGGCTTGGAATCCAAGAGAAGAATCTGGCCTTCCGAGATATCACATCTTACACTTACACTAGTTACAGCATGCCAACATTTCCATCTCTTAGATTTTGACCTGTTACAATATATACTTGTCAGGATTTTTGAATGCGCGTTCATTTTGCTGTTTGTATGGGAGTTGTGTGTGTGTGTGTGTGTGTGTGTGTGTGTGTGTATATATATATATATATATATATATATATATATATATATATATATATATATATATATATATATATATATATGTGTGTGTGTGTGTGTGTGTGTGTGTGTGTGTGGGTGTGTGTGTGTGTGTGTGTGTGTGTGTGTGTGTGTGTGTGTGTGTGTGTGTGTGTGTTTGACCTGCCGCAACAACATAAGTTGTCAGCGGTCTGCGGACACGTGTTACCGTCATGGTCTGACAAATACATGTATCTAAACCAGTAAGGGTTACAGATGCTCTCGCGTTAAAGGTGTTCCAGTGCTGAGATTCTAGATACAATTTTCAATCATTCTGGTACGACGTCAGATCACGTTGCCAAAAGAATTCAGAATTGCCGTAGAGTATATTATGGGTATAGCAGCATGCGTCTATCCTATCCCGGTCTACGGACCGAAGCTAATCTGTACTTATGGTCCTCCATATGTATGCCTGCTTTAAGCTATGGACAGATTGTTTAAACTTAAGTAAGACCAATATAAAAACAATGGAAAGTGTTCAGGGGACACTGATTAAACAATTCTTGGGCTTAGTGAAAAGATCACATAACACAAATTTAGTTAGTTCCCTTATGGTGCCCTCAGTGGCTGATCTGGTGAAACAGAAAAGTAGTTCATTATATTTTAGAGCTTTTCAAGTAGAGTTTCCACTGCGAAGAATTCTGTCTTCCCTGTTGGCTAAATATATTGTCACTGGCACCCACTTCAGAGGGACCCTGTTCTCGCAGCTGCTGCAGTACGGGGTCTCCACGGCCAAATATTCGTACTTCAAACCTCGCTTGCTGGGCAAGAACTTGTATGTTCCAGGCACTAATGGTATAGTCGACTCATTACAGCAACTTGTTTTTTTCTGACAACTATTTTAAACCCTAGTCGGCTGAGCATCTGCCCACACCTCTGCTGACAAAGTCTTTTAAATCTCTTTTTGAGGTCGAGCCGTACCTTATAACTAACCGGTTTCCGACAGTCGTGCTTTTAATATGCAATTCTGTATATGTACCTTCAATTTATTGAGTTTTACGTACCTTTACTTTTAGCTTATATCTGGGTTACTTTTCATGTGTAATTCGTGTCGCATTTTGTGTTTGATTTATATGCTGTATATGTATCTCATTTTGATGTGTACTTTTATTTCTCCGTCTTTCGGGGGTTTTAATAAACTTATTATTATTATAATCATCATTATTATCATCATCATCATCATCATCATCATCATCATCATCATCATCATCATTATTATTATTATTATTATTATTATTATTATTATTATTATTATTATTATTATTATTATTAAAAGCAATGTCTGGACAATTGTACTGTCATGGTCTGTACTGTCATGGTCTAACACATACATTGTACTAAGCCAATAAGGGTTACAGATGGTCCCGCATCAAGGCAGTCTGTGGGCAAGTGTACAGTCATAGTCAAACACATACATGTATCTTTGCAGCTTTGGTCATAAGCTACGTTTGAGAAATAGATATAATTTGTGTACCTTTTTTTTTGTTTTGACCAGTCAGGAATCACTCTCATTTTCAAATTTGTCATTTACCTTTTTTTTTGCCCATGCGCCGATAGCTGTAAACTCAGCTTCGCTGTGACCACACTGCCTAAGAGTTAAACTGTATCCTTATAAATTGAGGGGGACATATTTTATGCATTAGCGGTCTGTGTAATTTTGCTCTGAGATATATCTGATTGGCAGTTAAGTTGGAGATGAGGCAGACACTGAGAGCCATGCAACCCATTCTTTGTCAAATAAATTTCAGTCAACCGATTTCATGCCAAAGAAACTCGTTGATCTGGAAAATGCTATGCTGCTATCACCAGGGACGGGGTTTTTTTGCACAGATAATGGTTGTGCCTGCATACTATCACCTTTGTCGCATATCAACATTCATGCATGTAGAACTAGAGTACGATATATATATATATATATATATATATATATATATATATATATATATATATATATATATATATATATATATATATATATGTATATATGTATGTATGTATGTGTGTTTAAATCAGTCACGCCATTTCCATTATATATATATATATATATATATATATATATATATATATATATATATATATATATATATATATATATATATATATATATATATATATATATAGGTATAATATAACAAACTTTGCTATAATTATTTAATAAACATTGATACATGTCGCTTTTCTCATCACGCAAAGTCTCGTTCAAACTCTGCCATCACATATTAACCGGACCTTAGCTAAAAACGATATAAATCCTGTGATAACTGGCATCCGTTAGGCCGGAGCGGTAAAGGGGAGAAATACTTCTTGATGCTGCGGTTGTCGATTCATAAAGCTAATCAATTCCAATGTCTCAACAGTGTAATAGCAGCATTTCACATAAGTAAATTGGTTTTCAAAACATCAAAAATAATCGATTCAAATACTTCAACACAGTAATAACAGCATTTCAGCAAAGCAAATTACGTTTTTCCCAACAAATTAAACTGTATAAGTTAAACAAATACCGTACCTCTAAGGCACGTGCCGATGGTTATTTATGTGACACAAAATCCCGCCTCACGTGATTTCGCGTCGATTTTATGTATAATTTATCCACAATTGTCTTTACTGATAATTGTTTGGCATGAATTCAATATTTACATTTAAGGATTTTCTTTTGGACCAACTGCCCTGATTACCTCATTCACTGGATTAAACATAAGTCAGGACGCCTATCATTAAATCATTTTATTGTCTTCGTAAATATGCCAGAGAATAATGTTCTATTTGGTCATTATTTTAAGGATATCTTCTCATTGGAAACGCCTCGATATTTCAGCCTTGTAATTCATTCAGACGAATTTTGACTCTAATAACATCAGCTAGACCAGAAAACCAACGTTTCTAATGACTACTCAGGGTATAATGATATAATCCTTATCTTAATATGAAATGGATATATAGTTCCTTTGTGTGCAAGGGGGTAGATATGGAATATAGCAAAGAGATGAGCAGAAGTACGGTATGCCTTTATAGCTGACACTGTCTCCTGTGGTCGCGGATGTAAGGCATTACATGGATTCACAGTGCGCAAGGCATCACGACAGGCATCTGTATGGTCATGCTGCAGAGTTATAGGCGTAGGTTACCCCCAGTTGATACTGGGTAACTTAAATGCAATTTATTCTACGCCACTCGTAGCATTGCAACACGGAGTTCCTTAATGTGTTGAAAATACGTGTTATTTATCATGTCTGCATTTAAACAAATCAACAAAAAGTGTTCGAATACAAAATGCTGCATGTTACGTAATTGAAGTTATATGTGGCTTGACAAAATTATGTTTAAAAACGTCGAGAGGTTCTTTGTAGCCATAGCCCTTTATCATGTAATAAAAAATGAATGTAGCTTCAACGTTCAATCGTGGCTGTGTGTTTACTGCGCTTTATTCCGTAATATGTGTCTCTAATATGGAGATATATATGTAGATATTTATTACAAGTATTGGGAGTATTTTGAATCCGGCAACAGACGGTGTCGATAAAGTTGTATGAGGCCAAGCATTCAATGGACCAGACTACATGTGGTCTTCTTAAGATTCAATCAAATCAATTCGATTGGTGATTAATTTCTAACCTTAGCTTACCCAAAAAGGGAACAAGATCAGAGGTCATGTAGGGATCTGGGTTACAGAATACAGCTGAGGTTTTGTGGATTTTGTTAGATTATGGGTCTGTGGAAGATGTGAGAAAAGTGTTTTCTCATCTTGGTCCATTTGGCAAAAAAGCGAAAGACAGATTGGCAGCTACTTTTTTAAAAGGCTTTTTCATGCAAGTTAGCAAGATGTCGTGAGACTGCCAGGATATGGCTGATTTCGCACACTTGTTAAAAGTGAGAGAAACCGCAAGAGAGGTTTGAATGAGGTTTTTTGTTGGCAAGAGACAAGTCGAATAGTGTTTATTTCAGGTAAGTTAACGAATTTAATTATAGATTTCAAATCGGGCATCTAGTGATAAATGTGCGTCTATCATGTAAATCACAAACGATGCCGCAGAGAGCTTTATTGATTTCGACACATTGAAACCTGACCTACATATTGGGTTCACGTCTTGCCAACATTCGATGGTTTAAATGACAAAACAGCTCGTAACATGGAATTAATGTTTTCATTTGGAAGCTATGCTAGCATATGAAATTATCTGAAATAGGCTGATCTGCATGCCGAAGATAAGAGTACCAGTATATCATTTAAGGCGCCAGATTTACTAATTCCATTCTTTGGTCTGTTGAGCCAGCATTTTCTCATGTACTCCCTAAATATTCAGTAAATAATCACCAGAGATCATTTATTCACATTTTTTAACCGGAGCACGATACCTTGAAAGAAGATGCGTCCAGGCCAATAACATTTTGGAAATCATGGACGAAAGGAAAAGGTATCATTAGAAAAGTTTTCCCCTCGGTCATGGAAGATAACCTTAGCCTGCAGCTGAGAACTGAGTCAAGAGCTTTCTCAGCGCATTCTGGGCAGAGTCCAAAAACGTGACGAGGAGACTGTTGACTTACACAATATATCAATTTTTAAAAAAATGAAGACGATATATATAGTAAAACCGTACATTGTTTAGCAGGAAGCCGCGTGTCGGTACGTCGACGTTATTCATATAGCACTATACACTATTTGACAGTTTAAGCGGGCAGAAGTTTCATGTCGGTACGTCGGTGCCATTCTGTAGAAACAATTTAAAGTCTCGCATCCATTAAAATCATGTTTGTTTATTTTGGACTTTATACAAAAAGAAGCCACCGGTGTTGTGTTGATCATTAATGGAATACAATACCCTGCGCGCATGTGCACCGCAAACGTAAAGAATGCGGACAATAATTAAATAGGATGTGAAAAAAATCATTGCCGAGAAGTCGCGGTTACTTCAAAGTCATGATGAATACGCACTCATTAAGCAGAGTTCGTTTTAACTCAAATGTATCCAGCAGTCAGGTTGTATACTGGTTGTCCTTTGCCATGTGGATATAAAGCTAAATTGGAATGTTTTAAACCAGATTGCTGGTGAAATAAAATATGCG